>JAZKJV010008266.1:0-716214 GCA_037367405.1 Ottelia alismoides
TCGAGCGAATCAGATGATGGAGCTTCGATTTTTTTGGGGGATATTGATCCTAAGGCTAACAGGAGTTGAATGCAAGAAAGAAATGAGCGGGGGGAACTGCCCTCGATGGCCGAAGCCAGAGGAAGAACTACCTCGACGCCGGCTGTTGGCGGAGGTGGTGGAGGCACCCTCGACTTCGAACGCCTTGGCTGAAGAGCTGGCGATGGAGCTGTCACCTCCAGGGAGCTCTGGAGCACGAGGGTGGCGCTGAAGGGTGGACCAAGGGGACTCGAATTCAAAAGGAAAGAAGGGGGGTCGGTTTTAAGTGGGTTGACCCAAGGTGACATGGGTCCAAAGACCAAGAGGTCTGGAGCACCTCATTGATGCATAGCCCGATGTAAACACTCGGCGGGCAAGATGGATCTACAGGGAAGATTTTTGCAGAAGGAAGTGGCATGAGATCGTGCAAGACTTGGCTGGAAAAAAGCCAAGAAAAAGCTCAAAAACCAAGCCTGACAGGTCTACAGGGGGTAGGTCAGACTGTTGACCTAGGTCAACAGTCCTGACCTCCTGGTTGGTCCACGTGGACCAACCAGGAAAAACCCTGGAAAAACATGTTATTAATTCAATTTAAAATACTAAATGGCCGAATTAATTAAAAGTTATAAAATAAAAAATGCTCAAAATTTTATGTAGTATTTTATTCTGATTTTTATTTATTTTTATGAGATTTATTTTTACAAGTTGCCTTTTTAACCTTATATAGGTATAATACCTATGTAGTTTAGAATTTTATTTTTATTTTGGCATTTTTAATATTATTATTTTTGTTTATGATTTTATAAAATTATGAAATACTTTTATATACACATATATATTTTTATTTTAATTTTCTGATATATTTTATACACTTAATAAAATGAGAGTGTTATTTGTATAGGTATAGATACATGTATTATACCTATGTGTTATACAAGTATTTTGATTTGTATTTTATTTATGTTTTTATTCTGATTTAAATGCACATAATTATTATAAGTAATATTTAAAACATTATAAAAAATATAAAAATGAATAAAAATAACAAATAAATAATAAATTGAATATTTTAATATGTACAAGTATACAATGAGGGTCCAAAACTCAACTTTCAAATCGTAGCTCCACCAAATACGTAACCACCGCCAATAAATAGCTTATTTTCTCAAAAGGAAAACCTTAAAAATCCAGAAATACCCAAAAACTCCAAAAAATTATAAAAACTCACAGAAAAATCAGAAAAATATAAACTCAGGCCTTATTTATGCTACATTTTATTATCTTTATTAGAAAAATAGGGTGGAAAATTTTTGAGGCTTGTAACTATTTTTAATGTTCATTTTTATTACAGCCAGACCTTGTTCCCATGTTTCCTATTATTTAGTTTTTAAAAATACTAACAATGTTTTCAAAAATACCCAAAAATCATAAAAACAGTAAAAAACCATGAAAATCCCAAAAAGACCATTTTCCTGAATTTTTGACTATTGTTGAGCATTTTTTTGTGAATATTATAATGTCCCCTTTATGTATATATATATTTATATTTCCTAAAAAAAAGAAAGAAAAAATATGTTATATATATACGTAATTAATCATATGTATTCTCATTAATTTTAATTTTAAAAAAAAATTATATATCTATATTTATTTTATTATCTATATATACACATATATATACATATTATATGTATTATAAGCTATATACTTACCCTCTATGGGTATATATATAATTAATATATTTGTATTATATACATTTATATATCTATAATACTTAATTATTATATTTTAATAATATTAATAAAAAACAAAAAAATATATATATCAAAAACCCACACAAGGATGACTGTGATTTACTTGTAGGCTGTTGCATTTTGTATTGCTCTCTGCGGTTCGACCTCTACATATTTGTCACTATACATTTTTATGGTAGAGTAAATAAAAATTAATTCACATTTCTTTTTGAACTTCATTGATGTATTCTCTTGTTGTGGGTTAATTGCTGATCAACCCCCATAGTCTGCGAGCGGTCGCCTCAGCGACACCTTTGTATTATTTATTCATGGTGACCCTCGTGGTCTGTGGCGGTTATCAGTGTAGGCAATGTTGTCGAGGCAGCGAGCGAAGGTGGTGAAACGACAAAGATGAGGGTCGAGGTGGAGCGAGGCGGCAACGTGAAACTCGAGGTGGCAAAGTGGCGACCGACTCGATGGCAGCCTGCAGTGGCGGTCTACCGGGCAGATGGGGTTCAATCACTCAACTCTCAAGGTTGTGGAGTGGTGATATCAAAGGAGAATATCACGGAAAGCGAGGGTGGTTAGTGATCGATTTGGGGAATGGGAAGAAAGGAAGAGAATAAGGGAAAGAAGAAGGAGAAGAAAAGGAGGAGTAGAGGAAGAGTAGGAAGAAGAAAGAGGAAAGAGGCAAAGAAAGAGAGTTACCTGGAACACCTGGGTTTAAGAGCTCGTTGTAGCTCTCGTATCGCCACTGACGTCATAGGCGTGCGACAAGCTTGGCAACTGTGATAGGGGGGTGATTCCCTCCTAGATCTCTCCTATAGCTACATATCCATCATCGCCTTGACGATGGGTTCCTCCTTCTGTCACAAGGAATGCCTTGAAAGCTGGTGGGCATTCTCTCCCTGTTGGCGTATGATGTGGCGATCGGAGGTGAAGACCTTTAATGGGGCGGTTGGAGTTAGGGAGAAGGGCAAAGTGACGTGAATAGGTGGCGATTGTGGGGGAGATGGTAAGGAGGAGAAGGCGGAGCATCAAGTGGAGTTGAGCAAGAAAGAAGAAGCGGAGCGACGATTGCGAGGAGGCGGTTGTGTAGGAGGGCGGGGTCTTGCACCGCCGCAAGAGGCTGTTAGCCATGTGAGCCTGAGGCGAACCATTTCTGCAATAAATGTTATTGTAATCTTTGATATATTAATAATGTTTATTGATTTATTTCACTCCCTATCTGAGATTAAATGAATGAATGCATTATAAGGTCTTTAGTACAATTATAATTATGTACCATGGCCATATTAATGATCATACAATTGTTGATTCAATGGTTGAATCATAGAGGCTAGTGCTTGGATGATATCTAAAGAGTTAGATTGAGGACTCATCAAGCACCGCTAAAAGATTGTTAAGAAATGACATCCAGTCTGAGAAGGAGATGGCAATCCTTGTCTAAAAGTCGATATCTGACTGACCTCTTGATGCAGGTCCTCTGCACAGGAATAGAGATTCAGAGTCATCAGATAAGTTAGGTCAAAGAGTTGACTCAACGAGATTAAGATAACCAAGATTTATGTCGTATACTGTCACGATATAGCCATGCATCCTTTGACCGAGACAGATATATTGTTATATGTCTGAGAGTGTTCACTTGGAAGACCAATGTTTTGATGACCTAATCAAGGTCTATACACCGGTGAGCTGGTATGCATTCAAGGGCATATGAGTAATATGATCTCCCAAAGGGATCATACAAGTTTACTACTGAACCGGAAGACATGAGCTCACTCATGAGTTATTGGGACCAATCAAATTCCATGCATGGTCGCCTTGATTTGGAAGCATGACAAGAATTCGTAGCTATGATATATGCTTTGGAAAGCATATGATCGATACCAACTCTCAATGACTGAATGAGAAACTTAATGATAGAACCCTGAAGAAGATAGTCTAAAAATGATATAGAACTCCGGGTTTGTTCTAGGTCTTCCCATATGCAGGAAGTACAGGTATTAAGAATACTCAAGGGTGATGTGATCAAAAATGATTGTATAACCATGACACCCATTCCGAGGAAGTGATGAAAACATGTCTGGATTTTAGTTAGTCCTCTCAATAGATAAGTAATCTAATCTTAGTCCAAATGTTGGACATTGATCTAAATACGATTCAGATGCAATGAGAATATTATGTTTACATTTTTTATTTAATCAAATATCTATTAGAGGTCCCCGAGATCTGGATTTGAGATGTGATCTCAATAACCAAGACACTTTACGTGGAACGTACAATCGCCATGTCCATATCTCCAAGTATCTGCGAAGAAATCGCACTATTCTTGAAAGAGCTTGAGAGTAATTCCATTGTTGAATTATATATCTGACATTAAGAGATTGATAAATAAATGTGATTTAATTATCATGAATAATGTGAATATGATCTATACGATTTAGATGCATGAGAATGATTATCTAAGATAACTACATATAATCTAATTATCATGGATATGAATAATATGGATAGTACAATCCATATTAATCATATATATTACAAATGTGATTTATAATATATTAAAGATAGCTATTTTTTAAAATAGTATTCACAAATTAAATATTGATGTGAATTGGATTCACATTAGACAAATATGAAAATACAATTTACATTTTATTTTTGATGTATGAATGTGATTTGATGCAATTTACAATTTATTAGTAGCTCCCGATCATATTTGATGCGATCTTCAAGCTTCCATGATATGCTAAGGCCTAACTCTAGCCTTCAAGCGGTATCAGAGCCTTGGTCAAGTACTTGGATATAATCCAAAACCCTAGGTGAATGAGGTTTTGTATATTAAATGCATGGAGACTTTGTTGTTTTGCATGATATGCAAGTTTCGAATTGGTTTTTCGCTAAAGAAACCCTTATTTATGCACTATTTGGGCTTTTTTATTGTTAAAATATATTTAAAGTCTAAATATGCCCCAAAAATAGTAACCTTTTATTGGTACCATAAGTGTATGATTAAAATTTAAAAAGTTCCTGTTACGAAATAGTTTTTGCACGTATTCGCAGATCTGTAAGAAAATAATTTTTGCTTACTATTTCCCATCATGAAACATGAATTAAACACTTGAATTAAGTATAAAATCAAACCAGCAAACCGCTCGAATTTATTTCGTGTGATCCAGCTCCATTTGTCCTAAATATTTCATATTTAGTGGAGATGGGTCGGATGATGATTGGATAATCAAATCTTCTTGCTTAATATGTTTATCGTTTAATGGAAATCGTGGAAATTATGAATTTACCTTGATTAAATTGATGTCTAAATGTTTATGAAAATAATTGATTAACCACCAATGGTCATTGAATGTATGTTTCATGAAAATCCTAATTTATCCTACAATAGTTGTAGGACAACTTTTACGTGCAAAACATGGTTGCTTGATATGCTTAGAAGTTTAGGATCTAAAAAATATTTTAAGATTCCTAGGATTTCTGAGTTATCACTATATAGTATAATGCTGGTCATCAACGTTGATAGATAGAACCACAAGTACATTGACATTATTTTATGTTGTTCTCGATCGAAAATGGTGAAGGTGTTTAATCCGTGTATGCTGGCTTGGTTTACTAATAGCGCCTTGCATGTTAAGGAATTGCTTCCTCCCATCATAACTTGAGTGTACTGGTCGAATCCATTTTTTGAGAAAAGAATTATAAGTAAGTCAAGTTGTACTCTAATTATTAAAATACAAAATAATAAGTACTTGTGAGGGTGTAATATTATATAGTAATATCTAACAAACCCTAATTGTTTGTCAGTTGATTGAATCAGATTGATCATTAATTTAACATGATTAAATTAAATAGATCTAATTAAAATAAACACTATGTTATGAATAGAGTTGTAATTCCCTTGGAAGAATTAATTATGTGAATATGATTCATAATAACTAATTAAAATCTGAATGTGATATGGAGGATCATATAAATGACATCCATGGTCTCCCATCAAGGTGAAGGGTTCCGTCGCCATTGATTGTGTGAAGGAGATGCATGTCCAAAGTGACAACTCCTGCATACAAGCGCACATGGATCGGGCTCTTTGCTTCTTAAAAGAGTAAGACCGTATGCTTAGTGACCCCAATATCGGTTCCTCGTATTATTGGGGTGATATTAGATTGCGCATAGCGAGTTCTATTCATGTTGACAACTGATTCAATTAACAACGGGTCAACATCATCTTAGGGGTGGTGGGTCTGGGTGTTAAAGACTGAATTAGGAAATGCAAGTTGGACTTACAAGGCAGAATGAGTTCTTGCTTCTTTTTATCCAAGTTACAGTTTCTCATATTACTGGGATGAAACAAAGATAGAAAAGGAGATTCTATATCTTGTTAGAGATATAACAATAAGTATATCTCTTGATTTGAAAGTTTAATAAGGGAATGTACTTTCAAAGTTGGAAAGGCAAGACTAATTTGATTAAAAATCCTTAAACAATTTTTCTAATATATAATTATTTATATGTTCTAATATAGTGCATTCTTAATTTCAAACAATGAAATCTTGGACCCACTCAGCAGGCTCCTGGATGTCAACCAGTTGACCGGGCCAAATTACTCGAATTGGATCCACAACATGGATCATTTTCTTTCAGCAGACCACATCTTTTATGTGCTCTTTCTAACAAGTACACAAACCCTACTATATCTAAATTTCAATGAAAAATATGATGAAGATCATACATTGTCCAAATGTTATATTCTGGGATCTTTATCCAATGTGATTCAGAAGAAACATGTGGATATGGATACTTACCATAATATAATGTTGAATCTCAAAGAGATGTTCGGTGATGTCAACCACACTCAGTGTTATAATATTATAAAAGAGCTTATTCACTGAAAAAATGCATGAAGGGCCTTCCATTCATGAATACACAATCAAAATATTTGGTTATCTGTCAGAAATGAAAACTCTTGAGGCTGAGATAGACTCAGAGATGCAGTCCGACTTCATTATGTGTGTCTCTCCCCATGTCTTCAACAACTATGTGGTAACGTACCACATGAACAAGTTGAACTTGACTAATGCTGAGTTAGTAGCAGCATTAAAGTCTGTAGAAGACGTAATGAAGAAAGAGAATCTCACTGGCAGTGCAATGGTTGCACAAGTCAAGGGGAAGCACGGTCAGAAGCAAGGATCTCGAAAGGGGACTGGACCAGGAGAAAAAGAATAAGATTCAATTTATTGGCTCGTCTTCTCATGCTTCCACACTGATAGCATCGAAGAAGACCGATGTATGTCATCATTGCAAAAGCTGGGGCACTTAAAGCATAATTGCTCAGATTACCTAAAGATTACAGAGAAAGGTAAAGCCCCATCAGATATGAAATCTACTTTCACCATTGAAACTAGTTTTCTCGTAGGACGAGAAGGTAGTTAGATCATCGATTCTGATGCTTCTGTTTATGCAATGAAATTTTTTGCATCTATTCCAAGAAACTAGAAATCTTGATGAAGGGGAGATAACCATCCAGATGGGATATGATGCAACTTTTGCATCAGTCGTCATCGGGACCTGCATATTAATTATCCAGTGGAAGATTCCTAGTACTTAAAGAGTGTTTTTGTGTTCCATATGTTAGAAGGAATCTAATATTTTGTATATAAGCTTGTTAGAAATGGATATTTGTTCTTATTTTGTAATAAACTTGTTATAAGTTATTATGCTAAATATATTGTGGATGGTATTCTAACTTCTAGCGACTCTACGAATTGTGCATTGATGAATTTGTCATGAATGTTACTATCACTAATGAAAACCCTAAAAGAACCAGAGAGGATGGAAATCATTCTGGTGGACCTTGTCAATATTGTATTCAAGGTAAAATGATCAGGATGCCTTTCCGTAACAAGGTTACACGATGCGAGGGTATTCTTGACCTAACACATACCGATGTATGCGATCCATTCAACACTACGACACAAAATAGATATCGATATTATTTGACGTTTATTGATGACCATTCACGATACGGGTTTATCTTCCTACAACGTCATAAATCCAAAACCTTTGAAAAGTTCAAAGAGTTCATTGCTTTGGTTGAGAACCAAACCGATATGAATATTAAACGTATTCGATCTGACCAAGGTGGTTAGTACCACTCAGATTAGTTTAAGGAATACCTCAAAGAAAAAGGAATTGTCTCCATTCTCACTCCTTATGGAACTCCCCAACTAAATGGTATTGCTGAAAGATGCAACATGACCATCATGGACATGGTCCGTTCAATGATGAGTAAATCACATTTGTCTCAATTTCTAGGGATATGTAGTAGAGAATGCAACATATATTCCTAGTAAATTTGTACCCAAAAGCCCTCATGTTGGTTCGGAACCAAACCCAGTGTTAGATACTTGAGGATTTGGGTTACTTGGTCCATGCGAAGAACACGGGCACAAGTAAGCTGGAATCTCGCACTCGAGAGTGCTACTTCATTGGGTATGTAAAAGATGGTATTGTATACCAATTTTATAACCATGAGACTCAATAGATTTTTGTCTCTAGAGATGTAAATTTTTGGAGGATGACTTCCTTAAGAGTCAAGACAAAATGAATTAAAGGAACTCATTGAATCCCCTAAGAATACTGAGCTTCCTGAACCAGAAACTGAATGTGTAAATGAAGATGTAACACATGTATATCATTGAAGGAGTTCAAGGGTGGTTGCACCACCTGAAATGTATGGATGACATGTGTCAGATGAAACTGACAATGATCCGGCTTTATTTGATGAAGCACTTGTAGATCATGACACGGATAGATGAATGCTAGCAATGAAGTCCGAAATAGACTACATACACAAGAACGGTGTATGAACCCTAAAGGATCCAGCTAGAGGGGTAAAATCCATTGGGTGTAAATGGATATTTAAGAGAAAGAGGGGACCTGATGGGAAGGTACAAACCTTCAAATTACGACCTGTAGCAAAAGGCTACATACAGAGAGAAGACATCAACTACAATAAGACATTCTCTCTTGTGGCCATGCTTAAGTCCATCAGGGCGCTGCTAGCTATAGTTGCATATCTTGACTACGACATCTGGCAGATGGACATCAAGATGGCTTTTCTCAATGGATACTTCGAGGAGGATATCTATATGGAGCAGCTCAGGGCTTTATAACTGAGGAAGGTAAAGTATGCAAGCAGAAGAAACTCGTCTATGGGTTCAAGCAAGCTTCTCGTAGAAGGAACATCAAATTTGACAAAACCATAAAGAGTTATGATTTTATTCATAATCCTGATGAACCATGTGTGCATAAAAAGCTTAGTGGGGGCACCATTGTGTTCATTGTGCTTTATGTAGATGACACCCTTATCATTGGGAATGATATATGGATGATGACCAGTGTTAAGATTTGGTTGTCCCATACATTCAAGATGAAAGATCTTGGAAAATCCTCTTATATCTTAGGTTTGAAGCTTTTTTGAAATAGAGAAAAGAGGCTTTTGGGATTATCACAACATGGGTACATTAAGAACATATTGGAATATTTCCATATAGATAATCCCAAGAAAGGTTTCTTTCCCTTAAGACATGGTATCCACCTATATAAAGGGATGGCTCCTCAAAGTGGAGGATAAGAAAGCCATTGCTGGATGCCCCTACGCATCAGCTGTGGGAAGTCTAATGTACGCCATGATGTGCACAAGGGCAGATATCTGCCATGATGTGGGAGTGTTAAGCCATTACCAACCCTATTATGGAGAGCAACACTTAAATGTAGTGAATACCATCTTTAAGTATCTAAGATGGATGCAATATTACATCTTGTTCTATGGAGATGATGATCTCCAAGCCTAAGGATACACAAATGATGAGCATGAAATTCGCCTCATTAAGAGTGGAAAATTGTAGCATAGGAGGCGAAAATCGGTCGATCAAATTACCACAATCTTTGAATGTCATGGAATATTTTAACTTGGCAAGTCTACCAAGGTCGAACACATAGACACGACTGCCTAATATGTTTATCGAATTTTGATTCCAGGATGGCACAATGTGAGTTAATTTCGATTTCAGGTCCATATGAAAAACTATGCTATTTACAAAGAGATGCCATGATGCATGCATTTTTTAATTGATTTTTATGCAAGTTAAAGTGATGCATGATCAAATATACAAGAGAACATGTATGCTAAGGTTACAATTATACCCTAAAAATTATGAGCAATATGATAGAATTGAGATCGGTGTCATTTAATCACAACAATAAAAGCGGTCATCAGATCAAAGCAAGACAAGGAGAACAAGGTCCCAGTTGGCACATAAAAAAAAATCAATTCATTTAAAACAGTGTCAAATGAGACAATTAAACATGCTAAAATGTAGAGGACAAAACGAGGATCGAAAGGACACTAAAATCATGCAATTTGGACCTACGATGCTCAAGTTATGCTAAAAACAGTGCAAGGGCATAATTGTAATAAAAATGCAATAAAATAAAGGGATAAATATTGCATTTAGGTCCCTGGAAGGACCTAAATGCAATTACCAAAAACTGCTTGGGCCTGGATGCAATTTCACTATTTGCGCGCAAGGGCCTTTTTGTAATTTCTAAAAAGTCGAAGGGCTTCCTTGTAAAATACCCAGGCACACACGTGAGGCACGTGCCTGGGGACCAAAGTGTAAATCCATAAAAGGTCCGGGTCTTTCTGCAATTTACCCAGCACCTCACGTGTAAGGCGAGCGAGGGCTAGACTCGGGTCAGCTCCTGGAGTTCGGGCCACGTAGCGAAGTCTGGAGGCTCGGCTGGAGGGTCGGATGACCCGAGCCTATAGGTTGGGCTGGAGGCTCGGGTCCACCACGTGGCATCGTCTGGGCCGTCCAATCCTGATGATAGCATCGTCTCTGTCGCGAGCCACCAGAGGAGGCTGCGCTCCGGCCGACTTGCTGCGCTCCGGTCATCGGGCTTGGGAAGCCTAGGTTGGCCGCCCCTTGCAGGGGTACGGGGGCAGCACCCTCGACTCGAAATAAAATATATAAAACATGCTGTGTTTTAATACTAGGAGTAGCAAAATGAGTAGTGAAATCAAGCTTACAAGGGTAATGTTCATCAATATACAGATTTCGATGAAATTTCGACGATATCGGTCGATATCCAGGATTTTTTGTACTGAATCCAATCATTTTGACCGATATGGACCAATATGGCGATATATCAGTCATATATCGCCGATATCCCGGTAAATGGATATGCTCCCTGATATCGATATCCCCTTCTTCTTGATAACGTTATATGGTATTGCGATATGGCCTTCTATGATTCAACACACTAGTGAAACCCACACAAAAGTATTGAGATCCGAATTGACTCTCCCGAGCTGAAGCCGGAGATGGAGCGAAGCAGAGTTAAAGGCGGAGCAGAGCTGAACGCTCACACCCGTGTGTGGGCTTCCATTCCCCCTCTCTACTATTGTTACAAGATCTTGGGCTGTGAACTCATATATAAGTTCACAAAAGTTTAAAACTACTAGATGTAGTACTAAACTTCTATCCAAGACTCACCTTGTTTCAAATTTGGGAATTCCCACCTTTTCCAACAAAATTTGATTTCCCTCTTGAAACTAATTTGTTTGCCATTGCAAGTTGCATAGGTTTACCAATTTAAAACATAATTACTTTTGCTTTAAATGCAACACTTTGTACGTTGAGGTGATCCAATCTCCTCCCTTTCTTTGCTTAGTATTCGGTGAAGGGAGCTATGCGGCCCTTAGTACGGCTTCATCACTCCGGTGGAGGAAAGAGTGAGGTTCTCTGTATCGGGCGATCACGACAGAGGTGGAAACATGGCTGTGAAGTGGAAGCCCTACACATGATGCTCCAAGAATCTTCGGTAGACACAAAATTCGTGTATAGTTTTTCTCATTTTATTATAGACTAAGTTAGGTATTTTCATGTAGATTTGCTTTGTTATTATAGTAAATTTCACACACTCCTTGATTATAAATCCAATTCAACATTATACCTAATATTTAAAAAGCAACAAAGTGATACTGAATCTTTATAAGTTGTTTCGATATTGTCCGAGACCGATGAAATTTAGCTGTTCCCTTGGTCTCTCTAGTCTTAAAACATGCTATTTCAAGACTAATTCGAAACAAAAGCTTAAACGTTGCGCTTTACATCGTTACCTTTTGAAAATTTAAAATTGGGTGTAATGGACTTTTGCGAAATTCACTTTTAATATTACTAGGAACTTTGTAATTTATTTACTTTTATTGTAGTTTATGAGTGTACGAAACAAGGGAAATTTGCATTGATGAAAGATGGGATGTACATATATTAAATAAAGAAACCATTAGATCAAGAACCACGTGGGCTCGTTGCATACCGCATTCTGACAATAAGTAGAAAGATAATCTTCCGATGCAACGTGGCGGTATTATATTGTTAATGCTCTGACCACAGGAACTTGATGCGACCAATTAATCTCCTCGATTGAGTAAAGCATCTGGTGTCTGCCAGAGCGACGGAGAGAGAATCTAAACCCCTTCCTCCCTCAGGCCACAGCCGCAGGCAGGGTTACTTCGATCGAGAATAGAAGGATGGCGGCGGTGGGGCAACTGGCGACGCCCTTCCGGCTATCTCTGGCTGAGCTAAATGCCACGAGCACGGTGAAATCGCCTTCGGCGGAGCCCGAGGACGCTGTCATATTCGTGGGCGTCTCCCTGGTCCTGGGCATCGCCTCCCGCCACCTCCTCCGTGGCACGCGTGTCCCCTACACCGTCGCCCTCCTCGTCCTTGGCGTTGCTCTCGGCTCCATTGGTAGGTTCCCAATCAGCTTCCTTTTTCTTATTCGCGGTTGCCTTAATTTGCTCGCCACTTTCGATTCCTTTCGCCTTGTGCTAGTTCAACTTTTGTTTAGTTTGCGTGCTTATTCTGAATATAACAAAGTAACCGGTGAATTTTCCCATCGCAGCAGGTTATCTTTTAATAACCCAGTTGCAATCAACACAGAGTTTTTTTAAGTCAACAATCAACAAAGAGTTACAATCGTGCCAAATTTCGATACCCAATAAGTTCGAAGATGCTTCCTTAAACCCCTTCAATTGCGTTCTCCATTAATTTTCGAAACCTTTTTCGCTCTTTTCACATGAAATCCGCAGTGGGTCTAGCGAGTGTACATCCCGAGCAGAGTTTAAAAAAACCTAGACCGGATCGCTTTTTTGGTTTAGGCGGTTAGTACAATTTGGTATTTATTCTGTCGGATTATAGGTTGAACTACTTTCTTAGAAAAGTGGTAAAAGATAGATAATGCAACCAATAATATTTGAACTCATGACCCCTTGGTTCCTAGTGCTTCATACCAAAGGAAAATTCCTATGTACTGTATCGGCAAAAAAAACAGGGGCGAAACTCTTTTTATGTACTATAGGGTAGGCCGCCTTTTGAAAAACCAGACTGGAAACTCTGTTGCTCATAGGGCCTTGGTAAATCGTCATTAAGATATTCCAAGGCTTAAGAAGGAATCTGCTGCAGGGTTTCCTTTTCTGAGGGCTACGGGGATGTCTGATATATCAGCTGTCTGTCTATTTCCAGATCCATTTTGTGGAAGTTTATTCAAGGAAGAAGAAATATTTTTAGACTGTAAGAGCCCAGTTGAAGGATGTACCTTGGTGAGAGGTGGTGGCTCAGAAGGGGTTGTTTTAGACGATACTGAAGTGCAACTCGATTATCCTCAAGGAATATGAACATGAATCGATGTAGATACCGAAACAGGAGGAAGTGGAGGCACATGTGTACCTACACCAAAATTGTATGAGACAAATTCAAAGAAGGAGATGTCCGCAATAATGTAGTGTTTTCGCAACTTTGGGTCATAGCAATGATAACCTTTTTGATTTTTGGCATACCTTAAGGCTACATATTTTACCGTCCTATCGAGTAATTTATCCTTAAAGGGCCAAGAATGTGGACATGGGCCATACATCCAAACACTTTAGGAGGAACATGAAATATCGCAAGCTCCTCATATAAGCTAGTGAGATGCCTGTAGTACTCAACAAGGGAGGAATCACCCTGAGAGGCAGACCAGATCCGTCTATAAATGTCTACGAGACGTGACTTTATCTTTTTCTGGGATTATGTCTGCTCAAGATCCTCCCACATCTTGACTGTGTTCTTGTAGAGAAGATTCGAGGCAATGTGTGCCTCAATACCGTTGGTCATCCAATTGATAATCATGTAGTTGTTTGTCTGCCGGTTGTCATAGTCTTTGTCCTTCTCATACATAGGATCTTGAGTTAGGATGTAGAGTTTCCGTTGACTACCAATGAACACCATGAAAGATCGACACCAGAGCACGCAATTTTCTGTGCCATTAAATTTGATTGTAGTGCATTGCGCCATCATGTTTGTGGCCAAGGGATTTGTCTTGGTAGAAGAGGTGCCATGGTGGTCTTAAAGACGAAGGAGGTCCTGCGATCGACTAAGTATGCACACAAGGGCTAAGCGTTGCCCTAGAACTCACGTTTGGATGTGTAGAGGGGTTGCGAAACGCTTTGTACAGCAGATCACGAGAAAATCATGGACCTTGGCGGCACTAGATGGTCTGGGCAGAGCCTTAGAGGTGCTGGATGGAGCCTTGAAGGATACCTTCAGGGTCCAGGATGGCTTTTTGCCATCCAATCACACCTGGTCGAATCCCTAAGGGGCTTTAAAGATAGGGTGGAGCCGTAGTCTGGGCATAACGACCACTTGGAATGGCATGCGATGGCTGACGACAGCCTTCGAAGGCGGTAACAACTTGCTAGGAGGGCTGCGATGGCTGGCGACAACCATGGAGGGCGACAACAATCTATTGGAGCGGTTGCGATGGTTGGCGGTAGTTCAAGAGGGCAACAATAGCGGGCTGGAGCAGCTGCAACGGCTACAAAACCTTGCGCGGGGCCATAGGCATGGAAGGATGGCCCACACAGGTGCTCGAAAGTCGAGTAAGAGGATCGAAGGTGGATGTGGGATGATTTTAGGTCAGAACCCCGATCTAGGATCGTTGCTTTGATACCATGTGGAGAAAGAATGAATCACTATGTTTATTCCATAGGTCTAGTGTCTCTTATATTGAGAGAAAAAATCACCACCACCATCACAACAACAACAAAGCCTTTTCCCACAATTAAGTAGGGTCGGCTACTTATATTGAGAGAAACCCTAGAGAGAAAAAAGGAGAAAGTACATAAAAGATCCTGAAGGGTTACAAGACACAGGTAAAATAGAAAACATAATTTTGAGTCAAAAAAAAGTAGAAAACATAATAACTTTAACAATGAAGCTGGGGAAGAACCCAACAAAGTTTTTGAAGGAAAGGATGGCCTAAGTGCTGGTGCCATAGAAAGCTTGAAGAAGCGGAGAACTGAATTTCAGAGAAAGCAATTACACTGGGGGACTGATCTAAGTGATAGACACCGCCTTCTTCACCACCCGCACTATTCGTCCGTCCAGTTATGATATCCTGAAAATTCATGAGACAACATCGAATATAGTTCGACAATGGGGTTCTTTTCAAATATGACTAAGATATAGGATGATAAGAAAGTCCGGAACAAATAAATCATTAGTAAGCTTGATTCTAAGGATGAGGTGAACATCCTCTTTTTCCTTTATAGGGAAACATTCCATCAACTACTTGTATAGTTCAACCTGGACTAACTTGGAGGTGAGTGGAGGCTATGGCATTGGCCAATCAATCGATTTTTGCGAAAAATTTAGTTGAACCGAAATAGAGATTTGAGTAGACGACAACGACTGTCTCTGAATGACTGCCTTGCTGAGAACATGTAGTGCCTCTAGGGTTTAGATTGTTCACGCAATACATCAAGTCCTCAAAGTCCCCTTTAGGGATTATCACAGATCAACTATAACCTCTCAATAGTGACGACTCGATAATAAATGGGCACCCATTCTTGTTTTAGGAAATGACCTCATCATGCACAAATTTTCTATAGAATATGCACTAGCATGCGTTACATCTTCATCTTGACACGATATGACCACAACCACAACCCCTACGCGGGCCACATCCTCCTTGTCCAGACGAAGCAGTAATGGCAGTGGTTTATCCATGGACATTCATAGTAGCGGTGTTGTTGGTCACTGCAGGACGTCTAAGAGTGCTATATGCTTCTTATATTGTTGGCAATGTGATTGACATAATCATTTAATCTCGAACAACTCTATAACCCATGCCAAGCCTTGCAAGGAATACCATAACAACTATGTCCTGGTGATATTCCGTCTGTTAATGTGATTGACATAATCATTTGATCTCGAACAACTGTATAGGCCATGTCAAGCCTTGTAAGGAATACCATAACAACTATATGTTGGTGATATTCTGTCTCTTTTGGGAAGGTGCATTTTGGAATACAAGCATTATATCTTTCATACAAGGAATTTAGTTGAGGGAAGGACTTTGCTAATGGACGTCCTACTTGCATCAATTTCATCATACAAAGTAAGTCCAGAACATTATGCTCGAGTTCTTCTCCTGCCATATGTGTCTGCAAGGGAATTCACATATCAAACTCATTCTCATAGAACACCAATTCATTAG
The DNA here is from genome assembly GCA_037367405.1 of Ottelia alismoides. Taxonomy (NCBI): domain Eukaryota; kingdom Viridiplantae; phylum Streptophyta; class Magnoliopsida; order Alismatales; family Hydrocharitaceae; genus Ottelia; species Ottelia alismoides. The sequence goes on from JAZKJV010008266.1 coordinate 16,371, forward strand.
CTAATCTGCTAATGATCTTTACCATAATCCAAGAGCACACCATCCCATTATCTTTGTTCCACACAATGTTTTTGTCTGTTTTAGATGCATGCTCTGGCTTAAGAAGAATATGCTCTTCCTCTTACCCTCGTATGACCATTAGGAACACCGTTGATCATTTGGGATAATCGGTCTCATCCAATTTTGAGATCGAGCCAAATGAGGTTAGGCATATGCTCCCTTTACTGTATATTTAGGATGCTACCCATGATTCTAACATCTTCTTTTGTTGGGTCAGCACATGCTTGCAAAACACGAACAACATTTATTTAGATAATACTATGCAAGGTATGATGTGTCAAGGGACATTAAAGTTGCTCAGAACAATTGATTTGTGTGGAGCTCCTCGCCCGCACGACGGAGCACATGCTCGATTGTCCGATGCCCCTCCTTAATCTGCTAATAAGTCGTTTCATGTCCATCTATCACTTTCTTGTGAAAGACCAGATTGGCCCGTTCTGCCATAAGTACTACCTCAGTATTCAGCTGAGTAGGATTCAACAGTGGGTCTAAGTCAGTGATTTGAAAACTTTCCTCAATCTTGATTCACGTATCAATTTCCAGAATTATGATACCTCGAAGAGCAGATGCCCATGTGTACCAAACGATGGCTAGAGGATGCCCGTGTGTTGGTGATGACCTATGACGACATGATGGTAGTTGAAGGTTGCTGGGGGTGGTGTGGTTGGGGGGTGGCGCGATCTCTAGCAGGATGGTAGATGGAGGCAAGATGACAGAATGCCCCCATTTCCCTTTATGGGGAAAATCTTCCATCTGTTACTTGGACAGTTCACCCTGGACAAACTTGTCGTATCTGTCCGAGTAGGTTCTTTTCTCTTTAGAGGCGAGTGGAGGCTTCAATATCAACTAGCCAATCCGTTTTTGCCAAATTTTTAGCTGAATCAAATAGATACCTGAGTGGATGCCAACAACTGAGAATGTGCAGGGTCTCCAGGGTTTAATGGTTTATATTATTGTGGCGATGCATCAACTCCTTAAAGTCCCCTTTATGGACTATTGGTAGATTAGCTGTCACTTTTAATAGTGACGGCTCGAGCAGACCCACCCGTTTTTTCTCTCCAGAAGACAACCTCATTATGCTCAAACTTCCCACAGGTTGGACACTGGCCTGTGTTGTGTCCTCTTCCTGACATGATACCACCATGACCACGACCCATATATAGGCCACATTCTTCTTGTCCACGAGGAACGGCAATAGCCATGGTCTGTCCATAGACATTCTGAGTAGCAGTGTTGTGGGTGATTGCAAGACAACTAAGAGTGCTATATACTTCTTCTATTGTTGCAGATGTATAGCCCGTGTAAAACCCTTCAAAGATTAGCAGGATTACCTTAACCAATATGTGTTGATAATATTCCTTTTGTTTTGGATCGATTCATCCTGGAATACAAGCGTGAAATCTTCCAAATCATGATTTTAGTTGAGAGAAGTATTCTATCAAGGGGCAATGAAGAACAATCTTAATTTCCTTCGACACATCCTGTGAATAAACAGAAGAGATCAATGCTGATTTCTCCCGGTTAATTCGAAGATTCGAAATGTCACCAAACATATCCAATATGAAGGATGCAACTTTGGCCTGCTGTAATTCTCCCTCAATATAGAGGATGATATTGTCTGCATATTGAAGGATCAGGATAGAGAGGTCATCCACTCTACGCCATACATAAGCCACCATCAAAGGCCAAGGACATCATCATTGCCAACGTATCCACTGCTATCATGTAGAGAAGAGGGGCCAAAGGGAAGCCTTGACGCACCCCTCACCGGGCAAAAGTTTATCCACCTTCCGGGCATCCATTGACCAACATGGCATAGGAGGTTGTCGTGACACACTGCTTCATCCATGCTGCCCAGACTTCCAGGAAATCTCTACGTAACGGAGAACTCCAAAGGAAGGGCCAATTCAGACAATCATAGGCCGTCGAGAAGCCCACCTTCCATAAGAAACCATGTCCTTGTTTCCTCTTCCTATACATGACAATCTCCGATGTCAGAACCAAGCTGTCCACCATCTTCCTACGGAGGACAAATGCAGTCTAAAGGTGTTATGATGTCATTCATAACCATGCGGAGGTGGTTCACTAGCACCTTAAATGTGATGACGTTCATAACCATCCTCGATGTGTAGGATGTGCAATAAGTTGATGCCTGTTGCTTTAATTAAAATTACCTTTATCCTGATCACGTCCTTCTATTACTGTTTATGGTGCATTTAATTGCATCTCTTGACTTCTTGTATCTTCTGAGAGTAGCATTCATTGTTTAGCTTCTAATGCTTATGACTTACAGAACATGGAACAAAGCATGGATTGGGAAAATTAGGTGCTGGTATTCGTTTATGTAAGTTCAATTTCTTATACTTTTTATACATCTATGCAACCACTAGCATGACACTAAAGAAAAATAGTTCATTGTCTGAAAAGAGAGGATGGCTGCTCAATGATAGTAACTATCGTAATCGTTCTGTTGTAATAGTGGTTTTCGATTGCTGTTCTTTCTTTTTTCACAATTCTAACTTTTAATCCATCTTGTGCAGGGTCAAACATTAATCCAAATCTCCTATTGACTGTCTTTCTGCCAGCTCTCCTTTTCGAAAGTTCTTTTTCCATGGAGGTCCACCAAATAAAGGTTTGAGTATTAGTCGAAGATGTGATACTCTTTATATTATCTTTCTTTTCCATGTAACAATAACCATCCGTTATATAGGCATTTAATTATCACCAAATTTAGCTTTTAGTCAGCTTTTCAGCACATGTAATAAAATCAGAACTGAATGGAGCAGTGATTGATATTTCATTCAGTTGAATCAAGTATGTGCTGAGTATTGCAAAGAAGGGAAAAAAAGCGATCTGCATGCACATGTGAGATTTTTAGAAGGTTCACTTTATGGAGACTTGATGCCATTTTTTGGGCCCATAATAGCATCAAATTGAGGTGTTCGCTGACTAGGACGGGTTTCTGCATGTTGGGATACCTATTCACTTGGAATTTTAATATATAATTTACATACATGTAAGTGATGGAATAGAGGCTGGGCTCATTGAAAGAGTACTGATGTTGGGTTGACAACTTTTCTTTCGATGCTACAAAATACGGATTCCGTGCTCTTGACTCATAGTGGTGATGTGGAGGCTAAGAGAGTAATCCCATGGTTTTGAAAAGCTAGCCTGAAGGTGCTCAGGTGCTCGGGGCTTACATCTAAAGGAGAGGTAGAATCTTTAAACCTTGACGCTTTAGCTAAATACTCAGTCAAATCTATGGAGGCTTTAGCCTCATATAGTGAGGCTATCCTTGAGGAAGAAAGGTGGAATTGATGCAAAAGTCTTAGCTACTATATGTTTTCTTAGTTTTTTTGAGAAATCATGGGGATTCACATCCCAGAAGATGCGCATCCTAATTCAATTTTTCATTAAAGAGTAAATAATGTATAAAGATTATAAGAACCAGGGAAAAAAGTGTCTTGCATGTTTTAATACAACTTCTACATAAAATCTCTCTCTAAAAATTACCCCGTTTCCTTCAAGCCAAATGACCCAAATTAAGGTTTTGCTTTTAACATGATACTAATTAGAATGCTAAAAAATTTATGGTGCTGGAACCATATGGTGAAAATAGTAACAAATCTTCTTTCAAAAAGAGAGAGAAAATAGTAACAAATATATTGTCATTTTCTTTGTACAAAGTTTATATAAATACTCATTGAAAGTATTGCATTGTTTACTTGATAAATTACTATTACTTTCCTCTATATATCAATCTAGTTTTCGTCAAAGACATAATATTGCTTAAGTTGTAAAGTCATTTGTGTTAATTATTTCGGAAAGAAATGAATGACTTGTTTATTCTAGGCCATAGACTCCTTTATATAGAGGATAAACCCTGCATATCAAATAACCAATGGGAAAAATTGCAAGGAAATGAGATAACAAATACATAAATACTATTTCCTATGACACCCCCTCAAGCTGGAGTGTAGATTTCTATCATTCATAGCTTGGAAGACACAACAACAACAACAAAGCCTTTTCCCACAATTAAGTAGGGTCGGCTACATGGATTCTTCGCCTCCATTCAGATCTATCTTGGGTCAATCTCGGACTTATATCCAAAAAACTAAGATCCCTTCGTATAGTCTCTTTCCAACACTTCTTGGGTCGTCCTCGCCCACCTAAATAACCCACCTCCAACATAGCTTGGAAGAACACTTCCAAAATAACCCACCTAGCTAGATTTTGGTGAAAAAGTCCGTTATTTGTTCCCTTGAGCTAATGTGGGAAATAAAGCATTTCTTCAGTAAGTTAATAATTTAATATTATTTTTCTTATTTCAAGTACCTATCCCTAATGGGAATCGAATCCATGTTGCATCATCACTTGAAATTAAAGAAAAAGGAGTGCTGACATCTCAATTTTCTTTCAATGAATGTGCTTGGGTGAAAGTTGCTTTATATAATAGATGCGTAGGCGTTGAGCAAAGACCTAAATCAGGATGAAATCCTTATGTATCTTGTCTCTAGTGTAGCGACAATCCACCTCGATGTGTTTGGTCGTCTCATGGAAAATTGGATTGTTGACAATGAATAGTGCAGCATGATTGTCACATAGTAGTTGAATGGAAGATGCACATCAATAGTTAGGTTAGTTGGAACTAACTTGACCCACATCATCTCAATGCTTCCTTATGCTATGGCTCTGTATACGGATTCGGCTCTTGACCTAGCAACAACGGTTTGGTTATTACTTTTCCATGAGACCAATGAGCTCTCGGTAAACAGTGCAAATCCAGAGGTTGACTGCTATTGAGAGTTATTTTATCTTTTCATGTTTTATGTATTTTCAGTTCTTTTCGTCTCTATTATGTAATTTGGGCTACATGGTTTTTCCTCTCGCTATATAAGAGAGTCATAGGACCTCATGAATAAGCAATTCTGTACTTTCTTTCCTCATGGTATCAGAGTGGTGGTTCTAGACCGACGTTCTGTAATTCTAGTTGTCCCTCCCCATCCCCCCACTCGCCAGCCTCGTCTCTGAGTCCACATGCAACCACCTGTAGCCCCACACCACCACATGCACAACCACCTGCGGCTCCTCACCACCACATGTACGACCACCCACGACTCCCCACCACCGTATACACGACCCTGTGCCACTTGTAGTCATGGCAACATGCACAAGCAGCTATCGGATACTCCACTCGCCACTGCCCAGAGGCTGTAGGGCCCAACTAGTCACCAGACCACCCCAGTAGCAACCCCTTTGCAACCCTAGGGTCACACATTGGGATCCTTTGGAGCCCCGTGGCCTCCTTGATCGGCCAAGGGTAGTTCTAACCCTATTTTCGATGTCACCCAACAGGATCTAGGCACGAGAGATCTTCTGTTACAAATTTGTGCCTCCCAAGGTCTCTAAACAATCCGAGTTGGATCGTTTGCAGTGAAATCAGACTTCTAGTCTATCTACGAGACCTAGATCGCTTCCTTAGTTGATGGGAATGGTTGTGACATGAGTCTGCACATACAATCGATTCACTATATATTCGTATAGACGTGTTTACTTCAATCTACAGTCCTAGTCTTTGTCTATTTCCAGTATCATATCAGAAAACAAGGTCGACATTCCATCTTTGGGTACCTTCAAAGGTCCGACGCCTATTATCAAGATGCATGGGACCGACTACAAGTCGGGTATGCAGTTCATGAGGCTTATGCAGTGCAATGGAAAAAGCAAATTTTGACACATGAGGAACTGACTGACAAAGCTGAGGCTAATGCCTTTTGGGAGGCAGATGATGCGTACACGCGGGTATGCCTATTCGGTATCCTGGTTGTGGAGATAACTGATGGTATCCTACATCATCCCACAACCACGACGATATGGGACATCCTCACCACCACATATTCTTAGGTGAGAAATGATACGAAGATACTGCAGCTCCAACATGATCTTTATGGTCGAGTAGAATGGCCACCCCCTCCATACCTTATAGACATCTCTGTTATGTTGTTTTCAATATGTTGTTCTTGATGCCCCATTCTGTTATGTTTGTAAAAGTTTCTTCAAGTTATGCATTGATGCTTGACTTGTCTTCCAAGGTTTCTAAATTTGACACTTGGTTCTGCTGCACGACAGAAATGTATAATGCAAATGATACTACTTGCTGTCCCAGGTGTTCTAATATCGACCTTTTGCCTTGGTTTTACAGTGAAGGTATGCTACGTTTTGTTCAAGGGTTTAGGGTATGTATTTCCTGATGATGGTATATTAATATTCAATGTATTGCAGCTTACTTTTCCATATAACTGGAGCTGGACAACATCGTTGTTGTTGGGCGGATTATTAAGTGCCACTGATCCTGTTGCTGTTGTTGCATTGTTGAAGGAGCTGGGCGCCAGTAAAAAACTAAATACAATAATTGAAGGAGAATCTCTCATGAATGATGGGTATCTAGACATATAATAGTAAAAAACTAAATACAATAATTGAAGGAGAATCTCTCATGAATGATGGGTATCTAGACATATAATAGTTAACAATAATTAAGCGTGTCATTGAAATTGTGTTCCTATATCATCTGATACTGATCTTATTGCCCTGATAATACGATCTTAGTGGAAGGGAGTGTTTTTTTTATGGTAAGAATGGATTCTCCCTTGGCCGTCTTGTAACAAGTTGTATTGTTCTTCCAGGACTGCCATAGTTGTTTATCAGCTTTTCTTTGAAATGGTCCTTGGTCAGAAGTTCAAGGTTGGAGGCATAATTTCTTTTCTAACAAAAGTATCTTTTGGAGCGTATGTATCGAGCATCCCCCATTTAGTTATTTGCCCCTTTTTTTAGTTCGAATGACTACATGACTGCATGCTCAATTTTATTTCCAGTATAGCTATTGGCCTTGCCTTTGGTATGGTATCAGTTCTGTGGCTGGGAATTATATTCAATGACACAATAATTGAAATAACACTAACTCTTGCAGTGAGTTATGTTGCATTTTATACTGTAAGTGCCAATTACTTGCTTGTGCAGCTAAATTTTAATTTCATATTAAGGAACCGACTAAATAATGTTTTTTCTTCAGGCTCAAAATGGGGCAGAGGTGTCTGGTGTTTTGACAGTGATGACTCTCGGAATGTAAGTCCTGCTGACAAGTTGCATCCACCATGCTGAGAGTGACTGAATCATGTGTTGGCAGGTTCTATGCTGCATTCGGTAGGACTGCTTTCAAAGGAGATGGCCAACAAAGCTTGCATCACTTTTGGTATGAATGTTTCTTATAAGAAAATGTCTCATAAAGTTGGTTTTATTAGGTGTCGAGGGGGCTTTGCACGTATTTTGCTTTTACGAAGAACTATATCCTAATCCTACTGGAGGTTTGGTTAGGCCACTATCAGGTGAGGCACCCTTAAATTCAGGGTTTGAACTCGAGCCAAGGAATTGAAAACCTTAGGAATTTAGTGTTTCTGTTAAGTTCTCCCACAGCAAGCATGGGACAAATTACATAAATTAATATTATAACAATTAATTCATTTTTTAATATCAAAATACAAAACAACAATAATAATTGATACCCACAACTTTTCCAAGTAAAATAAAAGAGAGAAGGAATTTAATGGCTGATGGAATAGCAATAATAACATCCACAACATCCAGTTCCAACAAGTATAGCAAGTACTTTTTGTTCTTGCCTTATTGCATCCCAATTAAACACTTACAAGTGGCACGTGGATTATTGTTGCAATTATGTGTTGTAAGAAAACAAGAAAGAGAGAGGGATGGCACGAATAATATCACAACATGCTCTCAAAATATACATAAATCTCTCAACATCGTCTCTCCAAAGTACAAACCTGAAACAAAAGAAGCTACACAAAAGATGCATCTTGTTTGGTGCATGTCGGTGATGGTGAAACTCAGACAATCATGACTGCTACTGCTACATTTGCTCAGGGTACCTGTTGGGTGCACATGAAAGGATATTGTCATGAGAAGTTTCTCAGAAATGGTGCTAGCACTAATAACTAGTATAAGGGTAACATGACTATGTAAGTTTTCTCAGGTGTTTACACGCACTAATGCAAAACGGGCCTATACAAGGCATGCCTCATTTCACAGCGGGTCCCATGTCCGACATGTGTATCCAATTCTTTAATTATTATAACTTGTGGTAACCCATCTCAACATTGCCCAAGTCTACTACCCATTGGTAAGGGTCTCAACATTGAGTGGCATGGGTTAGAATTTTCAATCATGTGTCCATCTCTGAATCATATCATCGAGCAAAGGTCTTCGAACATTCTCTATTTCTCGCTGGATATAGGAAACCAGTTCGTCGTCCTTCTTCTTCAATTACCACATTCAGAATTCCCCTCGTAGGTCTAATAGTCAGAAAATCAATTGGTGCGAGTCGTGCGTCCAAACCCCAATTGATATCTAAGTACTAACTTCGTTCCCGTTCGAGGCTGGACCGTTTCCTGATTTCTCTCGAAGGGGTGGAGTCCTTCCCTTTTGCTCGTGCGTGGCCGTCGCCTTGCGCTCACTTGGACACACGTGATGCAGCGTGACCCCAAATTATGGGGCCACATTTATTTAATTAAATAATAATCAATTTTATTTACGTTTTTAGCGGTCGTATTGGTCTAACTAAATAATTGAGATCGCCTGTGATCTCAACGTTTATTTCGTAGAGTTTAAATGTAATTTGGGTCAATTAAATAATTTAGAGTCCAATTAAGGTAGTTAGAGGTCAATTAGGATTAAATTAGTTATTAATTTGATTTATTTACTATTTTTGTAAACCCTCTCTCCTATATAAAGAGAGGGTAGTCCATTGTTTTAGTCAGTCAATTATGAAGTAAAAATTGAGTTGATCTCATTTTATCCCCTCTCCTTCTCTCTTCTCCCTCCACGCGATCTCCGCGGTTCTCTTCTCCAAACCCCTCGTTCCGACGAGTTTTTCTTCCTCTCAACCCTCCAATTTCTCTTCTCAACCCTTCTACTTCTTCCACCAAATATATATATATATATTATCGTTATTATTCGCCGACCCGAAGCCTGTTTGCATCATTTGGTATCAGAGCATGGATATCGAATCGTTCTCACGATTCAACGGTCCTGTCGCATATTGGAGGATGAAGCTCGATCAAGCCACCCTATCACGAGGATCACATGCGCATTCGCGTCATCAAAAATACAAGAAGCGCCTCCGGAAAAGCATCAAGGTTCAACAATGGATAGACTCATGGTACAATGTTGATATTTTTATGGTACAAGTTGACGATGAACAAAATCTTGTCGTCGACGATGATCTGTGCACTGTTCAGATCGTTGTGGATGGAAAAAACGTCAACAACGATGATGTGCTCGCTGTCCACGAAGAATCCACTGCTGTCCAGACCGTGTTAGAAGGAAAAGACGACGAAACAGTGGCTGTCCAGCACGTCCCAACACCAAATCCGTCGCCGGAAGCGACCCCGCTGCCTCCTCCAACCACCCCAGCGACGCCCCAGCCACCCCGGGGGCAAACCGCGCCACTCCTCGCAGCACCTGCGGCTCCAACGCCCGCCAACACCCACCCCCTCGCGCCTGCGCAGCCTCCTCCCGGCTTCAATCCCACCCCAGCCCCGTGCGCCCTCCGCCCACCAAACCTCGCCGCCATCGCCCCTACCCGCAGCCCCAGCCCCATCAACTCCGGCGCCCCGCTTCCCCGCTCCCGCACCCGCATCCCCCATCGCCTCCCTCCCCACACTCAGCCCACCAGGCCTCATCCCCAGCACCCCAACCCCCCCCTCCTCCACCACTCGCGCGCAGCCCCGCATCCCCCCTTCCCGGTTGCGCCACACCGCCGCCACCCTCCTGAGATGCCTTCTCTCGCCCCATTCTCGCAACACCGCCGCCCCTCGGAGCCCTTCTTTCGCCACCGCGACCCCCACCTCTCGCCACCGCCGACCCACGAAGCCCGGCTGCCTCTCGCCAACCCCGCGCGCCGCCCAGTGCGCCCGCCAACCGCCCTCGCGCCGACAGCGCCTCCACGCACGCACCCTCCTCCCGCGGCTGCGTTGAAGAAGGGAACCCTAACCGGGGTTGCGAGACTTACGGGATGGCAATCCCACAAATTGTGGGATGGGAGAATGATTTGGAACATTTACAAAGAGCCCCCCCCTGACTTGAGTTTTTATTTAAAGGGAAAAGATAAAAGCCACTCTCTCAATATGGGTTCCATTGAAGGGGTACGAAAATTGCACCCCTACCTCTGGTGGCAAAAATTTTTAAAGAGAAGGGCTGAAAATCAGAATCATGGGCATCCTCCTTATCCAAATAGGACTAGGGCATTGGTTTTTTCCTATATAAGGACCCCATGGCTCTACTTTTTAGACACATCTCCCCTTCTCCTCTCCTTGTGCCATTGCTTTATTATGGCTTCTCCAAGGACCATCTTCTCCATGCCACACCAATTTTTTGAGCATCATGGGAAGGGGTCAACAGTCGAGACGCCGCCGCCGTACGCGCCGCACATGTTCTTCAACCACAACGGCCGCACCTTCCTCGCCCGCACATAAATTCCGCCGATTGCGCCCCACATGTTCTTCCAGAAGACAGTTGAAGCCGCCGATTCATCCTCCGACCCTGCAGTTCCAGCAATTCGTCAGGAGCCGAATTCTTAAAAGCGGAGGAGAGTTGATGCAGCGTGACCCCAAATTATGGGGCCACATTTATTTAATTAAATAATAATCAATTTTATTTACGTTTTTAGCGGTCGTATTGGTCTAACTAAATAATTGAGATCGCCTGTGATCTCAACGTTTATTTCGTAGAGTTTAAATGTAATTTGGGTCAATTAAATAATTTAGAGTCCAATTAAGGTAGTTAGAGGTCAATTAGGATTAAATTAGTTGTTAATTTGATTTATTTACTATTTTTGTAAACCCTCTCTCCTATATAAAGAGAGGGTAGTCCATTGTTTTAGTCAGTCAATTATGAAGTAAAAATTGAGTTGATCTCATTTTATCCCCTCTCCTTCTCTCTTCTCCCTCCACGCGATCTCCGCGGTTCTCTTCTCCAAACCCCTCGTTCCGACGAGTTTTTCTTCCTCTCAACCCTCTAATTTCTCTTCTCAACCCTTCTACTTCTTCCACCAAAAATATATATATATATTATCGTTATTATTCGCCGACCCGAAGCCTGTTTGCATCAACACGCCCATCCTCTAGTCGTCGGGGGAGGAGGAAAGACATATAATCTTTCTTTCGTTTTGAAAAGAGCTGGTTACTCGAAGAGGGCTTCAGGGAGCTGGTGTCTACCAAGTGGCGGGAATGGCACCCGGTGGGGTCAGTGGCCGCCCGTTTCAATGAGAAACTGACGCTTCTTCGCTCCCATCTTTCTCACGTTGGGAAGGAGATTAGAGGTCGGCGGAAGATGAGGAGAAACGAGGCCCAAGCGGGTGTCTCAAATCTGGACAGTCTTGACGATGCGCGCGGTTTGGAACCAGAGGAGATGGAGGAGAGGCAAAAGCTGCTGGAGGAAATCATGCTGGAAGACCGGAAAGAGGAGATTGACTGGAGGAAAAGGTCCAGGCAGCGGTGGCTCCGCGAGGGAGATGCCAACACTCGCTTCTTCCACAACATGGCATCGGGGAGGTGTCGGAGGAACTTCATCCACGACCTCATCGTGGAGGGTCAACGGGTGTCTGGTGAAGCTGGCATTGGCTGTGCGATCCGCAGCCACTTTGTGCGTGCTTCGAGGAGGCAACGTGGAAGCAGTTGGAGTTGGCTGGGAAGAGGGGTGAGGGGGTTAACCGAGACACAGGCGGAGGCACTAGTCGTCGCTTTTTCGAAGGCTGAAATCAAAGACGCGGTTTGGGGTCTGAACTCGGAGGGGGCTCCGGGGCCCAACGGATTCCCCGTTCTCTTTTATAGGGAATTCTGGACATTGCTAAAAGATGAGATTGTTGAACTGATGAATGAGTTTGCGGCCGGAAATAGAGTCATCGAGAAAGTTAACAGGGCCCTATTATTCGTGTTTCCAAAGAAGGAGTCCCCGGCAAGAATTGAGGATTACCGCCCGATCGCGCTTTCCAACGCGATCTACCTGATCATCGCCAAGACTCTGGCGAACCGCCTTAGGGTAGTCATTGATTCTGTGATTTTGCATGGGCAAAGCGCTTTTATTCCGGGAAGGCAAATGGCGGATGGTTTGGTGCTGGCCTCCGAGATTTGTCTTCATTAGAGAAGGTCGAAGACGAAGGGCGCTCTTTAGAAGATCGACTTCTCCAAAGCGTATGACTGTGTTGACTGGAACTTCATTTGGACCTCCTTGAGACGTAGGGCTTCCCAGGATATGGATCAGCTGGATGAAGCGATGCACTACGACAACGTCGCTTTCGGTTCTGGTCAATGGTAGGCCGGAGGGTGCTCCGTTTCAACCCCAGAGGGGTGTGCGACAGGGTAGCCCTCTAGCCCCGCTTCTGTTCGTGATCGTCGCCGATTCTTTGGCTGTCTTACTTAACCAAGCGGTTGAACCTGAGTTGTGCGCGTGGTTCCATCTCGATGAGCTATCCATCCCTGTTCTGCATTATGCTGATGACACCTTAGTCTTGCTTGGCGGTTCCGAGTCCCAATCGGCGAACGCAGCTATGTTGGTTGGCATCTTTGGCGAGCTCTCGGGTCTGGTTGCCAACAACGAGAAATCTAAGGTGGTCACATTCAGGATGAACGATGAGGAGCGCGAGGCGATGGCTAACGTTGCTGTTGCACTCTGGGGTCACTACCACTCAACTACCTTGGCCTCCCACTGACGGATGAGAAACTAAAGAAATATGACTGGGACATCGTGCTCTATAAGATGGAGCAGAAGATGGCTGGATGGAAGGCGTCCTGCTTGTCCAGGGGTGGAAAATTAGACTGCTCAAACATGTTCTTTCCGCGATCTCGATTTTCTTCTTCACCACGCGTATACTACCTACTGGCATGCGTAAAAAAATGGTGACGATGATGAAAACTTTCCTCTGGTCGGACGACAAACAACAGAGGGTGGGACTCCATCTTGTGGGATGGGAGGAGGTAACAAAGAGGAAGAAAGATGTTGGGTTGGGGATCCGCGACGTGGAATGTATGAATAAGGCGCTGATTGGTAAATGGGCATCCCATATTTGGGTCTCATCGCCGTCCCTTGTTCACAAGCTTCTCCGCAAGATATATGGCGTTCGAGGCGAGCTAGTGGCCTCGAGGCTCCGGTGGGAATCCCCCTTTGGTCTGGCATTCGCGGCGTCCTCCCGGCGTCCTCCTGGCGTTCACTTCCTTTTTCTCGCCGAAGGTGGGGAATGGGCGTCTTTTCCGTTTTTGGAGTGATGATTGGACCGGGGAGGGCAAGCTTAGCATCAGATTCCCAAGATTGTTCGCGTTGGCGGCGGACCGAGATTGTACCCTATCTCAAGTGGGGGAGACCGGCTTTTGGGCCCCTCTTTTCGTCAACGACTTACCGCCGCAGCGGTTGGAGGACTTCTTGCTGCTTCTTTCTGAGCTGCCTTCGGCTGTTGACACTCTCCATGATGGGAGGGCGGAGTCCTCGGATCACTTTACGTGGGGTGGGATGAAGCTCTCCACGAAGAACATCTACGCCCACCTGCGCAGTCTGACAGAGGTACCACGGACGGATTTAGCTCAGGATTTAAGATTGGTTTGGGCTGCAAAGATACCTATGAGGGTCAAAGTTTTCCTTTGGTGCTTCCGGAGGGACCGTATTTACGACAAAATGTGACGGGCACGCATTTTTGGTGCCCAAGATATGGTATGTGATAGATGCCAGGCGCAACAGGAGGACACCGACCATATATTCTTCAAATGCCATTCTTCATCGGAGGTTTGGCAGGCTTTAAACCTAGCGTGGCTGCGACACGAGGACACCACGACATTTTGGGAATCCATCAGGAGGATCGGTTGGGGCTCCACGGATGATATCTCTATTGTGTTCACGGCAACTGTGGGCTATTTGGCAGGGAAGAAATGACTGTATCTTTAAAAGCACCAGGTTCTACTCCGAAAATGTATTGATTCATTGTAAAGCCCTATACAATTCCCGGGCATCGCGCTAATTGTAAAATCCATTTTTACAATACACCTGGCGGTAACTCCCAACTTGGGAGTTCACTCGAACTTATTTTCAAAAAAAAGTACTAACTCCATGTGTGAAAGCAAACTTTAATTTATAAACCACGCTCTTGGCATAAAACTCCATCGAGCAGACACATAATATACCATTGAGTATCAAGTACAACACATCACCCAACTCATCCATTTGAGTCGTGACCATCTAAGTTTCTAACCTGGGGTTCAAGGGTGCTTGCACATCCCTTGCAACAACTATCTCCATTTACCCTTGCACTATGGGAAACACATCCACGTGCTTGCAAAAGTCCACCATCGGAAGAGTCATCCACGAGGCATGAGCAACCGTAATAAAATGCTATCGATGTGTTAGGAGATTTGTATCATTTGGTAATTGTACGCCATACATTATGAACTCACGCCACTCATATTCGACATATCAATTTCAATCGTGCTATCTTTATTCAATCCTTGAGGGCTCCTTTTGTATCCATCCATTAATATAAATACATTATTTAATCATTTTGTAATAAGATTTGATCCAACGTTGGTCAAGGGATTTCATAAAATTTCCATTTTATCAAGTGTACTCATGCGTTTACTCATTGGCGCACAAGTACGCAAGTCGGATGCACGAGCAAACATGTCTGGTGTACAGGGGCAAAAGTCTGGTACACATGTGCAAGGTTCTCTTGTACCGTGCACTGGTCTCGTAAATTGATATACAGCCCGATGTACTGCACACACCTATAGTATAGAGGTATAAGTGTACAACAATAAGTAGACACCGTGTTCTCCAGGTGACTGATGTACCAGTATGGTATGCATAATGATACATTCGTAACATGGCCATGGTTTTATTGGTTTTTAGCTCTTTTTGATGTGTTTTGAATGGGATTTTCCCTTTGTGTCCTCGATGCATTCCCCACCCAAATCATGTTTTTAACATCCTTCTACATACACTCGTGCACAACCTTCGTCACAATTATGTATATGTGTGTAGGGGGAGGGGTTGCCATGCGACATCAACACATGAAGAACAATCCACATGAAAACACTTAGGGATAATAAATCATTCAGGATTGTAAACCATGTAGAACCAACAAGGAGAGAAAACCGTTACCTTCGAGGATGTTCTTTAGGGATTTCCTCCCATACTAAAATAGTGTTTCCGATGCGCTGCACACAATGAGTATTCATGCACGACGATGATCTCATGAATCTCTCCGTAGTGATGCCCTTAGATCATCAATGAGATGATCTTTTCCGACGACTACAATTCCAACAATCCAATGGAGCTTCGGGATGGTGGAGATGGGTTTGGACTTTGGGCAATACACCCTCTTATTTATACGGGGTGGGGAGTTTATCAAATCTGGTTCAGATCCTTAAATGAATTCCAATCGGATTCGCTACAACACGTGTATCTTGAGCTCACGAGTTCGGATTTTGATGTTCTTGGACTCATTGGAAGTTCTTGACGAGATTTATGCATGGAGTGATCATTTATCCCACTTGAAGATCTTTTATTATGTTCATATTTGTAGAGATATTTCTACATTATTGGATTGGTTTCCATTTCTTTATATTTACTGTCTCTCATGTAATTTACCCATAGGACTCTCCCTATATAAGAGAGCCTAGGGTCCCATAGAATAAAACATCTCTTATTTTCCTAACATGGTATCCGATTGTTACTGCCATTGATCAGAAAATGGTGATTACTTCTGGAGGTTGTGGAGGATATTTAGTTGAGGGGACTCAGGGGAGAGCTTGTAATGTAATGAAAAGCAACAGGTCCGTAATAACGACCGAGCTAGATTTTGCGATAGCAAGAACTTCCAGAAGCAAATTTTATATGTCACTCCAGAGTGAGTCAAATAAAACATGGAAAGGTCGACTCAAGGCCGAGACCGTACTTTTCACCACAGTAGCTGCTAATCGTGCCTGCTCCTCAGTCACTGCATGTAACTAACCCTGTCTAGATGGTATCTAGGCCTTAAATGTCAGATTCCGGTTTCATTTCAATAATGGATTGAAACGAAATTTTGGCCGAATTTCGGTCGAAATTCGACTGAATTTCTGATTATTTCGGTCAATTTTTGAACATGGCCCCCAAATTTCGGTCGATATAGGCCATTTCAGCCGAATTTCGGTCACCCACCGACATCGAAATTCGACTGAATTTCGCCAAATTTGATCCCATGGCTCGTATGGTAATCAAACTAGCCACGCTTTGTGTCTTCCTCTGCGGCCTTCTGAAGTTGGACTTCCTACCACAGAAACTCCCAGTATGCTGTGCCTGTGGCTGAGAATGGTCGAGGTGCACCAGATGCCTGTGGCACTAGGGCCAGTAGTGACCCTACTAGTTGCACATGTATCATTAGGGATGGGCATGGGCCGGGCTGGGCCGGGCCCTGAAGGGCCCAGGCCCAAGCCCATCTAAATATTTCGGGCCTTGGGCAGGGCCTAGGCCCGCAAATCCTATTGTTGTTCGGCCCAGGCCCGAGCCCGGCTCATTTCCTTTGGGTCGGGCTTGGACCGAGCCGGCCCAAACCTCAACATACGTACAGGTAAATACGAAGTGATGACGTTTTAGACATCCTCAATAACTATGGTTTCCCCAAACTATAAATCTACCAAAGCTCAAATCGTCGAGATCCAAGCGAGGAAGATGAAAATGTAAAAACATAAGTATTTTCGCGGAAGCATGGCATGATTGATCAGCCATTGTTGTACAATCTGCACACGAGGTATGTATTTCTAATACGTAAAAATGAATACAAATTGCTTTGACGGGATGACTGTTGGATATCAGATCGTCTATTGATTGCCGAAGAGAGAAGAGGACCAAGGTTCAATATTACAGGGAGGGCGTACTACACCAGAGCTTTCCTACAACAACATTTCTTTTTTTGAATACAATTTGTATATGTTCTGGATAAACAAATAGATTACATGATGCACCCTGTTCAAGCACCCAATTCTGCTTTCCAGATTTTGCATACAAGCATCGTCTGAAAAAAGGCATCTTCCTTGCTAAAACTCATTAGACACCTCATGTCACAAATAATGGTCAATGTATTTGTCAATATAAGCTAATCAGGAAAGTCCAAATTGCTATACCATAAAACATCTTACTCATACTTGATATGTAAGTGTTTAAGAGACTATTCCTTAAGAGGGAAAAATCAGACTACACGTTCAAAGAACTTCCAAGGTCATCTCTAATGGGCATAAGTATTTCTTACTTCTCAAATGTCTACAAGCCCATGAGAGGCTATCCCTTAGTTGAGATATTGCTAGATCACGCAGGGAGAGGTTTGATAAAGTTTGCAAGGTTTTCCCTTTATGTATCGTAAGTTACAACCTACCCTTGTAGCTATGGAAATAATTACATTAGGTTGTCCTTTAGGAGGAACACTGCTAAAAACCCTTCAAATAGAAATCAAAGTTAACATAGAAATAGAAGGAAAATCTAAAGTTCACGGAGACAAAAAATCAAATAACATCACCCCAAATATTCTAGTTCCTCCCACATAAATCTCACTAGCAAATATAGAAACAAACGATTAAAGAATCAAATAAAGTCAAAGATAAAATAAGATGAAAAGGCTAATTAAAAATAATAATGAAAGGTATGAAATTGAGCGGCTGAGAGTTACCTGATACAACAGTCATATTTTTGAGACCTCTCGCAAGCGTGGGCAGTCTGCGCTTGATTCTGAAAGGGGTCGCGCCGCCACAACTAGCAGGGTGGAAGGGGTCCATGTAGACGAGCAAGATAGAAACTGGTATGGAGGAGGGGGAGGACTGGAGGCGTGGCTGTTGTGGTTAGGCCGATGATGCAGCGTGGACTCGACATGTAGGGCCGTCTAATTATTTAAATTGTGGTCATTAATTTTATTTACGTTTTTTTAAGTTGTCGCAATTTTAAATAAAGAGATCGTGTGTGATCTCAATTAGTCTTAATTTGAATTTCAAATTTGGTAGTTAGTCGGTTAATTAGTTAGAGTCAGTTTAGGATAATTGGTTGTCGGTTTAAAGTATTTTCTATTCTTGTAATGTCATCCCTCCTATATAAAGGGATGAGGGTCCAATGTTTTAGTAAGTTCAAGATGTGATAAAATAGAGATTTATCTCTCTCCTCTCCCCTCTCTCTCCTTCTCCTCGCGTGATCTACACGTGTTCTTCTCCCAAACCCCTCGTATTCCCGACGAGTCTCTTCTCTCTTCCCCTCGCGGTCTACGCGTTTCTTCTTCTCTAACCCCGCGCATCCGGCGTGTCTTCTCTTCTCAACCCTTCCAGTTTCTTCTTCTCAACCACTCTATTTTCTTCTACCATCAAAAAATCCACAGTCAAATCTATTTCCCGCGCCGCGCCGAAATCCATTTTGCATCAAATGGTATCAGAGCATGGCAACCGAATCGTCCCTACGATTCGACGATCCCGTCGCGCATTGGAAGATGCAATATGATTTGATTTGCATATCTCATGATTCGCGTTCACGCGCACGTCGACACAAGTTCATGAAGCGCCTTATGTCAAGCCTCAAGGTTCAAGCAATTCGTCGGGAGACGAATTTTTTAAAAGCGGAGGAGAGTTGATGCAGCGTGGACTCGACATGTAGGGCCGTCTAATTATTTAAATTGTGGTCATTAATTTTATTTACGTTTTTTTAAGTTGTCGCAATTTTAAATAAAGAGATCGTGTGTGATCTCAATTAGTCTTAATTTGAATTTCAAATTTGGTAGTTAGTCGGTTAATTAGTTAGAGTCAGTTTAGGATAATTGGTTGTCGGTTTAAAGTATTTTCTATTCTTGTAATGTCATCCCTCCTATATAAAGGGATGAGGGTCCAATGTTTTAGTAAGTTCAAGATGTGATAAAATAGAGATTTATCTCTCTCCTCTCCCCTTTCTCTCCTTCTCCCCACGTGATCTACACGTGTTCTTCTCCCAAACCCCTCGTATTCCCGACGAGTCTCTTCTCTCTTCCCCTCGCGGTCTACGCGTTTCTTCTTCTCTAACCCCGCGCATCCGGCGTGTCTTCTCTTCTCAACCCTTCCAGTTTCTTCTTCTCAACCACTCTATTTTCTTCTACCATCAAAAAATCCACAGTCAAATCTATTTCCCGCGCCGCGCCAAAATCCATTTTGCATCAGCCGACGGGGGGTGGAGCGTTGGAGGAGCACGGGGGGAGGTCGTCGAGTTACCGACGACGCCTAGGGTCAGGAACTTACGGCGAAATGGGGAGCGCGGAAGGAGTCTGGGGAGGGAGGGGGTCTCTATTGAGGAATATCGAATGAGGGTTAGTCGATTAGGGCAAAAGGGGGATTTGCATAAGGGGAGGGGGTCTTGGGCTCCACTCCAGTCCTCGGGCCACTCCTCGGGCCCATTTCAGACCGTTTCTCGGGCTCCTAAATGAACCGGGCCACGGGCCAGGCCGGGTTGGGCTGAGCCAAGCCCGAGCCCAGCCCAAAGTAATTTTGGGCCGAAATTTTTGGCCCAGGCCCGACCCAATGTCCTACCGGGCTTGGGCCGAGCCGAGATTTTTGGGCCGGGCTTCGGGCTGGGCTGGGCTGGCCCAGCCCAATGCCCATCCCTATGTAGCATCGCACAGACAGGGTATGCAGAGTGGTCTTATCTGCGCTCCGAGTCGGTCCTACCGGGGGTCTCTCCACTCTCTGCGACCCAGATGGTCGTGTTGAATTGATGCCACGCCTGACAAGTGCTCCTCCTAAAGTAGTCGTTGGAGATGAGCGAGCACCACCTGAAAATGCTGAACCTGAAGGACGAAATCGCATGGCTGATCTTGTTGAAACGGTCGTCGAATTAGTCTGAATGACCGCTGTGGTGTGGGTACCACTCCGGGCGAACTCCTAAAATGTCTCTCTCTGATGTCCTCAAAGTTCTCCGCTGCATCAATAGCCTCAAAGATATATGTGAGACGTAGTCCAACCAGCTTCTCTTGCACCTCTTCGCTCATATCTCTTGAACTTCTCCAAATTCTCCTTTGGAAATGCAACAACTGCTGTTGTGTGTCGTGACAGCTCGATGTAGCGAACAAGGTACTGTCTAGCTGTCATTTGCCCTTGTCTGAGCTCTGCTAATAGTCAGCGCTGAGACTCCTTCCACTTCCCAGAGAAGAAGTGAGATCTGAAGCTTATCTCGAATTCATTCCATGTGGGCTCGCATCCCATCTCGGAAACTGTTGCTTCCCACCATCTCTCGGCGAATGCTGCTAGTGAATACTCCATAAAAGATAGCCACACGTTTCGTAGTGCGTGAATCATCTGGAGTACCTTCATCACTTTCTTCAACCACTGCTCGACTTTATCCGATGTCCCGGTGCCCTCGAATATGGACACATTGGCTCGCTGATAGGAAGTAAAAATCAACTGATGCCTGTGAATGGTAGAATGGTCGGGCGCAACCTCGTCGGCAAAAGGTACATTGTCCTGCTCCCTGTCATGGTCTCCATCCTCTACTCCATGTGCGGGCATCTCCTCATGCAAGTCATCAAACTGAGGCTGCTGAACCTCTACAAACTGATGCTGGTCCTGTCATGTTCCATCCTGAGATGGATGATAGGTGAAGTCATAGAGCTCCTAGAACCTCATCTCTATGTCAGTCTGCTTGTCTGCAATCTCCGTCTGCTGGGCTAAGATCTGGTCCTGCTGACCTCACAACAGTCTGCTGCTGCTGGAGGTCGGTGAGGGCGGTCAGGATGTACTCCAAATGACCCGCCATCTCCTATCAGCTCTAGACGTCCATGATTCTGCATGAGAACGAACATCATTAGTCATAAAAATCGATGTTCGCGGATGTCATCAACTGTGTTTTTCTCTTCTTGGGAATTGAGATACGATATGAAATAATTGAAAAAAGTGACATATGTGGTTGTTGAATTTGAATGCCATTCTTTCCCTTCTCATACTCGTGACAAGTCGGAGGACTGTCGCTATCCGAGAACTTAATGCGATCAAAATTTTTATACTACGAACTTAATGCGACAAGTCGGAGGACTGTGTTGGCATTCTATGGTTTTAAATAAAGATACCACATTTTGTTTGGAAATAAGCATGGACGTCATTTTTTTTCTTTTTGTTTGATACTCTTGCATATTACAAAAGGGATGGAGCCTTGTTTTATTAAGAAACCATAATCCCCTTTCTATTGAGGAACATCAGCTTGGAGGCATTGGGCGGTATGTATCACTCGCCGTCGATTTTTTGGAGTTGTATTTTCTTAGTTAGTTTTGATGTTGCCTCCTTCAAGCGATTGATGTTTGGAGATGGATTATTTTTCAGTATATGGAAAGAAGGTTGAACCGAGAAAGGGTTGTTGTAGAACCTGTTCTCGAACCTTTTTTTGGGATGCAAATTATGACTTGTGCATCATGGGGGCTTGATCGACCATAGATCCGGCTTGTTTGAGCAGGGGGTGCATGGCTTCTTGAGAATGATTGGTCTGCTTGGTGATGTGGAGGCCCCATCTTATGGTTACATTGGATATGATATGTTGATGATTTCTCTGTCAAGGATGTGTCCAGGGATCTTGCTAATCCCCTGATTTTTGATCTTTGGGGATTTGGCTAGGGGCTGCAAATTAATGTGGCATTCCAAGGTACCTTTGAGAGTGAAGATCTTCGCATGACTCCTTCAGAGGGCAGAGTAATGACAAGGGTGCATGGGGGTGAAGATCACCCATGGGGTGAATGCGCCCTGTCGCTATGCTTGGCCGGCTCAGACGTGGAACATATGTTCTTTTCTCTTCACTTGGTCGGAGATGCTTGGTAAGTTGCACAGTTGATTGGATGTTCTGCACTTGTGCAGTGAGTATTTGGGGCTTCCTTGGCGTGGCTTGTTTTAGGTCACATAGAGGTCTGGCGAAGTCCTTGGCTTTTGTTTGCTCTCTGACTTGCCATAGACGGGGTGGCATTCTGCCTAAAGAGATTGTGGAAAACATGTTGACTTATGGTAACAGATAATATTAAATTACAAAATAGAGTAGATATCGCAATATATTTTCAGTGATATCAGTTCCTGAGTAATATGCCATTTTTCTGTCATGCTTGCTAGAAATGCTACTTGTACACATTCATCTGTCATCAAAGAGCTATTTATTTCTGCTTCTCTTCATGTGCTGGTTTGGTACTATGGAGCAATTCCTATTATAAGGGCTATAAATTTTCTTTGCTCAGCACAGTTTTGAGACAAATAATGCTCAAAATGTATCTACTTATTCTTTTATCTGCGATTAAGATATTAATTGATGGCGCTTTACGCCACTAGTATATGCATTTCTAATTAAGATGCGGTTTCTTCCTTTTCAGGGAAATGATTGCCTACATTGCAAATACATTAATTTTCATTTTGAGGTATTTTGTTGCCCTGATTTAATTTTATTGCATACCAAAAAAATCCCTACTACCTTTCACATTACATGTAGCCTGAAACAATTGCGTTGTGACGACCATTATTTTCATTCTTTGGGTAAGATAAAGAATCATCATGACCGCGGTTTTTTTTATTTTGACTTTATGTTGCTTCATGATATCTTTATTGGATGGGAACTTTTTGCATTTTTTCTTTGGTAATGGTGTAATTGATGTTACACGAGGAGGGTAATACACACAAATCCATGTTCTAAAGAAATATATTCTCTTGAGGACACTCCTTACGAACGCCATGTTGTGATCGAAAAACCCCCTTTAGGATCCCCATTGACTAGAATAGGAGATAAGGTAATGACACATTGCATCATCCATTAGATTCACAAATTAGGAATCCATTCATGTGAAGAGGCATCTGGATAAACCTGCACTCAATACAACCATAATCCCTTGAGAAGTCCATCTTCCACAATATGCATTTGATGCTCCACCTTTTTCTAATAAGTGAGTATCTCATTAGCCATGACCACACTATCCATTAAATGATGCCCAGGGATGAAAGTTGGCTGCACGTTGGAGATGATAGAACCAAGAACTCCTTTGAGCTGATTAGCTAAAACCTTGTCCACTAGATTGCATTACACCGTGCAATAGGCCCAAAGTCCTCCACTTTTAAGGCCACCTCCTTCTTAGGAAGGAGGAAAATGAGACCTCGATTCCAAGTCTCAAAGCCGTTTTGATGCAAATCGAAATTTGCGTGGCGATGAAAATTAAATTTGATTGTAGATTTTTGGTGGAGAAAAAAATGGAGGGGTTGAGAGGAGAAAACTCATCGGAGAACAAGGGATTTTGGAGGTGAGAATCGGGGAGATCGCACGGGGAAGGGAAGAGACAGAGAGAGATAAAAATCTCAATTTTAATTGTAATATGACCTGTCTAAACAATAGACTACCATCCCCTTTATATCAGAGGGGTGGGGTTACAAAGATAGAAATAAAATTCAAATTGACTCTAATTGATTTGAATCAAAATTCTAATCTACCTTATCCTAATTTGACTCTAAAAATGTGCTAAGCCTTCTCCCACTATAAGTAGGGTCGGCTACATGGATCCTTGCTCAAATCCATGTTGAAAGATTCGACTATTTTTTACGCTGGCCGTCGACTACCTAACGCAACCCCTGTAAGAGTGGGATTTGAACCCTGGTCTTTGTGTGGTAGACACACTGTACTACCACTAGACCATTAAGTGGGTCCTAATTTGACTCTAACTAATTAAATTTAAAATTCTAATTGAAACTGACTAACTAATTTGAGATCACATGCGATCTCTTTTATTTAAATAAAAATTGCGACGACTCCAGTAAACGTAAATAAAATTAGCCTCTAATTAACGGATAAAAAGAAGAAAATGAGGCCCTTTTTATCCGTTTCACGCTGCATCAATTCTCCTCCACTTGAAAAATTCGTCTCCCGACGAATTGCTGGATCTGCAGGCTTGAAGGTTGATAAATTTGATTCAACGTTCTCGATCATCCCTTGGAAGAACTGGTGTGGAGCAAATGGCAGAATCCATGCGTGCGCAGTGCGAAGGTTGGAGCCGGTAGTCTCATGACGGAATAACATGTGTGGCGTGAAGGCTGGCGCCCACTCGGATTTTGTCCCCTTGACGCGGTGCTTAAAATTTTGATAAGGCATCTTCATATCGAACATCTCGGCCTTTGGAGATCCCATAGCAAAGCAATAGCACAAATTTAATAGAGGGGGAGATGTGGGTAATGCACTAGACCATGGGGTCTTTAAATAGGTGAAGCCCTTAATCCTAGTCCA
Organism: Ottelia alismoides; assembly: GCA_037367405.1. Lineage (NCBI taxonomy): Eukaryota > Viridiplantae > Streptophyta > Magnoliopsida > Alismatales > Hydrocharitaceae > Ottelia > Ottelia alismoides. Next base: position 40,752 of record JAZKJV010008266.1, read on the forward strand.
ACTTGGAAAAGGTAGCCACCCATATTTCTTCTCCTCAGAACGTCCTTTTAAATATTCCTGCTCGAGGGGGGGGGGAAACGCAATTTTCGTACCCCTTCATTTGAACAAATTTCAGAAGAGGGCTCATTCCTTATGACCCTTAAACAAAAGCTTTTGTGAGGAGGGGTTTTACAGCAATTACCCTAATTTTATTTCACATCCCTGATCTTGTGGGATTCGATTACCCTGGAAAGAAACTCATATGTTAGGGTTCCTTGATTATTTCTTTGGCAGCGGCGGCGTTGGAAGTTACGGACCCATGGGCGACGTCGAGGATAGCGGTGGCAACCACACCCGGCATGCACGAGGCACCGGTAGGTTGGCTCGAGGGTGCCTAAGCGGTGGCGGTACTGGGAATGGAAGAGTTGGTGGAGGTCGTGCTTGCAGTGCGCGCGGTGAAGGATGCGACAACATTGGGTCGGGAGGGAGAGGATGATGGCGCGGTGAGAGTGGGGGAGGAGGGGAGCAGCTGGGTCGGGCAAGTAAAAGTGGGGGAGGCGGCAATGTTGTCGGTGAGGGGTTCTGGGAGCTGGGTTGGCGGCAGCACAGGGCGGAAGGGGGGTGGGTCAGGGGAGGTGTCGGCGGAAGGGAGGAGGAGGAACGGTAGTGGGGAAGGAGGGGAGGGTGGGGTGGGCGACGGTGGGGCTGGGGGTTCGGGGGCAGCGGGAAAGAGTGGTGGCGGCGATGGGGTTTGGAGGGTAGGTGGGGGTTGCAGCAGGGCTGTGGGGGTGTGCGAGGGGGTTGACGGTGGCGCCAGCGGGGAACCGAAGAGTGGGGGAGGTAGGGGGGTCACCTGAGATGGCTTGGGCAGTACCGGGACGGTCGGAGGGGGTGACAGAATTGATTCCGGTAGCGGAATCTGATCTGGGATGTGCTGGACAACATGCGTTTCGTCGTCGACGTTTTTTTTCTTGTTTTTCTTCATCAAAATCGGCTTTGGTGGTTGGAGACTTCGATTTGGCGGCATTTTCTTCTAGTTGGCGCATCAATGCCTCGACATTCCGCAGCTGTTGGAGACTTCGATTTGGCGGCATTTTCTTCTAGTTGGCGCATCAATGCCTCGACATTCCGCAGCTCTCGTATTTGTGATGCCAAAGCTTGCATATCGGCACAAACTTGGAGCATATTAGATAACGCTTGTCTAACCTCAGCATGCCATGCACGGTCGTTGGAGCGAGATCCTTTGGATTTTTGTTCGCGTGGACGACGGGACGGATCGCTAGATCGTGAGGACGATCTAGATGCCATGCTCTGATACCAATTGATGCAAATCGAAATTTGTGGGGCGATGAAAATTGAATTTGATTGTGGATTTTTGGTGGAGAAGAAAATGGAGGGGTTGAGAGGAGAAAACTCGTCGGAGAACGAGGGATTTTGGAGGAGAGAATCGCGGAGATCGCGCGGGGAAGGGAAGAGACAAGAGAGAAAGAAATAAAAATCTCAATTTTAATTGTAATATGACCTGTCTAAACAATAGACTACCATCCCCTTTATATAGGAGGAGCGTGGTTACAAAGATAGAAATAAAATTCAATCTGACTCTAATTGATTTGAATCAAAATTCAAATCCACCTTATCCTAATTTGACTCAAACTAATTAAATTTAAAATTCAAATTGAAATCGACTAACTAATTTGAGATCACATGCGATCTCTTTTATTTAAATAAAAATTGCGATGACTTGAGTAAACATAAATAAAATTAGCCTCTAATTAACAGATAAAAAGTAGAAAATGAAGCCCTATTTATCCGTTTCACGCTGCATCACGTTTCCTATTTAAAATCCACCACATTCATAATATTGCTCTCAACTACATCCTAGAATATGTAATTATCCATACCAGAAGACTACTCGAGCCTTGGCTGCTGTAAGTCCTTAACTTTTACTGATTTAATATATTAACGGTAGATACCATAGCGTGTTCCCCCTCTTTTGGTCTAAAGAAATACATCCTAGAATTTTTGAAAGAAAAGGACCAAAAAATCATCCAGATCCAGGGTACCACTTGCATTTAGAATTGAAGATCACCCCCTTTATCTCTAATAGACTAAATTCACGAATAATATCCACAACCTACTAAGAGAACAAACATTTCACTCCTCAGTAAAGCCATTGTGCACCATTCGAGTGGTAACCCCCACCCCTTCCCCGAAGTGGTCCACAAATGGCCTTCCAACTTGAAGGTTTCCATGGAATCGATTGGCTCTCACAGAGAAAGAGTGATTCAAGTTTCTCTGACACCTTCCACTTGGCATAGTATGAAAGAACCTCATATCTGTTTCACCTTCCCTCAACCAAGGTTGACGCGATCTTTACCTTTATTCTTGGGTTTTTATCACTTGTGCCATTCTTAACTTCCACAATATATGCTGTGGCCCTCTATTTTTGTAATATTCATTGTACTCATGACTTATTATGAAATTTACAGTTCTGCCCTTCTGTAATATCAGTTATGCCCCTATTTTACATTAACAGAAGGGCAGAATTGTCATTTTTGTAAGAAGTCAAGGGCACAACTGATATTACACAAAAGTTAGGGAGCATAAGTGATTTTACAAAAGTTAAGGACACAAGTGATAAATGCCCTTTATTCTATTTTCACTTTCCTATCTTCCTAAAAAATGATTATTTGTTGATCCCATCAAATTTCCAGCATTGCACTAAACAACATCTTATCATTCTCAATCTCGTCATGTCGTGCCAAGTCTTCGTTTCCATATTCCTCGTCTCAAGCCAACTTACCTTAAGATTATGCCTAGAGAAGAGCAATGTTAAAGTGCTGCAAGCTTTTGCGTAATCCTTTTGGTAGGAAACCCAGTTTACTTCGAAAACTTTTTGTTGCTAATGAAAACCCTCCTTAAACAACAAAACAACATTATACTTTGCCCGAAGGACAGATCAAGGATGAGGGATGACTTGGATGCTAGTCCGGAGGGCCTTTCATCTCTTATTTTTGAGATGTAGTTGGAGATCATGGATGCAATGTGTTGCCACTTTTACATGGAGCAACTCCTGATAGTGTTTAGAAATGCGGTCCATGCGGTCGCATATGCGACCACATATGCATATGCGGGCACCCTTCTGAACCGTATATGTCATATGCGGTCGTATGCGGCCCGAATGCTTAATCAGACTGCATAAACCACATATGCGGCCACATATTAAGTGGATATGTGTTTTGACCGGTTACATATCCAGTTAAGAATCCGACTACCTAACCGAATTCCCTCCCCTTTGAAACCCCTAATTCGAAACCCAGTTACACAACAGCTTCGAAAACCCTACTCCTTCGAAAATAAGTTACATTTTATTAAAATTTTAACATTTCTAATGGCGCCATTTTTTAATACTTGTTTTTCACATGCACATTGTATTTTGGCATCTAAATCAAATTTTATTTCCCTGATCTTTGATTATTTATAGAAAATGGACCTTTTTAAGTATCGTAGAGGTTTGCACTCGATGGATGTGCTTGACCTGTTGATGCCACAATCATGCATAAATATATATATATATATATGTTATGCATTTGGGAGCATATTTTAATAGGAAATATGTAGCTTTCTATTGTGGTCTCTTTTTGATATCCATAGATGGTTTTTTAAAAGCATGCATGGGAATTTAAGGGAAATATGCAGCTTTTCTATTCTCTAACACCATAATTAAATATATTCCTTTAATATTTTTAATTGAAATAATACAAACTGCATAATCCGCATATACTTCTGCATATCCGCTTACTCGCTTCAGACCACCTGATCGAACGAATACCGCATATCGACTTTCTGAACGCTCAAGATTTAGGTCAACATTGATCATTTTTTGATGTCTGTTGAGGCACTACAGTTTTCAGATGGTTGGTGGGAGGGTGTTACCACATGCATACTCGGACCGTATCCCGCTGCTGTTGAAGTCTGGGAAAGGGGTCAGATCGAGGTATTCTTGAGATTTGAGTGCTCGTGACTTCTGAAGAATGTGTTTCGGGAGATGGTGGAGGAATTTTGTAGAGGATGTCATCTAAGATGGGTCAACCATTGTTTGTATTGCACCTATGTTGGGGAAACTTAGAAAGCATCTGATGGAGTACACCAAGAATATTCAACCCCTTCGACTTGATAAAACCTTGCATAAGAAGAAGTAACCAGATTAGATAAGCTCGAAAATGACATCTAATTGTCAGAGGAAGAGATGGAGATCATGGAGGAGAGAATTAACCAACTTTAGTTTATTCACTTGGAGGATAGGAAGTTGGAGGTAGAGTGGAGGCAGAAATTCCGATAACGCTTGGTCAAAGAGTGGGACATAAACACATTTATTTCCTTTGCATGGCAGTAGGAGGTGAAGATGTAATTTCATTCATTCCTTCATGATTGATGAGCAACATATGCATGGTAAGGAGGGGGGCTGGGCCTTGCTCGCACACTTCTGTTCGTTGAGTAGAAAGGTCATCAGAGAGGGATGAGGATGGCATGGTAAAGGGGTTGCACATGTGTCACAAAGTCAGACATATACTTTGATGGCTAAGTTCAGGATTCATGAGACTAAGAATGCAGTTTGCAAGCTTAACCCAAATAGTGCTCATAGTTCAGATGGTTTTCGTATGCTGTTCTACAAAGAATTCTAGGAGGTTGTGAAGGAGGATCTCCTAGTAGTGGTTCAGGCGTTTAGTTCATGCATTTTGTTTTTGAGCATCTTAGTGGGAGTTGATAACACATGTTGAAGAATTTATGTCGATAGTGATTTCCAACATAGGGGTGGATAAGAAAATATACGAGCACAAATGAAATTGCTTAAAAATTAGGGGTATAAATGTTCTTAAAAAACTCAAAAGGGCATAATAATCATATTTCTTAAAATTTATATAAATATATATATGTGATGTAAAAAATTAATAAATCTAAAAGTATTTATACTCTAATTAATGACAAGTATTGTTAATTTATTTCTTCGCATAGTATATGACAACGTCCTCTTTTTTATCGTTATAAGTGGACAACCTCATACATAATGTGAGAAGAGATATGCAATGATCATATGACAGGAAGGGACAAGCAATAATGAGTCATTGATACACGTGAAGGAGAAGAGATAAAGGAGTACTATACTATGGGTTAGAATGAGACTAGATTATGAATATTTTTGAATAAGTTTGTATTTTATTAAGTTATTAAAAATTAATTTTCATTAAAAAAATGGATGGTTGAACCGATGGTTTGGTTCAATTGATTCAATCGGGTTTAAGCGGTCCAACCGGGTTTTGACTGATTTTTATTTTCTGAATAAAAAGCGGGTAGTTGGACCGTTTTTCCTTCGGTTCTTGGTATAACCGGTTCAACCGGCCTGTTCGGTTCGGTTTTTAAAACCTTGCTTTAATCACTTGGTTAGCTAATACTTGGGCTCCTCAATTTATGGCTGACTTTTCTGAAAGGATGGAGGAGTGCGTTGCATTGATGGCCTAATTGGAGGATGTTGACACTCCCATCACATGCGAGGATTTTTGGGTCTGGTCAGATGGCACATTCTTGGTTAGAAAGGCCTACAGAACGTTCTCTTCATTACAATCACCGGTTGATGACGGCTTCAAACATGATTGCCAACTGATTTGGAAGAGCAAGATCCCACATGCATTAAGGTGTTCCTTTGGCTTGTCAAACACGGGTGGATTTTGTCGAAGGTCTACAGAGACATAATCTTGCGTAGTGGAGACACTATTTGTCCAAGATGTATTGCTGTTCCGGAAGATCTTGACCATCTATTATTTGGATGTGAGTTCTTTGCTAGGGTTCGGAAAGTATGTGGGCCCCATGGCTCTGGTCAGATAGCTCGGTCAACTTCTGGGACTTCCTGGGGGCGGTGTATGGCAATTCACATGACGTCTGTTCGGATGTTTTTGCCCACCTTTGGACAATCTGGTACACCAGAGATGCATTTGTTTTCTGCAATCAGAGATTTTACTTGGAAAATGTACTTGGACATGTTAATGCCTTTGCTTCGGCCTGGACTCTCCACTTGTAATTTGCTTTCCTAATTAGTTACATGTTGTGGTGGGTCCCATCTCGAGATTTCACCCTACACCTTTTTTTCAAAAGGGAATGAAGTCCAACATCGGTTTTTGCAATAATTTGGGAGTAGCCTTGTGATTTAGAAAAGCAATAAGCAGAATGCCATTGCACATGTTAGTGCTGAAGCTAAATACTGCAATGGCATGTGCCAGTGAGATTATATGGGCTCAATCTATCCTCACTGATCTCCATACACCTATTGATAAGCCTATGGAGGTCATATGTGATTACAGCGAAGTCGAGTTCATTCCAAATTATCTTGTCGTCCATGGGAAGACCACGCATATAGATGTCAACTGCTACTATGCATGGGACACGATTTAAAAGGGAGTCTACATCATCCACATCAGTTCAGTAGCAGATATATTTACCAATGCAATATAAGAAAGTCATTTGACCATTGCATTTCCAAGCTGAGTATGTTTGAGTGTTTTGACACCTGTACTCCAGCTGGAGGGAGAGCGTTGGAATACGATAAAATCAGTTTCCATGGCTTTAGGACCCATTTCTACATATTTAGTCTCTTTCTATCATATTCCCCAAGTTCCGATATGGTTATATTATTCCCATAGCCTCTTCATATATGAGGGGACTTGGGCTCTTTAATGAAGTATCTTATCCCATTCATTTGGTTTTATATTACCGTGCAGAATCTGAGAATGTACAGCAGGGGCTTCTGCTATTTCACACATGGTCCATGTAAATTCGGTTAAAAAGTCATAGTTGAGCCCTTTCTTCATTGCCACTGATTCATTTTTCACTGATGAGAGACATGGTGTTGATTGTAATTACATCAGAGACCATCCAGAAAGGAGACATTTTTTATGTTTCCTTGGAGGAACAAACCCACTTCAATGGTCTGGTGGTAAAGTAGTGTGTCTACCACCCAAAAGACCATGGTTCAAATCCCTACTCGAGGTTTGCGTCAGGTAGCCGGCAACCAGTGTAAAAGTAAGTTGGATTGTTCAACATGGACTTGATAAGAGTCCATTTAGCATGCAGCCGACCCTTCTTAAAGTGGGAGAAATCTTTGCCCTTTTTTTTGCCTTTGAAGAACAAGTATCTGAATAACATGGATTTCTCTCTCGCAGGTAGGGGAGTTTAGAAGAATTAGTTGTTATATTGTTATTCCTATGCTATTTACTATAAAGCCTCTCATTCATACATTGATCCTTTACTGAAGATTAGAAGTTCTCAATAAGTTTTACCCCGGTGCCTTGTATGTATGCCAATGCTATCCTTTTAACCATAGTTCAACATGTTGCTGTCTTTGTTCTCAACATTTTTAGTTACATCATCATCTTGAAAGATCTTTTCAGTATCATCTAGCTTTAAATTTGGTCATGCGTGATTTGTCTTATTCCATTCTAAGTTTCTTTCCTAACAAACTTTCTACTGCCTATCAGTGGTGTTGTGATAGCAGAAGGTGTTCTAGAAAAAGAAGATTATTTGGATAACCATGGTACACATATCTCTTATTCATTGTTATACATTACATCAATAATTTTGCAAAATCATGACAGCAGCGCATTATGTTTGCTTATTGGTAGATAATCATACATTTATCTGAGAAATAGCATAAAAGAACACTAATTATTTTTTTGAAAGGAAACAAAAACTAAAAAATCACTATTTATATCAGGTTATTTATTACAAAGCAGAGTCAAATGTAGAGAAAGGATTGCATAGAGGTTTGTTAACATAGAGAATCTCATTAAGGACAATACCATCACTGAGTCAAGCATATATGGCCACCATATGTCTAGAAACACACACATCACTATTTATATCAGGTTATTATTACAAAGCAGAGTCAAATGTAGAGAAAGGATTGCATAGAGGTTTGTTAACATAGAGAATCTCATTAAGGACAATACCATCACTGAGTCAAGCATATATGACCACCATATGTCTAGAAACACACACATATCTCTTATTCATTGTTATACATTACATCAATAATTTTGCAAAATCATGCCAGCAGCGCATTATATTTGCTTATTGGTAGATAATCATCCATTTATCTCAGAAATAACATAAAAGAACACTAATTATTTTTTGAAAGGAAACAACAACAACAACAACAAAGCCTTTTCCCACAATTAAGTAGGGTCGGCTACATGGATTTTTCGCCTCCATTCAGATCTATCTTGGGTCAATCTCGGACTTATATCCAAAAAACTAAGATCCCTTCGTATAGTCTCTTTCCAACACTTCTTGGGCCGTCCTCGCCCTCTCTTAGCCGGCTCAACATCCCAACACTCGCATCTCCTAACCGGTGCATCAGTTGACCTTCTTTGCAAATGACCAAACCATCTTAAGCGGTTTTCTCGCATCTTATCCTCGATCGGAGCTACACCAACTTTCTTTCTGATTGCATCATACCGAATCCGATCTTTACGTGTATGTCCACACATCCATCTTAGCATTTTCATTTCTGCTGCAGCCATTCTCTGCACATGTCTATGGTTCACAGGCCAACATTCAGAACCATAAAGCATAGCAGGTCTCACGGCTGCTTTGTAAAACTTTCTTTTAATTTTTAAAGGAATTTTCTTATCACAGAGAACAACGGAGGCTCCTCTCCACTTTAGCCAGCCTGCATTTATTCTATTAGTAATATCTCCATCAATTTCCCCATCATGTTGCAAAATAGATCCCAGATATCTAAAAGAATCTCTCTTCTGAATGTTATCGTCACCAATCTTAACCTCGATTCCTTCACCATTGCTTCCATCAAAGGTGCATTCCATATATTCCGTCTTAGCCCTACTTATACGAAAACCTTTAGTCTCTAATGCATGTCTCCAAACCTCAAGCTTCTCATTTACTCCATCTCTAGTCTCGTCAATAAGCACAATATCATCAGCAAATAACATACACCAAGGTAACTCATCCTGAATGTGACTTGTCAACTCGTCAATAAGCACAATATCATCAGCAAATAACATACATCAAAGGTGTAATATAAATAGTGATTTTTTTAGTTTTTGTTTCCTTTCATTTTTTGAAAGGAAACAAAAACTAAAAAATCACTATTTATATCAGGTTATTTATTACAAAGCAGAGTCAAATGTAGAGAAAGGATTGCATAGAGGTTTGTTAACATAGAGAATCTCATTAAGGACAATACCATCACTGAGTCAAGCATATATGGCCACCATATGTCTAGAAACACACACATCATTTTTAGTTAAATATCTTATCTATGGGTATGATCCTTTTTTTCATGACAGTTTGTGGGAGGAGGTAACAAGTGTTTTTTTGAAAGAGAAAAAAGGTATGGGCCGAGGTAGGATACTCCCAAGGTAATTTATTAAAAGTCATAAAGCAAGTTGCAAGGGTCAAGCCTCAAATAGAGCCTTGGCATGCTTAGAAACATTTTCCTCATAATTTTGCTATGGTCTTAAGGCAACTCCATTGCATGCTAATCAAATCGTCCATTAGACGAATAGGGCTTTTAGACTCTCAACGTGACTCATGTAGCAAGAAGCTCGAGACAAATTCCTTAGTAGTGTACTTGAAGAACATAATTCCTCGGATATGGTCCCAAAGATATTAACTCCCTAAATAGTGTACTAAAATTGCATTTACAAAATGCGCTATACATGTCGCATATATAAAATACAACACTTGTACAATAATATAGTAAAGTTGGGGCTTTTTGGCATTTCTTTCTTATAACGCATTCATAGAATGCGACATCAAAACTAACAATTTTGATGTCACATTCTAATAATGCAATATAGACTTTTCCCAAGTGTTTCACATTTTGTAATGTATGGATGTCGCATGTCTAATATGCAATATATTTTAGACATAATGCATTTTAGACATATATTCCCAAGTGTTTCACATAATGCATTTTAGACATGCGGCATCACTACATTATTCAGGGAATTAACATCTTTGGGATCATATTCGAGGAATTACGTTCTTCAAGGACACTACAAAGGAATTTGCCTCCCAGAAGCTCTTAATAGTCGTGAAATATTCCAAACCTCCCTAGAGCAAGCCGAGGAGAAATAGAGATGCTCCACATCCTTAAGAACGGCTAAGCACCAGAGGCTAAGTTTCATCATTGCTGCCCAAAGTTTCATCTCTAAAGGTCTTTATCGCCATATGTCTCCACCTAGGTTGCTACATATATATCTTCACATGTTTTGGCTCCTTGGAGCACTGGATTAATTCATATTCTGTTGAATATGCACCATGGTCAAATACCAAGGGGTTAAAGAGGACCCGATAATATTTGTTGTAGAGAAGGGACCATCCCTCCACACTCAGATATTCTAGCCTCCACTTGGTCCATCAAGCCCGCTTTGGAATTCAGTTAGACCAAGGAAGTCCTACAATGAACTTAGAGATACTAAAGGAGAAATATGATGACAAAGTCCCTTTCTAACGAAGCCTCAACCACAAAGAGGTCCTTATTTTTGGCTAGTTCAGAAAACACCGAATTACTCACCTAGCACACCTTCCGCTAACCAACCGTTTTAGGACATGAAAGTTTGCTTCGGGTCATTGGTTTCAAGAAGTGCCTTAACTCAGGCAGAACATAGGAGATCCCTCTCAAGAAGTTTGAGGAGAGCAAGATATCTTTCACTGCAACAAATAGTCTCGATCAACTTTATAAATGCTTCATACAAGGTAGCATCGAAGTTCATCTTTCCTTCACAAATTCTCAACACCCACTTCTTTAAAAGGCCTCTTTCATTTCTTTCAACCACAAAACACCCATACTGTCCTATTTCAACGACAATATCACCGTCTCCTAATACACCAATGGGATGCCATGGTTCTCTCGGTTCGAAGCCTACCAAAAGAAATGCCTCATCAATAACTCCAGACGAAGATGAATTTCCTTTGGAATGATCCAAGTTGATAGTGAAAAGTTAAGATGGCTCCTGGAGTGCTTCCAATTGGCCATCTTTTTCTTTATTTTTTTATTTGAATGGATCTAAGGATTTTACGGATTAACGAAATATTGCAAATTACAGGGTTTGTGGTTTCAATATTACCTCGTATATATCGATCGATATATATCCATGTAGCCGACCTTACTTATAGTGGGAGAAGGCTTTGTCATGTAAACCATGTATGTATATATATATCGATCGATATCTCATGAGATATCAATGATATATGATGTCACTTTATATCACTTGAAATGAGAATATTTCAGTGCAAATTTCCCTTCACATCGACCTATATTGTACTAACATGTTGGTTTATGTTGCTGGTTGTTTTTGTATGGGAAGAAGATTATAACGCATTTTTTGTTTGTTATGGACTTTGAAAGGTTGATTTGTTCAGGATATTGTTTGTATATATTATATACTCCTAATATTAACAACACATTTGAATTTACAAATTTGTTTCGCATGGGAACAAACCCGCTCCCCCTTGACCCCCCAGGCTCGCTGATCGGTGTGATGCCTCGCCCCCGGGGGAGGAGCACCGGACCTAAAATCTCCCTAGGATCCATATACTCAGCAATAAGCACATTCATACATCATGATTAACATTCGGAATGTAAAGCAGGAAAAGTAAAGAATACAATGCTCCAACAACATTATATATTCATGATTTCCAAAATATACAATTTACAATTTTACGCAGAGTTCACAATCGATTTTTGTACATGACTGACAAAATTAAACCATAGAAGCTATAAAAGTACAACTAATACAACTCTACCAGTGAAATTGTACCCTGAAGTCTGGTACAAACCGTAGAAGATCAAGTCACAACTGCTAGTCAACAACTTGCAATCCTAGATGTGTTTCCAAAGAAGTATGTATGAGCAGAAAGCTTAGTACAACTAAAACATGCTAACATTACTACACTAACATAAGTATAAAAGAGTAAAGAGGGTGATGTTAATGTTCCATTATTATCCTTATACTTCTTATTCACTATCTCAATTCATCTGTAAAGATTATTATTGTAAGTTGCATGCAATTTATTACTTGTACCCTAAAGTATTTGTATTAACATACATATATGAGCTCATCAATTACTCATTAACTATACGATAAGTTTTTTTGAATGAAGATTGGGTGAACCCCCATCGTGGGGGTCACCACGTGCTGTATATTATATGAAAGTTTAGTTTACGTTACCGCATTGACCAGAAATTATAAAGCGCGGTACAGTGGGCGATTACATTTTCACAATAAAATCTCTGGTTGTTGAATATCACATCATTTCGTCCGATCAAGATGGCCCATAGTACTGCGAATGTCCTCGAATAGTCGTCTGTGGAACCACTACCAACCCGTCTAATAGAAGTCCAAAACATGGAGAAACTATCTGTCTTGATCCACGAAATCCCCTCCTCTCCAAACATGGGCCGAAACCATGCACTTTAAAAATAGGTGTTCTGAGTCTTCCTCCGCCTCACATCTGTCACAACGAGTGTCCATCTGACCCATCAGTCTCCCCCTATGTACCTTGTCTAAAAGCGACCCCTTCTCAAACACTGTTGGGAAAAGAGTCTTAGATAATCATTCAGAAAAACCCTAGGCTCTCTTATATAGGGAGAGACCTTAAGGGTAAATTACAGAGAGGTCTATCAAAGATAAGGAAATAAGAAAACGTTACATAAAGAGATAATAATAATACTACGAACTATCTCTACACTCCCCCTCAAGGTGGAGCATAGATATCTATCATGCTCAGCTTGGATGAACATCTCTGAAAAGGTCCTCTGAGCAGTGGCTTGGTGAACACATCTGCAGTCTGATCTCCAGAACTCACATGGGTAGTAGATATCAATCCTCTCTGGATCAAGTCCCTAGTATAATGGCAGTCAACTTCAATATGCTTGGTCCTTTCATGGAAAGCTGGATTATTGGCAATGAACAGTGCAGCCTGATTGTCACACTGAAGCTTCATAGGTATGGGCACCACTACATGTAGATCTTCTAGTACTGAACGAACCCACATCATTTCCGTGCTGGCTTGAGCCATGGTCCTATATTCGGATTCAGCACTGGACCTTGCCACAATAGTTTGTTTCTTGCTTTTCCAAGAAACCAACGAGCCTCCAACAAAGACTGCAAACCCTGAGGTTGATTTTCGATCCTTAGGGCATCCTGCGTAATCTGCATCTGCACATGCTGAGATGGATAAGTCTGTGCCCTTTCTGAATAGCAGCCCTGACCCTGGAGAAGACTTCAGATACCTCAGTATCATGTGTATAGCATCCATGTGAACCTCATACTATGACTCTAATGCCTTGGATACTTAGGGTTGGGGTGCGTTCATAGTCATGCAATGGAGTACATCCTAACTAAGTTCTCAACACGTCTACTAGCTGCCATTGATTCAAGCCATGAAACCCCGCACTTTGCCGCATGGTAACCCCTCCCCCCACTGGTCTGTGACTGACCTTTGGAAAGCTTATAATCTTGAAATCGTCCATATCCCTCTCCTTCAGATAAAACCCCCAACTCCTTGAACATCCCACGTAAGACTAACTGTCAGGATTTTGATTTAGACCCCCATGACAGAAGGATTTACTACTTTGCCTACTCATCCCATAACGTTAGTGATGATTGTTACCAACATGTCAATAAGGTGGCTTATTATGGCGACCGGCTATGGTGCATCCTTTCACAAGTGACATTCCATAGGTGACCTGCTATGTCGTGACTTGCTATGGTGCACATACCGAAGATTGTACTCGATCACATGTCTAAAAGTGATGCACCGAACCTATCACGTGTTCAACAATAGTCCAATTAATGCCCCGACCTAAGGTTTGTGAATAGTCATTAGTGTATTTATTTGAAGGCCCATCATGGGTGAAATAGTCTTAGAACAAGAACTTTTTGGATGACTTGTCATAGACTCAAATGGTTTCAAATCATGTACACAAGAGTTGTCTGCCGTGGCCTTGAATAGTGCCAAACCATAGATCTAAGAGTAACCTGCTATGACCCTCAGTATTGCGAATCATTGGTATAAGAGTGATATACCATGACGTGACCTGTCATGGGACGACTTGCTATGGGCGACCTATCGCGATGGCTTGTTATATGTGACTTAACATCGGCAATATTCTCTCATAATGTAGAAAATGTTACCAACATATCTAAATGATGGTCTGCTACATCTGACTTAACGTTGTAAACATTAACCCATAACTTAGGAATTTACATCATGTCTATTAAGGTGGCGTGCAACATGTGAATTAACGTTGGCAACATTATTCCAACGTTAGAAACGTTACTAGCATATCTATAAGGCGGCTTGTTATAGTGACCTGCTAGTGTGACATGCTATAGCTTGACCTTATGTGTGAGCTGCAATGGGATAGACTTCATGGGTGACCTGCTATGGGGTAACCTATCATGACGACCTGCCATGAGGTGACCTGCTACGACTTGACTTGCTATGGGTGACCTGCCATGAAACGTGGGCCCTATTGGAGTACCCGAAATCACGTCCTGATAAAAAGCGTAAGCATAACAAAGGTCGTCTATGGTCAACTAAGATTCATAATGAAATGGATGTTAGGGATGTCATTCGACAGAATACATGTTCTTTTTGTGGTATACTTGATCACACAAAACGTCGTTGTCCTAATAAAAGCAGAAGGGATTTTCAAGCATCCACATCTAGTGTACAACCATCAGAGTAGGTAAATAAGCAGCAGCACATTCCTTCAACTTTCTGCAAAAAACATCCACTAAATTACATAACAATTTTTCGTGCAGGTATTGTGGACACCATAGGCATATACCGATGACATACTTGCACATCTACCTCCGCATTGTCTCGAGGGACAAAACGTCTTGAGGGCAAGGGTACCATTGATATACTTCCACATTGTGGAATATTATTTTTCGGACCGCTTTCTTCATCAATTTGACGGCCGTAAAGACATTCCCGTGTCGTGCTTTACATTCCAGGACCTCCACGTCATCGACTTGAGGGGAAAGTTACATATTGATTGGAGGTCCAAACATTGAGTGCACATACGTGAATGGGATGATCAAGTGGATAGAGTTGTTGCCCTAGACCAATCCAATGGGATCATTATGACTCCAGACTATATGGATTGGTTTAGAATGGTTACGAGGAGATTTGTAGGTCGGTTAGGGGCAACTTTGGCAAGCAATGTAAGAACATTCACCAAATATGTTGTCAGTTTTACTAGGATGTTTTTGTAAGATTAACCACTATATGTATTCCTTTTTTTGATGCGGATGTCCAGGTGGGATCATATATACGATACCGGACACCAGGAGTGTCAGGAGATTGCAGTCCAAACAAAGGTTGAAATGGAGCAATGGTTGGCATTCTAATTTGCAGATGCACCAACGATACACGAGGAGTATGCTGACCAGGCTCATGCAGAGGCTAGACGGGGAAGAGCTAGAGAGAGGAAGAGGCAGGGGAAGAGCGCATGAACCACCATCCATACCAGTGGATGAGGAGGAAGACGCGGGGGCAGATGCAGATGTTACATCCCCGGAATTGGAGAATCAGTTCGTCACCCCAGTTGTCGAGTGAACGGGTGAGGACATGCCAACACCGCAGGCACCGATGAGGCTGGCTGCACGTGGACGTTAGAGATACTCAACCCATTTACTGCACGCTGACGCTGCCACCAATGCCAATATTTGAGGACGACGGTGCATGACTCTCCCAAATAACGCTGATAGGTGAGGGCAGCCGTTTATTACCCTTTGATCCGAATGATACAACGAGGACATATCAACGGAGAAGAAGGCGGTGATTTGTAAAATTCAAAGTTGTTCTAAATATAATGTTGTTCATGGAATCATATTTTGTAAAATTTTAAGTTAATGGAATTTTTATGTTTTTTATGTTTGGGAGTCAATTATGTGAATGTTTGTGTGCATGAATGTGGATAATTTGATATTATGAACATGTGCATTTAATTTATTTCAATTTGAATGTGGAAATCAAGATCAAAAGGAATGAATGACTTTATTCTCCAAAATTCCCTGGAAATATCACATATCCAGGAAGTTCCTTTAATATCGCGTACTCAACATGCGATATAAGTGAAACTTCCTGGAAATATCGCATATCCAGGAAGTTGCTTTAATATCACATACTCAACATGCGATATAAGTGAAATATCCTGGAAAGTTTGCAGATCCAGGGTATTTGTCCAATATCACATTCTCAACATGCAATATAGGATAAACACCCTGGATTCGCAAAATTTCCAGGTAGTCTCATCTATATCGCATGTTGAGTATGCGATATTGAAAGAAAGTAACCTCGAATAGCACATCCAAGAGTTTTTAGAGATAGCGCATATCGAAGATGCGTTTTCTCTGTAGTACGTGGGTAAAAAAACATTAAAGGGTATCACATGTTGAACATGCGACACCACTGTAGCATCCAGATAAAAAAATATTTCGTAGTACCTAGGGATTGAAGTAAATCCAAGGTAGTACTTAGGAATTTCCTTCTTCGAAGCACGACTGACAATCAACCCGTGCTATTGAGGAGGTCTAGACTGCCATTGATTCTGCCGGTCATTGTTTGATGACTTTGTTACTCGACTAAGAGAGATCATGCCCCCAGTTGCTGGGTCTTCTACTGTTTCTCCTGGTCCATCAGATGTTGTTGCTTCTGCCTCCACCAACACTTTAGATATTACTCATGCATTTACTAGTCACACTCGACCCGTTCCTTCATAATAGATCCTGGACTCCGGAGCTTCTCATTATGTATGTGGAGATGCACATAGTTCAATTCTTATAGTCCGTTACCGCCCGGTAGATTAGTGGTCATTGCTGACAGGACACATTCTCTAATTACCAGACATGGGGAAGTCCATTTGACTCCCTCCATATGCATATAAAATGTTCTTCATGCACTTGAAGTTTCAATAAATTTATTGTCTATCATATTACAAAATATTTTCATTGTCGTGCCATATTTGACCATGCTTCCATTGTTTTTCAGGTTATAGTCATGGTTAGGGTGATTGGATGTGGTCGTGCACATGGAGGGCTTTACAAGTTGATCCAGTCTCCTTATGCCGGTGGTAGCTCTCTATCTTCTGGATCGATTTCTCCTTACACTCAGTATCTTCGATTTGGTCATCTTCCGTTATAGAAGATCTGTTGTCTCATCCCTGGCATTTCTATCATGTCCACGTTTAAATGTGAACCATGTTAACTTGGAAAGCACCACCAGTCTAGCTTTCCAAATCATCAAGGTCGTAGCAGTCAGTCCTTTTGAGCTTTTTCATTTTGATATGTGGGGGTCTAAGTTGTGGCCTTGATCATTAGGGGCACTTGTATTATTTGATTGATGTAGATGACTTTTCCAAATAGTCATGGGCCTTTTTATCAAAAAGTAAGTCTTATGCTAGTACAATGATTTAGAATTTAGTGACTGAAATGAAGAGTCTTTTCTCTGCTTCTATTAAATACATTCATTTTGATAATGCTTTGTAGTTTTGTACTATTAAACTGTCCCAATTCTTTAGCTTACACGGTACTATCCATCAGACGTCGTGCCCTTATACTTCCCAGCAGAAGGTTTTGTTGAACACAAACACCATCATTTCTTGGACATCACCAAGACTATTCTCATGTAGAGTCAGGCTCCTCATTCCTTCTGAGGTGATACTGTGATGACAATATGTTACTTAATCAACGGATGCACTCTAGCCTTCCGGGTGAAAAGGCACTGTTCATTCTTGCTTCTTGAGAAGGACATTTTCTCTCTTCTACCAAGGGTCTTTGGTTGCGTGGCATTTGTTTTCCTTTTGCATCCAGGTTGTGACAAACTTGCTCTTAGAGATGTCAAATGTATGTTTATCAGGTACTCTCGTTCCCAAAAGGGATATATGTCTTTTGATCCTATCCAGGGAAAATACTATGTTCGTGCCTATGTTACTTTCTTTGAGTCCATCATGTGCTATAGTCCTACACGTGACTTGTTGAGTCGCTCTGAGTTTGAGGATGATGTTGTTCTTTCACCTCCTCTTACATATATAACTCAACTTGTTCTTCATGCTCCAATGCCTTCCTCAACATCCGGTACACCTCAAGTAAATTCTGAAAATTTAGTTTCGACTATTGGCGCAAGTGTTGTTAATGGTGAACAAGAAAATTTACATGATGAGCATGAAGATATATAGGAAGCGCAATGACCACCACAAGAGGGTGATCTGGGGTGATCTATTGCCTTGCGCAAAGGCAAACGTAGCTGTGTGAGATACACCATCGCTGTCGCTGGACATGTGTTTCTGGCATGACTTCGATGGATTTCAAGAAGTCTTTTGTGGGATTATCTGCTATTGAAATCCCACGCACATACCAGGAGGCTTTTAAGGAGAGCAAATGCGACTTGACATGGAGGAGGAGATGGCCACATTACAATCACGTGGCATGTGGAGCATTGTTACAACTCCTACTGGAGTGTCTATTGTGGGATGCAAGCATGCGTTCAAAGTTAAGCACCAAGTAGATGACAACAAAGATCACTACAAGGCAATGCTTGTGGCTCGTGGGTTCATCCAGACATATGGGGTAGACTATCTGGATACTTTCTCTCAAGTGGCTCAGCGTTATATACTGCGGATCCTTCTCTCTATTTCAGTGACACGGGACTGACCCCTATATCAGCTTGATGTGATGAATGCATTTCTCTTTGGTGACCTACATGAGGAAGTCTACATGCAACAACCACATGGGTTCGCTACTGAGTTGTAATATCAAAGGTGTGCAGACTTCATAAGATTATTTATGGCCTTAAATATAGTCCAAGGACATGGTTTCAAAGGCTCTCAGACTTGATTGAGCGGCATGGGTTCATGAGATTGATTGCAGATCATTCGCTATTTGTTCAGAGGTCTCAGAGAGGTATTATTGCTATACTAGTCTATATTGATGATATCATTATTACATGGGATGATGTACAGGGCATTCAAGCTGCTAAGGTTTTCCTTGGTTAGCAGTTTGTAACCAAGGACCTTGGTCGTCTACGCTGTTTTTTTAGACTGGAGTTTGCTATGAACCAACATGGTCTTGTGATGACCAAGAGGAAATGAGGAAATATGTTATGGATCTTCTCTCTAAGACGAGCATGACAGATTGCAGGCATGCCACCAATCCTATGGATCCGAGCATTAAGCTGTATGATGAAGACACTGAGGAGGTACATGGAGCTCGTTATGACCATCATCAGGTTGAATATATCATTTGTAGTAAGACAAGTGAGTTAGTTCATGGATCAGCCCAGACAGGCACATATGGATGCAATCCATGTGATTCCGATGTATATGAAGACCTTACATGACACATATCGTTTATTTAGAAGAGGCACGTCCCTTATCGTCACTTTACTCCCGGATGACCGGCCACATCAGGGTGGCACTGGCAGTAGGGACCTGGGGTTGGAGGAGTTCCGTGGGATGGTTCTTGGTTTGGGGCTGTCGATCATTGACGTGGCGGGCTGCTCTTTTACTTGACGTAATCCTCGGTCGCCGTCCATATTGGACAGATTCTTGCTTTCTCCAGAGGGAATGGAGGCGTTCCCTCTCTCAAGGGCTTGGGCCCTCCCACGTGCACACTCGTATCATACACCGATCCTCTGGTCTTCAGGAGTGGAGGGACGTGGTAGGTACTTTTTCCGTTTTGAACGGAGCTGGTTATTGGAAGAGGGATTCAGAGACACGGTAACAACACAATGGAAAGGGAGTGCAGCGGAGGGCTCAACAATCTCGAGGCTGGCAATGAAGCTAAAGTCTTTGAGATCCTTTTTAATATCCTACGGGAAGAAGGTGAGGCAGCGGAGGAATTCGAAGAGAGCTGACCTACAAGCCGAGGTTGCTAGACTCCATGGACTGGACCAGGGGTGCTAATCGAATCGAATACATTCGAATCCACTTAGATTCAGATTCAATTCATTATAAAATTTTTGAATCCGAATCCGAATCGAATATTAAACGAATTTCTAATCTAAATTCAAATTCAATTCATTTGGAGTTTCGAATATTCAAATTCGATTCATTTTATATCGAATTAGAATTTTATTTATTTCAACCCCTCAGGATCCGGGTACCCGTTTACGCGCATTTCGCAATATATCATTCACATTTAATCACACAAGTCGCACTAATACAGGGAAAATTTTTCGCGCGGCTAATTATCCACATGACATTCACATTCACAACATAACCACAAAGTAGAAGAGACAATGGCACCAAAATTTTCTTTTCATTAATATTCATATCAAGTTACAACTTGTACAAGGATCTTCCATTACAACATATATCCCAAAGTATGATACAAAAGAGATAACATTTACATCATTATCTGAACAAAAACTGAGGCAAAATAATTCATACCGTCGGGTATAAACTCTATCTCCTGGAAGCATGTAGCTACTGAGCGGCTACTGAACTGCAGGCTGTTTGCCTGCCACACACACAATAGGAAAGAAGAGGCGTCAGCCATTGCTGGTACCTCCATAAAATTTATAAAAATAACTTGACATTTAATATGTACAAAAGCAGGCAAGTAGAAAGGTGGTACCAGTAAAATTTACATCTACTTGCGTAAGTAAAAAGGGGTTTGTTTGTAATGCGTTTCTAATGTTTTCCCCCAGAACCTGACATTTCCCATATGTCATATTTATATAGCAGTTGCGTAATCATGAGTGTATGAGCATAAATGCATATATCATTTTCTTCAGAGATCATGTTGGTAAGTGAAAAATAGAAAAGTTGAGATTGTAGAGATCTATTTATTTAATTTCTTGGGTAAAGAGAATGGTCTTTTGATCATAATTTCTCCAATTCTTAACTTCAATGTTTCAGATATAGCTCCGGATGTTGTAGATGTAGATATTGATGATCTAGATATAGAATCGCCAAGTCTGTTTAGAGAAGTAACTCAAGCGGTGAAGAAGCCTGCAAATGGCTCTTCCGTCTCGCCCTCTAATTGGAAGCGCGGTCCAATAGAGGGATAGGTCTACTCCCCAACTACGCCACTGAGACAGGTGAGAGGGACTTCCCGGGAAGTCGCTCTAGAAAAACAGCCTGACCGGTAACGGGCAACCGAGCTCGTACGTAAAACTGAAAACCAAGGATCCCCCGCCTGGGTATCCTAAAACAGGGTCAACGGAATGGTCTAAAGTCGGGATCCCAACGAGGCGTAAAAACACTGCGAGCTCGCGTAAAAACCGAAAAGAGACTGGGATCCTAGACCCGCGCACTTGGCGGCCGCTGCCCAATCTGGGCTTCCTATTCTCCCGCCCAGTTGAGAGTCACCGCGCTCTCGCACGGTCAGGTGTAAGGATCACCACGACCGGCATTAATAGTTACCAGCATTCATTCACTGCCACCTTCGCTTATTTGACTACTCACTCTTTTCTCAATACTTTATGTGGTCAATTTTAGAGATTTATAATTGGACTGAGATGGAGATCAGAAGTTAGGAGTCTTATTGATATTACCGATTCATGTCAGGGTTTTGTGAGTGATCTATGAAAAATTCTAAGCTCAGAGCCATGGTATAGATTATAGGATATTTATGTCAACATTATCCCTTCAATTCTAACCAAAATTTATTGAAATCTATACCAATTCTTTTATGATTAAGAGACATTATATAAGGATCACCCTGACTTGCATGATCTATTATGCTCACTAATTTTTCCTTTGTTTATACATATAATCATAGAGTACTCGGATACTTATAATCATATTCATCCCTTTGTAACATCACTTTCTTTTTTCTTTCTTTTTTTCATCTATAATTTGATTTGATAGTAATAGAAACCAAACAATCATTTTCCAAATTTCTCAAAATTCTTAGATAGGTAACTGATAGTAATTTAAAGATCCCTAAATTCCTAATTAATCAGTGCTTGCATACATTAGTATATAATATGTTATTTTGAATATTACCATTAACAGAGAATTAAAATTCACATTTTTAAAACTAGATTTAGAGCAGCAACTTAGCCATTTAATCTCACATTATACACAGTAGCATGGAATATGCTAATATATTTCATATATATATATATATATTTAAAGGTCTGTTTTCTTTAACTCAACCCTGTATGCGACTATTCTTAGCTAGAAAGCAACATAACTTGCATGATCGTACATAGGAGCTGCAATATCTAGTTATTTTTCATGGGTAGCACCTAACTTTTCCTTTAAACAATTTAACCTTAATTTATGAGGGATCGGGAGGAAAGTGTAAAGAGATTAAGAATAAGTAGAGATTTTGGACAGAATCTGCTCTTGCCAAAAAAAATATAAGCAGGGAAATTCCAAATTTTGACCAACGTGAAATATCTAGAACAAAAATTGATATCGGGCAAGGTTAATAAAGATATGTTGATAAATTTTTTTTCTAGAACTGTAGCAACTCATTTCCAGAACTTTGAATTCCAAAGAATATTACTGCAAACGACAGACCATCATCTTCTTGAAAACCACAGAAGAATTACATGGCTTTAAGATGCAATTTATACCCCCATTCACTTCCTAAAACCCTCGTGACACTGCCATCGAACAAAAGAAAACATCTTATATCTAGATGTATATATATTTATAAAGCTACCTGAATAGCAGGGAAAATAAAATTTAGCATGCATGGCAGCAAAAGAAGGTTAGGATGGTACCTTATTAAAATTCTCAAATTTGAAGAAGAAGAATTGCATGCATTAATGCAGGACCTCTAATTGCTTGGACTGGCAGCCATTGACCTTTGAGATGAGGGTTGAATGCTTCTCAACAATGGCAGCTTGAGAAAGACAACAACTCCTTCCAGCCAAAATAGAGAGAGGAAAAGGGTTTGGAGCTCTCGTTGGAATTAGAAAGGTAGAACGTATGGCTTTATGCTACATATATATAGGAGATGATACATGCTCAAAATCCATCCAAGTGGAGAAAGCAAAAAGGCCAAGTGGAGAGGGGAGAAGCCTTTCGTGTAAGTAAAAGAAATACTCAATTGCTGAAGTCTGCTACTACTGTAGCTTAGAAAATAAAATATATTATTATATTTTTTTTTCAACCGAACACTGTCTGCTGGCTGCTGCTACAGTTACTGTAGCAGATATTAATTTTTAGTTTAATAATTTTTTTTAAAACCAAAGCTCTATCAACTTAAAGTCGATCGTATGTGCGCCTCGGTTCTCGGATTTTGACGCGCAATGTCTTGTTTTGATCGTCTTTCAACGACGATCAAAATGAGTATAATATTGATATACTTTCGGTTGGGTTTTGAACCCCCAAAATTTTCGGATACGGTTTTTGTTTAAGGTTAAATTTTACGATTTAAAAATATCAAACGACCTCCGATTGACGAACGGTCGATTCCGTTGATCTTGTATCGTCGAATCGGATCTAATGACGGTCTCGGTTCGTTTTGCGGTTTCCGAATTTGCGTCGCGGCTTTTTCGCGGCGCGCAAGACGAAGTGACCGATTTTTGATCGATTTCACCCGAACAACTTTTGATTCACTACTAATTGGTCGTTTTAGGTTGTATAGTATTGAGCGACAACGTTTTTGGGTTCATTAGACCCAAATTCGGACGAGTTCGGGTTTACACGAATTCCCGGATGTTACAATTATAAAAACCTCAAAGGGAGTCTCGTCCTCGAGACTCGAGTTAAGGCTACTCGGTGTCTTGTTTGAATTTCGTATGGTAATAAAAACCTCAAAGGGCTTTGAACCCATAAAAACCTCAAAGGGAAAACAAGCCATATATTCATCATGTATTTAATTACAAAAGCTTGTTTTGATGCTTACATCAGAAAAGCTGTGGGTATCGTGCCCGCATGTCGGCTTCGGTCTCCCATGTTGCTTCTTTGACTCCGTGACGGTGCCACAAAACCTTGACCAATGAAATCTCTTTGCTGCGAAGCTTCTTCACGGCACGGTCAAGTATCTGAACTGGTTTCTCCTCATAGGTCAGATCCGGCTCTACATCAAGATTCTCATAACTGATGATGTGCCGAGGGTCGTGCACATACTTCCTCAGGTTGGATATGTGGAAGACATCATGAATAGCAGAAAGATGTGGAGGAAGATCTATTCGGTAAGCAACCTTCCCCACTCTAGCCAGAATCTCGAACGGTCCAACATATCGTGGCGCCAACTTGCCACGAACACCGAATCTCTGTACTCCCTTCATGCGAGATACTCGCAAAAATACCCAATCTCCAACCTATAATTTATAGGAATTACTGGGGTGAACACCATAGAGTGTCTCCCCCTTCTTTGAGCTTTCAAAAAAAAATAATTTATAGGAATTTAATTAGTATGAGATTAAGTTGAACACATATATATCATAATTGAGTGGATGAGGAGAAAATAATTAGATTACCTGAAACTCTAAGTCTCTTCTCCGACGGTCTGCATAACTCTTCTGGCGGCTTTGTGCCGTCAAAAGCCTTCGTCTCACAAGATCAACAGCTCTCGCGGTCTCTTCCAGGAGATCTACGGAATAGAGAGCATGATCACCTACCTCACGCCAACTGAGAGGTGTGAGGCATCTCCGCCCGTATAAGGCTTCGAATGGTGCCATGCCAATACTGGAGTGATAGCTGTTGTTGTACGTGAATTCCACCAAAGGCAAATGGTCCTTCCAGGACCCTTTCCACTCCAAAGTACATGCGTGAAGTAGATCCTCAAGCGTCTGAATGGTGCGTTCACTCTGTCCGTCTGTCTGCGGATGGTATGCAGAACTCATCTTCAGCTCTGTCTGTAGTGCTGTCATGAACTGATGCCAATAATGTGATGTAAACCTCGAATCCCTGTCAGACCACCTCTCGTGGTATTCCATGCAGCCTGATAATGTTCTGTACATAGAGCTTAGCCAACCTAGATGGAGTGTAAGTCGTGTTGACAGGTATGAAATGGGCTGACTTGGTCAACCTATCAACAACGACCCATATGGAATCATGGCCACCTGGTGTCTTCGGCAATCCCGTGACAAAATCCATAGAAATGCTCTCCCACTTCCACTCGGGAATGGGGAGAGACTGCAGTAATCCTGGTGGTCTCCTATGCTCAACCTTGACCATCTGACAGGTCATGCATCTGCTAACATGTAGCGCCACATCGCGCTTCATTCCATCCCACCAGAAATGTCGACGCAGATCATGGTACATCTTCGTACTGCCTGGATGGATAGATAACCGTGAACTGTGTGCCTCGTCCAAAATGTCTCTGCGAAGCTGCTCGTCATTGGGTACAACGACCCGTCCTGCCTTCCATAAAATAGACTCCATCACAACAAAGTCGTCAAATTCGTCCTTGACGGCGCGCATGTATCTATCTCGGATCCAAGGATCGGTCTTCTGGCCTTCTACAATACGATCCCAAAGACTGCTGTATCGTGGAGGCATGGCGGTAGAAATGGATGTGCTCTCCTGAGGATGCCAATCGGTCAAAGCAGCAAGCGTATCCCATGTATATAGCCAGTTCGCCGTACCATCAGCATGTGCTCTCCTGCTAAGTGCATCAGCCACCACGTTTCCCTTACCGGGATGGTAAGAGATCGTGCAATCATAATCCTTCAGCAGCTCGAGCCATCTGCGCTGTCTCATGTTCAACTCCTTCTGATCAAAGATGTACTTTAAGCTCTTGTGATTCGTGAAAATCTCGAAGTTCACCCCATATAGATAGTGGCGCCAGATCTTCAAGGCGAAGACAACTGCCGCCAACTCCAAGTCATGTGTGGGGTAGATCCGCTCGTGCGGTCTCAACTGCCGTGATGCGTAAGCAATCACCTGTCCTCTCTGCATCAATACTGCTCCCAGACCTTCCCCAGATGCATCTGTGTAGACCGCATAGTCCTGAGTGCCTGAAAGAAGAGCAAGAATAGGCGCTGTAGTCAACCTCTCCTTCAGTGTCTGGAAGGCCTGCTCACATGAACCGTCCCAAATAAATGGGACTCCTTTCTGCGTCAGTCGTGTCAGAGGGCGAACAATGCGTGAAAATCCGCTGACGAAGCGTCTGTAATAGCCCGCTAATCCGAGGAAACTCCGAATCTGAGTAACTGTCTTGGGCTGCTCCCAAGACATAACTGCATCTATCTTCGCAGGATCAACCGCGATACCTGCTCCAGAAATGATGTGTCCCAAAAATGAGACCTAGGATAACCAGAACTCGCACTTGCTCAACTTGGCGTATAGCTTGTGCTCCCGCAATGTATCCAAAACAATTCGTAGATCATTTGCATGATCCCATTCATTCCGTGAGTAAATGAGCACATCATCGATGAATACCACTACAAACTTGTCCAAGTATGGACGGAAGATCCTATTCATCATATCCATGAAAGCCGCAGGTGCATTGGTGAGCCCAAACGGCATCACCACAAACTCGTAGTGTCCATAGCGAGTCCTAAATGCTGTCTTCGGAATATCCGACTCGTGAATCCTCAGCTGATGGTAACCTGAGCGAAGATCGATCTTCGAGAAAACCGAAGATCCCTGGAGTTGGTCGAACAAATCATCGATGCGTGGCAAAGGATAACGGTTTTTCACCGTTCTCTTGTTCAGCTGCCTGTAATCAATGCATAGTCTCATGGATCCATCCTTCTTCTTGACAAATAGAACCGGAGCACCCCAAGGTGAAGTGCTCGGCCTCACGAATCCCATGTCAAGTAACTCCTGCAACTGCACCTTCAGCTCCCTCAACTCGGCTGGTGCCATGCGATATGGTGCCATAGAGATCGGCTGTGTATCTGGCAACAATGTGATCTCAAACTCGATCTCCCTCTCAGGAGGTAGCCCTGGTAGCTCATCAGGAAATACGTCAGGGTATTCTGATACTACTCGGATATCCTGTATCATCGGCTCCTGATCAGACACCTCCCGAATAAAAGCAAGATATGTATCACAACCCTGATCAACAAGTCGCTGAGCCCGCAATACTGAAATATACTCCATGGTGGAGTCATGCAAAGTACCCTCAAAAGTGAACTCGGGTAGATCTGGAATCCTGAAGACAACCGTCTTCCTAAAGCAATCAACAAGTGCATGATGGACGGATAGCCAATCCATGCCCAAAATCATGTCAAACTCATCAAGCTGCAGAAGTAGACAATCTGCGATCATCTCGTGACCGCCAATCAGTACGGGCAAGTGCCTGACTATCAGAGATATGATAGACAACTGGCCACCTGGCCCTTGTATGTGATATGGGGAAGAGAGTCTCAGAGACTCTACCTAACGAGGAAAGTAACCTCGAAGAAAGACACTGATCGGTAATGTCCCCATTCGTGACATCGGTAACATCTGATTGGTCAAGTAGATGGAGTGATCGTATCTGCTCGCTGCGACCCAGATGGTCGAGCGGAATCTGTGCCACGTCCGACAAGTGCTCCTCCTAATGTAGTCGATAGAGATGAGCGAGCACTACCTGAAAATGCTTTTTCTCTTCTTGGGATATACTCTGAAAATTAATGAAATTGGTGACAATTGTGATTATTTAATTCGAATGTCATATTTCCCTTCTCGGACTCACGACAAGTCGGGAGACTGTCTCTATCCGAGAACTTAATGCGATCGGAATTAGAATACCGCGAATGTGCGTATCAGGGTACCACTGCTCTGATACCAAACTGTCAACCCCTCAGGATCCGGGTACCCGTTTACGCGCATTTCGCAATATATCATTCACATTTAATCACACAAGTCGCACTAATACAGGGAAAATTTTTCGCGCGGCTAATTATCCACATGACATTCACATTCACAACATAACCACAAAGTAGAAGAGACAATGGCACCAAAATTTTCTTTTCATTAATATTCATATCAAGTTACAACTTGTACAAGGATCTTCCATTACAACATATATCCCAAAGTATGATACAAAAGAGATAACATTTACATCATTATCTGAACAAAAACTGAGGCAAAATAATTCATACCGTCGGGTATAAACTCTATCTCCTGGAAGCATGTAGCTACTGAGCGGCTACTGAACTGCAGGCTGTTTGCCTGCCACACACACAATAGGAAAGAAGAGGCGTCAGCCATTGCTGGTACCTCCATAAAATTTATAAAAATAACTTGACATTTAATATGTACAAAAGCAGGCAAGTAGAAAGGTGGTACCAGTAAAATTTACATCTACTTGCGTAAGTAAAAAGGGGTTTGTTTGTAATGCGTTTCTAATGTTTTCCCCCAGAACCCGACATTTCCCATATGTCATATTTATATAGCAGTTGCGTAATCATGAGTGTATGAGCATAAATGCATATATCATTTTCTTCAGAGATCATGTTGGTAAGTGAAAAATAGAAAAGTTGAGATTGTAGAGATCTATTTATTTAATTTCTTGGGTAAAGAGAATGGTCTTTTGATCATAATTTCTCCAATTCTTAACTTCAATGTTTCAGATATAGCTCCGGATGTTGTAGATGTAGATATTGATGATCTAGATATAGAATCGCCAAGTCTGTTTAGAGAAGTAACTCAAGCGGTGAAGAAGCCTGCAAATGGCTCTTCCGTCTCGCCCTCTAATTGGAAGCGCGGTCCAATAGAGGGATAGGTCTACTCCCCAACTACGCCACTGAGACAGGTGAGAGGGACTTCCCGGGAAGTCGCTCTAGAAAAACAGCCCGACCGGTAACGGGCAACCGAGCTCGTACGTAAAACTGAAAACCAAGGATCCCCCGCCTGGGTATCCTAAAACAGGGTCAACGGAATGGTCTAAAGTCGGGATCCCAACGAGGCGTAAAAACACTGCGAGCTCGCGTAAAAACCGAAAAGAGACTGGGATCCTAGACCCGCGCACTTGGCGGCCGCTGCCCAATCTGGGCTTCCTATTCTCCCGCCCAGTTGAGAGTCACCGCGCTCTCGCACGGTCAGGTGTAAGGATCACCACGACCGGCATTAATAGTTACCAGCATTCATTCACTGCCACCTTCGCTTATTTGACTACTCACTCTTTTCTCAATACTTTATGTGGTCAACTTTAGAGATTTATAATTGGACTGAGATGGAGATCAGAAGTTAGGAGTCTTATTGATATTACCGATTCATGTCAGGGTTTTGTGAGTGATCTATGAAAAATTCTAAGCTCAGAGCCATGGTATAGATTATAGGATATTTATGTCAACATTATCCCTTCAATTCTAACCAAAATTTATTGAAATCTATACCAATTCTTTTATGATTAAGAGACATTATATAAGGATCACCCTGACTTGCATGATCTATTATGCTCACTAATTTTTCCTTTGTTTATACATATAATCATAGAGTACTCGGATACTTATAATCATATTCATCCCTTTGTAACATCACTTTCTTTTTTCTTTCTTTTTTTCATCTATAATTTGATTTGATAGTAATAGAAACCAAACAATCATTTTCCAAATTTCTCAAAATTCTTAGATAGGTAACTGATAGTAATTTAAAGATCCCTAAATTCCTAATTAATCAGTGCTTGCATACATTAGTATATAATATGTTATTTTGAATATTACCATTAACATAGAATTAAAATTCACATTTTTAAAACTAGATTTAGAGCAGCAACTTAGCCATTTAATCTCACATTATACACAGTAGCATGGAATATGCTAATATATTTCATATATATATATATATATATTTTTTTTTAAAGGTCTGTTTTCTTTAACTCAACCCTGTATGCGACTATTCTTAGCTAGAAAGCAACATAACTTGTATGATCGTACATAGGAGCTGCAATATCTAGTTATTTTTCATGGGTAGCATCTAACTTTTCCTTTAAACAATTTAACCTTAATTTATGAGGGATCGGGAGGAAAGTGTAAAGAGATTAAGAATAAGTAGAGATTTTGGACAGAATCTGCTCTTGCCAAAAAAAATATAAGCAGGGAAATTCCAAATTTTGACCAACGTGAAATATCTAGAACAAAAATTGATATCGGGCAAGGTTAATAAAGATATGTTGATAAATTTTTTTTCTAGAACTGTAGCAACTCATTTCCAGAACTTTGAATTCCAAAGAATATTACTGCAAACGACAGACCATCATCTTCTTGAAAACCACAGAAGAATTACATGGCTTTAAGATGCAATTTATACCCCCATTCACTTCCTAAAACCCTCGTGACACTGCCATCGAACAAAAGAAAACATCTTATATCTAGATGTATATATATTTATAAAGCTACCTGAATAGCAGGGAAAATAAAATTTAGCATGCATGGCAGCAAAAGAAGGTTAGGATGGTACCTTATTAAAATTCTCAAATTTGAAGAAGAAGAATTGCATGCATTAATGCAGGACCTCTAATTGCTTGGACTGGCAGCCATTGACCTTTGAGATGAGGGTTGAATGCTTCTCAACAATGGCAGCTTGAGAAAGACAACAACTCCTTCCAGCCAAAATAGAGAGAGGAAAAGGGTTTGGAGCTCTCGTTGGAATTAGAAAGGTAGAACGTATGGCTTTATGCTACATATATATAGGAGATGATACATGCTCAAAATCCATCCAAGTGGAGAAAGCAAAAAGGCCAAGTGGAGAGGGGAGAAGCCTTTCGTGTAAGTAAAAGAAATACTCAATTGCTGAAGTCTGCTACTACTGTAGCTTAGAAAATAAAATATATTATTATATTTTTTTTTCAACCGAACACTGTCTGCTGGCTGCTGCTACAGTTACTGTAGCAGATATTAATTTTTAGTTTAATAATTTTTTTTTTAAAACCAAAGCTCTATCAACTTAAAGTCGATCGTATGTGCGCCTCGGTTCTCGGATTTTGACGCGCAATGTCTTGTTTTGATCGTCTTTCAACGACGATCAAAATGAGTATAATATTGATATACTTTCGGTTGGGTTTTGAACCCCCGAAATTTTCGGATACGGTTTTTGTTTAAGGTTAAATTTTACGATTTAAAAATATCAAACGACCTCCGATTGACGAACGGTCGATTCCGTTGATCTTGTATCGTCGAATCGGATCTAATGACGGTCTCGGTTCGTTTTGCGGTTTCCGAATTTGCGTCGCGGCTTTTTCGCGGCGCGCAAGACGAAGTGACCGATTTTTGATCGATTTCACCCGAACAACTTTTGATTCACTACTAATTGATCGTTTTAGGTTGTATAGTATTGACCGACAACGTTTTTGGGTTCATTAGACCCAAATTCGGACGAGTTCGGGTTTACACGAATTCCCGGATGTTACAATTTAATAATTTAACTAATAATAAAAAATATATTAATAGTATAAGTTTCAAATAATTGAATAGACTTTGTGATACTAATTTGTGAAAAAATAATTGAGATAAATAGAAAACTTTTAACATAAATGGTAAAATTCAATAAATAATATAAATTGCATTAAAGTACCTAACTTCTGTTTAACTTTTGTTGTTCGTGTATGTCTCTTGCAATCCTCATTTGCTCTTTTTGTACCTATGGTGAATTGAATATATAAAGGAAAAATAATTATTGACATCTTGATAAACCATTGATCTTTTCTTTTTGTACCTATGATAAAAAATTAATCAATGCATCTACACCTTTCAACTGGAACTCCACCAACTTTCTCATTTTCTTTGGTAAATGATATATAAACCATTGATCTTTTCATTCTATCAATCTTATTAATTATTTAAAGAATCGATTTTTCTATTTCTTCACCCTCTTCTTCCACTTTTTCATTAATATCATCATCATGCCCAATGACCCTCTCATGGACACTATCTTGAGAAGATGGTATGTTTGAATTAGACTTCTAAAAACAAAATGAAAACACATACTCAAAATTATATTTTAAATTCCATACCATTATAGAAATACAAGATATAGAGTAATAGATATACATGTCCAAAATAATAACTAGAAGATTGTGTTCCATGTTTCCCTGAAGAATCCACCATATCTTCCCTCCCATTATGACCTATTTCCATGGTATCTGATAAAAAAGAATCACTAAATTCCATCATAACCATAAAAGGTCGATGTGAACTGACTTATGGAGTTGAATCTAACATCTGAGGTGTATAAAAATCGGCAGATCGGGCTGAGAACTCAATTGGTACGGCTCTGATCTTCAATTTTCTAATATGTAAAATTTTTCTACATCAAGCATGAACAGTTCATGTTCACCTCATTTCAATGCACTCTTGTGGGGGGCATAGTTGGGCTTATTAAAGATTATGATGATTTTCCTTCTTGATAACCTAGTCCCCTTGTAATCTTGATGGGAAATGGAATTTAGTTGCAGCTATGATCTTTTGCACATTTAGCCATTTAGGCAAAGCTTGAAATCCATGAAATCTATTCATATCATAATCGTCTCTAAGATATTATTTGTATTCAAATGCTTGGTTGTCCTTATCATAAGATTTGGATATTATGATGGATGGGAGGATTAAGAGTGTGATTAAGGAAAAGATTGTTAGAAATTTGAATTCTATGACCTCGAGAAATTTAGTATGTGTTTGTTTGCAGATAATGTATTTTAGAATCACATACATTATTTGGATAGAACCTAAATCTTAAGACTTTAGGTTATAAGGGGGAGGGGTGGTAATACCAGTAGCTGCGGGGGTGATGGAGAGATGACGACGATGTTTGTGTGTTTAGAACCGATGTCGTTGTCGACAACGGGGAAGAACGGGAGTTGGTGGTGGGTTGGCTACTATGAGGGTGGTGTTGTTAGTGGTGGAAGCGAGCTAGAGAGGGAGACTGGAGCAGGCGATGTTGGAGAGAGCGAGCAGGAGCGGGAGGCTGGAGCCGGCGGCGTTGGAGAGAGCGAGCAGGAGCGGAAGGCTGGAGCCAGCAATGTAGGAGAGAGCGAGCATGAGCGAGAGGTTGGAGCTGGCGACGTTGGAGATCAGAACCAAATATTAGGATTTTTTTCTCATGAGTGACGAGGAGAGAGAATTTGGGGGAGTAAAGAGGGGTATGGTGTATGCAATGGGCATCCCAAAATTGGGATGTTTAGAATAAGATGATGAAAAATTTTATTTATTATATTAAGTTGTGTATCATGTGTGGGGATTTTATAAAATATATACTACATTTATTTACATATATATATATATATAATGTTTCATACCATATCATATATGTGTGTGTATCGAATCGAATCGAATTATTATCGAACGAATCCAAGTGGATTCAGATTCGATTCATTTGGGAATCGAATCCAAAAGTTAAATTCAAATTCAGTTCATTTGATTTCCAATTGAACTTTTTTCGAATTTTTATCGAACGAATCCTAATCGAATTCGAATGATTCAATTCAATTAGCAGCCCTAGACTGGACGACGTAAGGGGTCTTCTTGAACCAGAACTCATAGAGAGACAGGGCCTTCTGCACGAGATCCTGCTGGAAGATAGAAAAGAAGAGGTGGCATGGCGACAACGATCCATGCAGAAATGGCTTAAAGAAGGGGACGCAAACACGAGATACTTTCATGCAATAGCCTCGAGGCGTAGGAGAAGGAACTACATCCATGACATTGAGGTGGGGGGAGCTTGGATCTCAAGCGAGGTGGCGATCGAGAACGCCCTGAGGGGCCACTTCGTGGGGGACACGCGGAGGAAAGAGGAAAGCGGGTGGGGGTAGTTGGGAACGGCGGTGGAGACGTTGTCACACTCTCAGGCGGAGGGTCTTCTCTCCCCTTTCTCAGAGGAAGAAGCTCGGAGGGCGGTTTGTGATTTGAACACGGATAGACCTCCTGGCCCGGATGGCTTCCCGGCGCTGTTCTACCATGAGTTTTGGGACATGCTGAAGGAGGAGGTCCTAGAGGTGTTGAATGAATTCAGGGATGGAAATAGAGGACTCGAGAAGATCAACAGGGCACTCCTGTTCCTGCTGCCCAAGAAAGATAATCCTGTGCGTGTGGAAAACTATAGGCCGATAGCGCTCTCCAATGCGATCTATCTGATTCTTGCTAAGATTTTGCAAACAGACTGAATGGGGTCCTAGAGTCGGTGATACTCCAGGGGCAATATGCTTTTATTCCAGGGAGACATATGGCGGATGGTCTGGTAATGGCTTCAGAAATCTGCTTAGATTGGAGACACACAAAGATGAAAGGAGCCCTATGGAAGATAGATTATGCGAAAGCCTATGATTGTGTGGACTGGAGATTCCCGTGGACCTCCTGCAGAAGAGAGAATTCCTAGATTTGTGGGTGGGCTGGATGAAGAGATGTGTCACGACTTCCTCCTACTCTATCTCGGTGAACGGTAAGCCGGAGTGTGGATTCATTCAGCCACAACGTGGAGTGAGGTAGGGGTGCCCTCTGGTGCCTATGTTGTTCGTTCTGGTGGCGGATGCCCTGGGGTTCTTTTCAGGCAGGCGATTGAGGTGGGGTAGTGCGAGGGCTTCTGTAAGGAGGAAATCTCTATTCCCTTATTGCAGTATGCTGACGATACGATGCTCTTCATGAGGGGCACTGAGGGTCAGAGTGCTAATGCGACGCATCTGGTGGACTTATTTGGCCAGTTGTCAGGATTGGAGATCAACAAGAACAAGTCGACAATTATCACCTTTGGGATGGATGCAACGGAACGAGATCACATTGCGGAGATTATGGGCTGTGGGTTGGGGGACCTTCCCATCCCCTATTTGGGACTTCCCTTGGTTGCTGGGAAGCTCAAGAGTTCATATTGGGATGACGTGGTCCGGAGGATAGAGCAAAGGTTGGCGGGGTGGAAGGCTGTCACTTTATCTAGAGGGGGCAAGTTGGTTCTTTTGAAGCACGTACTCTCAGCTATCCCAATCTTTTTCTACTCTACTAGACTGATGCCAGGGGAGTACGAAGGAAAATAGAAGGGTTGATGAGGAGGTTTTTTTGGTCTGAAGGGACGCATCAGGGCCCAGGAATACACCTCGTAAGGTAGGACGAGATCACCAGGGGGCGAAACGACAACGGTCTTGGAGTTCGTATGTATGAACAGGGCGCTTATTGCCAAATGGGTGATTAGTGTTTGGTGCCCTTCTACCTCGTTGGCGGCTACATTGATAAGAAAGGTGTATGGAGTGTGTGGCGAACTGGTAGCCAAGAGAGTGAGATATGAGTTTCCGCTCTGGGCTGGTATCCGGGTTGTACTGCCGTTATTGATGCAAAAGCTAAGGCCAAAGATGGTGAACAAACACCTATTTCTCTTCTGGCGTGATGACTGGACTGGAGAGGGCACTTTGGAAGGTAGATTTCCAAGGCTTTTTGCCCTGGCAAGTACAAAGGAGGCCACGCTCTCACAGCTTGAGGATGGTGAGACCTGGCTACCGCAATTCCCGGCGGACCTTTCTGATCAAAGGTTGGAGAATTACATCTCCATGCTAAATGAACTACCACCTCTTGGGGTTTTCTTGCAGGACAGAGACCACTTCGTGTGGATCGACAAGAAGTTTTCAGTTAAAAAAGTCTACAAGGACTTAAGAGCAAGGGAAGAGGAGCTGGATAGGGACCAGTTCCAGGACTTGAAAGTTCTTTGGGCGGCAAAGATTCCGATGAGAGTCAAAATTTTCCTATGGTGTTTGAGTAAGGACTACATTTGCGACAAGGCTCGGAGGGGGATATTACTAAACGTGCCAAACACAAGATGCGACAGATGTGACGAGGCGGCGGAGGGCTCAGACTGCCTGTTCTTCACGTGCAATGGATCTGAGCGGGTCTGGAGAGCGTTGGACATTCCATGGGTGCGAAGCGACGGGACCGTAGAGTTCAGGAGCTCGATCCAGTCTCGGGGCATGAACTCTAGCGATGATTGCTCCAAGCTGTTTGTGGCCCTCTGGACAATCTGGGCTGGACGGAACGACCTCATTTTCAATAATCAACAGAAAATGTAGTGTTACTTTGTAATGCTATTTACAACTTTTGGATCTCCCTGTAATATATTAAAAATTTTGGCTTAATGATGTTTTTCGGCGGTGATCCCCGTGATGGGAAGTCACCCGTTTTTCACTAAAAAAAAGATAATAATAAAGAGACATAAACATCTCAACAGTTACCTTCCATCCGCCTCCCCAATACCAGACCCTACTAAGGTTTCCCTCGTCAATCGAGTCCGTGATGATAGCGTATCATAGTGAAGTTGAACGACTATTACTGAACGTTGAAGGTGGGGATTTTTTAGTTGGGTCAGGGGGTTTGGATACTGAGTCTTCGTACATGACATGTAACTACCTTTTGATCCATTTAACGCTTAATTGCTTCTAGAGTGTAGAGATATTTATATGCTTCTATGTAACTTTTTCGGTCATTTTAGTTTCTTGATGTCTCTCTTATGTGATTTACCCATAGGTCTCTCCTCTACATAAGAGAGCCTAAGGTTTCTGGAATAAACATCTTTTCTATTTTTTCCAACATGGTATCAGAGCCATGGTCCTAGATTGGTGCTCTGTACCCTAACCCTACCCCCACCGGCCGCCGCCGTCTCACTCTCTCTCTCTCTCTCTCTCTCTCTTTCTGAGGGCGCCACCAAGCGACCCTGCTGATAGCCGCCAAGCAACCCGCTGCCAAGCGTCCCACCACCCAAGCGATCTCGTCGCCACCTGAGCGGCACCGCCACCCTACTCTTGCCGCCACGGTGACACCCCCTCTCTTCCTTGGTTGTCGGTCCTTGTAGCCGCCGGCTACCTCTATTCCGCCTCGCGTAGGGTCTCAGCTAGGCAAATGGATTTGAGTGCATACGTCTACATATGCATTCAAATCCACGCATGTCTGTGTAGACACTCATTCATTAGCCTACATAACCGTAGTCATCTCATCTTCCACCGACAGTATGCCAGAAAACGAAGTTGATGTGCCCGTCACATGCGCTTTTCGAGGTCCAGTGCCTATTGTCAAGATGGATGGTACAAACTATGAGATCTGGGCTATGCAGTTTATGAGCATCATGAAGTCGAATGGTAAGAAGCATATTCTTACTGAGGAGGAACCGATGGAGAAGACTGGGGTGAACGCCTCGTGGGAGGCAGATGATGCACATGCCAAGGTCTGGCTTTCAAGGACATTGACGATAGAAATCGCCAATTACGTGTTACATTAGCCTACTGCTAAGGCTATGTGGGACATCCTCGTAGCGATTTACTCTCAAGCGAGGAATGAAACCAAGATCCTTCAACTTCAGCACAACATATTCACTATCAAGCAGAACAGATGGCCCCTCCATTTGCTGTATACATCCTTGCGTGGGATGTTTGAGAAGCTCCACAGTTTCATGCCACTCACGGCTACTCCAGGGCAGCAGAAGACCTATAGGAATGCTACCATGGTTGGTGTATTCCTAACATCCCTTGATCCCGAGTATGATGCTGCTCGCTCCCAGATTCTTGCAGATGCTACTATTCCTTCTATGGAGGAAGCCTTCCGCAGACGCAACATGATCATGGTTCCATCTACTGCCACTAGTCAGACCTCTTCGGCGATGGTAGCCTTCGAGGCAGAGGAGGCTCTTCTTTCTTTCATGGTCGCAGACCTCGTGGTAGACAAGGTCGCATTCGTCAGCCCTGCACATTTTGTCGTCGCCTAGGTCATGCCGAGGAGACATGCTACTCCAAGCATGGGTTCCCTGTATCAACACGTATTAAGAGCAGGTCGAGTCTCCTGTTGCTTCCACTTCAGATCAGAGATTTGATGACCTCGTGGCTAGACTACGAGATATCATGCCTCCTTCTTCACCATCTACAGGAGGCCATTCAGATGTGGGTAGACTACCAGTTGACTCTAGGTCTTGACAAGCTTTCCCCTAGAGTTGTCAAATGTGTGTTTGTTGGATACTCAAGGACCCAGAAGGGATATTGATGACGATCCATTGTGCAGAAAATATTATATAAATGCGGATGTGACATTTTTTGAGTATGTGCTGTATTTCTCTCCTACAAGTGATAGGTTGGCTTTATCTTGTGCTGGCGATGAGGTCTAGCCACCTCCTCCTACAAGTCTGATGTCTCCTTCTCATGTGATCCCACCATCCTCGCCACCACAACCTCCACCACCGCCACCTCCTTCAACCCTGCCTATTACATAGTCGCGTGAGCTTGTTGTTCCAACTTTACCTAAGTTCTATACCCGTTGGCCCGCTTCTGCTCGTGGTCGTCGCTCATCATCCAGTATGTCCCAGGTTTGTTCTGATATCATGATTTCTAATGATGGGTTTGGAGATATATCTGTCCAGGAATCTTTGCAGGAAAGTGGCCAACAAGTGGAGGTAGTTCTCGAGGACCTGAATATTCCTATTGCAGTTCCCAAGCAGAAGCGGTCTTGTACCACTTACTCCCTTGCTTCTCAGGTCTCGCTCCATCATTTAACAGGGGAATTTCATAGATTTGCAGTGGCGCTTTCTGCCGTGGAAATTCTACGGAATTATCAAGAGGCTTTGGAGAATAGTTGCTGGAGCTTGGCTATAGAGGAATAGATGGTTGCGTTGCAATCATGTGGTTTATGGAGTTTGGTGTCTGCTCCTCCTGGGGCGTCTGTCGTCAGTTGCAAATGGGTGTTTACTGTTAAACATCATGCAGATGGCAACCTTGATCGCTACAAGGCACGTCTAGTAGCTCGTGGATTTACTCAGACTTACGATGTCGACTACTTGGACACTTTTTCTCCGATGGCTCGCCACTCTACACTTCGTATCCTACTTTTAGTCGCAGTAGTACGTGATTGGCCATTGTTTTAGTTGGATGTTAAGAATGCAATTCTATATGGAGATCTACAGGAAGAAGTTTACATGCAGCACAACCTCCGGGGTTTGCTGCTGAGGGGGAGTGTCAGAAGGTCTGTCGACTTCATAAGGCGATATGTGGACTTAAGCAAAGTCCAAGGGCGTGGTTTCAGAAGCTCTCGGATTTGATTGAGAAGCAAGGGTTCAAGAGGTCTAATGCAGACCATTCAGTTTTTGTGCAGAGGACGTCTAGAGGTACTGTTGTCATATTGGTCTATATTGATGATATTCTTGTTACAAGAGATGATATGCAATGGATAAAGATGGCAAAGGAGTTTCTAGGCCGTCAGTTTGTTACTAAGGATCTGGGCACTCTAAGGTATTTCCTAGGGCTGGAATTTGTTAGGAACGTGCAGGGTCTTGTGATGACCTAAAGAAAATATGTTACAAACAGGCTTGTTAAGACATGTATGATTGGGTGTCGACCCTTGACTACTCCTATGGATCCTAGCACGAAATTATACGATGTTGATAGAGATGAAGTAGATTAGAGGAGATATAGAAAGATGGTGGGAAAGCTCCTGTATGTTACTATTACCAGACCAGATATCTCATTTGCAGTGAGTCGAGTGAGTGAGTTCATGGAGCAACCTCGGCAAGTACATATGGATGCGATATACATGATATTGAGATATCTCAAATCTTCTCCAGGTGCAGGATTAATTTTCAATAAAGGAGAAACTCTCTATGTATTTGTGTATGCTGATGCTGACTATGCAAGATGTCCTAAGGATAGGAAGTCCACTTTGGGCCTTGCAGTTTTTGTTGACAGTTCTCTTGTTTCTTGGAAAAGCAAGAAACAAACTGTTGTGGCCAGATCAAGTGCCGAATCTGAATATAGGGCTATGGCGTAAGCAAGTACAGAAATGATGTGGGTTCGATCTGTGCTAGCAGATTTGCATATAGATATTCCTTTACCCATGCAGCTACAATGTGATAATCAGGCGGCCTTATTCATTGCGAACAACCCTGCATTCCATGAGAGAACAAAACATACTGAGGTAGACTGTCACTATACTAGAGACATGATCCAGAAGGGTTTGATTTCTACATCTCGTGTTAGCTCAGGAGAGCAAACAACTGGTATCTTCACCAAGGCATTACTCAGGGGGCCATTTCAGAAGTGTTCGTCCAAGCTGAGCATGATTGACATCTATGTTCCATCTTGAGGGGGAATGTAGAGATATTTATATGCTTCTTTGTACCTTTTTTTGGTCATTTTAGTTTCTTGATGTCTCTCTTATGTAATTTACCCATAGGTCTCTCCTCTATATATAAGAGCCTAGGGTTCTTGGAATAAATAATTTTTTATTTTTCCCAACATAGGCCACAAGTGACCCTTGACCATATGTACTTGTGGACGATTCTTATCCATCCATTAATCTTCATATTGACATGATGAAGCCTATCAAAAACATTACATGCCTCTTATGTCTCACTTTACTAGTATTAATGACTTGTCTAGTGGTGACAAGCAGTTTACATACTCTAAGGCCCCGTTCGGCTAGGGGCTTAAGCCCCCCTTAGCCCATTCTTTCTCTCTCCCATGTGGGCTCCACTCTCTCTCTTTAAAACATTAAATAAATCAAATCTCTTTCATCAATTCGATCAAAAAATAATATATTATACCATCATATCATATAAAAATTATAAACTACTCCACTTCTACTCACTTTTCCAAACTTTAATATAATCACATCACAATAATTACTCACTTGTCCAAACTTCAATACAATCATATCACAACAAACCCACCCCCAGTTTAACCCTCTATCCAAATGGATGCTCTTCTTAATAGAGGTGCTTGGGATCTGTGACCATACCCTACATGTAACTTTGATTTCTTACATATGGAAATTATGGCCAAATATGCTCTTTTCAAGCAGCCTATGGGGTCGATTTCTTTGGGATGTTATCATTTGCTGCTCGAACGTTATCCTTTGTTGCTCGACTCTATTCATTCTTTCTTGTCTCTAACAGTTAGCAAGAGTTGGCCATTCTATCGACTTTTTGTGAAGGAAGCCAACCGACATATATAGAGAGTCCTTCATATAATTACGGATACGATGTTCTCATTATTCTCACATATTTCAAGCTCTCTCCTGGAAAATGGCCTCTACGTTTGTGATGACCATGCTGATATTTAGTCTTATGCAGATGCAGAATATATTAGCTCACTGACGATAGGTCTACTAGATGCTTTGTGAGGGAGGCGACTTGTCACCTGGCTTTCAACAAAAAAACCCAGTGTTGTCTCTAGATCTAATGCTGAAGCCGAATATAGAGTCATGACTCAAGCCACTTGTGAAATTAGCTAGCTTGTCTCCTTTGTAAAATAAATTTGTGTTCCCCTTTATTGTGACAATGTCTGCCACATATATTGCTTCGTCATCAATGAACTACCTTAACTTGTTTGAGTGAATTCACATTTTATCAGAGATGCGATTTGAGAAGGGAAGGTAGCCACTGCTCATATTTGTACAGAATATGAACTTTCTGATATTTTCATTAAAACTTTTCCAAAGATGTGCATCTCAGTTCTCGCGTCAATGTCGTGCATGTTAAATGGATATGCTCCAACTTCCGGGGGAGTGTGAAAGGATGTGTATCTTCCATTTTCCTTTTGTATTAGAATACATTGGGAAGATCATTGTGATCTTAAATATTATGAGAATCTTTACAACTCTCTCTTAATTTCATTCTATGTTTATGTATTTTTATTTAAACCTCTCTATGCCTAGAGAAGTAGAGGTGATTACTGGGGGTTTATTTCTCTCTTCAAAATGCATGAAAAGTTTGCCGATTGCCCACCATGTTGTGAACTGTAAAAAGCAGCTTTTGAGAAAAAGAATGTGTATTGGAAGGTCATAGTGGTCACCAATGTTCAATATCTAGATTAGTTAGATACAAAACCTAAGTCCGTAGTCAGCATTGATCATTACCAAAAAAAATGAGTTTGGGAGTTCTTGTTCTTTAATTTGAGCCCCATTATATTCAACGAGATGATCTATTATTATGTTAACAATTGTTCTATGGAGATCAATTAAGCTATATTTTACCATAAACATGTTTTTATATTGACATCATTCATAAAAAAATAAATGATCAGAAGTGAGTTTACGCTAGAATGTTGTCTGCAAAATTAGAGCACATTTTGATAATGTTGGCGACAATAATAATCTTTGCTACAATGGATAATATATCTACAGTTGGAAGCTTTTTGTCATATTTGTATAGATTATTCCTTCACTAATTCAATGTTTTAATGTGCTCTTTCAGGAACCTCATGGGGCTATCTCATTCTTCTTTATATCTTTGTTCAACTCTCAAGAGCAGTAGTTGTTGGCGTGTTGTATCCTTTCCTAAAATATTTTGGCTATGGCCTGGACTGGAAGGAAGCCATCATTCTAGTCTGGTCAGGTTTGCGGGGTGCGGTAGCATTGGCTTTATCACTGTCAGTTAAAGTAAGTTCTTCAGTTCTTAATTGCTTGTACCATGGCAAATCATGAGTTAGTAGATCAAAATTATAAACTTTTCTCGTAATATTTCGAGGTTGCAGCCATATACTTTTGTGAAAAAATTAACGAACATTGGACCTCTGATCAACAAAATCAAATGTTAGTAGATGGACACATGTATAGTTTTGATGATAATCTTGTTTTTGCTTTCCTCTTTGTTGCAGGGTCCTTTGTAATATTATTTGCTAACTCAAAACTTTGAGGGATACAGATGCTAATAGTTTGACTTTCAACATGATGTTAGATCTTGGCTCCATAGCTATTTAGTATAACTCTTTCACGTTGTATCCGTTTTTTCATTGATTATGAGTTCTTGTCTTCAGCAAATTCTTTACCTGTAGTTTTTGGTGCATGGTTTACCTCCCCTATATTGGATGATCCTGATGACTTGCTTCCAGAGCATGATACTGCACATGTCTATGTGGGTTTGGGCATGTTCCTTTTTAGTGCGGACTGCATCCCCAACTGAGACAAGGACAGTGCTACGATAATGAGTTATGGTTTATGACACTGTTGTTATGCTTGGTATTGTTGAACAGTGTTTGATGCGGGGGAGAGCAACCCGGTTTAATGCTAATGGTTTTCATATGCGGATTTACATGCGGGTCTATGCATGAACCTTGTCTTGTTCGCACATGGTATTGAGCCAACTTTTGTGAGGAAAATTCCTTAGTAATGCCTCAGGGAATACATAATTCCCTGGATAGTGTACACTATTTTTTACTTCAATACTGTACCCGTGTCGTGCCTTCTATATGCACCATCAACTATCGCATTCCTTGAATGCGAAAAGCTCATGTCGCATGTATGAGCTGCGACATGCGCTGAAATCCCTAGAATGTTTTAAGTCCCTATGTCAGGACCTCTTCTCTGCTCACATCCCCAGTTCGACGAAGTCGAGTGTTTCTTGTTCTCGCGATATCTTAGGACTCCCCCAGTCTCTCCCTCTTTGCCAGTGCACCGCCTCCTCACTTCTCTATTGCCGACGCTGTATCTCCCCACATCTGGAGCCCTTTAACACCTCATCATCCTGCAGTACTCCTACCGTTGGCGCTCCCCCATATATTTCTCCAAGCCCTAGGTAAAGACGAATCTGTTTGGTGTCAGGGTGTGGATGTTTAGTGAATTATGTTA
Source organism: Ottelia alismoides (assembly GCA_037367405.1). Lineage (NCBI taxonomy): Eukaryota > Viridiplantae > Streptophyta > Magnoliopsida > Alismatales > Hydrocharitaceae > Ottelia > Ottelia alismoides. The sequence goes on from JAZKJV010008266.1 coordinate 84,168, forward strand.
TTTTCCACCAAATCAAAGTAGATGTGATGAGCAGTTAATAACTTTTTCTTACAAATCCGTCGGTCACCCATGTGTTAGGTTGGAATGGAGTCGATTTATTTCGCGTTCCATTTGAAAGATACAATCAGGGACTCGTCGAACACCAATGTGCATGGTTTAGGCTTAACGCTGACTGTTACATACGATGAATTGTTGAATCTAGTTCATCGGAAGCTCAACTTGGATAAGAACACCTGCGAAATTAAATTATCACATCGCATCCTACGCGGGGCAGGTGAAGAGCCTATGTTAACGCTCATCGTAGATGATGATGACATTACAAAATGTTTTTCTATATGTCAGGACAATTGGGAAGTCACCACCCACTAAGATTATTATTGAGAGTCATCCGGGTTTGACTGTTGCACCAAATGTGGAAGACCTTCATGATCGTTTCACCTTATGTGGTTCAGAGTACCGGTGACCCTATAACGTAGCCCACACAAGTTCACAAATTCATGAGTGATGTTTTCTTGAGAGAAGTTATTTGTGTCCTAAATGGCGACATTTCAAGGGTAACAAACGACGAGTTGGACGAGGAAAGTGACCAAGAGCTTGAGGATGTTGTTGTTATGAATGACCGGATGGTACCTAGTGACCCTATTCGTCAAACAATTGTTCCCTATGTACCGTTTTTTGGAGTCGGAGGCTATGACACCCGTGCAACATTTGAGGATGATTTTTGAAAGAAGTTTGTGCTCGACAGTTTTGGCGATGAACTTCGAAAGAAAGAACATTCAAGACTAAAGATGATTTGATTTATGCTGTGAAGAAATATCACATCCTAGCCCACTACAACTTCATGATTAAAGAATCCACGACCTTGGTTTGGTTTATTTTATGCACTATGGAATCGACATTTATGTTTGCGTGACTTGAAGTATGTTAAGGACACTGAGCTGGGGATATGCTATTCTTGCTTTTTTGTATAGACATTTATGTTTTGCAACGGACTGAATGGAAACTAAAAGGTGGAAACGAGCAAAGGAGAAGTTGAGCAAGGTTGGCAGGTGGTGGAGCCGACGAAATGGAGGCAGTCTTGCATCTAGTTTCAGTTGCAAGTGAAGGAATGGCATCCAATCGCGTCCTCTACTAGTGGGTCGTTGCTAAGGAAGGGAGCGAGGGAGATGCTATAAATGCAAAGAGGTAGGCCATTGCGATGGGAGTTGTCGTAATGCCATCCTGTGCTTTGCATGCAGTGGCATCGATCATAGAAAACATGTGCACGTGTTGCAACAAGGACCGAGGTTGCACCATGATTAACATCATTGATGCATCGTGGAACAGAAATATAGGGCCGCATATTTAATTTTACCCGTTAATTTTATTTACGTTTATTTTAAGTCGTCGTATTTTTAATTAAATAAACGAGATCGCCTGTGATCATGGCCTCAAATTTCAGCGAAATTCGGTCGAATTTCTGTCGAATATCGATATCCAATCGAAATCAAAATTCGACCGAAACGACCGAAATGACCGAAATATGGGGGTCCTAGTACAAAAAATGACCGAAATGACCGAAATTTCGGTCGAAATTCCACCGAAATTCTGTTTTGGTCGATACCGAAATGGTGACCGAAACCGACATTTAAGGCCTTGCCTGTGATCTCGATTAGTTAGAAATTTGAATTTAAAATTAGTCGGTTAGAGTCAATTTAGGATAATTAGTTTGAATTTGAATTAGAGTTCTATTTTTGTAACCTCATCCCTCATATATAAAGGGATGATATGCTAGTGTTTTTGGGAGTTCAGTATTTATAAAATTGAGATTTATCTCCCTCTCTCTAATTTCTCTCCCTCCCCGCGTGATCTTCACGTCCCTCCTCCCCTAATCCCTCGTATTCCCGACAAGCATTCTTCTTCTCAATCCCTCTATTTCCTCTCCACCACCGAAATTCCACCCATCAAAATTTATTATTTTCCCCGTCGCCGAATTCCCATTTTGCATCAGTTGGTATCAGATCATGGCCTACAGATCGTCCTCACGATCTGACGATCCGTCCAGACACTCGCGCCGACATGCGACAAAACTCCATCCTTCGTTGGGTGGAAACGACAAGCCGAAATGATGCAAAATGGGATTTCGGCGAGGGGGAAAATAATAAATTTTGTGGGTGGAATTTCGGTGGAGAGGAAATAGAGGGATTGAGAAGAATGCTCGTCGGGAACACGAGGGATTAGGGGAGGAGGGACGTGAAGATCACGCAGGGAGGGAGAGAAGTTAGAGAGAGGGAGATAAATCTCAATTTTATAAATACTGAACTCCCAAAAACACTAGCCTATCATCCCTTTATATAGGAGGGATGAGGCTACAAAAATAGAACTCTAATTCAAATTCAAACTCATTATCCTAAATTGACTCTAACGACTAATTTGAAATTCAAATTTCTAACTAATCGAGATCATAGGCGATCCCGTTTATTTAATTAAAAATACGACTCAAATAAACGTAAATAAAATTAACGGGTAAAATTAAATATGCGGCCCTATATTTCTGTTCCACGCTGCATCAATCATCCTGAGCAACAACAACCCAAGGCATCTTTGGACGGAATTCTTGGTATTTGTCCTCAACCCCAAGGATGTCTACATCAAGCGATGGATATTGACCCAAGTCTTGGAACTTCGCTTGGTGGAGATGTTGCTCTACTAGAAGAACTGTGGTGTGCGCAAGGGGTCTTTTCGAGGCGGAGGTTCACTGTTTGTTTATGAGATCGCAGATCTGAAGCAATGTTGGGAAGGTGCGATGGCAGATGCCCACACTTTGTGATGGAACGTCGTAGTTGCTCACGTACAAGATTCTTACCTTAAAGGGCCTCCCCTTGCGTGCAAGTGGTCAGGCCATGATTGAAGGACTTTTGCGCATATATGGTATGATCATCTCAATTCTTTCTGATGGTTCATCCAACGGATCAGACCTAAATGTCAAGGTTGAGGTGACGATCCAGTGCAAATATGTCCCTTTACAACTATGATTGGGGGTGGAAAAGGCCTCTTTCCGAATTGAGGTTGAAGTCTGTCGTCGTAGGCGTTTCTCGGTGGTGCTCTAGTGGGTCGGTGGGCCGAGGACGACGACAAGGTCCGATGGTAGTGGAAAAGTAGAGACGGTTGCGATTCTTTTTCTAATTTCTCGGGAACGATTTTGCCTATGATTTCGCCTATGATTTCAAGGTACAAAAGATTTCATGTTAACTCTGAATAAGGGTACCCGTGGAGATGGACCGAAGAAGTTGGATCTGAATGATTGCGGGTCCGATCGTGCGGTGAGTGGTCTATTATATGGGACTTTTATTAGGTTGAGGGAGCCCAATGTCGGGTCCGATTATGAGTAACGAAGGCGGCATTCATTTTCAAGTCGAGTCTTAAGGAGCAGAGGGAGGAGATTCAATTCAGGTCGGGTTTAGAGGAGTAGGATGTAGCTTGTGGCTTCAATGGTCCACCCTTGTGGGGGGGGGGGCAATCTTGATGAGACTCGAGAGCTGCTGGAGGGGGTAGGTTGCACCCAACTTGCCTCATCGACCTTTGCTACATCAAGCTTCTGTTTGAGGCCCGGAGTTTTGCACATGGAGGAGAAGTCACCTAGTGGGGATGGAGGTGCGGTGAAGACTAGAACCACATAGCCAGGGAACAATTTCTGTCTGACTCTCTCCATCATGGAGGTATGGAAATATCTATTCAGGACTTTAGAAGCGGTAGAAACAAAGGTGTATGAGGCTCACAATTTACAATGCTTGTGGTAGTACAGGTGCAGAGGGAGTTTCATCAAGTCCGAGTAGTGCCATGGAGGATGTGTAAGGAACTGCAACTGAGAAGCAACGCACTGTTGATCTGGATGGCAACTTGACCACAGTTGACACAAGGCTTGTAGAGTGTTTGGAGGTGGTTCCGCCCGAAGGAGATAAGACAATTAATGGATGAATATTTATCATGGAATATTAGGGCATTGGTAGGCTTGAAAAGAGAGAGGTTATGCGGGATTTATGTGCGGCAGAGAAAGTGGATGTAGTTCTCTTACAAGATATGAAATTAGTGCACAACATTGGACATGTGTGGAGGTCTATTGGTTGGTCTCTTCTATCTTTTTGGCTTAAGAAGGTGCATAAGGGGATCTATCATTGGTTGGAATGGGGATAAGTTCGTTATTCTGGACATGGAGATCAGGGGCTACTGATATCTTTCGATGTTGTTGCGAAGAAAAATAGATGATTCGAGGATTGTGATCACTAACATGTATGGGCCGGATAATGGGGGTGGGCATTGCTGAGCTGGTCAAAGAACTCCAAAATGTGCATCTTAGACACCCATCCGATGCTTGGCTTCGATGGGGGGTGATTTCAATGTGATTCTACGGCTAGACGACTATCTGGGCTTTTGCGAAGGGGTGGACATTGGATCAGAAGTGATCTTATCCCTAATCAATGAGTTAGGGTTGGCCATCATTGACGTAAGGGGATGCTATTACACATTGAGGAATGTTAGGTCGAGATTGTGTTTAGACAGGTTCTTGGTGTCTCCGAAGTTGATGCAATTTTTCCTCTTTCTTGTGCATGGGCTCTTCTCGTGCTTGCTCAGACCATACTCCAATTATGTGGTCTGTGTGTGAGGATGTGCAACCAAGGACTTTTCTCAAATTTGAGCGAGCGTGGTTGATGGAGGATGGGTTCTGTGATATGGTTGCGAGATTTTGGAATGAAAAACCATAATCTAGGTCGGTTACGGTTCGACTGGGGATCAAGTTATCTATGGAGGCATCTGTTGGAGTTTAGTATTAGGGTCAAGGAACAACGCTGACTCAGACATTTATTGGCACATGAGGTGGTGTACAGATTATACTCCATAGAAGACACATGGGAATTGACATATGAGGAGATCGATGCGAGAGCTTTGTAGCTAAATATGATACACGTAGAGGATAGAAAGGAGGAGGCTGAGCGGAGGTAGGGATCGTGTTAATGGTGGCTTCAGGAGGGGGATGCCAATACATACTTTATTCACTTTGTCACCTCTGGCAAAAGATGCAGGAACTATATCCACCATATCACGGTGGATGGGGTGCAAGATATGGGGGACCTCAAGATGGGTACGACACTTCGCACACATTTTCAGAAGCTGAGCATGACGATAAGGTGTATTGGATGCGCTGAAAGGGTGGGTGAGTAAAGGAATTCTGACCTTTTGATGTTGACCTTCTCGTTGCCCTTATAGCTGAAGATGAAGTGAAAAAGGTTGTTTGGTAGTTGAACGCAGATGGTTCATCTGTACCAGATAGTTTTCCAGTCTATTTTACAAGGAATTCTGGGATGTTGTTAAGGAGGAGGTGTTGGTTGTATTATGGGAGTTCATGGAAGGGAACTTGGGTTTTTATTGGCAGAACAAGGCTCTCCTCATCCTGCTACCCCAGAGGGAGGTTGCAACAACGTGGGTGATTTTAGACCCATTGTACTTTTAAATGCAACATATTTGGTTATCGCGAAAACTTTGGATAATCAGCTGAAGGGAAATTTGAATATGATTATATCCCCTAAGCAAACCGCTTTGGTGCCTTGAAGATAGATAATTGGGTACTAGCTTTTGAGATGATCTTGGACTGGAAACATATGCATGAGAAAAAGACATGACATTTCAATAGCAGGATAACCACCGCACAGTCAAAATGCATCCACTCACCAATCCTGACACTCCTAATTCCATCCAATCATAATACACCTGTATTATGTGATAAGACAAGCAATTTCTACACCTAACCATCCCAAACTACCAACAAGGTGATTGGCACTCAATGCCTGAGTCAAGTATGGATCATCACCTTCACAACCTTCACCCCCACGCAGATTTGGAAGCTCATGGATCCGACGAATAACCCACTGATGAATGAACCAAACCATTTGGATCCGCCATCAACTTCATTGTAAAAATATCATGTTGGAGCTGTAACATCTTGGTCTCGTTCCGCACCTGTGAATATGTGGCAGCCAGAATATCCCACATCGCCTTGGCGGTGGGCTGATGGAGGATATCATTGGCAATCTCCATCGATAGTGTTCTTAATAGCCAAACTTTGGCATAAGAATCATGAACCTCCCAGGAGGCATAGATCCCAGTCTTCTCTGCCGGCTCATCCTCGGTAAGTATATGCTTCTTGCCGTTCGACTTTATGAGACTCATGAACTGCATCGCCCAGAGCTCATAGTTCGTCCCATCCATCTTGACTATTGGCGCTGGACCTTTGAATGCGCCTATGGAGGGCGTATCGACTTTACTTTCTGACATCTTGCCGGAGATGAAAACTAGGGATTGTAGACAAGAAACCGGTGTCTACATAAACTTGATAGGATTTGAGTGCATATGTAGACTTTTATGCACTCAAATCCATGACGAGATAGTGGCCAACCGCGGGGAGAGGGCGGGGCTGGAAGGGGCCGGCGGGAGGGGGGCGGGCTGGAAGGGGCCTGCGGGCTGGAAGGAGTGTCGGGGGCTGGAAGGGGCCTGCGGGTGGAACGAGCGCCGGGATGAGTAGGCGGTGTCGCCGAGAGGGGGGGGGGGCGACGGGATGAGGGTTAGGGTTTTGGCTCTGATACCATGGTAGTGGAAATGACTGAACTGTTTATTCCATAGAACCCTAGGCTCCCTTATATAGAGAGAACCTATGGGTAAATTACATAAGAGTCCAGAAAAAAATAGAAAATATGAAAGGTACATAATAACATAACATAACATAAATCTCTACAGCTTCAATCCAGTTGTTATCACCTTCTCGACTTTGCCAATCGATCTCAAGGCATCCTGCACCGCTCACCGTCCCTGACACCTTAAATGCAACCCTGCTACTTCCACCATCCACCAAGGATCCGTCTCCACACCCCCATCCAGCAATCATGGCATCTGCCAATGGACCTCCGGCAGAAAAAGGTCCCTCCCTTCGCCAAGAAACCCTCCACCTCTTCCTTAACACCCTGAACCTATAATGTCATGTCCGGAGCAGGAGAGGAGATAATGATACTACTGAGTCTGCAGAAAGCTTTTTCCATGGGAGGGATAGCAGCGTTCGCCATTATCCGTCAGTGGGCTGCCGCATACTCTGGTTCAAGTGATGCTAGGAATACACCAACCATGATGGCATTCTTGTATGACTTTTGCTGCTCCGGAATAGACGAGAGGGGCATGAAACTGTGGAGCTTCTCAAACATACAACTCATGGACATGTGTAGAGAATGAAGGGGTCGTCTGTTCTGCTTGATGGTAAATATATCGTGCTGTAGCTGCAGAATCTTTGTCTTATTCCTCGCTTGGGAATAAGTTGCTGCAAAGATATCCCACATCGTCTTGGCGGTGGGTTGATGTAACACATCATCGACGATTTTTTTGTCAGTGTACCAGAAAGCCAGACCTTGGCATACACATAATCTGTCTCCCATGAGGCATTGATCCCAGGTTTCTCAACCGGCTCTTCCTCGGTAAGAATATGTTTCTTACCCGTAGACTTCATGAGGCTCATGAACTGCATGGTCCATAGCTTGTAGTTCATTCTGTCCATCTTGACAATCAACACAAAAACTCTGAAAGCGCATGTGGCGGAGATATCAACTTTGCTCTCTAACATATTACCGGATGAAGAAGACAAGGTTTTGTAGATCAGTAGAAATATGTCTACACAGACATATAGGGATTTGATTGCATGTGTAGACTTTTATGTAATCAAATCTGTCAACACGAGCGGACCTTGACGCGAGAAAAGAGGACCGTAGAGAAGGCCATGGAGGGGGTCGATGACGAGGAGGGATGATGGTAGCGACGTCGGAAGAGGAGACCGCCAACGACAATGGTGGCGTCCGGGAGTGAGAGAAAGCCGACGGTGGCGGGCGGAGAGAGAGAGTAGGGTCGGCAGGTGGGGTTAGGGTTTTCTCGAGTATGTGAGCTTCGGCCTAGGAGTCTCTCTGATACCATGTTGGGAAAAGAATGAGAATCGCTTATTCTGGGAACCATGTGCTCTCTTATATAGAGGAGAGACCTATGGGTAAATTACATAAGACATGCATAAGAAAAGAAAATTAAGAAACAATACGGAAACATAATTATATCTCTACAAGAGCTTTTTCGTTGTTGGAGGAATTTGAGTCGCTGCCCGAGTCGTCAGAGGAATCCAAGGAGTCATCCGAAATTACATTGAGAGCTTTCTTTGAATGTTTTCTGTGAAATATCTTTGGATGGAAAATCTTTTTTCTTCTTGAAGCTCAGTCTTCTTGATTTCAAACTTTTTTTTGAAGCCAAGAAAGGGGGAGACACTCAATGGCGTTCACCCCTGGAATTTATTAAAGGAAGGAGAGGAAGAAGGAAGTACAACAAAACGCGCTACACGCTCTAGGAGCTTAACAAGCCCGACACCTGTATTTTTACATTTTCCAAATAAAATCTCTTACCCGCGAACAATAGAGCATTCCTGGCAAGCCAGATGGCCCAAATCGTAGCTAGCTGTCGCAACAAATCCCTTCTTTCCCGCCGACCAGCGGCCACCGGATCGCCGCAAAATGCCCCCACGTCTGAAGTGCTGATCCAACGCAGGGACGGGTCGTCCCAAAGGGGCGCCACCCCCCGACAAGAGAAGAAAAAGTGCTCAGTCTTCTCAATCTTCGTGTCACAAATAAGGCATCTGTCAGAGACAACCCCCAGAAGTCTGGCACATATGTCCCGCGTCATCAGCCTCTTCCTCCTGAACAACGACCGAAAGAACCCGATTCTCTCAGGAAGGCCCAACCCCCAAAGGAAGGCGCAGTCCCTTGCCAAAGCCGCTGAGAGGGAGGCGGGGATCTGGAGATAACAAAGAACGCCCTACGGACCGTGAAATCCTTGTCGCGCCAAACCCAATGATCATGCCCTGACGAGGGGCCCAACATGTCCCTCAGCATGTCCAGCAACCACATGAATTTCTCCAGCCACTGATCCGAGAAATTCGAGCGAAACAGCGGCATCCAGTTCCCATCGGCCCAGCACGAGACCACACACACGTTCGGATCCTCCGCGAGAGCAAAGAGGCGAGGGAAACTAGAAGAAAGAGCCCCCCCTCCGCCCGTCTAATTATCCTGCCACAAAGCAAAGCTCTCGCCATTCCTCAACACCGGCCTAAAGAGCTCCTGGAAGTGGCGTGAAACCTTGAGGATACCTCTCCATAAGGGAGAGTGCTCCGCCACCCTCTCTCCGAAAATGGGCGCTGGCGCCACACCACCAAGCGAGTAAATCTGCCGAATGAGTCTGGTGCAGAGCTCCTCTCCTTCACCCTGGATCCTTGCCACCCACTTTAGCTGGAGCGCCTCGTTCAGTGCGCCCAGACGATGCACTCCGAGCCCGCCCTCGCACTTTTGCCTTATGATGTCCTCAGTTTACCAGATGCACACCAGACTGCCCCTGGCCACTCTTGCTCCAAAGGAATCTCTCGCGTCAGCCCCTCTAGCCTCTTCTTAATTCCGACCGGAAGCAACCTCGTGGAGGAGTAGTAAACATGCATCGTGGACAGCACAACCTTCAGGAGAACCAACCTCCCGCCCTTGGAAAGGATCTTTGCCTTCCAGCCCGCCAGCCTGCCCTCAACCTTTTCCACCAAGGGAAGCCAGTTAGACAGTCTCGATCTCCCCGTGGTGAGCGGGAGCCCCAAGTAGTGTATCGGGAGGCTGGCCGGCGGCTTATCCATCGCCGAGCAGCATAGGTCCATCTCATCGTCACTGAAAGAGAACGACACAAGCTTCGATTTACCAGCATTCTGTCTCAGCCCAGACATCTCACTGAAGAGCTCAAGCACCGCCGCCATCCCCCTAGCGTCCTCAAGATCACCCTCAACAAAGAAGATGGTGTCATCTGCATACTGAAGCAGGGGGATCTGCACATCACCCTTCGAGAAGCCCCTTGTGAGCCCCCCGTGTTGCACCCTGTCCACCATACAAGCCAACACGTCTGCAACAATGATGAAAAGAAGGGGGGCCAGGGGGCATCCCTGCCTCACCCCCCTCTGAGGTTGGAAAAACCTGCCCTCTGGGCGACCATTAACGAGCACTGTCATCGACGCAGTTGTTACGCACCGCCTCATCCAAGTAATCCAGTCGGCCAGGAAACCTCTCCTATGCATTGCCGCCCAAAGAAAGCGCCAGTTTAAAGTATCAAAGGCCTTCGAGAAGTCAAACCTTCCAAAGCAAAGATTTAGTTCCTCATCTCTTCCAGTCCGCCACAATCTCAGCCGCCATGACTAAAGAATCTGCAATTTGCCTACCGGGGATGAAAGCCGACTGAAATGAGATGATGTGCTCCAGGACTCTGGTGTAGCTGTAAGAGGCATGAAGTTATAGAGCTTCTCGAACATCCCTCTCAGTGATGTATAGAGAGAATGTAAAGGGCGACCATTCTGCTTTATTGTGAATATGTTATGCTGAAGTTGCAGAATCTTCGTCTCGTTCTTCGCCTGAGAGTATGTAGCCGCCAAAATATCCCACATATCCTTGGCTGTAGGTTGGTGTAGGATGTCATTGGCAATTTCAATAGCCAATGTACCGGATAGCCAAACCTTGGCATATGCGTCATCAGCCTCCCAAGAGGCATTGGTTCCAGTCTTCTCAGCCGGCTCTGGATCGGTAAGAATGTGCTTCTTACCCGTTGACTTCATCATGCTCATGAACTGCATTGCCCACAGTTCATAGTTGGTACCGTCCATCTTTACAATAGGCGCTGGACCACGAAATGCGCCAATAGATGGGAAATCTGCCTTGCTTTCTGACATACTGGATACGGAAGACTGGAACAATTGACAAAATATGTGATTTGTCTACAATGACATAGATGGAATTAGTTGCATGTGTAGACCTCAAGCAACTATCCCCATGGAGATGTGCGTGCTAAGCCCTAGACGTGCACAGAATCACGCGCAGGGGATATGTGCATTGGAAACGCACTAGGGCTGCACTGGAGATGCGCAGGGGATATGCGCACAGGTGCAGGGGCGCACAGGCGATGCACTGGGTGCGCACAGGCGATGCACTAGGCCTGCAGGGAGGCGCAGATGATCGTGCACATGTTCACGGTGCGCAAGGATGCGCGCAGCACGGTGGAGGTGAGGCGAGGCGCACAGGTTCACGGCAAGGCGCGCATGTGCGCAAGGAGGAGGCGCACACCAACGCACAGCACGCGTGTGCTACACGCGATGGCGCACAGCGACTGGAGAGGCGGCGCCGATGGAACAACGCCGAGCTCGGGCGGCGCCGATGTAGCGAGAAGAAGAAGCCGGCGGGTGTGGTGGGGTTAGGGTTAGGGTTTCACGAACTCCGGTCTAGGACCGTCGCTTATGTTGGGGAAAATAAGCGAATTGTTTATTCCATAAGCCCTAGGCTCTCTTATATAGGAGAGTAGCCTATGGGTAAATTACATAAAGCATACATCGAAGAGGTACATATGTTTCATTTCTGGTTCATGAAGCTCAGTATCTTCAGGGGATTCAATGAGTTTTTTAAATTCATTATTGTCTTGGCTCTTAAGGAAGTCATCCCTTAGAAATTTAACATCTCTAGAGACGAAGTCCTTCTGAGTCTCAGGGTTGTAAAGTTGGTATCCAATATCGTCCTTTACATACCAATGATCATATAACACTCCTGAGTGCGAGATTCCAGCTTACTTGCATCCACGTTCTTCTCATGGACCAAGCAACCCTGAATCCTCAAGTGTCTAACACTGGGTTTGGTTTCGAACCAAAGCTCTTGAGAGGTTTTGGGTACATATTTGCTAGGAATCTTGTTCATGATATATATTGGGATATTGCAGTCTCTACTGCATATCCCAAGAAACTAAGAGGCAAATGTGCTTTACTAATAATTGAATGAACCATGTCCATAATGGTCATGTTGCGTCTTTCAGCAACACTTAGTTGGGGAGTTCCAGGAGGAGTGAGATCGGAGACAATTTCTTTCTCTTGGAGGTATTCCTTAAATTCATCTGATAGGTATTTACCACCTCGGTTAGATTAAATTCGTTTAATCTTCCAATCTGTTTGGTTCTCGACCAAAACCACGAACTCTTTGAACTTTTCAAAGGTTTTAGATTTATAACGTAATTGGAAGATAAACCCATATGGTGAATGGTCATCGATAAACGTCAAATAATATCGATATCCATTTCGGGTCACGGTACTGAAGGGACTACATACATCGGTATGTATAAGATCAAGAATACCCTCGCATCTTGTAACCTTTGTACGAAAAGGCGTCTTAATTATTTTACCTCGAATACAATGTTCACAGATAGACAAACTCTGGACCTATAGAAAATCTAAGGGTCCATCATTTATCAATCTATTAATCTATCAACAGATAAATGACTAAGCTTTTGATGGCAAATCATGTTTGATTGATTTCCATCCTCTCTGGTTCTTTTAGAATTTTCATTAGTGGCAGTAACATTCATGACATATTCATAAATGCACAATTCATAAAGTCCAAAAGAAGTTAGAACACCTTCCACAATATATTTATCATAACGAATTATGACAAGTTTATTACAGAATAAGAACAAAATCCATTTCTAACTAACGAATTATGACCTCCAGAAGCCTGGTGAGTAGGTTCATGGATGTCATTGTCTGAAATTATGAATACACTATATTAGAATATATAAATAATTATATGTTCAAAAAAATATTTGATGAAGGATTTTTTAATTAAATTAGTCTTGCCTTTTCAACTTTGAAAGTTCATTTCCTTATTAAACTTTCATAGCAAGAGATATACTTACCGCTATATCTTTAGCAAGATTTGTGATCTCCTTTTCTATCTTTGTTACATCCCAATAATATTAGAAACTGTAACTCGGATAAAAAGAAGCGGGAAGCCATTCCTCCTTGCAAGTCCAACTTACATTTCTCAATTCGATATTTAACATCCATGCCCACCGCCCGTAAGGTGGCGTTGACTCGTTGTTAATTAAATCAACTGTCAACATGAATAGAACTCGCTATGCGCAATCAAATATCACCTCAATAATACGAGGAATCGATATTGGGATCACTACGTATACGACCTTACTCTTTCTAGAAGCAAAGAGCCTGATCCATGTCCGCTTGTATGTAGGAACTGTCACTTGGACAGGAGTCTCCTACATATATCCATGGTGATGGAACCCTTCGCCTTACTGGAGACCATGGATGTCATTTATATGATCCTTCATATCACATTCAAGTTTTAATTAATTTTTGTTGGAAGAAATGAGTGCGTTGTTTATTTATGAGAACCCTAGGCTCTCTTATATATAGGAGAGTCCTATGGGTAAATTACATAAGATGGATACAAAGAAATAAAATAAAGAAAAAAGGTACATAGCGAATATGGAAATATATAAATATCTCTATACTCCCCCTCAAGATGGAGCATAGATGTCAATCATGCTCAACTTGGACGAACACTTCCGGAATGGTCCTCTGAGCAATGCCTTGGTAAAGATATCTGTCGTTTGCTCTCATGAACTGACATGGGAGGTAGATATCAAACCCTTCTGAATCATATCTCTCGTGTAATGGCAATCTACCTCAATATGTTTTATTTTCTCATGGAATGCAGGGTTGTTTGCAATATAGGGTAGCTTGATTATCACATTGTAACTGCATGGGTGAGGAATATCTATGTGCAAATCTGCTAAGACTGCTCGAACCCACATCATTTCTATACTTGCTTGTGCCATAGCCCTATATCCAGATTTGGCACTCAATCTAGCCACAACTGTTTGTTTCTTGCTTTTCCAAGAAACAAGAGAACTGCCAACAAACGCTGCAAAGTCCGAAGTAGACTTCCTATCCTTAGGATACGCTGCATAGTCAGCATCAACACATGTAGATAGAGAGAGAGTTGCTCCTTTCTTGAAAAGTAATCCTGCACCTGTAGAAGATGTTAGATATCTCAATATCATGTATATAGCGTCCATATGTACTTGTCGAGGCTGCTCCATGAACTGACTCACTCGACTCACAACAAAGGAGATATCTAGTGTTGTAATAGTAACATAAAGGAGCTTTCCCACCATCTGTCTGTATCTCCTCTTATCAACCTCATATGTACCATCATCATATAACTTCATGCTAGGATCCATAGGAGTAGTAGAAGGTCAAAACCCAATCATGCCTGCCTCAACAAGCATGTCTGTAGCATATTTTCTTTGGGTCATCACAGGACCCTGCGCATTCCTAGAAAATTCTAACCTTAAGAAATACCTTAGGGTGCCCATATCCTTAGTGACAAACTAACTGCCCAGAAATTCTTTTGCCATCTTTATTCCCTGCACATCATCTCCTGTAACAACTATATCATCAACATAAACCATGATAACAACTATACCTCTAGGTGTTCTCTGCTCAAATGGAAAATGATCTGCATTTGATCTCTTGAACCCCTGCCGTTCAATCAGATTCGCGAGCTTCTGAAACCATGCCCTTGGGCTTTGTTTAAGTCCATATATTGCCTTATGGAGTATACAAACATGTTGACACTCCCCCTCAACAACAAACCCCAGAGGCTGCTGCATGTATACCTCCTCCTGTAGATCTCTAAACAAAAATGTATTTTTAACATCTAGCTGAAATAAGGGCCAGTCACGCACCACTGCAGCGGAAAGTAGAACACGTAAAGTGGAGTGAGGAGAAAGAGAAGAGAACGTGTCCATATAATCTACACCGTAGGTCCGAGTAAACCCACGTGCCACCAATCTTGCCTTGTAACGATCAAGGCTCCCATCTGCATGATATTTAACAATAAACACCCGTTTGCATCTGACAACAGAGGCGTCAGGAGGAGCAGACACCAAACTCCAGGTACCACGTGATTGCAAAGCAATTATCTCTTCCTCCAGAGCTAAACGCCAACGACTATCTTTCAAGGCCTCCTGGTAATTCCGTGGAATGTCCACGACAGATAGAGCAACTGCAAATTTCTGAAAATCCCCTGTCAGGCAATGAAAGGACACCTGGGAAGCAAGCGGATATGGCACACATGTACGCTTTTGCTTCCTAATGGCAATGGGTATGTCCAGGTCCTCGGGAAATTCCTCCTGCAATGACCCCTGTACAGAATATCGCTAGACCCATCGTTAGAAAACTTGTTATCAGAACAAACCTGTGACGTGCTGTATGACTGTTGTCGATATCATGAGCAGAAGCTGACTGATGAGTATAGTATTTTGGTAAGGGTGGAACAATGGTCATAGGCTCCTTTGTAGAGGGAAGTGGTGGTGGTGGTGGAGGAGGAGGAGGAGGTGGTGTAACAGGTAGAGGAGACAACTGACTCGTAGGAGGAGGTGGCATGTAGATTTCGGTATCAGACTGTGAAGAAGCCAACCTGTCACCTGTAGGAGAAATACATCAGAGACTCAAAAAATGTGACATCAACACTGATGTAGTATTTCTTGCGTAATGGATCATAGCACCGGTATCCCTTCTGAATCTTGGAGTATCCAACAAACACATATTTAACTGCCCTAGGAGAGAGCTTGTCAAGACCTGGAGCCAACTGGTGAACAAATGCAATAGAGCCAAAGACACTAGGGAGTAGGAGAGAACAACTCCTCTCAGGGAAGGCTATAGAGAAAGGAATTTTCTCACCCAAGACAGACGGGGGCATGCGATTCACTAGATAACATGGAGTAAGAACAACATCACCTCAAAACGAATGTGCGGCACGACTCTGAATAAGCAGGGTCCAAGTGACATCAAGTAAATGTCGATGCTTTCTCTCTGCAACACCATTTTGTTGAGAAGTGTAAGCACATGATGTTTGATGAATTATACCACGGGAGGAAAAAATATGATAGTGCACGAGTACAAAATTCCAAAGCATTATCGGTCCTCACAAACTTCACAAACGGAGAGAAAACATTATGCACTTCATTGATAAAAGTTTTGATCACATCCCATGCTTCAGATTTTTTCTTCAATAGAAACATCCATGACAAATGAGAAAAATCATCTACTGCAACAAGATAAAACCTCTGTCCCTGATGATCAGGAACACGACTTGGACCCTAGATATTGACATGAACTAACTCAAAAAGGGAGCTACTGCTCCGACTCTGGCGACTGAGAAAAACTGATCGATGATGCTTTCTGAACTGACACGCTTCACAATTGGTGCATTGCCCAGATATCTGAACTGCATAGCCCAGAGCTCATAGTTCGTTCCGTCCATCTTAACAATTGGTG
Source organism: Ottelia alismoides (assembly GCA_037367405.1). Lineage (NCBI taxonomy): Eukaryota > Viridiplantae > Streptophyta > Magnoliopsida > Alismatales > Hydrocharitaceae > Ottelia > Ottelia alismoides. Next base: position 100,414 of record JAZKJV010008266.1, read on the forward strand.
CCGGACCTCTGACTCAATAAGGCTCATGAACTACATTGCTCAGAGCTCATAGTTCATCCCGTCCATCTTGACAATTGGTGCCGGACCTTTGAAGGCACTTGTGGCGAGTACATCGACTTTGTTTTCTTACATGTTGCCAGATGAAGATCACATGGGTTTTGTAGACTGATAGATAGATGTCTACACTGACATGTGAGGATTCGATTGCATATGTAGACTTATGCAATCAAATCCATCAACCGAAGCGAACGAAGAGAGTGAACGACAGAAGAGGGGGCCTACGACTGTGGAGGCCGGCGGCTTGGCGGCAGCGGTGGAGAGGCCCAAGTAGGCCTGGCGGTGCCGGGAGGGTGGAGGGGTGGCAGGCTGGCACACTAAGGATATGCGCGGGGAGGGAAGGCGGGCTGGCGGCACTGATGGAAAGGAGGGGGGGGCTGGCATGCGGCGACACCAAGAGAGGGGTGGCTAGCGTGCGACGACGTCGAGAAAGGGGAGAGGGGACTGGCAAGTGTGGATTTGGGTAAAAGTATACGAGCTACAGTCTAGGACCGCCGCTCTGATACCATGTTGGAAGAAATGAGTGCGTTGTTTATTTCTGAGAACCCTATGCTCTCTTATATAGAGGAGAGTCCTATGGGTAAATTACATATGATGGATACAAAGAAATAAAATAAAGAAAAAAGGTACACAGAGAATATGGAAATATATAAATATCTCTACATTTATTATGAATCCTATTCACATAATTAATTCTTCTAAGGGAATTACAACTCTATTTATAATAGAGTGTTTATTTTAATTGGATCTAATTAATTTAATCATATTAAATTAACTATCAATCCAATTCAACCAACAAACATTTAAGGTTTGCTTGGTACCAGTATATAGTATACACCCTCACAAGTACATATTATTTTGTATTTTAATAATTAGAATACAACTTGACTTACTCATATTACTTTTTCGTCAAAAATAGATCCGGCCATAACACACGAGTTATGCTGGGAGGGAGCATTTCTTTGACATGCAAGGTGGTAATTAGTATACCAAGGTAGCATACCCGGACTGGATACCTTCAGCATTCCGATTGAGACAACACATAATAATGTCAATGTACTTGCAGTTCTATCGATTAACTTTGATGACCAGCATTATACTATATAGTAATAACTCGGAAATCTTAGGCATCTTAAAACATTTTTGAGATCTTAATTTCTAAGCATATCAAGCAACCGTGTTTTGCATGTAAAACTTGTCCTACACTACAACTATTGTAGGACAACCTAGGATTTTCATGAAACATTCATTCAATGACCATTGATTATTAATCAATTATTTTTATAAATATTAAGCATCAATTTTAGTGAGGATAAATTTATAATTTCCATGATTTTCATTGAATGATAAACATATTAAGCAAGAAGATTAAATGATCGAACCTGACCCATTTCCACCAAATATTAAATATCTAGGGTAAAGTCGGAATCACGCGAAATAAATTCGAGCGGTTTGCTGGTTTGATTCTCTTATTTAATCCAAGTGTTTATTTTATTTTTCATGACAGGAAAACAATAAGGAACAATTAATTTCTTATAGATCCGTGAATACATGCAAAAACAATTTCGTAGCGGGAACTCTTTGAATTTTCATTCATGTATTTTTGGTGCCAACAACTGGCTACTATTATTAGGATATATTTAGAAATTCTAAATACATGTTAATAACCAAAAACACGCCTAAACAATGCACAAACATGGGGTTTTTATTTTAACGAAAAACGAATTTGAAACTTGCATCGCATACAAAACAACGAGTCCTGTGCATCCGAAATACAAAACCTTGTTCATATATGGTTTTGGATCACATCCAAGACCTGAACCTTGCTCTGATACCACTTTAAGGCTATGGGAATAGCTTAAGCGCATCACAGAAGCGTAAAGATCGCATCCATTGCGATCGGGAGCGACTAGTCAAACTAGTTGCTCGGGACAACGTAATTTAAAACATTTAAAGAGATAAAACCACATGATTCGAGAACACTTCTCGAATCGTTTCACATAAGCACAACGAAGATATAAGAATACCGCTTTAAGCGTGGTTGCGATCGATGTCTCTAAAGGAAGAGATACCTATCTCAAGTACGACCCAACAGAGGAGACACTTGCGAGTGTGTTGATGAGATGCGGGCTTCTCGCAATCCAAGATGAAGATCTAAGCAACATCTCCTGATTTTATCACACTAAATCTGATGTCTTCTTCACCAACATAGCACCGAAGAAGATGGAGATCCATGAGCGATTGAAGCGGCGACCCGACGTAGCGATGACGACGACTTTCTCTAGTACAAGGGGTGAGTGACCTCACTTGAGAGAGAGATGGGGGCATGACAATGAGAGAGATAGAGGCTTGCAAAGTGTTGTTGTAAAGAAGAGCTAGGGTTGCCTCTTCTTTTGTAGTATTTTGGAAGACCATGGATCACAGTCCATGTGCAACACAAAATCAATAGTTAAGATTGATTTGTTTTGCTATTCAATGACCATGATTTTGTAGCATAAAAATACAATAATAATTAATTTAAATCAAATTAAATATATTGCATTATCAACAATATAGCTTAATTTGACTAATCCAATCAACATACGAGGATTAGGAAGAGGTTAGCCACCTTCTATATATGGAGGGAACAACCATCTTGAAATAGTCAAGGGTGTCCGTCCACCCTCCATTTTTAGAAAGGTGGCTCCCCCTTCCAATTATGTGAGATTTAATATCTTACATAATCCTTTATTTATTTGCAACAACTTTTGTTGCAAATTAGTTCACAAAAATAATTTCAAATTAATTTTGTGAACATTGCAATCATGCCATCATATTCATACATCTAAAATAAAATGTAAATTATATTTTCAATTAATTGTTCAATTTGATCCAATTCACATCAACAATTAATTCGTAAATACTATTTACAATAAGCTCTCTCAACTATATTATAAATCACATACATATATATGATTAATATGGATAACGCTATCCACATTAGTCATATCCTTTATAATTAAATCATATTTAATTATAATGGATCTTCATTCACATATATGAATCATATTCATATGTAATTCATGATAAATAAATCACATTTAATTGTCAAATTTTCAATGCTTTGACACTATTCAACAATGGAATTATTCTTGAACTCTTTCAAGAATAATGCGCTTTCTCACGGATACTTGGAGATACGGACATGGTGATTGTATGTTCCACGTATAGTGACTTGAACATTAAGATCACATCTCAAATTCTGATCTCGAGGACCTTTCAAAGTTGCTTGATTAAATCAAAGCCGTAAATCTAATCTTCACATTGCATCTAATTCATATTCAGATTAATGTCTAACACTTGGACTAATATTTGATTACTTCTCTACGAAGAGGAGTCACTGAAATCCAGACATGTTTCATTACTTCCTCGGAATGGAAGCGTCATGTTTATACAATTATTTATGATCACATCACCCTCGAGTATTCCTAATATGTGTACTTCCTGCATACTAAAAGACCTAGAGTAAACTTGAAGTTTTAGATCATTTTTAAACTGTCTTCTTTGGTATTTTATCATTAAGTTTCTCATTCAATCATTGGGAGTTGGTTTCGATAATATGCTTTCCAAAAGCATATATCATACCTACAAATTCTTGTCTTGCTTCCAAAGAAAGACGACCATGCATGGAATTTGATCAGTCCCAATACCTCATGTGTGCACTCATGTCTTCCAGTCGTACAATGGACTTGTATGATTCCTTTGAGAGATCGTATTACTCATATTCCCTTATATACACACACTAACTCGTCAGTGTATAGACTTTAATTTGGTCATCAACCTATCGGTCTGCCAAATGTGCATACTCAGATATATAGTAACACATCTGTCTTCGGTAAGAGGATGCATGCCTATATCGTAACAGTATATGATATAGGTCTTGGTTATCTCGATTACTTTAAGTCAACTCTTTTACCTAACTTATCTGACGCCTCCAAATCTCTATTCCTATGTAGACGACCTGTATCAAGAGGTCAAGCATATATCAACCTTTAGGGAAGGATTGCCATCTCCTTCTTAGGCTGGAGATCATCTCTTAACAATCATTTAACGGTGCTTGATGAGTCCTCAATATAACTCTTTAGATATCATCCAAGTGTCTTCCTCTATGATTTAACCATTTAATCAACAGCTCTATGATCATTAAGATGGCCATGGTACATAACCCTAATTCTACCGAGGGACCTTCTAAGTGCATTCATTCATTTAATCATAGACAAGGAGTGAAATAAATCAATAACTCTTATTGATATGTCAAAGATTACAAAAACATTTATTGTAGAAATGGTTCGTCTCGGGCTCACATGGCTAACACTCTTATGCTACCACACCACCTCCTCATGTGGTTCATCTTACGCCCACCTCAACCACATCTGCCACCTCCACCGCCCCTACCTCATACTATGGAGCCTACTACTTTGGTTTAATTTTTGCCACATTTTTACATTCTAGGCCACCTTATGTACCCTTTGCTCATAGGTCTTCCCCGTCATCCAACATGCCCCAGGTATGTTCTGTGTACTTTGTTTCTATTGATAGCACTGGTGTTTTGTGTATATAGCAGGCTACTTACAGGACGAGCAGGTCCCTCCTCAGGAGGCTAGTTGACATGATGCAGATGATATAACGGACCTTAATTTGCTCATTGCTCTCCAGAAACTGAGGTGGATGTGTGCTACATAACTTCTCGCGGCCCACGTTTCTTTGGGATGTTTTTCATTGGATTTCAAGAGGTTTGTTGTGGGTCTCTCAACTGTAGAGATCCCATGAAGATGTCAGGAGGCTATGCATGGCAGTCAGTAGTGTCCTGCTATACTGGATGAGATGGCAATGCTCCAGTCGTGTGGCATATGGAGCTTGATTATTGCCCCGACAAAGGCATCCATGGTTAGCTATGAATGGTTGTTTAGAGTAAAGCATTGTGCATATGGCATCGTTGATCTCTACAAGGCTAGGCTTGTCGCTCGGGGATTCACCCAGACGTATGGTGTGGACTATCAGGCTTGTTCTTTTTAGTGGTACATCATTATACACTTTGGATCCTTTTCTGTTGCAATGATATGCGACTGATCCATGTCTCAGCTGGATGTGAAGAAATATTTTTTATATGATGATTTGCAAGAGGAGGTCTATATGCAACAATCACCTAGGTAGGCTCAAGGCCCTAAATGTCGGTTTCGGTCACCATTTCGGTATCGACCAGAATAGAATTTCGATGGAATTTCAGTGGAATTTCGACCGAAATTTCGGTCATTTCGGTCATTTTTTGTATTAGGACCCCCATATTTCAGTCATTTCGGTCATTTCGGTCGAATTTCGATTTCGACTGGATATCGATATTCGACAGAAATTCGACCGATTTTCGTTGAAATTTGAGGCCATGGGTAGGCTGCTGAGGGGAGTGTCAGAAGGTTTGCATACTTCATAAGGCTATATATAGCCTTAAGCAGAGTCTCATTTCCTGATTCCAAAAGCTGTCGGACTTGATAGAACAACAAGGCTTCAGAAGATCAACTGCAAATTGCTCACTATTTGTTCAGAGGATTTAGAGAGGTATCATTGTCATTCTGATCTATGTTGACGATATCATTATTACATGAGCTGATGTACATGGTATTAGTGTGGCTAAGGAGTTTCTTGGACAACAGTTTATCACCAAGGACCTTGTCTATTTATGATACTTCCTAAGGTTTGCTTTCACCGAGAACCAACAAGGTCTTATGATGACCCATAGAAAGTACCCATAGAAAGTACGTTATAGATCTTCTTTTAGAGATAAGCATGGCAGATTGCAGACCCAATACTACTCCCATGGACCCCATCATGAAACTATTTGATGATGTTATAGAGAAGGTGGATAAGAGGAGATATATGGAGCTTGTTGGGAAGCTCCTCTACATGACTACTACTAGGACATACATCTCCTTTGTTGTGAGCAAAGTGAGTATGTTTATAGAGTAACTCTGACATGCACACATGGATGCGGTTTACATGATTTTAAGATACTGAAGTCCTCTCCCGATACTGGATTGTTTTTTAGCAAAGGGATATCCCTTGCCATCACAATGTATGCTGACACAGACTATGCAAGATGTCCCAAAGACATGAAATCTACCTATGGCTTTGATGTGTTCATAGGGAGCTCTTTGGTGTTGTGAAAGAGCAAGAAGCACATCGTGGTGGCTAGGTCTGCACCTACGACACCAAGAAGCATAGCTCTTTGGTGTTGTGGATGAGCAAGAAGAAGACCACGGTTGCTCTTTGGTGCTCATAGAGAGCTATTTGACGCACTTCTTCCCATGCATCTACTATGTGACAATCATGCTGCATTTTTTATTGCCAACAATCCAACATTCCATGAGAGCATGAAACATATCGAGGTGGATTGCTACGACACTAGAGGTATGGTACCAAAGGTCTTCATCTACATCCCATCATAGCTCATGAGAACATAATGCAAAAATTTTCATCAAATCTCTAGCTTGGGGACCATTCAAGAACTGGTCTTCCCAGCTGAGCATAATACATATCTATGCTCATGTTTGAGGGGGGTGTTATAGGGAATAATATCTATGTATTTCTTATCTCCTTTTTATGTAATTTCCTCATCAGTTATTTGCCCTCTAGAGTCTCTTATCTATATAAGAGAACCCTATGGTCATTGCGGTGACTCCCGTCTCGGGAGTGCACCCTATTTTTCATCAAAAAAATAAAATAACCCTATGACCACAAAATAAACTTATAATTCACTTCTTTCCGTACACATGGATGACGATCCTGTGGCTTCAAAAATGTTTACATTGATGATGATCCTTTGGCTTCAAAATTTTTTCAAGATATGTTTTTTAATGTTTGAGAAGATGAGTAATGTCAAGGGGAACATTAAGGATATTCCCACCATACATGATGTCATAATAACCTTTGGACATCTTCCATGGAGTCAGAAGAAATTGTGGTTGCAGTGGTTCGATATCAGCATGGCATTCACATGTATGATACCTAATATACAAATATTTTACGATGTCCCAGTCACTACTAATTATTCTAATATTCTAGCAGTGTCCCTCAATCATGGGTGGGTTTTCAAGTGAAAAACCACGTTTGCAACCACGAAGATATGGTATTGCTAACCATTAACTGCAAATGCAAGGTTTTCATGCTATATTCTGGCCATTTTGTAGATATAGAATATCGTGCTTGGTCTGCTATTTTGTTTGTTAAGCTATTTTCCCTGGAATGTACTTGTACCCATCATTACTATTTTATTGATGTAATTTGTCATCGGTTTTGTTCATTGACAGCGAGCTAGTGACAGAGCAAATCCTTCTAATCTCAAGCCAGAAGTTGGCACTCTTGTAAGTGATATTGATATATATATGCTCATGGGGTTTCTTGTAAAGCACGATTGTTGCAAGTTCTAATGAAGGCTACATGATATGCAGTTTGTTTTTTTACTGGAGGAATTGTTTTTTTCACACTGATTGTGAATGGATCAACTACGCAGTTCATACTGCATTTTCTGAAAATGGACAAGCTTTCAGCAGAGAAGGTCGCATTTTATGGTCGCATTAATATTTTCTTCTCTGTTTCATCATCTGTTTTCTTTTTTTTCTCATGAAGTCCTAGTTAACTTGCACTGCTCCTTGGTAAATTTAAAAGTATCATGGTTGGAGCGTTTGCAATCGGTTAGTGAGGTGCTTACGTAGTTGTTGTGTACAAACTTATCATTGGTGTGACCCATTTCAAGCCACCATCAAATCATATCATTTGACATAATGCAAGTAAAACAACAGTTGGGCCCAAAAGAATGGACAGAATTTTAATTTGTTAGGATGTCTTCAATGCCAACTTTTCTGTTATATTCAGAGTGATTTTATGACATCTCTGCATCATTCTATGCGAAACCCATCATCTGAAGTGGGGGTCTCTTTTTCCAATGCATTTATTTGTCGATCCACCTACTTTATGGATATCCGTCTATACGTGGGTATTATTTTTTACATATAGGATCAGATCTAACTATTGTATCCTTTGTGCCACATTTTTGCCACAAGAAACACATATCCGCTATCACCTCATGGACCAAGCCCGGGTGTAGTTCGTGCATGCTTGTGTCATGTGATTGTCTTGATTGCTTTCTTATTTATTCGGTTTGTGTTTGATTTTCGCTACATGTAACATATTTGAGTCAGGGGAGGGGGAATTGACGTACATTTCCTCTTGTAGCTCAGAAGTGCTGACACAAACCGAATCGTGCGAAGGATCAGACATCTACGGAGTCAGGTACTTTCCCATCTCAGTACTCCAGCAGCGAGTGACGAAGGCGGAAAGCCCGAGAATATGATCACTTGAAAGTGAGGAAGGCAGAACCCCCAACTTCACAGTGCTTTCTGTCTCTAGAAGATGATACCCAAGCTGAGCCATTAGCCGCTACGAAACAAAGAAAGTCAGAAAATCTCAATATATATAGTTCTCTTTTTCTGGGTCTAAAGAAAATATCAAAAATCGTGATTAGAGGCGGGTCTTCTCCATCCCTCTTCTCCCTCCCCGTAGGGTCCGCAGGGTACAAACCTCATGGGTATCTTGCTACAGTTGTGTACCATGGTATGTACCGAAAACTAGGTCTCGACCTTGCACCTGGGTAGTGATGGAAGTCCCTTAGAAAGGGGGGCAAGGCCCACCTCACCACTCCTTTCCCACTCTGACTTTCTAGTAAGAAATTCTCCACTTTGCAAGATTTCTCAAACCCTTATCCACGATCACATAGGGGAGGTCTCTCAGGATGCATCGTCGGACAATAGATAAACTGAGAAAATGCTACGGATATTCAAAAAAGCTAGAGGGGTACCTCGATTCAAAAGCACCCCGCGATTCTTCCTTCCCCTTCTCGGGTACAGAAAGAGAGAGGGAGCTTGCCTTAGCAAGAAGCCGACATGGTCAAGGACATATTCGCTACTATATAAATATGTTATATAAAATATATCGATAGTTGTTCTAAAAAATCGAAAAAGGATGACCAATCTTCACTCCCGGGAAAGAGAGCCGGGACCAGGAATCGACGGGACCATATCCCGGCATCCTTCCTACATCTTCCTAGTAAAAGACCCTTGGGGCAAGCCGTCCAACTAGTATATAAGCTGGCAAATATATAGTGATGTTCGATCGACCTTTCTACCCTTCGAGATGTACTTGAACTAGAGACCTGCACTCACCCCTGCGCATTACTGTCGACCTGCGCACTAAGACTCACTTTCGGGTGTGGATTCCATGATTGATTCGCTCGGGATCGAGGACAGAGCCAAGGGAAAGAGCAGAGTTCGGATAGAGCAGAGTGATATTCGAGTAGTTGTCGATGCGAGAGAGCGGTACGACCTGGAAGAGAATTAGACAATAGAAAGACGCATACAAGGTCTGCTTTTCTTAGCGGTTATTTACTTCTTTGACTCGCATCCCTTCCTGCGCAAGCTTCACGTCTACGCTTCGCACCATACTTAACTAATTCCAATGAGCCATGAGAGGAAGGATAGAGTCTGAGGTACCTTCCCGGCCTGTCTTTCCAGCTACTTCATCCCTGGACTTAAGGAAGGCAAAAAAGGTGCCCTTATTACTCTGGTTCTAGTTAAAGCGATGAAAGTTTAGCTGTGCTCCAGTTTTTCAGGTAAAGGTTATACGGTGAAGAGCCCGGTCAAGGCGACCTTATTAAAGAGAACATTCGGGACATAAGTAGCTTTTTCTGCTCTTTCTTATTCTTTCCAGAGCTTTCCTAGGGTATATATAAGCAAGGGAGTTGTGCTTTCGAGACAGGGACAACTACAGAATTTGACTTGAAACTAGAACTCGATCGCGCGGAAGCAGTTATGTTTAGGGCTTTTTCTACTAGCGGAGCGGAGTCTATCTTTCCTTAGTCGAGTCAGAGATGCGCTTGGAACTTGACAACAAATAAGGGCTCGCTTGCTCAAGCTTCAAAATACTGGGACGGAAGAGATGGGTGCGAGAGCGGGTGTGGGAGCGGGAGCGAGAGCGAGTACGCGAGCGGCGGGTGGGTCGCGGAAGCACTCTAACAAAGGCGTATGGGTTCCGAAGCAGTTCGGTCATCGGCATAGTGATCATGGTGGTGCCACTCGTCAACCGGGGCTGCATTCGAGGGTCACTATCAATGACGAAGGTAACAAGGATGGGTGGGTTAAGGTCTCTCACACCAAGCCCGGCAGGCGGTGCTTTCGCTGCGCGGGTGTTGGTCATCTGGCATCGGCATGCTCGGCGCCTCCTCGATGCTTCCAGTGCGGTAGGCTCGGACACCGCTCTTCCTCGTGTAGGGAGGTGCGTATGGATCTCCGGCGGCCCAAGAGCTCATCTTGTTTGGTGGACCCTCAACGTGGCCGACGGTCCTCGGCCTTTCGGGACGCGCGCTCCTTTGCTCAGGTGGCTTCAGCATGCATTGGAGCTTCTTCCTCTAAGGGGAAGAGCATTCCTTCCCATACGACTTCTGCCTCCGGGAATACGGGTACTCCTTCTTCCCCAGCAAACCTTATCCAGGACGTGTCGCCTGCGATGGAAGGTCCTTCGGCGGGGGCTTCTTCGGCGGGGGCTTCTTCGGCGGGGGCTTCTTCGGCTCCTCCGGCATGGGCGAGCTCCGGTCTGAAGTCGGTGGATGCCAATCGTGGTGTGGCGATTGGCGTGGTGCAAAAGCGGGGCTTCGACTGCGGGATGATCCAAGCGGCAACTATTCTTCTCCTGGGCGAGGGCTTCAAGGGGGATTTCTTCTTCTTGGATGATACTAGATGCTATGTGCGAGGACTTTCCCCGGAGCAACGGGAAACCCTCATTTTCCGCTCGGATTCGTCGGTGGTTAAATGGCGTCTTCCTCGGGTCGCTGATGGTGCTTCGTTAACCTCCGAGAGATGTGAGGTGGAGGTACGTGGAGTTCCATTTCTATCTCGTTCGGCTCATTGCCTCTCCAAGGTTATTCGCAACTGGGGCCAGGTGGTGGCTATCTTGGACGACGGCCTGTCACCCGGGTCGGATTGGTCATGCACAAGGATTTTGGTCGAATGTTCTTCCAACCTTTGCCGCTCCATGGCTGGCAAGACTTTCTCGGAGATTTTGGACCTAGGCAGGTGGTCCTTCAAGCTTGAGTTCTTTTTTCCGGCGCCGGAGCCCTCGTCGGCGCTCTTCTCCGATGGGAGCGACGCCCCAGGATTCAATGACGACGGTTCATCTTCGAAGGTCCACGTGTCATCCGCGATGGTTTCCGATGCGTTGCTCATGCATGGCGACCCTTCGCCTGCGCCGCCTGTGTTTAGATTCGCGTATGATCTTGGTCAGGCGCCCTCTCACGTGCCAAGGGGCTTTTTCGAGATCGATCCGAGGCCGATGGATCTATCTGACATTCCAATTTCGAAAAGTTGCGGCCCCACTACTTGCTTCGAGGTGGCGTTTCCACTTCCCCATCCCGGATCGGATTCTATTCGAACCCTCTCATGGGTCGGGTATGACCCGGATATGATTGGCGAATCTCTTATGTACTATGAAGAAATTCCTTGCCCTAATCCTATTTCAGCGATCCCATTTTATCAATCGCCGTGTGATGAAGACTATTCTCCCTCTTACACTCTATGGTCGCCTTCTATGTTGGCGGTCGAGCAGGGCTTATCGGAGGTGACCCTCGAGCACGGTAACGACGCTATCCCTATTCTTCATGATCAGCCTGCTTCTGCTTTTGGGATATATAGGTCTACTGCTTCTCAAGGGGATTCTTCTGCAACTGCTACGCCGCTTTCTTCAACCCGAAGTGCTGCCCCCTGGGACTCTTGGAACGCCTCGATTGCTTCCCCGACTAGATATGGAGTGGTTTATGCGCGGCGCCTGGACCTCTCTCTCGAGGGGATATCTTCTCCGCCGATTTTTGTATCTCGGGAGGCGGTGGCGGAAGCGGCTGGTCTTCGCCGCCGGAACCATCGACGCGCTTAAGCTTAGCGTACCAACTGTCATTTTTTGGGACAATTTTTGTAATATTTAATGAAGCTACTCTCTTGGAATATCCGTGGTCTAGGTGACCCTTGCCGTCGCAGGGCCTTGGGATCACGTTTGGTTGATTGGGATTGTGATATAGCTCTACTACAGGAATCAAAGCTCGGTGGAATTGATGACGTGCTTTGGAGTTCTCTTGGGGCGGGGGCGGTGGATGCCTTCTGCTCTTTGGACGCGATCGGTTCTTCTGGCGGTGCTATTGTGGCTTGGAGATCTTCAAACTTCTCTTTATCCAGCTCTCGCATTGGACGTCATTCTATCTCTGTAGTACTTGTGCACGTGGCCACTAACTTACCTCTGGCTTTCTCTTGTGTTTATGCACCTTTATGCCACATTGATCGTCGGAATTTATGGGAGGACTTGCTTGCTGATGCTGCGGCGTTCGGGGATATCCCGTGGATTTTGGGAGGGGATTTTAATGTTACCTTGCTCTCGTCCGACCGTCCTCGTGGTAGGGGGGGAAGGGACCCAGGGTCTGACGATTTTTGGGAGTTCATCAACCATCTGGCATTGGAGGATTTGGTTGCCGCGGATATCAAATACACTTGGCGTAATAATACTTCTAGGTCTCGGCTCGACCGGTTTTTGGCTAATTCGCGGTGGATGGATGCTTTCCCTTGTGCTCGATCTCCTCTCGGCCTCGGTCTTTTCGGACCACAGCCCCATTTTGTGGGATTCGGGAGAATCATCCAGGCTTCGTGGTATTTTTCGTTACGAGAAGAGCTGGCTTCTGGAGCCTAATTTCAAGGAGGTGGTACGTCAACATTGGTCTCAGACATCATTTGTGGGTAACGCGGCTCATCGCTTTGCTCTTAAACTATCATCCTTGCGACGAGCTCTTGCATCCTTCAAATTTTCTACTCGTCAAGCTCGGATGTCCGTTCGCAACGAGGCGGAGGCGACCATTATTAGATTGGATCGTGTGGAGAATGACAGGGACCTATCCCCTGAAGAGTTATCCGAGAGAGCTTCGGCTGCACAAATCCTTTCGGAGGATGACAGGAAAAGAACCATTGAATGGAGACAACGCTCGCGTATTCGTTGGATCAAGGACGGGGACGCCAATACCGCTTATTTTCGCCGGGTCGCTAGTGCACGTAAACGCGCTAATAATATTACTTCCATTGAAATTGGGGACGCTATATATCAATCGGATCGCGACATGAGTTCGGCATTGGTGAATTACTTCAAGAACTTTTTCAATCGTCTCCCCTCATCTCAATGGGAGTGGACGGCTCCCGGTGTCACCTCGCTCTCCTCATCGGATGCTGCTACTCTTTCTCGGCCTTTATCTTTGGACGAGCTTAAGTGCGCGACATGGGACCTTAACGCTGACGCCTCTCCCGGGCCAGATGGGTTCCCTATTGCCTTCTATAAGGACTTCTGGGACGTTATCAGCAACGACGTCCTGGAGGTGGCCCTCGAATTCTGCGAGGGGAACCACGGATTCAACAGAATTAATAGGGCTTGCATGGTTCTCATTCCGAAAACCCACGGTGCACGTCGTATTGAGGACTTCCGCCCTATTGCAATTTCAAATGGCATTTACTTGATCATTGCGAAGGCGTTGGCTCGTCGGTTGGCGCCTTTCCTTGGCTCTCTCATCTCTCCTTGCCAAGCTGCATTCGTTCAAGGGAGGCAAATCTCTGATTGTTATGCTCTTGCCTCAGCTATCATCGACGGCTGGCACATAAATGGAACAAAGGGGATTTTATGGAAAATTGATTTTGCGAAGGCCTACGACTCCTTGGACTGGCGATTCCTTTGGTCAGTTTTGAAATCTAGGGGCTTCCCACCCCTGTGGATCTCCTGGATCCGCCGCTGTGTAACCACGGTATCCTTCTCCCTATCTATTAATGGTCGGCCTTCTGGGGGACTTTTCCAGCCTAGAAGGGGGGTTCGTCAGGGATGTCCCCTCGCCCCTCTTCTTTTTGTTTTGGCGGCGGACGTGCTGCCACGGATGATACAACAGGTAACTAACGCTGGTCTTACTCGCGGATGCTATATGGGTGACCTCCACATCCCGCTCTTACAATATGCGGACGACACCTTATGTTTTATTGAGGGGGACAGGCCTCAATATGCGGGTATGGCCACTACGGTCCAACTTTTTGGTGAAATGTCGGGCCTCCGTATCAATGAGAACAAATCCAAATTTGTGCCCTTTGCTCTTTCGCCCACGGACGTTGGGGATTGTTCCTCCATTCTGGGGGCTGTTCCTGGGACACTTCCGCTGGATTACTTGGGACTACCTCTCTCGGTGGGCAGGACACGGCTGCGCGATTATCAGAGGGTGGTGGAGAAGGTTGAGTCACGGCTGGCTGGTTGGCGATCTTCATTGCTTTCTCGCGGGGGGCGATTGGTGCTTCTTAAATACGTCCTTGCGGCTATACCTATTTATTTTCTATCAACACGCGGTCTGCCAAAGGGGATTAGGGTTCGCCTGGAGAAATATATGAGGGGATTCCTTTGGGGTAAGAACGCTTCTGCGCGTGGAGGGATCCATTTGGTCGCTTGGGATGACATTGCGCGTCCTAAATGCGACGGGGGTCTGGGCGTTCGGCGGCTGGAGGTCATTCGTGAAGCTTTTCTTCTCAAATGGGCGCTGAGGCTTGTTAGCAACGATGATGGTTTCCTTGTGCGATGCCTTCGCACAGCGGCGGGCAATGCATTTCTTTCCGCCTTTGACGGTCGCCCTCCCATTCACTCTCCACTCTTTTGGCGCGAGGCCTTTGGTATCTTCAACCGCAATCGGTCGTTGTTTCGGCCGTCAATCGGCGATGGGTCCTCATTCCGCTTTTGGACTTCGGACTGGTCAGGTAAGGGCATCTTCATGAACCTTTTCCCGAGACTTTTTGCGCTGGCAAGGGACAAATATGCTTCCGTGGGTTCATGCTGGAACAATGGATCTTGGTGCCCGATATTGGTCGATTCTCTCTCTGCTCAGCGGATTTTAGATTTCAGCTCTCTGATGACCTTACTCCTCGACGCCCCAACTCCATCGGGGGGTCCTGATCACTTCATTTGGGGTGAGGGGTCCTTTTCTTCGAGGAAGGCATACTCTGCTCTTCTCCCCATCGCTGTTCGTTCGGAGGCTTCTCTTATTGATCACTGCAACCTCATATGGGGTCTCAGGCTTCCGGAAAGGATTGGTATATTTTTGTGGATCCTTAGGCGTGGTCGTCTTCTTACCCGCGACCGTATGGTATCTATATTCCCAAACATTCCAAGTCTTTGCGGATTGTGCGATTCGGCTGTGGAGACGGCCGACCATCTCTTTCTTCATTGCGACCGTGTGCGGTCCATATGGGATGACGTTGCCTGGGTGAACCACTCGTCCATGGAATCTTTTTGGGTTAGCCTTGCAGCTGCTGCAACTCGTCCGAGGTCGGAGAAACTAATCCCCTTCGCGCGCATATGGAGTATCTGGCTGGGAAGAAACAAAGCTATCTTCGCGGGACAGCGATTCTATATAGAAAATATCAGCATTGACGCAAATCGCTTTTGTACGGACTGGTCCTCTATGTAACTTTTTGTAATTAGGGGCGTTTGATATCACTATTGATATCAACTCCCCTGTCTTCTTTTCCCTATTGCCTCTGTAAGTATCTTCTTTTCATAAGCCTTAATAAACTGGGGCGAACACCTACGGGTGTCTCCCCCTTTTTGGAGTGTCAAAAAAAAAAAAGCTTCAAAATACTGCTTGCCCTCGCTTGCCCACGCTTAGCACGCAGCCGTATGTAATAGTAATAGTAATAGATTCTTCTTCTGTCTTCTATAATCTCCATAGGTAAAAGAAGACTAGCTAGAAATAGTATTGGCAACTTTCTTCCTTGACTTCGTAACTTGTACTGTGCCTATTCATTCTTCCGGCTGAAGGGATTGATTCTATGAACTCTTTCTGCTTCTCAGGCTATGAGACAGATTCACAGTAAGCACAGCTCTTGCTTATCCCCCCTTGCCATCTTATTCATGCTTGGCACACTAAGAGAGGAAGGTCAACGGACTGAGCGCGTTAGCGCAAGAGGAATTGAAAGTTCCCGAAAAAGCGTGTAAAGAAAGCGTGAAAGTCGGTTATTCAAAAAGCTGATGTTCTTCAAGAAGCTTCTCGATGCGAAGTCAAAGGTATAGAAGACGACTTGATATCGCTGACCCTTTCTACCTTACGAGCGTGAAAGTAAGACTAAGCTGTAAGGAAAGTGACCTTGCGAAATTCTCCTATTAAGTTATAGCAAAAGCTTTAGAATCTGATTCGGAAAAGGCCCTATTCACGTCAAATTATCTACTTTGCTATCAGAAGGGCAAGAGTTTCAGTCTTTACTAGATTACGAGTCAGAAATGGAATAAAAAAGTCTGTCAACTCGGGAATTTTGAACATCATCAAATTAGCCTTTCGAAATTCCCCATCATAAGTCGGATTTTTTGTGGCAGTGAAAAACTTTGCTGGCCATTCTAACTCTTTATGATATAATAATTATTAATAGAGTATAAATTAAATACAAAATAAATACTATGTAATTCTTTTTACCATACTATCCAGGTACACAGTATAGAAGTGCATACATATCATATATTTTGTATATGTAAACATACTCTAATTCTATTTTTCACTACATCTCTTTGTATGAATTTCACCCGTCCAAAATAATCAAAGGCCAATTTTTGTGTATGAAGATTTAATCTAAGATGATTGATTCATTCCATACTAGAAATAATCGTGTGAAATAATTTGATAACATGGATTCATTTTTCTCAATGATATTCCACGATCGAAACGAAAGCATTTCATAGAAGTTCATTGATTTCTTATTTTTATAAAGAAAATCAACTTCGTTTTTTAAATAATCCATATTACCCCTTTCCTAGCAGGCAAAGATTGACATATGTGGAAAGACCGATACATTTAGATTGACATGAGGGTCCAATTACATTACATTGCCAGAAATTATGTCGTATATTTGAAATAAGTTGACCTCCTTGCTTCTCTTCTCTCATAGTACAACCTTCTTCCCATTGAGCCTATCGAGACAAAATGTAGGATGAGTGCCTCTAAATCTAGGTCTTTTACTAGTTATTCTTGGAAAAGTCCCCAAATGATGTATTTTTTTAACGAGGTTGTCAGTGACGAGACATAAGGACAACTTTATTTTGTTAAAATTTCTGTTTAAATTTTCAATTGAAATAAATATTTAAATAATAAATCAAAAATAGGATTGAACTAATAAAAGAATAAAAATAAAGCAAAATTTATGGAACTACTTGAGCCGGATGAGAAGAAACCCTCATGTCCAATTTTTAATGGAGGATCCCATAGGAACCTATCTCAATTTTTCTTTGGCTAGACCCATGACTTAAAAACCTACTTTCTTATTATATGAGGTTTATTCGAATATGAAATCCAATCTTGCACAACATCCTGCTTTTTTTACTTCCCAAGCCTTTGGGACATTTTGAAATCGAGAAATCTCGAGTGGAGCCGGTACTATCAGAGTGCAGCTAACCGTTTTGGATTTGCGAATTAGATAACTTATCGATAGAGTGGAAGGAATTATGAGACAAAGAATGCATTGGGAATGAGTGGGAAGGTAGAAAAATTAGAAGAAGAAAGGATTTTGGTTAGACACATTGAATTAGTTGAACTTATTATTCGAACAAATGTAGAATCAGAATGGATGGTTTTGTGTCTATTACAAGTCCTTCACCCTGAGTTAAGACCCATCATTATTG
The DNA here is from genome assembly GCA_037367405.1 of Ottelia alismoides. Lineage (NCBI taxonomy): Eukaryota > Viridiplantae > Streptophyta > Magnoliopsida > Alismatales > Hydrocharitaceae > Ottelia > Ottelia alismoides. Next base: position 118,267 of record JAZKJV010008266.1, read on the forward strand.
TAGATGGGGCTAAACTATTGATTAATAAATTAGGGAATCCAATACAAATTATGACCTGGATTAAATCTACTCATTTTGTAATTCCTATACGGGTAATCCCTTTGAAATTCAAGGATATTGTCATATTTTTTGCACATAATTCTTGATAGTTATAGAGATTTATGTGATGTTATATTATTCTGTACCGTTTCTTATTTTCTATTTTCGTCTGAACTCTTATGTAATTTACCCATGGGTCCTCTCTATATAAGAGAGCCTAGGGTTCTATGGAATATATTGATTACTCATTTTCCACCAACATGGTATCAGAGCCAAAACCCTAACCCTAAAATCCTCGTCCCGCCGCCGCCCCTCTCTCTCTCTCTAACTCTCGGCGGCGCCTCCGGTTCCTCTTTCTCGCTGCCGAGACCTTCCGCCGCCGCCGCCGGTCTCTCCAGCCCCGCCACTGGTCCCTCCAGCCCTGCCACCGCCCCACTCCCGCCGGCAACCCCCACTCCGCCAGTAACCCTCCCTGCCGGCAACCCCCCTCCCGCCGGCAACTTTTCCTCCGTCAGCCAATATCTCTCCATGGATTTGAGTGCATAAAAGTCTACATATGCACTCAAATCCTATCAAGTTTATGTAGACACCAGTTTCTTGTGTACAATCCCTAGTTTTCGTCTCCGGCAACATGTCAGAAAGTAAAGTCGATATGCCCTCCATAGACGCATTCAAAGGTCCAGTGCCAATAGTCAAAGATGGATGGGACGGACTATGAGCTCTAGGCGTTGCAGTTCATGAGTCTCATGAAGTCGAACGGTAAGAAGCATATACTTACCGAGGATGAGCCGGCAGAGAAGACTGGGATCTATGCCTCCTGGGAGGCCGATGATTCTTATGCCAAGGTTTGGCTATCAGGAACACTGTCGTTGGAGATTGCCAATGATGTCCTCCATCAGCCCACCGCCAAGGTGATGTGGGATATACTGGCTGCCACATATTCACAGGTTCGGAACGAGACCAAGATGTTACAGCTCCAGCATGATATTTTTACGATGAAGCAGAATGGGCGGCCGCTTCACTCTTTGTACACGTCCCTGCGGGAGATATTTGAGAAACTATATAGCACTATACCACTCACGGCTACTCCAGAGTAGCAGAAGACCTTCCGGAATGCTACCATGGTGGGCGTACTACTAGCAGCACTTGATCCTGAGTATGAGTCAGCCTGCTCTCAGATACTTCCCTATGCTACTATTCCTCCTATGGAGGAAGTTTACCGGAGGCTCAGTCGCATCTCTGTTTCTTCCAGCACATCTACTCCACCTCCTTCGGTGATGGCTGTATCGCGAGGAAGATGTGGTCAATCTTCCTTTCCTGGACGTGGATCTCATGGCCGAGGAGGTCGTTTTGGCCAGCCGTGCACTTTCTGTCATCGCACAGGTCACTCAGAGGATACATGCTATTCTAAGCATGGGTTTCCAGCATCGGCCAATGGTTTAAATATCGGTTTCGGATATCGTATCGATACCCTGTCAGTACAAAATTTCGATGACATTTCGCCCATATTGACCACCATTTGTGAAGAAATGACTGGAAACTGCCTTCATATCGCCATTTCGCTCGAGATTTCGGTACCTTGTCGAAACCGAAATTTCGCCGAAATTTCACGAAATTTGAAACCATGGCATCAGCGCGTGTAACCGAGCATGTTGCATATCCGTCTGCATCCACTCTAGATCACCGGTTCGACGAGCTTGTGGCGTGCCTGCGTGATATTATGCCTTAATAATCTACTGATTCTCCAGGTGGATCTTCAGATATTGCCGCTTCAGCATCTGCCAGTACTTCTGCCGCTGCCAGTACCTCAAGTAGTGCTACTGCCTTTACATCTTGTCATGATCTTTCAGATTGGATTATGGATTCTGGCGCAACCCATCACCTCTGCCGTAACAGAGATAGACTTGAGTCATACATGGACATTCCTCCTGGACGCTCAGTGCTCATAGTTGATGGGACTCATTCCCCCATCGTTGGACAGGGGGAGATCACATTGCCACATTCTATGCATTTACAGAATGTTCTACATGCTCCTGATTTTTCCATGAATTTATTATCCATTAGTCAGATTACGAAGGATTTGCACTGTCGTGCTATATTTGACCCATCGTCTCTCATTTTTCACATACTAATGGGCAGGGTGATTGGCTGTGGCTTTAAGCAGAATGGTCTCTATAGTCTGGTCCGGAATTCATATGCTGGTGTCCCTTCCCATTCACCCGGATCAGTCTCTCCATACTCCTGGCATCTACGCTTTGGTCACCTCCCGCTCCAGAAGATGCGTCATCTGTTTCCTCAGATCTCTCCGAGTTCGTCGTTTCGTTGTGAAGCTTGTCAGTTGGGAATGCATCATTGTTCTAGCTTCCCTAGTCGTCAGATTCGGAGCAGTAGCTCCCCATTTGAGTTGTTTCATATTGATATTTGGGGTCTGAGCCGTATTCCTGATCATCGGAGAAGCAAGTTCTATCTGGTTGTAGCTAATGACTTTTCTCGTGTATCTTGGGTTTTTCTTTTAAAGAATAAATCTGAAGGAGGGTATGTTATTAAAAATCTTATCATCGAAGTGCAGAATGTTTTTTCTTCTTCTGTCAAATATGTTCGTACGGATAATGCATTGGAATTCTGCACTCGCTCTCTCTCCCACTTCTTTTCGTCCAAAGGTATTATTCATCAAACCACCTGTGCTTACACATCTCAACAGAATGGAGTGACAGAGAGAAAACATCGTCACCTTCTTGATATCACTCGAACCCTTCTTATCCAGAGTTGTGCGCCTATCACTTTTTGGGGATGCTGTCCTTACAGCCTGATACCTTGTCAATCGCATGCTGTCCTCTGTTCTTGGTGAGAAAATTCTTCTTTCCTTTATTTTCCCAGATAAGGAATTGTTTTCACTTACTCTCGTGTCTTTGGTATTGTTGCCTTTGTTCACCACTTGTCTCCTGGTCTTGACAAACTCTCTCCTAGAGCCGTCAAGTGTGTCTTTGTAGGTTACTCTCGGACTCAGAAGGGTCATCGTTGTTATTACCCCATAAACTAGAAATATTTGGTAAGTGCTGATGTTACATTTTTTGAGTCCGTTATGTACTCCCCTGCGGGTGACAGGTTGGCTTCTTCCACAACTAATGATGATGTCTATGTTCCTCCTCCTAGTCTGAGTCCACCTGTGTCCATTCCTATCCCAGTTGTCACGCCACCACCACCACAACCAACTATCCCACCATTACCTAAATTCTATACACGTCGGTCATGTCCTGCTCAGGCGGCACGTCAAGAATCCATCACGCCTCAGGTATGTTCAGATTCTATTACTAATGATGGGTCAGATAATGTAAATGTGCTGGATTCTTCGTTGCAGGAGGATGCACCATCGAGTGTAGTGGACGGTGATCTTGATGTCCCTATTGCTATTCGGAAGCAGAAACGGACTTGCGCGTCTTATCCCTTTGCTTCCCAGGTTTCCTTTCACCGTCTCACAGGAGACTTTTAGAGATTTGCTGCAGCTTTCTCCTCCGTGGAGATACCACGGACTTATCAAGAGGCAATGAAAATTGTCTGCTGGAGATTGGCTATGGAAGAAGAAATGCATGCTTTACAGTCCCGCAGTACATGGAGCCTGGTTACTGCTCCATCTGGCGCATCTATTGTTAGCTGCAAATGGGTGTTTACAGTTATATACCATGCAGATGGTAGTCTTGATTGGTACAAGGCAAGACTTGTTGCGGGAGGTTTTACACAAACCTATGGTGTGGACTATTTGGATACATTCTCTCTAGTGGCTCGGCACTCTATTCTTCGCATTCTTTTATCGGTTGCTGTGGTACGTGACTGGTCAATTTTTCAACTTGATGTCAAGAACGCATTCTTGTATGGAGATTTGCAGGAAGATGTCTACGTGCAGCAGCCACCGGGGTTCACTGATGAGGGGGAGAATCATATGGTGTGTAGACTTCACAAGGCGATATATGGCCTTAAACAGAGTCCAAGGACGTGGTTCCAGAAGCTTTCCCACCTAATTGAACGACATGGATTCAAAAGATCAAATGCGGATCGCTCGTTGTTTATTCAGAAGACTTCTAGCGGTACGGTCGTCATCATGGTATATGTTGATGATATTCTGGTTACATGAGATGACGTTCAGGGAGTAGAGATGGCAAAAGCATTCTTGAGCTGTCAGTTTGTTACGAAGGATCTTGGTACAGTAAGATATTTTCTGGGGTTGGATTTGCCAGGAATGCACAGGGTCTGGTGATGACCCAAACGAAATATATTACAGATTTGCTGATTGAAACATGCATGGTTGGATGTAGACCATCGAGCACTCCTATGGATCCAAGTATGAAACTGTATGACAATGATACTGTTGAAGTGGACAGCAGAAGATATATAGAGATGGTGGGTAAGCTTCTTTATATCACTATAACTCGACCCGATATTGCTTTTGCAGTAAGTCGGGTGAGTCAATTTATGGAGCAGCCAAGACAGGTTCATATGGATGCCATATACATGATGCTGAGGTATCTAAAGTCTTCTCCAGGCTCAGGGTTGCTGTTTAGAAAGAACACAGATTTATCAATTTCAGCGTGTGCAGACGCAGATTATGCTGGGTGTCCTAAGGATCGTTAGTCTACTTCAGGCTTTGCCATTTTTGTGGGGAGCTCTCTGGTTTCTTGGAAAAACAAGAAACATACTGTTGTGGCGAGATCTAGCGCTGAATCTGAATATAGGGCCATGGCGCAAGTTTACATGGAGATGATGTGGGTTCGAGCCGTATTAGAAGACTTACATATAGATGTACCTTTACCCATGCAGCTTCAGTGTGACAATCAAGCAGCTTTGTTTATTGCCAACAATCCAGCATTTCACGAAAGAACAAAGCATATCGAAGTATATTGCCACTACACTAGAGATATGATCGAGAAGGGCTTGATTTCTACTTCACACGTTAGTTCAGAGGATCAGACTGCCGACATATTTACCAAGCCATTGCTCAGAGGATCCTTTCAGCGATGTTCTTCCAAGCTGAGCATGATTGACATCTATGCTCCATCTTGAGGGGGAGTGTAGAGATTTATGTGATGTTATTATGTACCATTTCTTATTTTCTATTTTCTTCTGGACTCTTATGTAATTTACCCATGGGTGCTCTCTATATTAGAGAGCCTTGGGTTCTGTGGAATATATAGATTACACATTTTCCACCAACAATAGTCTTGTATTTTTTCATCTTGGAGTCCCGTGGAAAAGTTTTTGGTTGTGTGACGACTTTGAGTTGTACCAAGTCTAAAACCACGTGAATTTATTTTTGTGTTCCATGTTTTTTATTATACCATTTTTCATCCATATGGTATTTTAAATATGATCTAAATTTTAGTTTCTATAAAAGTTATTTAGATTCATCCTTCAATATATTGTTATGACATGTGGTTCTTTTATTAGATAACTACGCCATCGAGCTTGGGGTCCTAACCTTTTTACAATGATACCCCCCGTTGACTTCAGCTTTACCAATAAGTAAATCAACTTCGTTCAAACCCACAATCTAACATAACACGCGACATTGAAGTTGACTTAACATCGTTGTTTTTGGACAAGCTTTACTAGGTTTTTATTGGAGGAAAACACAACAATATTATGGAAGTTAGGCTTTCAGATATCATGGTTAGATTTCTTAGATAATTGTCTATTGAGGATGATCCCTCGACAATGAGTTGTGTGCTTGTAATACTATGATTATGTCATAACGATGAGAAGATTCCTTTATCACTTGAGGTCTCTTCTCATTAAGTGGATTGGGTCAGACCATCTTGAATATGCTAAATAAAATAGCATTGCTATAAATATGATTGATAACATTGCTATGTACATTTTGACCCTCAATATATAGTTAAAACCAATGGTAAATTTACGAAGACTCCCTCTAACACACAGAAAAATGTGGAATGAATAATATGATATATTGAATAGTATGTCCTAGATTTCATTATATAGAGAAATGCTAGGGTGAGTATTGATTCTAGGGAAGGGTAAGGGCTCTTTTTATGTAAAGAGGTTGTTGGAGTATTTGGTTGTGCGCCATATGAGTTGTATGAGGGTAAATGGATCTCTCTAAGATCTATTTACCCTATCCATATGTTTAGTTCCACATCTACCAGTGGTGGGACTTGGAGGCTCTGTGGAGGCTATATAAGGAGCCCCAGACCTCCTGTATCCTTGGAGAAAAAGGAATGCAATATCCGCCCCTTTGAGGGCTTATCTCGTGGTTTCATCCCGCTCCTTAGGGAGTAGGGTTCCACGTAAAAATCTTGTGTTCCAAGTTTATATTTATGTTCTTATGCTCTGTTTATCATTCCGCTTCTGCATTTCTTTTTCCTAACATGGTATCAGAGCGGTTCGGTTCTCGAGATCCGAAGGCATCTAGGGTTTTCTGAACCCTAGTTTCTCATGAGCATAGTTCCAGATGGGGGCACCACGCCGCACAGCCGCATCTCCTGGCAGTGCACATTGGCACCTCTTCCAGCATGCGGGAACCCCAGACGGCTGCCAAGCCGCAAAAATCAACAACAAGGGTTCCATATTAACAGCAACACTCCCCCATTATCTGCATCTGCTGTGATAACATTGCATAAAATGATTATCGAGAAATCATTTTATGTTTGTTATCTTATCGAGATTCGATTCAAATTCTCATTTTGATTATTTATGTTCAAGTTGTAAGATTTATTATCAGTTGTTTCTGGAGATTTTCTCTTATTTAGTTCCAATAATCTTTTCATAGCAAACACTCTTTTTAAGAAGAGGAGGAGCATTTAATTACTTATAAGAGTGGCTCAACTAGAACACAGATAGATTACTTTGCGTTGAGGAGAAGAGATCGGTTGTGTTGCAAAGATTGCAAAGTAATCCCTGGAGAGAGTTTGACAACCCAACATCGCTTGTTAGTCTTGGATTTACAAATAAATAGGGCTGGTAAAGAAAGGAAGGTTCCTAAGATCACTAGAACTAGGTGGTGGAATCTTCTGCTGAAGCAATCAAGCTTCAGGGAGAAGGTTTTAGAAGACTTATCTTGGGATTGTAGCGGTAGTGCAAACGAGATGTGGGAGGCGGTAGCATCTTGTATTCGAAAGGTAGCCAAAGAGATGCTAGGCGAGTCAAAAGGAGGAGCTCCGGGTCAAAAGGAGGCTTGGTGGTAGAAGTGAAGGGGTGCAAGAGAAGCTAAAAATTAAAAGAGCTTGCTTTAAAGCTATGTCTAAAGATAGAACAGAGGAAACTGTCACAAACTATAAAATAGCGAAGAAGGAAGCAAAGAAGGCTGTAAGCGAAGCTAAGTCAAAAGCTTATGAGGTTTTGTATAAAAATCTCAACTCTAAGGAGGGCCAGAAGGATATATTCAGGTTGGCCAAAGCAAGAGAAAGAAAGACCAAAGACCTTTCTCAAGTGTGATGCATTAAGGACGAGGAAGGTCACGTGCTTGTTACTCAGAAGGATATAGAGACTAGATGGGAGCAGTACTTCCATAAACTTTTCCATTGGAGAAGGAAGTAGAGAGATCACTTTGGGTGATCTAGCTAGTAGTGAAAGTTACTTGAATCGTGCATGCTATAGACGAATACAAAGAAAAGAAGTAGAGGAGGCTTTGAAGTCTATGAGACCTGGAAAGGTGTTGGACCGGATGACATCCCAGTAGAAGTATGGAAAGTTTTAGGTGAGCGTGGTTTGACTTGGCTTACGAATCTATTCAATGTTATTTGGCGAAGCAAGAAAATGCCTGAAGATTGGAGGAGGAGTATCGTGGTGCCTCTTTATAAGAACAAAGGAGACATTCAAAATTGTTCAAATTACAGAGGTATCAAGCTGATGAGTCACACTATGAAAATTTGGGAACGTGTGATCGAAAGAAGGTTGAGGCAAGTTTCCCAAGTAAAAGAAAACCAATTCGGATTCATGTCAGGTCGCTCAACTATTGAAGCCATCCATTTGCTGGAGAAACATGGAGATTTATGAGCTAAAAGGAAGAATATCCATATGATCTTTATTGATTTGGAGAAGGCTTATGATTCCGTCCCACGAGAGGTACTATGGAGAGTTTTGGAGAAGAGACAAATACCTGTCCTATACATTAATCTCATAAAGGATATGTATAATAGGGCTTTATCTTTTGTAAGGACCCCGACGGGGAAGACTGACTATTTTGATATCAACATTGGTTTACATCAAGGTTCAGCTTTGAGTCCATTTCTTTTTACTTTGATTATGGACGAGTTGACAAGTCACATTCAGGATGAGTTACCTTGGTGTATGTTATTTGCTGATGATATTGTGTTGATTGACGAGACTAGAGATGGAGTAAATGAGAAGCTTGAGGTTTGGAGACATGCATTGGGAGACTAAAGGCTTTCGTATAAGTAGGGTTAAGACGGAATATATGGAATGCACCTTTGATGGAAGCAATGGTGAAGGAATCGAGGTGAAGATTGGTGACGATAACATTCAGAAGAGAGATTCTTTTAGATATCTGGGATCTATTTTGCAACATGATGGGGAAATTGATGGAGATGTTACTAATAGAATAAATGCAGGCTGGCTAAAGTGGAGAGGAGCCTCCGCTGTTTTTGTGATAAGAAAATTCCTTTAAAATTAAAGGAAAGTTTTACAAAGCAGCCGAGAGACCTGCTATGCTTTATGGTTCTGAATGTTGGCCTGTGAACCATAGACATGTGCAGAGAATGGCTGTAGCAGAAATGAAAATGCTAAGATGGATGTGTGACATACACGTAAAGATCGGATTCGGAATGATGCAATTAGAATGAAAGTTGGTGTAGCTCCGATCGAGGATAAGATGCGAGAAAACCGCTTAAGATGGTTTGGTCATTTGCAAAGAAGGTCAACTGATGCACCGGTTAGGAGATGCGAGTGTTGGGATGTTGAGCCGGCTAAGAGAGGGCGAGGACGGCCCAAGAAGTGTTGGAAAAGACTTACGAAGGGATCTTAGCTTTTTGGATATAAGTCCGGGATTGACCCAAGAAGATCTGAATGGAGGCGAAGAATCCATGTAGCCGACCCTACTTAATTGTGGGAAAAGGCTTTGTTGTTGTTGTTGTTAGTTCCAATAATCATGTTGTTCGAAGAAACTAGGGTTTTCTTTACGAAACCCTGATCATGGCCGTCATAAACAATATTCCACGATTCGGCTTCCTCTTCCAGGAGATTTACTCAAGATCAACTAGTGCCAATCTCCTTGCGGCACAGATCCAACAATGCCATCGGGTTGCCATTTCGCAGGTCCTGTTATCTAATTTCATCTGCTTCGAGTGGCGGTTTGCGCTACCCATTCAAATGATCCTGCATCTCCAAACAGTCAACTCGCATGTTCCAGGCCCGTAGCAAAAAAAATGCGTGATGGCGCAACGCACGAGCCCTTGCAGCTCCAGTCGCATATGTCGGTGCGACATCCTCCATCTCACACTGCACCAACTTCGGCGGCCTGGATCTCCTTCACAGCCTCGCGCCAGGTGGCGTGAGGCACCCAGGCGGTCTCCCCTTCAAGTCGACACCTCCCTTCCAGAAGTTTCAGGCAACATCCCATTCCCTTGCGCTCTCCCTCCGCTCCAGAGCGAAACCCTAAACTCCACGCGACCCTTCCATGCGCTACCCTTCGCAGGCGACCTTCAAAGTCGCCACGTGCAGGTGCCCTGCGATTCTCCAGCCCAGGAAATCCCCAGGCGGCGGTGCTCATCTCTCCATCGCGCCCCTATTGAAGGCGGCGTAGGTGAAATAGAGGCTCCCCTCGGGAGAACGCTAATTAGAAGTTGCATTGGGCCCTGTCGTAGGGGTCAAAGTTTAATAAAATGTGGAGGGCCCAACTGGGTCTTTAAAAAAGGAAGGGATTTTTTTTTTTATAAAAAGGCCCAGCGAAAAAAAAATTTAAAAAAAAGGGCGAGTACAAGAAAAAGTCGTACACAAAATATTGAGAAAAAAAAAGAGTGGAGGAATTGAGTTAAAAAAGGAGATTGGTATAAAAAAGGAAAAAAATGACGCAAATCCGTAAAAAAAAGTGATACGATTTATTAGTATTCTGTTTCTCCATTATCTTGTCTTCTCCCAACTTGGTCGACGATTGTCATTCCGACCAGTTTGGGAGAAAGGGGATGTATTGTGTAGAGTAACAGGCCAATTTGTCAGATTTTCTAGATTCTCTAGACTCCAGATTGCAAGCCATTCAGACTCTACAGTTGTTCAGACTCGACGTTAGATGTTTTCGAGTCTCCAATTTCAGACATGCACATTGGATGCGGTCTTTTCAGACGGGCATATGTGTGGCATCTTTTGTCGTGGTCCCCATCATTCTTGTTGTCAGGCCAGAGTTTTCATGTAAGCCATTGGGATTCCATAGTAAAGGACCATTCCCTATGCCATATGAGCAAGGGTTTTCAGGTGGTATCATAGGGACTGCAGAGTAGAGTACCATTCTCTGAGCCAGATGGGAGAGACCCAGTTCTCCGACGAAGAGACTCCAGGCACAGTTTCAGACTCGATGGTCAGATTCCAAGTTCTCAGTTGACTCACACTTCAGCCCGTTCGTCCTCCTCACCTGCACGGCATGAAAAGCAACGTCCTCGACAGCAACCAACAATTGTACGCGTTGAGTTGATATTGTCTGTAGTGTCCTGTAGCGTGAGTTGAGTTTCTTTCCGTTTGTCCAAGCTGAGCATTGCATGCTCCAGATTGAGGGGGAGTGTTGGAGTATTTGATTGTACGCCATATGAGTTGTTGGAGGGTAAATGGATCTCTCCAGGATCCATTTACGCCATCCATATGTTGAGTCCTACATCTACCAGTGGTGGGACTTGGAGGCTCTGTGGAGGTTATATAAGGAGCCCCAGACCTCTTGTATCCATGGATAAAAAGAAATGCAATATCCGCCCCTTTGAGGGCTTCTCCTGTGGTTTCATCCCGCTCCTTAGGGAGTAGGGTTCCATGTAAAATCTTGTGTTCCGAGTTTATATATCTATTCTTATGCTCTGTTTATCATTCTGCTTCCACATTTTTATTTCATAACAGAGGTCAATAAGGAAATGTGTTTTTAATGAAAAAACATTTCATTGTCGAGGAGATGCCCACCCTTAAACTTCTTTGTAGCAAAGACCTCAAGGTCTTTAGGCTTTTCGTATGCTCAATTACCCAAAATATAAACTCATTTCGTGCAAGCCATATAGACCATAGGATAGCTGCTACCCAAATCTTGGTGGGGGCTAATCCCATATCCTGAAACGTTTAGGCATTCCCAAAAATCAAGTCAATCAGAGGCAGAGAACATCTCAACAAGTGTTCTAACCCATATCTCCCTTGTAAAGGAGCACCCAAAAGGAGGTACTCAACATTTTCCTCTTCTGCCGAACAATGCTAATATGTGTTGCCACTCCCAAGGAAGAACCGAGCTCTTCGCTCACTAGTAATAAGGTGATTCTTCCTTGTAACTAAATAAAACTCTGAACATGCAACCTATGAACTGATTAGAGGCAACCACCTAATCAAAAAGTGTCATCAAGTAGAAGGTCGTATATGCCTTCCCTACCGTGAAGGCCTTATGTGATCAATAGTATTTGGCGATCAGTGGCAAATCGGCATAATATCCACAAGCTTCATAAACTACGCAAAATGAGCCGGAATGAGAGTGGGATTCAGTTGTCGCCCTCCGAACAATCCCTCACAAAGCAACCTATATCAACTGCTAGAGAGAAAATGCAAAAGAAATGTGTATGTAACGCTACCTACCCAGTCCAATCATTAGTCCAAACAGGTCTCATGAGAGGAATCACATGAGGGAGTACTGAGCAAATCCCCTTCCAGAAATTGGAAGGCTAAGGTTCAACAACCTATGATGAGGGCACAAAATCTTGCATCGCATATCAGACCTTTATCTCATATTCTGATCACCCACTTTGTTAATAAAGCATTATTCATCGCTTCAAGGATAGAAGTTCCCAATCCACCATCCTCCATCAACATCAGGGGTTTCCTGTAACATCCAGATCCGCACAAGCCCAAACCCGACCCGATTAGGGTCCGATTAATCCAATAAAGTTGGTGGTCAATACTAAACAATCTAAATCGATCAACTAATCATGAATCTAAAGTTGTTCGGGCGAAATCGATCAAAAATCGATCGCGTCGTAATGCGTGCCCGAAAAAGCCACGACGTAAATTCGGAAACCACTAAACAATCCGGGACCGCCATAAAATCCAATTTGACAAAACAAGACCAACGGGATCGACCGTTCGTCAATCGTAGGTCGTTTGGTATTTTAATTTCGCAAAATTTAAACCCAAACCAAAACCGTATCTCAAAATTTCGGGGATCCAAACCCGATCGGAAGTAATCAATATTATACTCATATTGACCTTCATTTTGAGACGATCGAAACGAAATATTTCACGCTAATATCCGACGCTTGAGGCGCGAATACAGTCAACTTGTAGTATGTCAAAATAAGGTTGGATTTTTTATTTTAAAAAATAAAATAAAATTAAGCAGACTGCAACTGTTATAAAAAAGGGTGATTTATGACATCAACAGGCTGATGTCGGCCTGTTGATGTCATGGATGTTGTCATGGGAAAGATTGACAAATGTCTCTAATGTTATCCCAACGTGTAGATCCTTCTCTCTTTCTTTTCTCTCCCCCTTCCCATTTTCGACGTTATGGCCTTCCCCCTCTTCTTCCTATTCTCCTCTCAATTCCCACGTGATTTTCCTCTCCCATAGCAATTCTGCTGGATCTTCCCTTAAGATTTGCTGCTGCTCATCCTTCAAGATGAGCCGATTGCTGTAGAAAGCTCCTGTTGAGGCTCTATTTCAGACCTCCTACAACTTAAGAGCTTTGGGGTTGCTCTAAATCCTAGGAAAAGTACTGGAGTTTTCAAATCTGGTGCTTCTTTACTCCAATTCCAGCAATTGCATGCAAGTTCCTCTTCAAACTTGAAAATCCCTCTCTATTCTTTGCTGCCATTCGTGAACAATTCTCTTCCTCTCTTGCATGCTATTCATGACACCTTCATTTTAAAATCAAAATTACCTGATTAAATTTCACATTTTAACTTCTAACATGAAATGTTTGGTGTTTTAAATGTAAATGGATTATAGTTATGTACATAACAATGCTAGAAAATGATTTCCATGAGTCACATGGTGCATGTTAGCCTTGGTAGAAGCCGAACACTGGTTTGAATTAGTGCTGAAAACAATTTTTTTTAAATTACTGAAGACTTCAAAGTGGAAATTTTTATGTCTGCTAATAAGTTGAAGTCAGCATTTGGTACAAAGTTATTCTATTTGAGTGTTTTCATACATTATATTTGATGTAGAAATTCAAGTATCAAATATGCTATATAATTCTGGTTTAAAACAGAAAATGCAGTTTAAACATTATAATAAACATGACCTTCAACAGGGTTTTGCATGTGTAATCTTTTGATAATCATGTATACATGTTTTTGAATGTCATGTGTTCATTCTTCTCTAACAGACATGATTAAACCTTATGATTTCATTTTAAGTACTGTACATATGTTGATGGCTATATGCATCCATTTATTAGATTTATAAATATATTCTTTTGATTATGTAGAAGATGTGAGTATATTATATGCATATATGTATTAATTTTTTTTTTTGCAATCATGAATTACTCGTAACATAAATGATGAATAGACGTAGATATTTGGCCTTTAGTCTATATGTATACGTTTCAATTTGAATTATTTGGATCATTTCTTATTCACGAGGATTAGTTAGTGTGTGGATCTAGTTGGGAAATTTCTTTCATTTCCATCAAATCAAATTTGGTAGATGGGATTAACATTTACATGAATATCATTACATTTTGCTGTGCTTGAGAGTGTCTATTTTGGGGATGGTGTTCCCCCAGCAACATCCCCTTCGATAAGATGATTTTGTATAGGATACTTAAGTAACTCCACAGCAGCTTCAATCTTACTGGGCATCCTTTCAAGCATACCCAATATTCTAACGTGGAAATCTGAATGGAGTGATTAACAAAATCAAGATCAAATGGAAAATTCTCGTCTGATTTATCATAGAGTAATCTTCTAGCATGTTTAGAAGGGCTTGTTTCTAGTGTGTTCTTGTAATCAACACCTCTTGATTATAGAAATTTCAAACCTAATTAAATTCACTTATTAGTTACTAAGTTGTTGATTTGAAGAGACACGGAGATTTAGGGAAGATTTGCACACTTGAACTTAATTTATATCCAATAAACCATTCTTGACCTTATGAATTTCTAGAAGAGAATGTTAAGGAGGGTGCATAAACTTGACTCCAAATCTAAGATCAAAATCATTTGAATCTAGGAAACTCGATGCTTGATCAGATCAAGAAATTTAAGTGACATACATTACCGTGAAATCTATGAGATTGTTGGTTGATAATGAATCAGTAATGATATTGTTTAAGCCGGTCACTATGATCCTTACTTGACCGTGCGAGGGTGCGGTGACCCTCAACTGGGTGGGAGATAGGAAGCCCAGTTAGGCAGCGGCTGCCAAGTGCGCGGGTCTAGGATTTCATTCCTTTTTACGCGAGCTTGCAGTGTTTTTATGCCTCGTTGGGATCCCGACTTTTGGCCAGTTCCGCTGACCCTTTGTTTTAGGATACCCATGCGAGGGAACCTCGCTCTTCAGTTTTTCGTACGAGCTCGTTTGCCCGTACTAGTCGGGCCAGTTTTCTATAGTGACTTTTCGGAGAGTCTCTCTCACCCGTCTCTGGGGCGTAGTTTTGGAGTAGACCTTTCCTTCTATTGGACCACACTTCTAATTAGAGGGCGAGACGGAAGAGCCTCTTAGGAGGCTACCTCACCGCTTGAGTTTTAATTACTTTTTTGCCAATAGGTTTGGCGACGTTACATCTGAAATCATCTGGGGTTACATTTGGGGGAGTTTCAGTTGAACTCAGAGAGCAGTATTATAGATCTTGTCTAAGAGAGGAAGTTGAGTGTAAGTTGTTTTGACTAGAGTTGACTATAATTAAGTTAAGTGGACGTGTTGGGAACTTAGTTAGGATGTATTATACAACACCGCATGCTTACGGAGGTCATACACCGACCAAGACCACAACCTATCTACTTAACTTAAGAATTTAACTAAAATCAAGAGTCATTCAAAACCTAAATCTTCCTTATAAAAATCCATATTTAAGAATTCTAAATAGTAATACATTAATAGTTATATGTATAATTATACATATGAATCATCAACTATTACGTGAATATATATAATGTTATATGGTAATTGGGAAAATTTTTACATATGTCATTAACTACTATATAATAATGTGACATATGGGAGGTAATGGGAAAGCTTGAAGTATCCATCACTATAGCATGAAATTCTTTTTCAAAACAAGTAGTTGTAACTTTTGGTTGTTATGCCTTTCTACTTGTTTCTTTTGTATCCATATTAAATGCCTGCTTATTTTATAATATGAAATATGGGTGTACCAGCGCTCGCTGATGCCTCTTCTTCTTACCATGTTTTGGCAGGCAAGGAGCCTGTAACACATTAGCAGGTTGATGACATCTAGAGATCGTATTTGTTAGAGATTGCAGAAGATTTCCTTCTTTATATTCTATTGTAATCCAACGAGGGCTTTTATGTTAAGAGAATATTCTATGTGGCTATTTGTTAAGAGAATATTCTATAGAGAATATTCTATATTCTAAAGAATATTCTTTAGAATATTCTCCTTTGAGCCCTCTAGGGTTTAGTCCTATATAAGGACCCCTAGACCTCCTGAATAAACAACGAATCATCTTTTCTTATCATTCTTTCACATGGTATCAGAGCAACGGTCCTAGGCCGGTGTTCTGACCTAATCACCCCTCCGCCACCGCCAGCCCTCCAAGTTCATCTACAACCGCGTGCCGCCTCGGGTCTCCGTACCTCCTGCCTTAGGCCCGTGCCGCCTCGGCTGAGCGTCGCCAGGCTGCTCTAGGGCAGCCAGGTACCACCGCCAGGTCAGCCAGGCCCGCCTTGCGCTGCCAGGCGCCTCCGCTAGCCCTCTCAGGGCCTCCTTCCGCCACCAGGCCAACTCCGCCAGGCCCCCTCTTGTGCCGTCAAACGATCATTGCCTCATCCTTCTTATTTCTTGATGAGGGTTTAGATATTTGATGATAAATTGAGGGAATCTCTCTAGGTCACTTTTTCTTGACCTAAGCCGCCACGATGACATCTGCCGAGATCAAGCACACGTACCCTACTTCTTCTTTGCTGGTACATGGCACTTCTATCAAGTTGAAGTGCTCCGAAAATTATGTTCTATGGTCTCGGTCTTTTAAAGTGTTTGTTGGTGGCCAACGCAAGAGCTACGTTCTTGCAAAAGTTCCACATGCGGAAACTGATAAGGACTATGAAACTTGGTTTGTTGATAATTGTCAGGTTATCACTTGGATGACGAACAGTGTCGATCCAAACGTTGCTGCGAATCTTCTTTACAAAGACACCGCTAAGGCAATGTGGGAAAACCTTGAGCGTACATATTCTTAAAAGACGACTAAGTTATGCATATAACAATGCTAGAAAATGATTTCCATGAGTCACATGGTGCATTTTAGCCTTGGTAGAAGCCGAACACTGGTTTGAATTAGTGCTGAAAACAATTTTTTTTTAAATTACTGAAGACTTCAAAGTGGAAATTTTTATGTCTGCTAATAAGTTGAAGTCAGCATTTGGTACAAAGTTATTCTATTTGAGTGTTTTCATACATTATATTTGATGTAGAAATTCAAGTATCAAATATGCTATATAATTCTGGTTTAAAACAGAAAATGCAGTTTAATCATTATAATAAACATTACCTTCAACAGGGTTTTGCATGTGTAATCTTTTGATAATCATGTATACATGTTTTTGAATGTCATGTGTTCATTCTTCTCTAACAGACATGATTAAACCTTATGATTTCATTTTAAATACTGTACATATGTTGGTGACTATATGCATCCATTTATTAGATTTATAAATATATTCTTTTGATTATGTAGAAGATGTGAGTATATTATATGCATATATGTATTAAATTTTTTTTTGCAATCATGAATTACTCGTAACATAAATGATGAATAGACGTAGATATTTGGCCTTTAGTCTATATGTATACGTTTCAATTTGAATTATTTGGATCATTTCTTATTCACGAGGATTAGTTAGTGTGTGGATCTAGTTGGGAAATTTCTTTCATTTCCATCAAATCAAATTTGGTAGATGGGATTAACATTTACATGAATATCATTACATTTTGCTGTGCTTGAGAGTGTCTATTTTGGGGACGGTGTTCCCCCAGCAACATCCCCTTCGATAAGATGATTTTGTATAGGATACTTAAGTAACTCCACAACAGCTTCAATCTTACTGGGCATCCTTTCAAGCATACCCAATATTCTAACGTGGAAATCTGAATGGAGTGATTAACAAAATCAAGATCAAATGGAAAATTCTCGTCTGATTTATCATAGAGTAATCTTCTAGCATGTTTAGAAGGGCTTGTTTCTAGTGTGTTCTTGCAATCAGCACCTCTTGATTATAGAAATTTCAAACCTAATTAAATTCACTTATTAGTTACTAAGTTGTTGATTTGAAGAGACAAGGAGATTTAGGGAAGATTTGCACACTTGAACTTAATTTATATCCAATAAATCATTCTTGACCTTATGAATTTCTAGAAGAGAATGTTAAGGAGGGTGCATAAACTTGACTCCAAATCTAAGATCAAAATCATTTGAATCTAGGAAACTCGATGCTTGATCAGATCAAGAAATTTAAGTGACATACATTACCATGAAATCTATGAGATTGTTGGTTGATAATGAATCAATAATGATAATGTTTAAGCCGGTCACTATGATCCTTACTTTACCGTGCGAGGGTGCGGTGACCCTCAACTGGGTGGGAGATAGGAAGCCCAGTTAGGCAGCGGCTGCCAAGTGCGCGGGCTAGGATTTCATTCCTTTTTACGCGAGCTTGCAGTGTTTTTATGCCTCGTTGGGATCCCGACTTTTTGGCCAGTTCCGCTGACCCTTTGTTTTAGGATACCCATGCGAGGGAACCTCGCTCTTCAGTTTTTCGTACGAGCTCGTTTGCCCGTACTAGTCGGGCCAGTTTTCTATAGTGACTTTTCGGAGAGTCTCTCTCACCCGTCTCTGGGGCGTAGTTTTGGAGTAGACCTTTCCTTCTATTGAACCACACTTCTAATTAGAGGGCGAGACGGAAGAGCCTCTTAGGAGGCTACCTCACCGCTTGAGTTTTAATTACTTTTTTGCGAATAGGTTTGGCGACGTTACATCTGAAATCATCTGGGGTTACATTTGGGGGAGTTTCAGTTGAACTCAGAGAGCAGTATTATAGATCTTGTCTAAGAGAGGAAGTTGAGTGTAAGTTGTTTTGACTAGAGTTGACTATAATTAAGTTAAGTGGACGTGTTGGGAACTTAGTTAGGATGTATTATACAACACCGCATGCTTACGGAGGTCATACACCGACCAAGACCACAACCTATCTACTTAACTTAAGAATTTAACTAAAATCAAGAGTCATTCAAAACCTAAATCTTCCTTATAAAAATCCATATTTAAGAATTCTAAATAGTAATACATTAATAGTTATATGTATAATTATACATATGAATCATCAACTATTACATGAATATATATAATGTTATATGGTAATTGGGAAAATTTTTACATATGTCATTAACTACTATATAATAATGTGACATATGGGAGGTAATGGGAAAGCTTGAAGTATCCATCACTATAGCATGAAAATTCTTTTTCAAAACAAGTAGTTGTAACTTTTGGTTGTTATGCCTTTCTACTTGTTTCTTTTGTATCCATATTAAATGCCTGCTTATTTTTATAATATGAAATATGGGTGTACCAGCGCTCGCTGATGCCTCTTCTTCTTACCATGTTTTGGCAGGCAAGGAGCCTGTAACACATTAGCAGGTTGATGACATCTGGAGATCGTATTTGTTAGAGATTGCAGAAGATTTCCTTCTTTATATTCTATTGTAATCCCACGAGGGCTTTTATGTTAAGAGAATATTCTATGTGGCTATTTGTTAAGAGAATATTCTATAGAGAATATTCTATATTCTAAAGAATATTCTTTAGAATATTCTCCTTTGAGCCCTCTAGGGTTTAGTCCTATATAAGGACCCCTAGACCTCCTGAATAAACAACGAATCATCTTTTCTTATCATTCTTTCACATGGTATCAGAGCAACGGTCCTAGGCCGGTGTTCTGACCTAATCACCCCTCCGCCACCGCCAGCCCTCCAAGTTCATCTACAACCGCGTGCCGCCTCGGGTCTCCGTACCTCCTGCCTTAGGCCCGCGCCGCTTCGGCTGAGCGTCGCCAGGCTGCTCTAGGGCAGCCAGGTACCACCGCCAGGTCAGCCAGGCCCGCCTTGCGCTGCCAGGCGCCTCCGCCAGCCCTCTCAGGGCCTCCTTCCGCCACCAGGCCAACTCCGCCAGGCCCCCTCTTGTGCCGTCAAACGATCATTGCCTCATCCTTCTTATTTCTTGATGAGGGTTTAGATATTTGATGATAAATTGAGGGAATCTCTCTAGGTCACTTTTTCTTGACTAAGCCGCCACGATGACATCTGCCGAGATCAAGCACACATACCCTACTTCTTCTTTGCTGGTACATGGCACTTCTATCAAGTTGAAGGGCTCCGAAAATTATGTTCTATGGTCTCGGTCTTTCAAAGTGTTTGTTGGTGGCCAACGCAAGAGCTACGTTCTTGCAAAAGTTCCACCTGCGGAAACTGATAAGGACTATGAAACTTGGTTTGTTGATAATTGTCAGGTTATCACTTGGATGACGAACAGTGTCGATCCAAACATTGCTGCGAATCTTCTTTACAAAGACACCGCTAAGGCAATGTGGGAAAACCTTGAGCGTACATATTCTCAAAAGACGACTAAGTCTCGTCTGTCAGACAGATACACAAAAATTTGGTCTACCACTCAGGGAGAATCAAGTCTTATCGAATACTACAGGCTTCTTACAAGCCTTTTTGAGGAACTTATTTTTCAGCCTGCATGTTGTGATAAACAAGTAGGAGAACGTGCTGAATGGCAGGTTTACAGATTTCTCTCAGGGCTAAATCCAAAATATAAGCCTGTGAAAGATCAGTTTCTGACGGCTGATACTTTACCTACTCTTGAGACCATCTTCGGACGCTTATAGGAGCTAGAGGCTCCGATTCAGCACTCTACCACCCACACCTCTACAGAGACGATGGCCCACTATACCTCATGATACAGAGGGGCGTCATAACTATCAAGGAGGACGAGGACGTGACTCAGGGCGTAGACGTGGTCGTGAATCTGGACGCAGCCGTGACTCCGGACGCGGACGTGATCGTGGACGTGGTCGTGATTCTTCTGCTCGGTACCTAGCATGTGTACACTGTGGACGCTGGAATCACCCTTCTGATCATTGCTGGGCAACGTTTGGGGATGCAACCTAATGCTAACAATGCCTATGATGAAGTATCGTATGATGCAACTGCAGAAACATCTACTCAGCAAACCAGCGAGGCACAAACCCATTCACTTCTTCTGAATATGCTCGCCTACGACAACTGCTGCAAGAATCTAGCCCTTCTGATAGTAATGCTTCTGCCCCTACTGCTAGCCTGGCTACTACCTCAGGTACAGTAGCAAACTCTGTCTCTGCCTCTAAGCATGCATGGATTATTGATTCTGGAGCCTCTACCCATCTGACGGGATAAGGATGTTTGCTAACCTCCTCCCAGCCATCTTCCTCTGTGAAGACTGTTTGGGTTGCTAATGGGGATCATTCCCCAGTGACTGCTGTTGGTACTGTCAACTTTTCTTCCAAGCTGCATCTAACAGATGTTCATTGTGCCCCTGCTTTTCCTCTCAGCCTTCTATCAGTACAGAAGCTATGTCATCCGCTTAACTGTCGTGTTATTTTTGATGAGGTTTGTTGTTATTTTCAGGATATCCGGACGAGGAAGATTTTTGGTGGGGGTCATGAGAGGAACGGCCTCTATTACCTCGACATCCCTTCTGATTCCAACTTTACTGGTGCAGTCTCCATCTCTGAAGATCCTTTTCTATGGCACCTTCGTCTTGGTCACCCTTCTGCTAAAGCTCTCTCCATGATGTTCCCTGAACTTTCTATGCTGAAACCCTTTGAGTGTGAGGCATGTCAGTTCAGAAACATCATCGAGCCTCCTTTCCTGCACGAACTGAGCCTCACCGTCGTACTCCTTTTGCACTTGTTCACTGTGATATCTGGGGACCTTGTCCGGTCTGAAGTCTAAGTGGTCATAAATATTTTGCTGTTTTTGTGGATGACTACAGTTGATCATCTTGGTTTTTCTGTTAAAGGAACGCTCAGAAATTAACAATATTGTCAAGAATTTCTTTTACTATGTCAAAAAACATCTTCTCCACTACTGTTAAAATATTTCGTTCTGATAATGCATTGCAATTTACACAAAATGATTTGACATCCTTCTTTGCTTCCCAGGGTGCTTTCCATCAAACCTCTTGCCCATATACCTCCCAGCAGAATGGGGTAGCCGAAAGAAAACTTCGATATCTCCTCGACATTGCCCGCTCTCTTCTTACCCAAATGAAGATCCCCAAAAACCTATTGGGAGATGCTATTCTCACTGCTGTCCATCTTATCAACAGAGTTCCCTCTGTCTCCCTAAATGGCTCCACACCCTTTGCCTTATTGTATCCAAATGACTCACCATTTCCTCTACCTCTGCGGATTTTTGGATGCACCGCCTTTGTTCACAACTTTCATACTGTAGACAAATTATCGTCACGTGCAATTAAATGTATTTTTCTGGGTTATTCCCAAACAAAGAAAGCGTATAGATGCTATGATCCTTGTGGTAAACGCTATTATATATCGGTTGATGTCACCTTTTTCGAACAAACTCGCTTCTTCAATCAAGATGTGTCTGACATACCATTAGAATTTCCTCCTCCACCAATTGTCTATAAAAGAAAACATGTGTCCCCTCTTGTTCCTGTTCCTCTACCTGTTCCTTTGTTGCAGGAAAATATGCCATCTTCAAGTTCCCCCACCAATACTACTCCGGATGATCCTCAGGAGCTTCCCATTGCCCTACGCAGAACAAAGAGGCAATGCACTATCCATCCTATGTCTAATTTCACGTCCACTAATAGCCTATCATGTTCTGATAAAAGATATGCAGATGCTCTTATGACAATCTCTGTCCCAGGAGACTATCACATTGCATTACAGGACCACGGATGGCGACAAGCTATGAATGAAGAAATGGATGCTCTCAATTCCAGAGGAACATGGGATCTAGTTCCGTGTCCCGAAGGTGTCAGGCCTGTTGCCTGCAGATGGGTCTTTACTACGAAACATTCTCCAGATGGTTCTATTGACAGACTGAAAGTAAGACTTGTGGCAAAAGGCTTTACACATACATATGGAGTTGATTACTTCGAGACTTTTTCACCTGTTGCCATGATGGGTCTATTCGCACTATCCTCTCTGTAGCCGTGAACAAAGGCTGGCCTGTTTTTCAACTGGATGTCAAGAACGCATTTCTATATGGTGATCTTGAGGAAGAGGTTTACATGATGCAACCCCCAGGTTACGAAGTCGAGGGGGAGTATGTTTGCCGACTTCGCAAAGCAATTTATGGTCTAAAGCATAGTCCGAGGGCATGGTTTGAGAGACTTAGTTCAGAGATTAGCACTCTGGGCTTTCAGAGAACTACATATGACCATTCAGTCTTTGTCAGAAAACGATCAACAGGTACTGTCATACTAGCTGTATATGTGGATGACATGGTTCTTACAGGTGACGACGATAAAGGAGTGCTAGAAGTGAAGACTTTTCTGCAAAAGGTTTTTGTCACCAAGGATCTGGGGCAACTTCGCTATTTTCTAGGTATAGAAGTCTTACGCACCAAGAAGGGGCTTCATATGTCACAAAGAAAGTAATGCTTAGATATACTAACTGAAGCAGGATTACTTGGGTGCAAGCCATCTGGCATACCTGCAGAACCAAAGAAACATTCTACACCAGATGATCCTGCCTTTGAAGATACTACAAGATACAGAAGCCTGTTTGGCAAACTTCTGTACCTTACTGTTACTAGGCCAGACATATCATATGCTGTGAACAGAGCTAGCCAACAAATGGAGAAACCGTACTACAACCACTGGCAAGATGTTCTTCAGATCCTTCGCTACCTGAAGGAATCCCCTGGACGTGGTCTATTCTTTGGGGCAAATGGATACACTAAGGTTGCTGCTTATGCTGATGCTGATTATGCAAGCTCACCTGAGGATCGTCGTTCTACGACGGGCTATGCGATGATGGTAGGAGGTAACCTTGTTAGTTGGAGGAGCAAGAAGCAAATGGTGGTTTCCTGATCCAGTGCAGAGGCAGAATATAGGGCAATGGCCCAAGCCACATGCGAAATTACCTGGTTACTGTCTCTTTTGCAAGAACTCAATATTGCTGTCACTACTCTTGTTCCTCTATACTGTGATAACAAATCTGCCACTTATATTGCTACAAATCCTGTGTTCCATGAGAGGACCAAACACATTGAGATCGACTGTCATTTTGTTCGTGATGCTGTACGAGAAGGCAAGATTTCTACACCACATATCTCAACAGATCTTCAGCTTGCAGACATATTCACCCAGGCCTTATCAAAGAAGCGCCTTTCCTGGATATCTTCCAAGTTGGGCATGATCGATGGATATGCTCCAACTTGAGGGGGAGTGTTAGAGATTGCAGAAGATTTTTCCTTCTTTATATTCTATTGTAATCCCACGAGGGCTTTTATGTTAAGAGAATATTCTATGTGGCTATTTGTTAAGAGAATATTCTATAGAGAATATTCTATATTCTAAAGAATATTCTATAGAATATTCTCCTTTGAGCCCTCTAGGGTTTAGTCCTATATAAGGACCCCTAGACCTCCTGAATAAACAACGAATCATCTTTTCTTATCATTCTTTCACAGTATTTATACTAGACGGTACGGTCTCTTTTGGCTCAGCTTCTTTTGTTGTAGCTTTTGTTCTATTATAATGTAAAATGCATTTTCTTTTCCTTTTGAATCATAAGAGGCAAGCATATTTTCCCGTGATTCTAGGCAACTCCGATAACATGAGCAAATGATCTACGAATTGTCTTGGATACATTGCGTTAGCATGAGTTATATGCCAAGCTGAGCAAGTATGAGTTCTGGTTATCCCAGGTCTCATTCCTAGGGCATGTCATTTCTGGAGCATGCATCGCAGTTGATCCTGCGAAGCTTGAGGCGGTTATGTCTTGGGAGCAACCCAAGAGAGTTACTCATATTCGGAGCTTCTTCTAGCAGGCTATTACATACACTTTGTCAGCAGATTTTCACGCATTGTTCACCCTTTGACACGATTGACGCAAAAGGGAGTTCCATTCATTTGGGACGGTTCATGTGAGCATGCCTTCAGAGCACTGAAGGAAAGATTGACTACAACGCCTATTCTTGCTCTTCCTTCAGGCACTCTGGACTATGCAGTATACACAGATGCATCTGGAGAAGGTTTAGGAGCGGTGTTGATGCAGAGAGGTCATGTGATTGCTTACGCATCACGACATTTGAGGCCGCATGAGCGGAATTACCCTACTCATGACTTGGAGTTGGCGGCAGTTGTCTTCGCCCTGAAGATCTGGCACCACTATCTATATGGGGTGAATTTTGAGATTTTTACGGATCACAAGATCTTGAAATATATCTTTTATCAGAAGGAGCTTAACATGAGACAATGCAGGTGGCTCGAGTTACTGAAGGACTACGATTGCACGATCTCTTACCACTCCGGTAAGGGAAACGTGGTGGCAGATGCGCTTAGCAGGAAAGCTCATGCAGAGGATACGACAAACTGGCTATACACGTGGGATATGCTTGCATCATTGACTGATTGGCATACTCATGAGAGTGCATCCATATCTACTGCCGTACCTCCACGATTCAGCAGTTTGTGGGATCAAATCGTCGAAGGCCAGAAGACATATCCATGGATTCGAGATAGATTCATGCGCGCCGTCAAGGACGAAGTTGATGATTTTTTTGTGGCGGAGTCTATTTTATGGAAGGCAGGTCGAGTCGTGCCCAACAGCGAGCAGTTGCGTAGAGACATACTTGATAAGGCACACAGTTCACGATTATCTATTCATCCAGGTAGGACCAAGATTTATCGTGATTTGCGTCGACATTTCTGGTGGGATGGAATGAAGCGTGATGTGGCGCAACATGTTAGCAGATGCATGACCTGTCATATGGTCAAGGCCGAGCACAGGAGACCACCAGGATTACTGCAGTCTATCCCCATTCCTGAGTGGAAATGGGAGAGTATATCTATGGATTTCATCACAGGTTTACCGAAGGCACCAGGTGGCCATGATTCTATTTGGGTCGTTGTTGACAGGTTGACCAAGTCAACCAATTTCATACCTGTTAGCATGACTTACACTCCATCCAGGCTGGCCAGGTTGTATGTGCATAATATAATCAGACTTCATGGTATACCACGCGAGGTGGTGTCTGATAGAGATTCACGGTTTACGTTGCACTATTGGCACCAGTTCATGGCAACACTATAGACATAGCTGAAGATGAGTTCTGCATATCATCCACATACAAATGTACAGAGTGAGCGCACCATTCAGACACTCGAGGATTTGCTTTGCGCATGCACTTTGGAGTGGAAAGGGTCCTGGAAAGACCATCTGCCTTTGGTTGAATTCACGTACAACAACAGCTATCATTCCAATATTGGCATGACACCATTCGAAGCCTTATACGGGCGGAGATGCCTTACACCTCTCAGTTGGTGCGAGCTAGGTGATCATGCTCTCTACTCCATGGATCTCTTGGAGGAGATTGCGAGGATTGTTGATCTATTGAGACGTAAAGTCGCCAGAAAAGTTATGCAGACCGTCGAAGAAGCGACTTAGAGTTTTAGGTAATCCAATTCTTTCTCTTCATCCATTCAAATATGACTTATCTATATTCAACTTAATCTCACATATAAATGGCATTCCTGTAAATTGCAGGTGGGAGATTGGGTATTTCTCCGTGTATCTCCCATGAAGAGAATACAGAGATTTGGCGTTCATGGAAAGTTGACGCCGCAATATGTTGGACCATTCGAGATCCTTGCTAGAGTGGGAAGGTAGCATACCGAGTAGCTCTTCCTCCACATCCTTCTGGCATTCACGATGTCTTCCACATATCCAACCTGAGGAAGTATGTGCACGTCCCTCGACACATCATCAACTACGAGAATCTTGATGTGGAGCCAGATTTGACATATGAAGAGAGGCCAGTGTAGATCCTAAGTAGTGTTGTGAAGAAGCTTCACAACAAAGAGATTCCTGTGGTCAAGGTGTTGTGGCACCGACACGACATCGAAGAAGCGACGTGGGAAATCGAAGCTGACATGCAGGCATGATACCCGCAACTTTTCTCAGGTAATAGTTAAAACAAGACTTTGTTTTATACATATTAAAAGAATATGGCTTGTTTTCCCTTTGAGATGTTTATGGGTTCAAAACCCTTTAAGGTTTTTATGGCCATTTGAAACTCAAATTAAGACACCTAAGAACCTTGACTCGAGTCTCGAGGACAAGACTCCCTTTGAGGTTTTTATATTTCCACCCTACTAAAGGCATTCTTTGCAACTCCCCAGAAGTACATAAGAAACATCTCATGCGCCTCCAACTTTCGCTTCAACACAGAGGGGTAACATTTGCGTAGATAA
Organism: Ottelia alismoides; assembly: GCA_037367405.1. NCBI lineage: Eukaryota > Viridiplantae > Streptophyta > Magnoliopsida > Alismatales > Hydrocharitaceae > Ottelia > Ottelia alismoides. Next base: position 145,178 of record JAZKJV010008266.1, read on the forward strand.
AAAAGAACACCATAATAGCCCAGAGAATCGTCTTCTAAAGCACTAGGTGGCTACCTCTCAATAGGCATGTTGCATACCAGCTCCCCCAACTTATGCTCCATCCTCTCAATAACCAATAGCCAGTTGTTTTGCTCTAGCTTTCCCCCACCGGGGGCCATCCAAGATAGAGGATTGTGAATGCCCCCCACTATGTTGCAAAGCAGTCTCAGATTTCACAATCTCTTCTACGGCCATCCCAAAAGGAACAAAAAACAAAGTTGGCATGATTAATCTTCAGGACTGAGACCAACACATAACTCAAGAACAATGGCCAACCCTTCAATAGATGTAGCCTCTCCCTCTACATAAGGAGTATTATATGCATATTGGAGAATGGGAACAGAAATCTCTCCCATATAGAAACCTTCTAGGAAACCTCCCTCCCTTGCCGATGTCACCATTCTATTTAGAGTATCTGCCACCACAACAAAGAGCAATGGTGCTAGCGGGCAATCATGCCTAACGCCGTACTACGACCGGAAAAAACCACACTCGTGTCTACCATTCACCAAAACTTTATAGGAAGCGGTCTTCACCCATCTCCATCCAATTAATCCATGGGAAAAGCCACTACGGTGTAGTAACTCCAAATTAAATACGAGTCAACACAATCATATGCCTTCAAAAAGTCCACTTTCACCATGATCCCCTTGGTTCCCATCCTTCGCCACACAACAACAATCTCAAATGAAATCCCATCTATCATGGATAACTTAGAATGAAAGCCATCTGAATCGAATCAATAATAGAGCTTGGAACCTCTCGTAGTCTGTTTATCAACACCTTTGCCATAATGAAATAAACGACACTAGATAAAGATATGGGTGTAAGTTTTCCATGTGTCGCACCACATCTTTCTTAGGCAGAAGAATTAAAATGTACCAGTTAGGTCAGTCGAACCCATCTTTTGGCTGAAGCAGCTCCTTTAACCAATTAGGTCTTAGAACTCCTGGAAGAAGTAATTTGGGAAAACATCTAGGCTATGAGAGTTATACATATTCAGACCAAATACTATCTTCTTGAGCTCAAAAAGCAAGAATGATCTCACCAACTCTTCAGACTACAAGTCAAACAACTGTCGGAAATCTTGTCCCACTCATTTAACATTGCTACTAGGTACAATCTTGTTGAGTTCTTGGTAATGATGTCACATTTGCGTCATCAATGGAACGGTTAGCCATCATGCCTTCTTCATCCGCAGGCCACCGTATAAAAGAATATATTGTTTGTAATTCAATCTTTCAGCCACTTCTTCCTCGAGCACTCTGCTCCTCCGATCTCTCTCTTATTGTCCTCCAAGAGAATGCAGTTATGCTCGCATCTCACAACCATCTCCTCTTGCAAATCTCTGGAATCCTCAAGATGTTCAAGCCACACAACCACTGCCTATTCCTAATATCTCTGTCGTCGTCAAAAATCCCGAGATTCTTTCGTAAACTGAATAAGCATGTTATGCAAGGCTCTAAACTTCTCTGTCATTTCCCTCGACGTCGACTCTATCACATATGTCTCCTGTCAACGTCTCATGACCTCTTAGAAGCCCTCCTACATCTAAGAGAACTCAAACCGTAAAATACTGCTCGGATGTTGGCCATCACCCTAGTCTCAATAAATCGGGGTATGATCTGATTGGGACCTTGGTAAAACCATTACATAACTCAAGGGGAGACACTTCATTAGGCCAACTGAACTAAGAAAATCATCCAGACGAGTTGCTCCTCCAAGTATACATTAGGATGTTGGCATCTCAGACCTCCATCGCCAACACACCACCAAATTTTGTAAAAGAGGGGGAGCTAAGGTCCATTCCCATAGATGATCAACTGCAAGCAGAGTGAGTTGAAGTCACCACAAACAATCCGGGAAAGATTCTGAAAATGTGCTTGCACCAAATAAAGCTCATCCCATAAATTCATTAGTTGAGCATCAGTGGGACCAAAAATCACAAATACCAAAATCACGAAACAATTCAAGATCATGTGCTACAAGATTGACAAGAGCTGGGTGTTACATATCGAATCTACAAACTCCATTAAATCACCATTCCAACTAATAGGCATGCCACCGAGGCAAACATAGACGACGTCGCTCTTTACCCAGTAAATCATGACCCAACCACCTTATGATAGTTAAACGAGTCCTAAATCCCTATTTCGTCTCATGTAAACACACAAAATGTGCCTTCTATTTAATACAAGTAGCCCTACTGCTCTCCTTATGTCGACCGACTGAAGCTCGGACATTCAACAAAATAATCTTCACATGGAAACATTAGGGGATGCCCCCACCAGCACCTCCTACACGCAACTTGCTAGCACACCTCGCTTTTCTAACTTCTTCTCGTAGTTCACAAACCTCTGAGGGTCACAGCTCACTTCGTAGCCTTTAATTGGTTGTATAACCACGCGATCATCATCTTCACTCACTTCTACACGTTATGCTCTTGCCATATGCAACCAATGACCCAATAATCGTACAAACACCTTTAAAAGATCAGCCTTGCAGATGACAAGTGCAAGAGGTATTGGACCCCGAGGCTTAAATGCTCATTTTTCATTCATAGCTTGAACCACACAGTAACAATTTTAGGATTCCCCGAGGGACAAATCACTATCTCCATCGAACTGCTACAAGAATGTGTATTCAACATAACAACATGAGACTAGCCTAACAAGAGCCAGAGCCGTATCCCGAATCGAAGTCATAAAGGAAGATATGGTCCACTAGTATTTTACAACTTGGGCAGTCTGATCCAAACAAAGGATCCGTCACCAAGGTATCCATATCCCCGATCAAATCAGAGGATACATGCATTTGGTCAAACAGATCCTCCTCCGGGTATTCATGCATGCGGAAACCAAAGCATGCACAATATCCTGGAACAGATGGTGGTGGCAAGCATTCGACCAAATGAAGTCTAAATGTCATTCTACCCACCATCTGCACTGATTCAAACATTTGACCATCAAAGCACTCCTCTGCTACAATCACGACATTGGTGTCTGTTGAGATATTTGTTATATTTCACGTCTTTTATGTGTTATTTATTCTCTTTGTCTTCTTCTTGTAATTTTCCCAACATGTTACTCTCCTATATAAGAGAACCCTAGGGGTTCCTGAATAAACAGTTCATTCTTTTCTCTCCACATGGTAGTAGAACGACGGTCCTAGACCAGAGTTCTCCTACCCCGCCGTACCCTAGACTTCACCCGTCGACCCCGCCTCTCCCTGGGGCCGCGCTGCCTCTCCCTCTTTTTCTGTAGGGCCACCCCTGCCACCCCCTCTTTCTATCTCAGCGAGTCTGCCATCGCAGCCGCCTCTTTCCTCTCTCCGCATGTCGCTGCGCGGCGACCCCAACCGTCTGAAGGGGCCCTCCCGACTCCCACGCATGCCACCGACCCTTACAGAGGCATCCACGAGATGCAGTCTGAAGCGGTCTGATTTTAACCAGAAAACTAGATTTCAGACCTACAAATCTCATTTTTCAGTCCTAGCGCAGCTTGAGGAGTAATGTGGATGGTTGTATGAGTCTATATATACAACCAATCCTTCATATGATCGTGTAGATTTGCTCGATTCGGTCCACTTCCCCAGTCGAGTTCTATTTTTCGGTCTTTTTTCATAATGTCAGAAAACAAAGTGATGTCTTTTCTTTGTTCGGTGCCTTCAAGGGCTCGACTCCCATCGTGAAGATGGATGGGACCAACTATGAGTTGTGTCCTATGTAGTTACTGACCCTCATACATTGCAACAACAAGGAGCACATTCTGACATAGCCAGAGTCGACGAACAAGATTGGGGACAATGCTTCATGGAAGCAAGATGTCGTATATGCGCGTATTTAGCTCTCTGAGACCCTTATTACAGAGAGCCAATGATATTGTGAACTAGTCTACCACCAAGGTGATGTGGGATATTCTGGCATCTACTTATGTCCAAGCAAAGAACGAGGTCAAGATTCTTCAGCTTTAGTTTGACATATACAATGCAAAATAGAATGATCGTCCACTGCACACATTCTACTCCTCGCTTCGTGGCTTGTTCGAGCAGCTTCACTGCTACATGTCGATTACGACCTCCGCAGAGCAGCAAATGGCATACAAAAACTCCATGATGGTTGGAGTTTTCTTAGTTGCACTTGACCTAGAGTATGAGGCATCACGAGATCAATTCCTTACTGGGGCGGCCATACCTCCCATGGAGGAGGCTTATAGTCATCTCATCAGGCTTCTTATTCCATATGTTGCCACCACACAACCTTCCTCAACAATGACTGCTTCTTGCAACAGAGGAGGTTCTACTCAATTAAGTGGGTGTAGTCCCCGTGGCAGAGGTGGTGGATGTCAGCGTGGTCCCTGCACCTACTGTCTTCGTCCATGACACTAAGGATACATGCTATCAGAAGAATGGATACCCCACATTAAGCCTTCAGACACTATAACTCCTCAGGCAAATCCACGACTTGATGACATTGTCTCTTGTATACTGGAGATCATGGCTCCAGTGGATGTGGCCGTGAGCACCAGGGCTCTACAGATTGATCCAACCTCCTCATGATGGTCCCTCTACTATTCCTACCAGACCAGTATCACTCTACTTTTGGCACCTTTGTTTTGTCCACCTTCCTCTGCAGAAGCTGTCATGTCCTCCCACAGATCTCCGCGTGATCTTCCTTTCAGTGCGTGGCTTCCCAGCTTGGGAAGCATCACCGTTCTTCATTTTCATCTCGTCATAGTCGGAGCAGTTCTCAGTTGTCTGGGCTCCTTCACTTAGATATCTTGAGTCCGAGTCGTGTCCCTGACCACCAGGGATACCATTTTTATCTGGCTGCTGTTGATGACTGTTGGAGTATTTGGTTGCAGGTCGATTCTCGTGGATTTTTTTCATGTTCTCTGTTTTTAGTTCAAGATTCGAGTATTAAGAAGTTCGATTGTTCAAGATCATTTCTTGTGGATTTATCGTGGAAAATTCATATTAGGTTTTTCTTTTAAAACCCTCGTTTAAGGCAGTAACTACTTGCTCTCTTCCAGGTTCTCCATCATCCTCCAGCCGCATCGAGCGGCATCAGCGCAAGCGACGCTTCTCCATCACCATCGTGCCCAGACGGGGTCCTTCTCCTGGCGTTGCCCCTTGTCATGCTCTCCCTCTTGGTAGTTGCCGCTACATCCTGGGAGGCTGCTTCTTCTTGTGACGCTCCTGGCGGCAAGCCCTAAAGGCTATAGACTCCTCTCCTCGATGCTTGTGGATCTGGGCAAACTCCAAGCGAATTCCAGGCACGTTAGGGCTACAGCTTGCATGCCATCTTTTCATGCGCAAGCCCTTTCTTCATGAGCAGCCCACGCATCTCCAAGCGGTGGTGACGTGCAACCCCATCTCCTACTCCAATAGCCAGGCGGTGCCGCCCCCTCTATTCACCGCTCGATCGCTAGGCGGCTCCAAGACGCGATTCGCATCTCCATGCGAAGGATCCAATAGGCGCATGAGATCCTTTTTTGAGCCCTTTCAGGCGGCTCCAACGAGGGCCGCATCTTCTTCTGGCCTCGCGAACCTCCAGCGGCAGTGCCTGGCACCTTCTAGCCGCAAGCTCTTGGCAGCGCATCCTCCAGCGGTGCTGTTGCACTTCGACAGTCTCCTCCTCCGTAAAAGAGAAAGCTGCCACATGCGCGATGGAGCCTTCGCGCGATGAAGCCCCTGGTGACCCTTTTCCTATTGCTTTGGCGGCGTAGGAATGGAAGAAACCCTAGATAGGGTTCTGTGTTTTAAAGCCATATTGAGCTCCTTGCCTGTATAGGCCGGGCGATGTTAAAAAAAAAGAGCAGAAAAAAAGGGAAGAGGCCTGGTAAAAAAAGAAAAAAGGGAAGTGATGGGCTTAAGTGAGCTGAAGCTGGCTTGGCCTGTGTTGTTTTGGGCCCCCTATTTGGGCCAAGTTTCATTGTTAAAAAAACCCGTAAAAATCTGATTAAAAAAAGGGAAGAAAAAAGGCGCATACAAGAAAAGGTGTGCGTAAGAGATTAAAAAAATTAGGAAAGCTGTAAAAGAAAAATTGTGAACGACTTATTGTGATGGCTAATGATAATAATAATATGATAGCCGGAAAAAAAATGATTGATTGAGGTAAGCCGGAAAAAATGAAGTCGGCTTATTTGATTTCTTATTTTCCCCATGTTATTGTCTTCTCCCAACTTGGTTGATGTCTTCATTGCGACCAGTATAGGAGAAAGGGGGAGTATTGTGTAGAGTCACAGGTCTATTCGGATGTCAGATTCTCTAGACCAACCAGTTTCCAGACTCTACAGATGACCATTTGTTCAGACTCGATGATTGGTTCCAAGTCTTCAGTTTCATGGTCCCCATCATTCTTATTGTTTCGGCCAGAGTTTTCATGTGAGCCATAAGGACTCCAGAGTAGAGGACCATTCCCTATGCCATGTGGGCAAGGATTTTTATGTGGTATCATAGGGACTCCAGAGTAGAGTACCATTCTCTGTGCCAGATGGGAGAGACCCAGTTCTCCGAGGGGGAGACTTCTTCTGACTCCATTCTCCAGCGATCGTGGATTCCGACGAGATTGCACTCTATGGCTTTTCAGTTCGACCCTTTCATAGATGGAGCAGTTTTCCACATGTTGTGGCGGGCCAGAGTACTCCGACGAGGAGACTCATTTTAGTTGCAGTGACTCTGACAGGCGTAGTATAGAGCACATGCTCTCCGATGAGGAGATTCAGTTGACTCACACTCCAGCCCGTTCGTCCTCCTCACCTGCACGGCATGAGAAGCAACGTCCTCGACAACAACTGACTGTTGTGCGCATGGAGTTGATATTGTCTATAGTATCTTGTATTGTGAGTTGAGTTTCTTTCTGTTTGTCCAAATTAAGCATTGCATGCTCCAGCTTGAGGGGAAATGTTGGAGTATTTGGTTGTGCACCACATGAAATGGATACCTCTAGGATCCATTTACCCCATCCTAGTGTTTAGTCCCACATCTACCAGTGGTGGAACTTGGAGGCTCTGTAGAGGATATAGAAGGAACCCCATACCTCTTGTATCCATTGAGAAGAAGGAATGCAATATCCACCCCTTTGAGGGCTTCTCCCGTAGTTTCATCTCGCTCCTTATGGAGTAGGTTTCCACGTAAAAATCTTGTGTTCCAAGTTTATCTTTCTGTTCTTATGCTCTGTTTATTATTATCGCTTCCGCATCCCATTTCTAACAATGACTATTCTAGATTTTCTTGGATTTTCTTGTTAAAGAATAAGTCTGAGATTGGGTCTATCGTTAAGAATAATTTTTTTCCGTTGTTGTCAAGTATTTGGTATCTGATAATGCCTTAGAGTTTTGCACTTTACAACTATCCGAGTTTCTCAGGTCACTTGGCATTGTACACCAGACCTCGCGTGCCTATACATCTTAATAGAACAGTGTCACCGAACGCAAACATTGTCATTTCGGATTCAGAGTCGTGCTCCTCACTTTTATTAGGGTGATGCGGTTCTCACTGCCTGGTACTTAGTGAACTGTATGTTGTCCTCTAATTTGGCAGAAAAGGTTCCTTTCTCGATTGCATTTCCCAAGAAGGATATTTCTCCTTTACACCCCATGTGTTTGGATTTGTGGACTTTGTTCACAATCTTTCGCCTGGTCATGACAAGCTTTCCCCCTGAGCTGTCAAGTATGTCTTTGTTGGCTACTCTCGTACCCAGAAAGGGTACTGTTGCTTTGATCTGCTTCGACGGAAATACTTTCTCAATATTGATGTTGCACTCTTTGAGTCTATTAGGTATTTCTCTCCTACAGGTGACAGACTAGCGGCATCTGACCCTGATAAGTAGGTTACATGCCTCCACCTCCTACAACTCTTCCACCTCCTACACCTACTCTACCACCTCAATCACCTCCCTCACCACCAGCTCCGCCACCACATCCAGTACCTACACCTACTCCTGTGACCGCCCCTGGACCACCACCCACCTTGACTCAGTTTTTACCATGTGTGTTTACTCGCAGGTCTCGCTATGTTCCCCCTGCTCACATGTCTTCCCTATTATCCAGCACGCCTCATGCATGTAATGAGCATATTATTTTTCCTGATGACACTACTGAGTTGTTTATGCAGCAAGATTCCTTACAAGATGAGCAGGTACCTCTCAAGAGAGAAACTTACAAATTCAAGAGGTGGTAGATGATCTCGATGTGCTTATTGCTCTGTGAAAGCAATTATGTAGTTGTGCTTCATATCCTCCTATAGCTTTAAGTTTATTTGAGTAGACTTTCAGAGGATTTAAGGAGATTTACCATGACACTTGTTAGAAGATAGGAAGCGGAAGTGGAAACGATAAACAGAGCATAAACAAGATAGATAAACATGGGAACACCATGATTTTACGTGGAACCCTACTCAATGAGGAGCGGGATGAAACCACGGGAGAAGCCCTCAAAGCGGCGGATATCTCTATTGCTTTTCTCTCAATGGATACAGGAGGTCTGGGGCTCCTTATATAGCCTCTCCAGAGCCTCCAAGTCCCACCAATGGACGATGTGGGACTAAACACTGGATGGGGTAAATGGATCTCCTCCAGGATCCATTTACCCTGCTACAACACAACATGCGCATACAACGGATGCTCCAACACCCCCCTCAAGCTGGAGCATGCAATGCTCAGCTTGGACAAATAGAAATAAACTCAACTCAACGCTACAGGACACTACGGACAATATCAACCCAACGCGCACATTGCTGCAGTCGAGGACATTGCTTCTCATGCCGTGCAGGTGAGGAGGACGAACTGGCTGGAGTGTGAGTCAACTGAAGACTCGGAATCTGACCATCGAGTCTGAAACTGCGCCTGAAGTCTCCTCGTCGGAGAACTGGGTCTCTCCCATCTGTCTCGGAGAATGGTGCTCTACTTTGGAGTACCTATGATACCACATGAAAACCCTTGCCCTCAATGGCACAGGGAATGGTCCTCTGCTCTGGACTCCCTATGGCTCACATGAATACTCTGGTCGAACAACAACAAGAATGATGGGGACCTCGAACTGATGATGGCAACATATGCTCATCTGAAAATGACCGCACACTCATGCGTGTCTGAAACTGGAGACTCGGAAACGATGATCGTCGAGTCTGAAATCGAAATGTAGAGTCTGGAATCTGAATGGTCTGGAAATCTGCCTGTGAATCTCGAACATCTGAATATGGCTGGAAGAAGACCCGCGACTCTACATATATACTCCCCCTTTCTCCCATACTTGTCGGAAAACAGAGAAATCGACAAAGTTGGGAGAAGACAAAGAAATAATGGGGAAAGACATGAATAATTCTTGAAAAATTCCTTGCGGCTTTTTTTTTCATTTTTTTAAGTCGTCACTTTTTTTTAAGTCGTTGCAATATTTTTTTTATGGCTTTCGTAAAACATTTTTTTAAACTTGCGTACAGCTCTTTCTTGTACGCGCCTTTTTTTTAATTTTTTTAACTGATGTCGACATGGGCCCAGAAGGAAAATATATTTTTTTTTAAAAAACTGGGCCCAAGTTTTGAAATGGGAAGACTTGCCGTGCGCCCCCCTCTATTTCTAGGGTTCCCACGAAGGGACCCTTTCTCAAAAGACCCCATCTGGTTCCTGCACTTGCCGCCGCCTGAAGGAGAACCCACGTCGTGCCGCGTACGCGGCTAGGGTCGCGCGCAGAGGAAGGAGGTCGCCTGCGATGATGTCGCCGCTGGAGCTTGCGGCCTGGAGTTCAGCACTGGAGAGTTGCTCATGCCTGGTGCTCACGGTTGTGCGGCGCTGCCTGGAGCAGAAGTTTGCGAGAGGGCGCCGCCAGGGGGTCGGGCTTGCTGCGCGAATCTGAAACACCGTGGGGGTGACCTGGGCTCACGAAGGAGCCGCCGCCATGGAGGAGACGCGCCTGGGCCTGCGCACGGAGGGGTTTTGCGCTGCGTTGGCACGTGCTGTGCGGCCTGGATGCCTGGAGCCCCTTCGCGTGCCTGGAACCCTCGCGCGCATGGGGGGGCCTCTGCCGCTTGGAACGCTTGGAAGAGAACCAGCGCCGCCTCGCGCCTGGTATCTCCTCCTCATGAGGCTGTAAATGAGATCCTAGCTGCGAGAGGGGAACACGAAGCTGATGACGCCTGAAGGATCAGGGGGTAGGGGGTGCCGCTGAGATTGATGATGCATCTACGCCTCCTCTTGGAACAGATCTGGAAGAGAAATACTACAGCAGGGGACTGCATATAGATATTCCAGAAATTAGGGTTTCAATCGAAACCCTAGAACTTGACGGAACTTGATAAAATCAAAATCATGATCTTTATAAAGAAGATCTACAAGATAATCACTAATCGAATCTTGAACAAATACAAAAACTTGAAATCCTCGAGAAACGAACCCGCTCTTATACCATGTTAGAAAATAGGAAGCGGAAGCAGAAACGATAAACAGAGCCTAAACAAGTAAGATAAACATGGGAACACCATGATTTTACGTGGAACCCTACTCCGTGAATGAAACCACGGGAGAAGCCCTCAAAGGGGCGGATATCTCTATTGCTTTTCTCTCAATGGATACAGGAGGTCTGGGGATCCTTATATAGCCTCTCCAGAGCCTCCAAGTCCCACCACCGGACGATGTGGGACTAAACACTGGATGGGGTAAATGGATCTCTTCCAGGATCCATTTACCCTGCTACAACACAACAGGCGCATACAACGGATGCTGCAACAACACTGTTAGCCATGGAGATTCCACGGACGTATTACGAGGCCGACCATTCATGACGTCTTGCCATGGAGGAGGAGATGGTCGCGCTACAGTCTTGTGGCATTTGGAGCCTTGTTTCAGCTCCAATTGGTGCATCTGTTGTTTGGTGCAAGTGGGTGTTCACGGTGAAACACTAAGCAGATGGAGGTGTATATCGCTACAAGACGAGACTTTTGGTACATGGGTTCAACCAGACTTATGGGGTGGACTATCAGGATACATTCTCTCGAGTGGCTATGCATTCTACTCTACGTATACTTATATATGTTCCATTTACATGGGATTGACCCCTCTATCAGCTTGATGTGAAGAATGCTTTTCTCTGTGATGACCTACATGAGGAGTTTTACATGCAGCAGCCATATGGATTCATTGCTGAGCAGGAGTGTGAGAAGGTTTGCAGGCTTCAGAAGGCTATCTATGGCCTTAAGCAAAGTCCAAGAGCATTGTTCCAGAAGCTCTCGGACTTTGATAGAAGAAAAAGAGTTTGTGACATCGACTGCTGATCATTCACTGTTTATTCAGAGTACTCAGAGAGGTACAGTTGTCATACTTGTGTATGCTGATGATATCATTTGTTACAGGAGATGACGAGCATGGCATCTAGGCTGCTAAGGATTTCCTAGGTCAACAGTTTGCAACTAAGGACCTTGGTAGTTTACGCTACTTCCTTAGACTAGAGTTCGCCAGCAACCATCGAGGTCTTGTGATGACCCAGAGGAAGTAAGTTACATATCTCCTCTCTGAGACAGACGTGGCAAATTGCAACTACTCCTATGGACCTGAGCATGAAGATCTATGATGATGGCACTAAGGGTGTTGACAAGAGGAGGTACACAGAGCTTGTTGGGAAGCTTCTTTATGTGACTATCACTTGGTCAGATATATCCTTTGTAGTGAGCAAAGTGAGTCAGCTTATGGAGCAATCTAGACAACAAATATGGATGCAATCTATATGATTCTGAGGTATCTAAAGGCCTCTCCCGGCACTGGTCTTCTATTTAGGAGAGGTACATCCTTTACAGTTACAGTGTGGAAGGGAACGAGAAAACTTGTTTATTCATAGAGCCCAAGGGTTCTCTTATCCTAATGAGAGAGAAACCTTAATGGGTAAATTACGTACTATGGAAAGAAGAAATGCAAAATATATAAAACAATGCTATAACATAAAACTCTTCAACACTCCCCCTCAAGCTGGAGCGTAGATATCAATCAAGTTCAACTTGGAACAACATTTCTGAAAAGTTCCTCTAGCTAGAGCCTTGGTGGGCACATTTGTTGTGTACTCACTAGAACTGACGTAGGAGGTAGAAATGAGACCCTTTTGGATCATGTCTCTGGTGTAGTGGCAATCTACCTCGATATGCTTGGTTCGTTCATGTAATGCTGGATTGTTGGGAATAAATAGTGCAACCTGGTGGTCACAGTGGAGATGCATGGGAAGTGGCACCTCAATTGCTAGATTAGTTAGAACTTATCTAACCTACATCATTTCCGTGCTTCCTTGTGCCGTAGCTCTATATTCTGATTCAGCACCCGATCTGACTACCTCTGTCTGTTTCTTGCTCTTTCATGATATAAGTGAATTTTCCACAAAAATTGCAAACCCTGAAGTTGACTCTCTATCCTTGGGTATCCTGCATAGTCAGCATCTGCACAAGCTGTAATAACAAGAGATGTTCCTCTACTGAACAAAAGGCCAGTACCAGGTGAGGTCTTCAGGTACCTCAAAATCATATGGACTGCATCCATATGCGTCTGCCTTGGCTGCTCCATGAACTGACTCATTTTGCTCACTGCATATGATATCTCTGGTCTAGTGCTGGTTATATACACCAGCTTTCCTACTAACTCCCGGTATCTTCTTTTGTCAACCTCATCGGTGTCATCATCATAGAATTTCATACTCGGGTCCATGGGAGTAGTTGTTGGCTTACATCCTGTCATACCTGTCTCAGATAATAGATCTGCCACGTACTTATTCTGGGTCATTACAAGATCTCGCTGGTTCCTGGCGAACTCCAATCCAAGGAAAGAGCGTAGACTTTTTAGATCCGTGGTCATAAACTTTTGACCTAAGAAATCCTTGGTTGATTTAATTCCTTGTGCATTGTCTCCTGTAATGATAATACCATCAACATAATCAATATAGCAACAATCCCCTTCTGAGATCTCTGGACAAACAAAAAATGATTTGCAGTAGATCTCACAAACCCCTTTGTTCTATTATATCAGAGAGCTTCTGAAACCATGCTCTCAGATTCTGCTTAAGGCCATAAATTGCCTTATAAAGTCTTTTGGGAAGAAATGAAAAGATGTTTATTCCTTGAGCCCTAGGCTTAGGGAAAGACCTACGGGCAAACTACATAGAGTAGACAGAAAAACATAAAAATATATATCAGGTACAAAAATATAGAATTTATCTCGATACTCCCCCTCAAGATGGAGCATAGATATCTATCATGTTCAGCTTGGATGAACACTTCTAGAAGGGGTCTCTAAGTAGAGCTTTGGAAGATGTCTGCCGTCTGGTCCCCTGAGCTGACATGATATGTAGAGATGAAGCCCTTCTGAATCATGTCGCGTATATAACGACAATCAACCTCAATGTGCTTTGTCCTCTCATGAAATGTAGGATTATTAACAATGAATAGGACAACCTGATTGTCGCATTCCTGTGACATTGGAAGAGGAACATATATATGTAAATCTGTTAGGACTGCTCGAACCCACATCATTTCTGTACATGCTTGTGCTATAGCTCGATACTCAGATTTAGAACTAGATTTAGCAACAACTGTTTGCTTCTTACTTTTCCATGAGACGAGAGAATCTTCAACAAATATAGCAAACCCTGATGTGGATTTCCTGCCCTTGGGGCACCCTGCATAGTCTGCATCTGCACACGCTGAGATGGCTATAGAATCACTCCTTTGAAATAGTAATCCTGCTCCTGGGAATGATTTGAGATACCTTATTATCATCTTTATAGCATCCATATGAACTTGACGAGGTTGTTCCATGAATTAGCTCACCCGTCTGACTGCAAATGAAATATCAAGTCTAGTAATGGTAACATAAAGAAGCTTTCCAATCAGCTCTATATCTCCTTCTGTCCACCTCATTACTATCATCATCGTAGAGCTTCATGCTTGGATCCATGGGTGTAGCCGTAGGTCGACATCCAAGAATATCCGTGTCACTCAACAAGTCAGTGACATACTTTCTATGAGTCATCACAAGCCACTTTTTATTTCTGGCAAAGTCCAATCCTAGAAAGTATCTTAGGGCTCCTAGATCCTTGGTAACAAATTCGCGACCCAGAAATTCTTTCGCCCTCTTTATTCCCTGTATATCATCTCCTGTGATGAGTATCTCATCGACATACACCATAATAGAAGTATACCTCTGGAGGTTCTCTGTGTAAAAAGAGAGTGATCTGCATTCGACCGTTTGAACCCCTGTTTTGCAAACAAGTCTGAGAGTTTCTGGAACCAAGCTCTAGGACTCTACTTATGGCCATAGATTGCCTTATGAAGTTTGCACACCTGTGAACACTCCCCCTCAACAACAAACCCCGATGGCTGTTGCATGTAGACTTCTTCCTGAAGATCGTCATACAGAAAAGCATTCTTGACATCCAACTGAAACAGAGGCCAATCTCGCACCACAACAACATATAAGAGGATGTGTAAGGTAGAATGTCGAGCAACATGGGAGAACGTGTCAAGATAATCCACCCCGTATGTCTGCGTAAATCCACGGGCAACCAATCGAGCTTTGTACCTATCAATGGTACCATATGCATTATGCTTCACCATGAAAACCCATTTATAACTGACTATAGACGCTCCAGCGGGGGCAGGGCCAAGGCTCCCGATACCTCTCGACTGAAGAGCATCCATCTCTTCTTCTATAGCTAATCGCCACCGATCGTCCTGTAGGGTCTCCTGATAATTCTATGTAATGGCCACGACAGATAATGCAACTGCAATCTTCCAGAAATCGTCAGTCTAGCGATCACAGGAGACCATGGATGCAATAGGATATGTAGTGCAGATACGTTTCTGCTTCCGAAGCGCAATAGGTAAGTCCAACTCAGTAACATCCACACATGTCTCTTGTACAGAGCCCTGTTCAGGTAGATCACCAGACCCATCATTAGAAAATATGTATTCAGAACATACCTCACGCGTGCTAGATGATGAGCAATGACCATGAGCAGAAGTAGGCCGACAGGTATACTGATGTGGCAAGGGTGGAACCGAGACCATAGTAGGTGGTGGAGGTGGTGGTGGTGGTGATGGGGTTAGTGGTGATGGTGTTGGTGGAGATAATGGTGGTGGTGGCATGTATATGTCACCTGTAGAAGAAAAGTGCTTCACCGACTCAAAAAATGTGACATCAACACTAACCTAATACTTCCTGCGCAGTGGATCATAACACCTGGCCCTTTTTGTGTCCTGGAGTACACCATAAAACATGTGTCCCTGATGATCCGGAATACGACTGGGACCCCAAATATCTATATGAAACAACTCAAAAATGGAGCTACTGCTCCGACTCTGACGACTGGGAAATGTCGACCTATGATGTTTTTCCAACTGACAAGCCTCGCATTGAAAGAATGAGTGAGGAGAAATCTGAGGCAGGACATGACATAGTTTCTGGAACGGGAGATGACCAAAGCACATGTGCCACATGAAGGATGAGACATATCCAACAGAAAGAGAAGAAATGCTAGCATATGGAGTTCGGGTTAAGCGATAGAGGCCACCTTGCTCATGGCCACACACAATCAACTTGCCCGTAAGGATGTCCTGAAATACAAGTGAAAATGGGTTAAAAATAGCTCGACAATGTAAATCCTTTGTAATCTGACTAATAGATAATAAGTTCATAGAAAAGTCAGGTGCATGCAACACATTCTGTAATTGCATAAATGGTGTCAAAATAATCTCTCCCTATCCTGCAATTGGGGTCCCATCTGCAATAACCATCGTGCGTCCTAGAGGAACATGTCTGTATGCTATAAGTTGATCACTTTCTTCACACAAGTGATGCGTGGCACCGGAATCCATAATCCATTTAACTACATCGGATCCACAACTGCTAGTGAGCGTATAAGTACTACCTGAAGTATTGGAGGAGGCTGGAGCAACCACATTAGAGTGACTCCCAGAGGCTGAGGAAGACGTGGCAGGACTGGATGGAGGTATAATGCCCCTCAATCGTACTACAAGATCATCAAACCGCTGATCCATAGAAGAGGCAGCTGGAGGCTCAATCTGCACAGTCACATGAGTAGAGGCAGGAAATCCATGCTTAGAGTAGCATGTATCTTTGGTATGTCCAGAACGATGGCAAAAATTGCAGTGCTGACGGATAAGACCTCCTCTACTGCGAGGTCCTCGTCCACGAAACTGAGAAGAACCTCCTCGACCTCTAGAGGTAGCCATCGCTGAAGAAGTCTGACTGACAGTAGAAGATGGAACAGTGATCCGATTGAGCCTACGGAAGGCTTCCTCCATGTCGTAAGAGTTTCTCAGGGGTAGATGTCAGAGGCATGACGTTGTAGAGTTTCTCAAACATCTCACGTAAGGATGTATATAGCGAGTGGAGAGGTCGTCCATTCTTCTTGATAGTAAAGATATCATGCTGGAGCTGTAGAATCTTTGTCTCATTCTTTGCCTGTGAATAAGTGGCAACAAGAATATCCCACATCGCCTTGGCTATGGGTTGATGGAGTATATCATTGGCGTTCTCTAATGCCAATGTACCTGAAAGCCAAACCTTGGCATATGTATCATCCGCCTCCCATGAGGCGTTAACCCCAATCTTCACGGCCGGTTCTTCCTCAATAAGAATGTGTTTCTTCCCTGTAGACTTCGTCATGCTCATGAGCTGCATAGCCTACAGCTCATAGTTTGACCCATCGTGCAGGACCTCTGAAGGCGCCTATGGAGGGAACTTCGACCTTGCTTTCTGACATGACGGCTCGAGAAGACTAGATATGAAGACTAGATAAGGGTTTGTCTACACTGACATAGAGAGATATGATTGCATGTGTAGACTCATGCAACCAATCTCATTAACAAAAAACTGAAGACGACGCTTTTAGAAGAAGTTGGTGGCGCCCGTGGAGAGAGGCAAGGCTGAGCGGCGGTGCAACTCGCGTGAGAGAGGGGGCGGTGGTACAACCCGCGTGGAAGGGAGGGGGCTACAGGACCCCAAGCGGCGACACAGACCGCATGGAAGAGGGCCGCGCGGGCCAGGGCAGTAGGGACGGCGGTGCCCTGCGTGGGCAGGGGCAGACAATGTCCAGCATGGAGAGGAGGGAGAGAGGGGAGAGGGAGGAGGCTTAGGGTTAGGATTTCGGAGCTCTAGTCTAGGACCGCCGCTCTGATACCATGTTGGGAAAAAAAATGAAAAGATGTTTATTTCTTGTGTCCTAGGCTCTCTTATAGAGGGAGAGACCTATGGGCAAATTACATAGAATAGACAAAAGAACAGAAATATATATATAATGTACAGAAATATAGAATATATTTTGACAAAGTCAGCATACCTTTTGTGTCTCCCCCTCAGCAGCAAACCCAGGTGGCTGCTGCATATAGACTTCCTCCTGAAGATCTCCGTAGAGAAAAGCATTTGTCACATCCAAGGTTGCAAAAGTCGGTAGTCGGTACTCGGTCGGTCAGATCACTGACTAAGGATTAATTGGTAGTAGGACGACTAATCGGATTTAGTCGGACTTTAATCGGCTTTGAATTTTATGATTATTTTAAACATATAACTCATTTTTATACATATATTTACATAGGTTTTGTACATTTTTATATTATCATAAAATAAAAGAAGTAATTGAATCTAAATAAAATATTAGGGTAAATTACAATTTGGGTCTCCATCTATGGGTCCGATCCCAGAATAGGTCCCGATCTTTAAATTGTAACGATTCGGGTCCCTTGGCCATTAATGTAAGGAACTTTTTGGGGCTAATGGCGAGTATGCCCTTGTTTAAAAGTTGGAACCCAACCCCCATTCCCTTCCTAATAAGGGTATATTCGTAATGAATCCCAAAATTTCCATTTCCTAAATGGTCCTGGGACCCGAATCGTTACAATTTAAAGATCAGGACGCATTCTGAGATCGGACCTATAGATGAGGACCCAAATTGTAATTTACCCAAAATATTAAGCATATTGTAATAAGTTTGCGTATGAAAACAACAAAATACAGTATCTCTAAGCAAAAATCGGTCGATTAGTATGCCTAGTCGGAATTAGTCGGTACTCGGTCGGCCACCTCACTGACTAGACTAGTCGGACCTAATAGTCGGGCCAGTCGGGCGACTTTTACAACGTTGGTCACATCAAGATGGTAAAGAGGCCAGTCACGCGTGACTGCAAAAGAGAAGAGGACCCTAAATTTAGAGTGACGAGCAACTGGAGAGAAGGTGTCCTGGTAGTCCACCCCATAGGTTTTGGTGAACCCACGAGTTACTAAACGTAACTTGTAGCGATCAATGCTACCATATGCTCGGTGTTTCACAGTGAACACACACTTGCAACCTACAATAGATGCATCTGTTGGAGTTGTAACCGTACTCCATGTGCCACGGGACTGTAAAGCTGCCGTCTTTGCTTCCATGGCTAGGCATTATTCACTCACTTGGAGTGCTTCCTGATAGGTGCATGGAAGTTTAACAGAGGAGAGTCCCACAATAAAATTCCTGAAATCCGGAGAAAGTCGCGCTAGAGATACTTGTCCTGCCATGGGATATCGGCACAAGACCATTTGCCTTTCCATAAGACGATAGACCATCCTAGGTTATTCTCTGTTGGTGGTCTCTGCTCAACCTTATATCTGCATTGGCATCGTGCAAACCACTAGTTCCTCCAGTTATAACCAAGTTTTTTGGATTTACGTGGGGCATGCTGGATGCTGGGGAAGGCACTGGAACATGGAGAGCATATTGAGGGATATAAGGAAGTTATGGTGATGGTGGAAGAACAACGGTTTCATCAGACTCAGAGGAGCACATACGGTCACTTGTAGGAGAGTAGTACATGATGGACTCAAAGAAGGTGACATCAACGCTAGCATAGTATTTGCCATGAACAGGATCAAAACATCGATATCCCTTCTGGGTACGTGAGTAGCCAATAAACATGCATTTGATAGCTCGAGGAGCGAGTTTATCATGACCAGGTCGTAGTATATGGACAGAGGCCACACAACCAAAGACACGTGGGGTAAGAGAAAATAAATCTTTATCAGGAAAGGCAAGACCAAAAAGGGGCCTTTTCCCACAAAATGTTGGACGACATTCTATTAATAAGGTAACATGCCGTCATCACAACATCACCCCAAAATTAATGCGGGACACGACTCTGAATAAGAAGAGTCCTGCTAACATCAAGAAAGTGACGATGTTTGTGTTTAGCAACACTGTTTTGTTGAGATGTATGGGGACAAGATGTCTGATGAATAATACCCCGTGATGTATGAAACGAGACATGTGTGTAAAACAGAACTCAAGAGCATTATCAGAACGAGCATATTTTATTGAGGCAGAGAAAACATTCTTTATTTCAATAACAAAATCTTGGATAACGATACCAGCCTCATACTTATGTTTTAGAAGAAACACCCATGATAATATGGAAAAATCATCTACGCAAACAAGATAATACATGTGTCCATGTCGGTCAAGTACACAACTTGGACCCCACATATCAAAATGAAATAAATGAAACATACCATGACCACTAGGACTCTGACGATTCAGAAAACTGGACCTGTGATGTTTTCCAAGTTCACATGACTCACAGTTGAAAGTAGACTTAATTGAAATTGCATGAATAATACGACAAATTTTTTGAGAAGGCAGATGACCAAATCTGAGATGCCATGTATACGGAGACACAGATCCAACAGAAAGAGATGCGGCACCGGCATAGGAGACTAAGACAGGCGGTATAATCCTCTATGTTCACTACCACATCCAATCACCCTGCCCATGAGTATATCCTAAAAAATAAGAGAACTTGGGTCAAATATCGCACGACAATGTAAATCCTTCGTGATCTGACTAATTGACAACAAATTCATAGAGAAAGTTGGTGCTTGAAGAACATTCTACATATGTGTTTTGGGTGTGAGGTGAATCTCTCCTTGTCCAGTGATAGGGGGATTGAGTCCCATCAGCAATAACCACAGATCGACCAGGTTGTACTGGGCTGTAAGTACCAAACTGTATTCTATCTCCAAGTAGATGATGCGAGACACTGGAATCCATGATCTATTCAGACGGATTTGGTTTGGAGCGACCAATAAAGGCATCAGTAGTACCTGATGTGCTAGTGGATGCATATGCAGCAGTATCTAGTGGACGGGTGCCTGTAGAATCTGAAGGATATGGGAAGAACCTTAAGCGCATCTTGTAAGCGTGAGGATCGCATCGTATGCTATCGGGAGTGACTAGTCGCACTAGTTGCTCGAGGCAGTGGAATTTAAAAATTTTCAAATGATGAAACCACATGATCCAGGAACACTTCTCGGATCGTTTCATCTAAACCACAAACAAGTATTAGGTTTACCTCTTGAAGCGTGTTTGCGATCGAGTCTCTAGACGAAGATACCTCCTGTCTCAAGTCCGATCCGATGGAGGAGATGTTTGCGAGCGTGTTGATGAAACACATGCTTCTCGCAATCCATGTTGATGATCCAAGCGACGAATCTCCTGATCTCGTCACACGAGATCTGACGTCTTCTTCACGAGCGAGGCTCACCCAAGGAGACGGAGATCCACGAGCAAATAGTCCGGCAGCATAACGACGATGCTGCGGTGATGGTGACTCTCTTTAGGGTTCCATGATGGATGGCCACAATGAGAGAGAGAGAGGACATGTAGAGAATGAGAGAGAGAGAGCATATGTTGTTGTAGTAGTTGTAACTTTGAAGAGCAAGGGGTGCCTCTTCTTATATAGTATTTTGGGAGTCATGGATCATAATCCATGGACTACACAAAATCAATGGATGAGATTGATTTATGCTTCTTTAAGTGGTCAAGATTTTGGTGTAAAGACACAACAATTAATTTAATTTAGATTAAATACATATTGAAAAATTAATATAAATTAATCCTAAATCAAATCAATCAACCATGGAGATTATGGAATGGAGATTGCCTCCTTCCATTAGAGTGGAGTGGACAGCTACCCTTTCCTAATTGGAGTTGGTGGCCATACACCCTCGCAACTAGGAAAGAGGCAATCTCATGTAATCTCATGGGATTACATTATTTCACGGAAATCTCTAATATTATTGTAAATTTTTCTACACAAAAGAATTCATAATTATTTTATGAATATTGCAATCTTGCCATTGGAAAATTGTGAATCACATTCACAAATAAAATGTAAATTACATTTTCAATTAATTATCCAATGTAAATCCAATTCACATCAACATTTAATTTGTAAATGTTTTACAAATAGCTCTCTCTTATATATTATAAATCACACTTATAATATATATGATTAATATGGATAGTGCTATCCACATTATTCATGTCCATGATAATTAAATCAAATTTAATCGTCTTGGATCTCTATTCTCGTGTCGAAATAATATGAATCACATACACATTATTCACATCTTTGATAATTAAATCACAATTAATAATCTTAGATAACTCTCCTTATATGTCCAAATAATATGAATCAAATTCATATTATTCATGATAATTAAATCACATTTAATTATCCATTTCTCAAATGCTTGGATACATATATCAGCAATGAAATTATCCTTGTTCTCTTTCAAGAACAATGCGCTTTCTCTGCAGATACTTGGAGATAAGGACAGGGCGATTGTACGTTCCACGTATAGTGAATTGGATATTGAGATCAAATCTCAAATCCAGATCTTGCGGACCTCTCATAGATGCTTGATTAAATCAAAACCGCACATCTAATATTTTCATTGCATCTGAAGCACATTTAGATCAATGTCAAACATTTAGACCAAGATCAGATCACTTTTCTACTGAGAGGAGTCACTAAGATCCAGACCCATTTCATCACTCTCTAAGAATGGAAGCGTCATGGTTATACATTATTTATGATCACATTACCCTCAGGTATTCCTAATACCTATACATCTTGCATACTGGAAGACCAAGATTAAATCCGAAGTATTAAATTAAATTTACACTGTCTACTTCAGGGATTTATCATTAAGTTTCTCATTTGACTATTAGGAGTTGGTATCGATCATACACTTTCCAAAATCATATATCATACCTAGGTGTTGATCATATACTTTCCAAAAGCATATATCAAACCTACAAATTCTGTCAAGCTTCCAAAGTGAGATGACCGTGCACGGAATTTGATCCTTCCCAATATCTAATGAGTGAGCTCATGTCTTCTGGTTCAGTAAATGAACCTGTATGATCCCCTTTGAGAGATCGTATTACTCATATGCCCTTGTATGTACACCAGTGCGCTGGTGTATATACCTTGATTAGGTCATCAACCTATTGGTCTACCAAATGTACATAGTGAGACATATAGTAACACATCTGTCTCCGGTCAGAGGATACGTGCCTATATCGTGATAGTATACGACATAGGTCTTTAGTTATCTCGATCTCATTAAGTCAACTCTTTGACCCAACTAATCTGACACCTTCGAATTTCTATTCCTATGCAGAGGACCTGCATCAAGAGGTTTGTCAGATATCAGCCTTTAGAGAAAAGGATTGCCATCTCCTTCTCAGGCTGGAGATCCTCTCTTAATAATCATCTGACGGTACTTGATGAGTCCTCAATCTAACTCTTTAGATACTCATCCAAGCACTAGCCTCTATGATTCAACAATTGAATCAACAGTTGCATGATCATTAAAATGGCCATGGTGCATAACCCTAATTGTACTAAGGGATCTATTATGCAAATTATTCATTCTTTATTTCAGATCAGGGGATGATATTCACAATAACATTTATTGTATAATGGCTTGCCGTCGGCTCGCATGTCCAACATAACCGGTAACTGGAGGTGTGATCTTGTGCAGGCGAGCAACAAAATCATTGTATTGATGATCGATATTAAGTCACCTCTGCCATGGGAACTGCCTCTGCCACGAGTAAATAGACCCCTCCCACGTGATGGAACCGTAGCTGATGAAGTCTGGGATGGTGTGGAGGAGATATTCAACCGGCTCAATTGTCGATATGCCTCCTCCATGGGAGGTATTGTCGCATCTGTGAAAAGCTACGAACGAGTCGTATCATATTATGTGATGAGGGCTGCCGGAAATACTCCTGTCGTGATCGAGTCTCTATAGGCCTTGAGTTGCTCCGGAGAGGTCGTAAGAGGCATGTAACTATGAAGTTTCTCAAACATACCCCGCAATGACGTATACAGGGCATGAAGAGGCCGATCACCTTGTTTGGTTGTGAAAATATCATGCTGAAGCTGTAAAATTTTTTATTCGTTCTTCGCATGTGAATAAATGGCTGCAAGGTGATCCCACGTTGCCTTTGTTGTGGGCTGACCTAGAATATCATTTGCATTCTCCACAGTAACTGTACCAGAGAGCCACACGTTGATGTATGCATTTTCAGAATCCCATGAGGCGTTGGTTCCTGTCTTGTCCACCGGTTCATCCTGCGTCAGAAGATGCTTCTTGCCATGACTGTGCAACATATTCATGAACAACATGGCCCAAAATTCATAGTTTGTACCATCCATCATGATAATAGGTTTTGCACCTTTGAATGCACCCTTAGAGGATATATCAATCCCACATTCTGACATCATAAACAATCACAGGAACCTTCAACACGTCGTGTTATGTTTAAATAATCATACAAGATGATGATCAAACTATGGAAGTCATATCACAATCATCAAGAGCATAAAAGTTGGTCTGTTTTTGACAAAATAGGGTAAAATAAACCCTAAAAAGATGAAATTAGACCGTAAAGAGGCAGAGGAAGGACTGAAATCTGCTACCGAAGCGGCTCGGGTCGCTGGTTCGACTGGTGGAGATGCGACACCGCTGGGCTGCCGCTGGGGGCGGCACGAGTCAGATGCTGGGCACAGCTTGGCTGCTAAACTACGACTGGTGGGTTCTGCGACGCCGCTGGGCACCGTTGAACTGCGGCTGGAAGCATCATAGTGTGTTGCTGGAAGCTGCTCGATGGGCAACGCTCAACCGACTGCCTGCAGGCTGCTGAAGAAGCAGCTGGAGGCCAATACGGATGCTGTTGGTGGTCGCTGCGGCTGGAGGAGGCGCACATGTGTCGCGATATTAAGGAGGCTGGTAGGGTAGGGCACAAGGAATGAGGTTCAGGGCTCTGATCTAGGACCGCCACTCCGATACCATGTGGAAGTGAACAAGAAAACTTGTTTATTCAAAGAGCCCAAGGGTTCTCTTATATAGAAGAGAGAAACCCTAATGAGAGAGAAACCCTAATGGGTAAAGTACATATTATGGAAAGAAGTAATGCAAAATAAATAAAACAATGCTATAACATAAAACTCTTCAACATACAACCTGTGCAGATGCAGATTATGCGAGTTGTCCCAAGGACAAGAAGTCTACTTCTTACTTTGCAGTATTCATAGAAAGTTCCTTGGTGTCATGGAAGAGCAAGAAACATAATATGATTGCCAGATCTAGTGCAGAATCAGAATACAAGGCCATGGATCAAGTTAGTACAGAGATGATGTGGGTCATATATGTTCTTACTTAGCTAATTGTTGATGTGCCTCTTCCCATGCACCTCTAATGTGACAACACGGCTGCTCTTTTCATTGCAAACAACCTAGCCTTCCATAAGAGTACCAAACACTTCGAGGTGACTGTCACTACACTCGTGTCATGATACAAAATGGTCTCATCTCCACTACTCATGTCAGCTCTGGAGACCAGATAGTAGATGTACTTACCAAGATCCTAACCAAATGGCCTTACTAGATATGCTGCTCAAAGCCGAGCCTGATAGATATCTATGCTCCAGCTTGTGGGGGAGTGTTGAGATATTAGTTATCTTTCATGTCTTTATGTATTATTTATTCCCTGTCTTCTTTATGTAATTTGCCCAACAAGTTACTCTCTTATATCAGAGAACCCTAGGGCTTCTTGAATAAACAATTCATTCTTTTCTCTCCACAGTGTTATCTCCCAGTCAGAGATCATTCGAGGTGGTCTCGTTCACCCTTGAAGTGCAACCCAATCCATCCTTAAAGTGGTCTATGCATCTAGAAGTGAACGACAAGCCAATAACACGAAAAGCCTTCGGGGACTACGTGCCAATGCTTAGTAATTGAAACACGGGTATCTCCAAACAACACATGATATCTTGCATCGATCTTCAACATTATCCTTGTCTGAGAAATTGAAAGACCATGCACACATGGAACCAAACTCCAAAGGGATTACGTCTCCAACAAAACTACCCATAAAATAACATCAAGGCACCTCTCAACAATCTACATCACATCACCCTAGGCCACAAAAGCAATTAAAATATGGATTTTTACCCCACGAACCAAAGAATCTTTGTAAATTACCTTTTCAACTCTGTAAACATTGTTATTATCCCCTCGACCCTCTAAAGTTGCTCCGTTTAACACCACAAACCCTACCATTAATTTAACACTTCTTAGGTTAACTTACTTGAGTTGAAGTTTAGTTAATCGAAATACAACAAATCCAATGGTTTTCTTCCACTCCATCTCCTTTCTTTGTGGTTAACTTGCTTGAGAAAATAATAACTTTATCATTCTGAAGGCCATAGAGCTCTATTATATAGAGAGGAGAAACCCTGGAGGGCAAATTACACGATATAAACATAATGAATATGCATTTACAAAATAACTTTCAACACTCCTCGTCAAGATGGAGAATACATGTCAACCATGCTCGGTTTGGAACAACACCTCTAAAATGACCCCCTGGCTTGGGCTTTGGTGAAAACATTTGTTGTGTATTCCCCAAAGCCGGCGTAGGAATTAAAGATAAAGCACTTTTATATAGTATCTCATGTATTAAGGAAATCTACCCCAATGTGTTTGGTCCTCTCATGAAAAGCGGGATTGTTGGCAATGAAAAGAGTATCATGCTTGTCGCACAACTGCACGAGAAAATGCACACTAATATTTAGGTCTATCAGAACTGATCTGACCTACATCTTCTAAGTGCTCTCTTGTGATATAGCTCTGTATTCTAACTATGCACTAGATCTAGCAACTGCAGTCTGCTTCTTGCTTTTCTATGAGACAATGAACTCCCTATGAAAGCCGCAAAACCAAATATAGATTTCCTATTTTTAGGGTATCCTGCATAATTATCATCTGCACAAGCCATGATGACAAGAGAATTCCCTCTGCTTAAAAATAGTCTTATACTTGGAAGACTTCACATAGCTTAGGATCATCATCCATGTGAGCCTATTGTGGTTGCTCTATAAATTGGTTGACTTTGCTCATCACAAAGGAGATATCTAGCATGTTAACAGTCACATAGAGGAGCTTCACAACAAGCTCCTTCTCTTGGCTGCCTCATCTGTATTATCATCATTGAGCTTTACGTTGGTGTTCATAGGAGTAGTGGCAAATCTACATCCTGGCATCCCTATCTCTAGGAGAAGATCTGTAACATACTTCCTCCGTGTCATTATCAGACCTTTCCGATTCCTAAGAAACTCAAGCCCAATGAAGTATCATAGTTCGTCAACGTCCTTGATGACAAATTGATGTTCGAGGAATACCTTAGCCTCACTAATTCCATGTAAGTCATCTCCCATGATAATAATATGATAAACATAAATCAAAATGACAACAATACATCTTCGTATATGGTGTACAAAGAACGGGTGATCTACAGTCAATCTCTTGAAGTCTTGCTACTCGATCGAGTTTGGAAGCTTCTGGAACCGTGCTCCGGTACTTACTTAAGGCCATAAATAGATTCATGAAGTTTTCATAGCTTTGGACACTCCCCGTCAACAACGAACCTAGGTGGTTGTTGCCTATAGACCTCTAGCAGGTCTCCATACAAGAAAGCATTCTTGACATCAAGCTATGAAAGTGACCACTCCCATACTACAACAATAGAGAGGGGGATCATGTGTGTAAATGATGAGTCACGGGGAAAAAAATAGATCATGGGTGTAAATGATGAGTCACGGAGAAAAAATATCCTGATAGGGCACCAGATATGTCTGACCGAACTCACATGCCATGAGTCTGACCTTGCAGAGATCAACACTGCCATATGCTCTTTCTTTCATTATAAAAACCCATTTGCATCCAAGGACAGAAGCCCCTTCCGGGATATTACGTAACTCCATGTATCATGTGAGGGGAGGGCATCCATATCCTCCTGCATAACAATATGCCAATAACTATCTCAAATTACCTCCTGATATGTGCGCGGGATCTCTATGACTGACATTCCCACTGCGAACTTTCTGAAATCCTCTAAAAGTTGCCCTAAAGAAAGATGGGTTGCAAGCAGATATGTAGCACATGTACGCATGCGCTTCTGAAGAGCAATGAGCTGGTCAAGATTCTTTGGGTGATATGTCTCATGTGTAGTAGTCTCTTAAGGTACTACATGCTCAACTTGTAAAGTCTCATGCTATACAGACAAATTACATGTGCTATTACTAGAAATCAAGTACCTGGAATTTACCTTGGGAGTTATGGATGTTGGGGAGGGCGCACGAGCAGGGGGTACTATGCAACCTGTGAATGTAGTAACAAGTCCAAGTCTGAACCACATGAGGAGGAGGTGGAGTCACAAGAGGTGGAGGTGGTGGTCTTGGCAAAGGAGGAGATGGAATGTAAACCTCCTCACCAAACTCAGACGGGATCATCATGTCACCTGTAAGAGAAAGATACATGATAGACTAAAAGAATATAATGTCGGCACTAATGTAATACTTCTGTTTGAGAGGTTCAAAGCACATGTACCCTTCTGGATTGGAGAGTAGCCTACAAAAATACACTTAACAACTCTGGTAGAGAGCTTGTTATGGCCCGGTGCTAGGTGATGAACAAAAACCACAAAGCCGAAGAAGCGGTGTTAGAGAGAAAGGTCTTTATTGGGAAATGCAACTGAAAAAGGAAGCATTTCTCAGAACACGGAGGACGGCATGCGTTTGACCATGTAGCGACCAGAACATCATCACCCTAAAAAGATTGTGAAGCATGACTCTGAAAAAGAAAAGTCCTAGTAACATCAAGAAGGTGATGGTGTTTGTGTTCATCAACATCGTTGAGAAGTGTAAGCACAAGAGGTTTGATGTATGATGTCAAGTGATATAAAGAATTGAGAGAGTTAAATGATACAAAACTCTAAGGAATTGCCAGAGCGAACATAGTTAATAATAGCAGAAAAATATTCTTTCTTTCATTAATGAAATTTTGAATGATAGACCAACTTGTTTTTTCAGTAGAAAAGCCCAAGAAGGCATAGAATAAGCATTGACAACAACTAGATAAAACTTGTACCCTTGATGGTCAGGAACATGACTACTGGGACCTAGAAATTAAAAAAAACAACTCAAATAAAGAACAAGTACTACGATTTTGATGCCCAGGAAAACTAGAATGGTGGTACATCATAAACTGGCAAGCCTCACACTAAAATGTAAACTAAAAGGTGATCTGTAAGAGGTGATACATCCTAAACTGGCAAGCCTCACACTAAAATGTAAACTAAGAGGTGATCTGTAGGATGACTCTACACAGCTTCTGCATAGGAATGTAGCCGAACTTAAGATGCCGCATGTCCGGAGAAACCGATCCAGTTGGAGTGGAAGATGTGCCTGTGTAAGGAGACTGACTGGACTAGTCTATAGAGACCCCATTGTTCACAGCCACATCCAACCATCCTGCCTGTGAGTATATCCTGAAACACAATAGAAGAGGGATCAAATATGGTACGACAAGGCGGATCCTTGGTAATTTGACTAATAGATAAGAATTTTGTAGAGAAACCATGTGAATGAACTACAATATGCAGATGCATGGGACGGTATCAAATAATTCTCTCCCAGTTATATAAGATGGGAATATGTCCCATCTGCAATGACGACAAATCTGTCTAGATGTACAGATCTATAGGAAATGAATTATGCTATGTATCTGCAACGATGATGAGATGCTCTAGAGTCCATAATTCACTCTTAAATGGCTGTCATCTGACAATTAGTAAGGACATAAACTATGAATGAGGTACCGACAGAGGTTAAAGCAACGATAAAAGGGCTCAAAGGAACGCTAGTGGTGCCTGTGGCATGAGTCATAATCTCCCTCAGACAGGAGACAAGGTTGTCGAACTTCTGATCAACATAAGTTACAATAAGCGTAACATGCTCGGTAACGGGTGCAGGCGCTGTATAAACATGATTATGATAGCAAGTGTCTTCCAAGCGACAAAGATGGTGGTAGTATATACATTATTGGCATAAGTATCCACTGCGTTTACCACATACACCGTGTCCTCTGAACTGTGTTGAAGCTCCTCTATCGCGAGCTGCAACCATCACAAAATAAACATTTGTAGTGGCTGCTAGAGGCACTGTGAAGCACCTATGAGAAGTTGGGTGAGTGCATTATTGTACTTTAAGCCAAGTATCGCCAAAAAGACTCCAATCATAGTGTTGTTCTTGTACATCATCTTGTACTCTGTGGAAGCGTTCAGATGCATTAAGCTTTAAAGCTTCTCAAACATGCCCCTGAGCCAAGAGTAGAAAGCATGAAATGAACGACCATTTTACGTGGCTGTGAAGATGTCATACTAAACTGCATGATCTTCATCTCACTCTTCTTCTAAGAATATGTGGCTGCAAGGATGTCCCGCATTACCTTGCTAGGGGCTGATGCAGAATGTCATTGGTTATGTCTATGGCAGGGGTACCACATAGCCATACACATGCATGCATGCCATCTTTCTTCCATGAGGCATTCACCCCTCTCTTGTTGACCGACTCAAGCTACGTCAGAATGTGCTCCTTATTGTTGCACTCCATAGTGCTCATGAGTTGTACTGAGATATTTGTTATCTTTTATCCTTTTACGCATTCTCCTTTCTTTTTGTCCACTCTATGTAATTTACCCAATAGGTTTCTCCTCTATATAAGAGAATAATAGGGCCTCATGAATAAACAACTCTATTCAGAGTGGCAGTCCTAGATCGGAGCGTGTACCCTAGATCCTTCCACACCTACAAGCCATATGCGTGTCACCGCCCCCCCTTCATCTACACATCATCGTTGTCGTTCTTTCCTCGGTTACGTTGCTTGGGCTGCAATGGCTTTCAATTGCCTTGCAAGCCTTGGATCTTTGCCAGTGCCGCTGCACAGCAACACAACCCATCAACACCACTACACAACGTTGACCCTGGCTGCAACATTATTTGGTTTCAGTCGGTCTAATATGGCCTATTTTTGGTCCACTTTTGCTCTGTTTTTGGTCTGGTTAGGGCAAAATCAGGCAACCATGGACTCTGTCGAGCCCTATCGGACGAGTTTGCTTAGGGTTGGTTATATGAGTCTACACCCACAACCACCCTCCTTGATGTTATTGTAGATGTCCTATCATCTATCTACGGTCTCAATCATATACCGATCCGACAATATGTCTGAAAATAGAGTTGTATTCCATCAATTGTTGCCTTTAAGGGTCTAGCACCTATTATCAAGATGAACCGGAAGACAAGACGAGGACCAATCCCTCATAGGAGGTCGATGATGCTTATGCAAAAGTTTGGCTATCTGGTATTGTTTCTGAAGAAATAACCAATGATATTTGTAGTTAACCCACAATGAAGGCAATGTGGGACATCCTTGCAGGGATATATTAACATGCGAGGAATGAGTCAAAGATTTTGCAACTCTAACATGATATCTTTATGACCAAAAAAGGGTGATCGTCATGCTCATGCCCTATACACATCTCTCAGGGGTATGTTTGAGAGACTTCATAGCTACATACCTCTGAAGGCCTCACCAGAGCAGCACAAGGCTTATCGTGATTCAATTATGACTACGATCTTTCTGGAAGCACTTAACCATAAGTGTGACTCACCTCACTCTCACCTACTCACAGATGCTACTATACCGCCTATGAGGATAGGCTGAGCAAACTGAGCATCCCCTCTGCCACATCTTTTCAGATGTCATCGGCTATGGCAGCTTTCCGTGGTAGCGGTGGCTCGTCTCCATTCAAAGGATGAGGCAGAGGAGGTTCACACCCATGCCAGCTCTATTCATATTGTCTCCGGTCAAGTCATTCAGAATACACGCGCTTCTCAAAGCACGACCTTCCACCATCAGCTTGTGCTGCTGAGCAGGTTCAGACTGCTCCTGATTCTACCGATCATCGTTATGATGACTTTGTTGCCCGTCTGAGAGAGATCCTACTACAAGTTATTGGATCTTCTAGTTCTCCCTCATCAGATGTTGTTGCTTCTGCATCTACTAGTACTTTGTGTATTACTCATGCATTTACTAGTCGCTCTACATTAGATCTTTCAAAATGAATAATGGACTCTGGAATGTCTCATCATATATGTGGAGATCACTCACAGTTCGGTACTTATAGCCCTGCACAACTAGGCAGATGAATGGTCATTGTTGATGGGATACATTCTTGTATTATCAGACAGGGGGAGGGTCATTTGACTCCCTTCATTCGACTACAGAACGTTCTTCATGTGCCTGCCTTCTCATTGAATTTATCGTATATTAGTTAGATTACAAAAGATTTACATTATCATGCCTTCTTTGCCCTACTTCTTTTGTTTTTCAGGATATACTCACTGGTATGGTGATTGGATGTGGCTGTGAAAATGGAGGGTTGTACATGTTAACCCAATCTTCTTTTGTTGGTGTCGTAGAAGGCTATATCGATATCGACAACATATCGTCTGGCCGAAAAAGGATATATCGAGATATATCGGCAATATCGGTGGAAATGTCGGAAATTGCTCAAAAATAACATTTTTGTCATTTTTTCAGTAATTAAAATCATCCAAGATATTAAAACAACAAATAACGTACAAATACATACTTATATCACACAAATCGGTCATTTATATCCCATATATTGCACATACCGGTCATTTCAAACATATCGTGTGACTCCCTCGGATCCGGGCACCCGTTTACGCTACATTCGCGGCATTACTTTTGTTAAAGATCGTATTAAACAGTGAAATTTAAGGAAAATTTTCCGCGTCTGTTATTTGTATATGATGTTCAAACCAATATAACAACTACAGAACCAACAACGACAAGTGCCACCAACATTGCATTTCCTTAAATTTTCCATATATATAAACATGTACAAAAGAGGCTGTAAAGCCATGAATTTGGCATCTCTCGGATCCTATATCATAAGATCTGACTCGTCAAGAGAAAACCAACGGAATTTGCTTCGTGTGAATCGGACTTTATTTCGATTTGTTATGATTTTTGGAAGAAAGAGAAGTAAGGAGGGTTAAGACGTCATTAACCCATAATGACTGTCATTAAGACTAATTAAGCACGATTAAAGAAATTAGTGACGGATTGGAAACCGCTAATGATCATTAGCAAACATTAATCAATAGTTAGCAAAAGATAAGCATAAGTCGCGAAAGTTAAATTGCGATTAGTAAAAGTTAATCATGATTAGTGCTAAATAAGCGTCATTAGCGAATCTAGATGAAGGATATGGTTAGATCCTCAAGCGCATCACGGAAGCGTGAGCGTCGTATCGAATACGATGAGGAACGACTAGTCGCACTAGTTAATATACAGCGAAATTTAAAAAAATTTCATGCGACGAAACCACATGATCCAAGAGCACTTCTCGGATTGTTTCGTCTAAACCACAAACAAGTAATAGGATTACCTCTTCAAACGTGGTTGCGATCGAGTCTCTAAACGAAGAGACCTCCTGTCTCAAGTCCGATCCGTCGGAGGAGACGCTTGCGAGCGCAGGGATGAATCGCGTGCTTCTCGCAATCCAGGTTGATGATCCAAGCGGCGGATCTCCTGATCTCGACACACGAGATCCGACGTCTTCTTCACGAGCGAGGCGCACCGAAGGAGACAGAGATCCACGAGCAAACGATCGGGCAGCATAACGACGATGCTGCGGCGATGGAGACTCTCTCTAGGGCATCCATAGTGGACGGCCATGAGAGAGGATTAGAGAGGGTGTGTGGGAAGAGAAGAGAGAGAGATATGCTTCAATAGCATAGCCACAGAGAGCATGGTATGCCTCTCTATTTATAGGGGTTTGGGATCCATGGATCTCAATCCATGGGACATATAAAATCAATGGATGAGATTGATTTATGTCTAATCCAATGGTCAAGATTGTTGTGGTAAAAACTAACAACTAATAATCTAATTTAAATCAAATGTATTTGACACATCAAATATAATTCAATCCTAAATTAGATCAAGCAATTAAGGAGAGATTAGCATGGAGATCACTCCCCATAAGGAAAAGGGGGTGACGACTACCACATTCCTTGTGGGAATGTGTAGCCGTCCACCATCTCCTTATGGTGGAGGCAATCTCATGCAATATCATGAGATTACATATCTCCATGTATTTCTCCCATAATCTCCAACAAATTTTGTTGTGATTTATTCTTAAAAAATAATTCATAATTAATTTTGAGAATATTGCAATCCTGCCATTGGAAAATTGTGAATGACATTCACAACCCAAAACAAAATATAATTTACATTTGCAATTAATTACAAAACGTGTTTCTAATACACATAAATAATTAATTAACAAGTAAAAATTATAATTAGCTCTCTCTAATACATTATAAATTATGTTTATAATATTTTATGAATAATATGGATAGTGCTATCCACATTATTCATATCCATGATAATTAAATCACATTTAATCATCTTGGATCTCTATTCTCACGTGCCCAAATAATATGAATCACATTCACATTATTCACATCTTTGATAATCAAATCACATTTAATTATCTAAGATAACTTTCCTTATAATATGAATCAAATTCATATTATTCATGATAATTAAATCACATTTAATTATCCATTTTCTCATTGCTCGGATACATATATCAACGATAGAATTATCCATAAACTCTTTCAAGGATAATGCGCTTTCTCCACGAATACTTGGAGATAAGGATAGGGCGATTGTATTGTTCCACGTATAGTGACTTGGATATTGAGATCACATCTCAGATCCAGATCTCGGGCGTCCCATAGATGCTTGTTTAAATCAAGACCGCAAATCGAATCTTCTCATTGCATCTGAATCATATTCAGATCAATGTCCATCATTTGGACTAAGATTAGATTACTTCTCTACCGAGAGGAGTCACTAAAATCCAAACCCGTTTTATCACTCCCTAGGAATGGAAGCGTCATGGTTATACAACCGCTTATGAATCACATCACCCTCAGGTATTCCCAATACCTGTACATCCTGCATACTGGAAGACTCAGAATAAACCCGAAGTATAAGATCAATTTTACACTGTCTACTTCAGAGTTTTATCATTAAGTTTCTCATTCGATCATTGGGAGTTGGTATCGATCATATACTTTCCAAAAGCATATATCATACCTAGGTCTTGATTACATACATTGCAAAAATATATATCAAACCTACAAATTCAGTCAAGCTTCCAAAGCAAGACGACCGTGCACGGAATTTGATTCTTCCCAATATCTCATGAGTGAGCTCATGTCTTCCGGTTCGGTAATTGAACCTGTATGATACCTTTGAGAGATCGTATTACTCATATGCCCTTGCATGCACACCAGCGCGGCGGTGTATAGACCTTGATTAGGTCATCAACCTATTGGTCTGCCAAATGTACATACTCAGACATATAGTAACACATTTGTCTCCGGTCAGAGGATACATGCTTATATCATGACAGTATACGATATAGGACTTTGTTTATCTCGATCTCGTTAAGTCAACTCTTTGACCTAACTAATCTGACACCTCCGAATCTCTATTCCTATGTAGAGGACCTGCATCAAGAGGTCGGTTAGATATCAACCTAACTGAGAAAGGATTGTCATCTCCTACTCAGGCTGGAGATCATCTCTTAACAATCATTTAACGGTGCTTGATGAGTCCTCAATCTAACTCATTAGATGCTCATCCAACACCAGCCTCTATGATTCAGTATTTGAATCAACAACTGTATGATCATCCAGATGGCCATGGTACATAACCCTAATTGTACTAAGGGACTTATTATGCAAATTATGTATTCTTCATTTCAGATTAGGGAATGATATTCGCAATAACATTTATTGCATAATGGCTCGCCGTGAGCTCGCATGTCCAACACTAGAATCCTCTGGAATGTTCTAACTTAAGCTCTAAGATTCGGATAAGTTTTGAGCAAAACCATGGGCCAAAAGCATGGGCCCCTAACCGCGGTTAAGGGATGAACCATGGTTTTCGAACCATGGTTAGCGGTTTTCTGGAGCCTATAAATACCCCCTACTTATGAGTCTCAATTTCGGCCCTTTAATAGTGTTGTTTTAACACTTAATTTGTCATCGCAGTCGGGCCGAATCGGGCTCATCAAAGACCATCTAATTGATATTTCAATAAGAATCAGACGGTCGTGTTTTTTTTAACTTGGCAAGATACCAAGGTCGAACTCAGGGACACGAGCCTCTCTCGTATTATTCAGATTTTTATTTATTAACTAAGTGTTGAGTTGAAGACTGATAGGTCAAAGTATGCAATGAATTCAAGACAATGCATTAAAGAAAAGAAGAAACATGCATTTATTTTATTTTATTTTATCATGCAAATAAACTCGATGAAATGCATCAAGAATATGCGCGAGACCATAAGCAAATGAGCCATTAAAATACACGTCCAATCAGGGTTAAATTAAGAAGCATTCTTTATTCATGTAAAAAATAGGCATGAGGATCAAGACACTTAATCAATAAAATAGTTCTTCAAATTTCGTAGTGTCTAATGTGAAATGAAAGCATGCCATGAGGAAGACAATAAAGAGAGCTTCAAAATGCCACTGAAATCACCTGAAACGGAGTTACGAAGCTCAAAATATGCAACAATGAAGACAAGGGCATAAACGCAAGAAAATATGAAAAGATAACTACAAACAGGTCCCTGGGAGGGACTAAAATGTAATAAAAATAAAGTGCGAGGCCTTCCCTGTAAAATACCCACACGCACAGGGGCATATTTGCAATTTTGAAAACCCGCGAGGGTATCAATACAAATTACCCAATGCGCACGTGGTCGGCACGTGATGTAAGGACCTGGTTGCAATTTGAAGTAGGCGGAACCTTTGCGCAATTTACCCAGATGGCACGTGCTATGCACGCGCCATCTAGTCTCGGAAGTAGGCTCGGGCTCGGCAGAGGCTCGGGGTGCTTCGGCTAGCCTTGGGTGCTGGCTCGGGCTCGGTGTAGCTTCGGCTAGTCTCGGCCCTCGGGGGTTCCAGACCTCATGGCTCGGACGTTGAGGCTCGGAGGTGCTCTGATTCTGACACGTGGCCCGTCGTAGTCCGTTGGATATTGGAGATCCAACGGTATCTGGAGAAGACGCTGATGGCCGACGTGGGTTCATCTGGACCGTTGGATGATCCCCTGGAGAGGGTCATCCAACGACAACTGCTATTCCTTCCTCCTCTGCTGCTGGCGGAGGAATTTGACCTCCGCCGAGGTTGCTGGTGCTCGTTGAAGGCCCGTGGTCGCTCCTGGATGGCCAGAGTGAATCGTGGAAGCTCAGAGGAGATGCTGGTCGTCTTGGAGGAGGTAGGCGGAGCAAAGATGCCGGAGAAGAGCTTGATGAAAAAGCTCCGGTGAAGCCTTCCGACCATTGAAGCTTTGATGATCTGCGTCGTTAGATTGATAGCCGAAGCACGTGGGCTCAAGTAACGTGCGAAGTGGAATGTGATGGAGGCCATATGCAGTGGAGAAGGTGGTGGCCCAGTAAGCTCCGCCGCCGGGAAGGGCGGAGCAAGGTTCGAGTGTATTCTGAGGTTGTGGAGGGAAGAACTGTGATCGGAGGCTTGCGCGTGAAAGGTGGAGTGATGGCGAAGCTCGGGAGGTGAACGGTGAAGGGCGAACAGGGGTGAAGCGACCTACAAAATTAAGAGAAATTAAATAAAAAATACAGAAGGGGATCGGAGGGCTTACCTGGTCGGAGATGGATGCGGTAGCTTGTGCGCGAGCTCCATGGCGGAGCTCTGGTCTTCGCTGGACCCCGTCAGCTACGCGGGGCAGCTCGAGCGGGCTTGGAGCTCCGCAACTCCGCCATGAACGGCAGAGGGTCGTCACCAGAAGGGCAGGTCGTCATCGCTCGATCCGCCATCTCCCCCTGTCACAGGAAGATGGCGGAGGGCTGGGCCTCCCTCCGTATAAAGGTGAACAAGGCACTACGGAGAAGGAGGCAGCGTTTTTAAAGTTTCGAAGTTGGCGGTTTCGGTGATGGAGATCGTGGTTTGGCTGAGTGCTACGGAGTGGCTGGGAGTTCAACGTGAGTTGAGGGATGACTCGCGAAGGTGGTGGATGATCGGGGAAGGTTGTGGGGTCTTCAGGTAGTAGAGGTTATGTAGCCGTTGGATCAAGAGGAGATCCAACGGCCATGGATGCAAGCGGATAAGACAAAGGAGGACGGGCCACGTGGCTCACCCAGAACGGGCCACGTGGCCCAATCAGATTATTCAGATCTTCAAGTTGACTTTTGAAGGGACAAATGGCCGAATTTGAGAAAACTCAAAACATGAAAGTTGTAGATCTCGATGA
This sequence comes from Ottelia alismoides, assembly GCA_037367405.1. NCBI lineage: Eukaryota > Viridiplantae > Streptophyta > Magnoliopsida > Alismatales > Hydrocharitaceae > Ottelia > Ottelia alismoides. The sequence goes on from JAZKJV010008266.1 coordinate 182,814, forward strand.
GATCTACAAGTTTCATTTGACCAAAACTAGAAACGAGGTCACCTGAAGACACAAAATATTTTTAGGGGTATTTTTAAGGCTAAAAATACCACGAGTTTTAGTTTTGAGATTTTTTTTGTGATTTTTAATTTATTAAGGACCCTGATAATTACAGGACATTATCAGGATTTTATTGGCACGAACTTAAGCAAGGGGGTTAATAATGGAAAATTAAGATGATGAAATTGGGTTTCGTCACCCCCATATACTTAAACTATGCTCGTCCCCGAGCATCAAAGAGAATGACTAAGCTGGATTAACCCCCTTGTACATGTGACTACAGGATCCAATTTGTTCAAGTCGACTCAACTTTAGAGGTCCAAAATTATAGAGTTCAACCCAGCCTTAATCAAGAGGCACCCAATTCCTCTAATTCTCCTGACTCTCTCTGATGTACATACATACTAAGGATATGAAATTTAGTGTTGACTGCAATTCCGAGAGTAGAGTCAAATCGTCACCCAAAGTCTTGGTCCAAGAAAATCTCCTAAGGACCCAATCCTCAACACTAGGGAATAAATCGAATCTTGCATCCAGTCTACCGTCTCTTTAGTTGTCAGACTTAGAAAATGTAGATGAACGGCCAGTCATGGAGGGCATGGGATTGTGTCATTTCTTCTCTCCCTCTCATTGGAATAAGGATTCTCTCTAGTGCCTTTTTACGCAACACATTTTTTTGGTGTTGATCAGTGTGTCCGTCAAGAGAAGTTGGAGTCGTCTGCACTTGTTTTCCTGGGAGTACACCGGGGTGTGCCTTTTTTGAGTACCTATCGTACCTTCTACACCCAGACTTGTAGCATTTACAATGCAGAGCCCTTTTTTGGTGCAAGCCCGACTCCTGGTCCTAATAGCGGTTGTCCAAGTGGACACTTTGAAAAGTTTGGGAGTGCTCGCCTTTGGTGGAAGCTCTTTGATATTTGACTTTGTGGAATGAGAGCTTTCTTTGACATTTCATTTATTTGTGGTATTTTGGCTAGCTCCACTGCTTTTACCAAGAGTTGACGCACACTGATCAACATTTTTTTATTTATTCACACCATGTCACTTAGGTCAGTATCAAGAGATAAGTATAAGAACCAACTTCTCATACTCGCTAAGATTGCTGAAACTCAGGTTTCATGAAGCCTTCAAAGATTTAATCCCATCCTCGAGCATCATTAGATCAAGTTCAAACTCGACTTCCTCATCCCAATCCCTCAGATGAAAAATCAGCTCATCTCATCAAAACCGCAGTCGTGCATGTGATGTGCTGATCATATTCTTTATGTCTGAGACTAAGCATGGAATATAGCATGCAAATCTAGAAAATTAGGGGAATGTAGATGATTAAGTCTAAGACCCTGATGGTTAAGGTTGGTTAACCTAAAATCTCAAAGACCTCATAAAACTAAGTTTCCTTGATCATTTCAGATCCTGGGTGGAAGTCTAAGTGTATAGGATTAATCCAACTCCTTCATTCAAAAATATTTTGAGACTTCAAGAGATATTAGGACTGCCTAAACTCAATTAAGCATCTGCATTCAACCAGTATGGATGTAAGTACAGGCCGAAGCCCGTTGCTTGAGGACGGGGCCTTACGCGATGTCCTCTAAACCATCCAATCTGCTAAAGGCGAACCCTCACTGAACGCGGCTACTTAATTAGACTTAGTAGTCACTAATGGCTCCTAATGGATTTTTGATTTTTCTCATTTTTATGTATTTTAATTTAAAGGTTAAAACACAGGTTAGACTCAACTTTCCTTGAAAAGAGAAAGAAAATTTTCAAAACCATGTCACACAAATAAAAAGTTTTCAAAACATTTTCAAAAGATTTTTTCAAAACAAGGAAAAATCATTTTCGAAAATATTTTTATAAACACAATGTAACATAGTATAGGAAAAACCGTGAAAAACATTTGAGTCCACTTAGTCCAAAGAATTTTACTTTAGCCAAAAAGTTTTAAATTTTTCAAATTTTTCAGATTATAGCTAAAGTAAGTATAGTGTATATACGGTATAACCCCCTATACTTAAACTTTGCTATGTCCTCATAGCACTAGATGTTACAAGTCCATAGGTCCATTTAAATATAGAGAAATATACGGGAGTTAAGAGGGGCTCCCCCTATACTTAGGTTAGAAATAACCTAAGTATAAAGGCAAGGAAAGGAGAGTAGAGAAAATCACGGGGACTCGGGTCCCCCCTATACTTAGGCTGAGATTAGCCTAAGTATAAAGATGGAATTTGATGTTGGAGAGACCCAAGGTGAACGAAGAAGAAGGATGGATTTACAAGTGAGCGGATGAATCTATGGAGATGGATGGAGTGACTAAGGCTCTGGGGAGTGTATCGAAGCAAACATGGCTCAATCAAGCAAGCAAAACACTCAGTTTCACCAACTCACGCATGAAACCAACCGAGGTTGGTTTATTATCTTGTCGGTTTTATTGGTGATAAAACATTTGATGTTTACACGGAGAAAAATGTAAAGTGAAAATCAATGCGTAAACGAGGGTGTTGCTCTCCCAAAACCAAATTTTACTCCATTTTTGGTTGAATTGCAATTAACAGTCCCAGTTTCTAGTTAAGGTTGTCACTGAATTAAGGTTAGCACAAAATCAAGCAATCATCTACCGTTCATTCCCATTTTCCATTAATCCTAGGTGATCAATCTAGGAAAGAGAAATCGAGAAAAACCATGTATTCGATAAGAACCGCGATCTAGGCTAAGCGATAAAACATGCAGTGATTTGGCGAAAATCCATGAAAAACTTGGGCTGTTTTGAAGAACAAAAACTCATGTATGCAAGTTGATAAAAGCCGCACCTAACATGCTTCTATTAGCGGTGAAGAATTTCTTTTAAATTTGGCTAAGTGAGGCGATGCTACGCACGTCTTTATTTGTAGTGTGTCCTACCTACGAGCAAGCACGTAAAAGATGAAAAAAGAAATGCGCTCAAAGAGCCGCTTGCCTGGTCCTAGGTCGACACTCAAGTGGGGACGATCCCCACACAACCACAATCGTTCGATTACAATCGCGAGCCTTCGATCGAAGACCGCTGTAAAAGACGAATTATTACAAGTTAACATGACATGCAAAAATAAAAATGCGAGACATTTTTTTCTCGACGCAATCGTGCTTCTGCGGCTCCTCACAGCGAGTAGCATCTTGCTCCTCGCCTCCTTGAACTATCAAGGGTCCTGTCACAAAAACAATGGTTAGAGATCGATAGAGAAGAAAATTTTATAATGCAAGACAATTTAACAATCTTGACCTATAAAGAAAAACACTTAAGTAAATAAACAAAATTCCAAAAAATACAAGAAATGATGCCGTTGCCCATTCATTCTCTACGATTTCCATACCACCACCACCCAAGGGCTAGGGTTGAGAGGTCGGGAGGAGGAGTGGGAGGCGAGGAAGCGAAGCGCTACCGGGAGAACGAGGAGGAGGAAGGTATGATCCTCTCTTAGTTTTCTTCGTAAACTAGGCTTTCAATTCATCCTCTTTTCTTCCAAGTTTTGTTCTTGATTCATCTTTCTTTCCGATTTGTTTCCTGTTGTGGTTCGAGGAGAAATCTGTGTAACACCCTACTTAGGTGCGGGCGGCTGTGCATGTTAGTAAACCCAGTGATTCGTCATACATTCACTCACCTAAGACGCGTGGTGTCTACCGATTCTCTATTGCTTATTGTTCTTTATTTTCCGCTTTTATAGTTATTTTGAGGGAGAAATCTGTGTAATACCCTACTTAGGTGCTGGCGGCTGTGCACGTCAGTGAACCCTGTGATTCGTCACACATTCAGTCACCTAAGACGCGTGGTGTCTACCGATTCTCCATCGCTTGCAGTTTGATATATTCTTTCAGTTTCGTTGTTGTTTTTCTCTCTATTGATTTTATAGTGGAAACTCTTTTCGTTTTTATTTTGAAATATATCCCGATATAGGGGCCCTCTGCCAAAATTTCAAAAAAAGAAGTTCTTGGCGTTCTTCGTATTCTTCGCGTTCTTTGTGTTCTTCGTTCGTTCTTCGCGTTCTTGACACGTTCTTAGCGTTTTTTATACGAAAATAAAATTCGATCATTTCAGGAGACTTAAATCATCCTTTCTGAAAAATGAAACACGATAAAGCATTGCATACGCGAGAGAGAGCTCGATTAGGTAACGAAATCCTTCCTTTTGCTGTTGGATTTCATATGAGATTGTTGAAATTTCTGATTTTATGTTCTTTGCTACGAAGAACCCTAATTTAGCTATTTTTGAGAAAATATGAAAAATTGCTTTATGTTTTCAACTAAAATAAGGTCTAAGCATCAAATTGATGCAGTGGCTTGGAAAGATAGGGTTTGGGAGTTAAAAGAGCATAAATTGAGTATATAAATATATGAATTAATATATATGTAAATCTATACTCGGTAATTATCATTATGCTAATATATGGCTTAATAGAGGAATTACATCATGGGAATTGATGTGTTTTGAGTTGGATCCTGAAGAGGGTCATGAGTCACGTTAAGGATGACTGGGAGTAGAACTACAAGTTGGGCGTGCAACCTGTAGTTTTGTCGGAAGGAACTCGTATTGGTGTTTCCCTACCTAGGTGGTACATAGTTGCCTTGTTATGATAAGTGCGCACGAAATGAATGATTTGCAACGCGTTGTACTGGGAGTCAATATATACGGGTTAAACGACGGAAGATGTGGTCGTGTCATGTGGAGGCACGTGTGGTCCAATAGCGGCTGGGTCACGACAACATGTGTTTTAAGCCGCTAGGTTATAATGTTAGCCTGAGGTTTTAAGCAACTAAGTCCTCGAGGACGGTGTGCTCATTTGTTTTACAGGCTGAGGGTTCGAGACCCTGTTTAATAAAAGAAAAGGAAAATTTTCAGGGTAGTATTAGAGGATTGGTTGAGGCGACGTGCAACAGCATAAGCTCACCAGATCAACGCAATCTCCAATCCTGAAGTATCAACAGCTTCAGAGTACAATAATGGTGGGGTTTCCCTGGACTAATCCCTGATAAGGAATAGAACGGAATATGACTTAAATTAATGAGAAGGAATGGGACTTTTTGTGATAATAAGTTCTGAAAAATTACCCATTTGTTTACTTTTCTCTTCTTCGTTACTTAGCTTTCGACAATTTTTATCCTATGATTTATGGAAAACCCAACAGGTGCTGGTGAGCCATCGCAAGAACTTTAGTGATCCAGCCAACCATAGTAGCTTTCCTTTATAAGGTAGTTAGTATTCTTTCTGTATATTTCCTTCCGGCTGATGTACATGTAAACGATTATAATGAGATAATGTATCATGTGAACTTTGTTTTGTGAATGGAAAAGTGTTGAAATACTTTCTTCTGAGTATTATATTTGCAGTCTGTTTCTGAATGTTTGTTGTGATTGCTGAATAAATTATTGCTGAGTAACCAGATCCGGATATGGGAGGATCCGACGGCCCGGGAATCGGGGTCGCGACAGAAGCTGACAAATTCATACATGTATCCATTCTAACTGAAGAGAAAAGGAAGCATTTACATTATGAACTGAACGAAAACAATGAAAAAAGTAACTGTACCGTCTGGTATATACCCGGGTGCCAGGAATCATCAATTAGCTATTGAGATATCAGCTGCTTGCATGCCACACATGAAAGGTAGAAGAGACGTCAGCGAGCGCTGGTACTTCCCAAAATCTTATTAAAATAAGCAGGCATTTAAAGTGCTTGCAAAATAAATAAGTAGCAAGGCGTAATCATTTAAAAATCCACAACTACTTGAAAAATTATAACTACTAGCTATGAGGAAGATTTTCAAGTTAAGTAAATGTCCCCAAATTTAGCCGCTACATTTTTTTATATCATATTCTTGTATAGTAGTTTAATGGCTCATAAGTATAATTTCTCCATTTGCACGTTAGCCTTTCTTATATATAATTTTTATATTAATTTATGGCCTATATGTAGATGTTGTTTTCTTGTCATTGAGATCAAGTTATGCATTTTGATAAGAAGTTGATGAGTTGATGCTTTATTTAACTCTTAGTTTATTGATGATGAAAAATATAATATTCTAATCTGGTTCTCAATTCTATCTATCTTTTCAAGTCTAGTAGATAGTCTGTGGTCTTGATCTATGTATGACCTCACACTATGACTTTAAGGCGTCAATAATGCCTTAGGGTGCGTTTGATTCATTGGTTGTCCGGGGGAGGGTAACCCGTTTTTGTGTTTTGGTATTTTGTTGGTGGGTTGAGAGTTGGGAGGGTATGTGTGATGTGATTGTATTGAGATTTGAAAAAGTGGGTAGTTATGATATGATTGTATTAAAATTTGAAAAAGTAGGTAGTTGTTGTGATGTGATTGTATTAAAGTTTGGAATAATGAGTAGAAGTTGAGTATTTTATGATTTTTAGATGATATGATGGTATAATATATATAATTTTTTGATGGAAAGAGAGTGGGCCCCATTAGTGGGTTAGAAATATGGTTTTTGGGGGGTAACCCACCCAATGTGGGGGGTAAACCCCCAATCGAACGGGCCCTTAGGGTTGGGATGCCTCCGTAGGCATGCGGTGTAGTGTAATGCATCCTAACTAAGTTCCTAACACGTCAACTAAATTATAATCAACTCTAGCCAACACAACTTATAATTGACTTTATCGTTAGACAAGATTCATTATTCTTCATTCCGAGTTTAACTATAACTCCTCCAATTGTATCCCTAAATGATTCAAATGTTGACATAGATGGTTCGAATGGAGCATCGCCAAGCCTGTTGGCGGAAAAGTAACCAAAACTCAAGCAGTGAGGTAGTCCCTCAGGAGACTCTTCCGTCTCGCCCTCTTATTGGAAGTGCGGTCCAATAGAGAGAAAGGTCTACTCCAAAACTACGTCCTAGAGACGGGTGAGAGAGACTCTCCAAAAAAGTCAATCTAGAAATCGGCCCGACTAGTACGGGCTAACGAGCTTGTATGAAAAACTAAAACTGAGGATCCCCCGCATGGGTATCCTAAACAAAGGGTCAGCGGAGCTGATCAAAAGTCGGGATCCCAACGAGGCGTATAAACACTGTGAGATCGCGTAAAAAATCGAAGAATGGACTGGAATCCTAGACCCACACACTTGGTGGCTGCTTCCCTAACTGGGCTTCCTATCTTCCGCCTGATTGAGGGTCGTCGCGCCCTCGTACAATCAGGCGTAAGTGTCACCATGACAGGCACCAATTAATTGATATCAGTGATTCATCCTCTTTTTCACTTGCTTGACTGCTCAATCCTTTTTTAATCTTTTCTGTGATTATCTTTACAGATCTAGGTATGTTATCACCAACTTATCAGTAGTGATTTATATCAAAGGATCAACTAGTGAGATCGATAGTCAAATTGATCACAAAAATTCATAGATTGATTTAGTTAAATCTGAGGTATTCCTTTAAGAATTTATGTGTTTCCAATAAAAGAATGGTAAAATTAGGAACAATCATATGTTCAGCTTGGAAAAGATAAGCTCAGAGTTATATTGATTGGCATAGATGGAATGACAAATATATGTCATAATCAAATATATGTTTTTTGACTCAAAATTATATGAAAGAGGCTCAAATTATAAAAGTAGATAAACATATCAAACCAAACAATAGTAAGCTATAAATTATTTTATTTGTTCCCGTATTAAAAGAAATAGATGGTTAAAATGATTCAGTTGGTGCATCTTTTTCTTTCTTGTGACCATAGTAGAGAACCATGGTTGGATATACCAATTCATTGGATCGTCCATTCATCTTTAAATCAATTTCGAGTCTCTCATTTTACTAAGTTTAGACCTATGGAAGAATAAATGAACTCTACAGCTGTTTTGTGGCTATTGGTTGGTCCCTTAGTGGAATATTTACGTTGAAAATTTTTACTAGGATATTGTAACATGCACTCCGGATAATCGAACTAAGTTCAATAGGACTTAAACTCGATCAATTATTTCTTTAGGTGATTGTTTTAAATTAGTGTGTCCCAAGCCCAATCAGTTATTGTAGAAAGATGGTTTTATGTTTCTCAGACTCAGTCTAGTCTCACATCAAACCATTTCGGATACAGATTACACACCCAATGACACACTCTCAAAGTTCGAATACTGTGGCATCCCAATAAAACTAGTCAATTCAATGCATCCAATTCAACAATATTGGACGGAAACCAAAATGCCAGAATAAGTCTTATAACTCCAACTCCATGATGGACTTATTCCCATCTCCAAAATAGAACAAAGTTATCGTTCCAGATTCTTATGATAGATGTTACAGATTCTCAACAACTCTTAATTTCGAATGCATTATTTTAATTGTCATTGTACATTTATCACACGTTTATTTATCAATGCAACCGATTCTCAACAACTCTTAATTTAGAATGCATTATTTTAATTATCATTATACATTTATCACACGTTTATTTATCAATGCAACCAAACCGCTACCATATACCATTGGAAACGAGCATTCAGTCTTCCACTAATAAAAAAACTATATCCGTTGTTCCAAGGTCTATAATTTACTATTCCTCCAACATGATTTTTATGAATTTCATTTCTTTCACACATAAATTTCCCCCCGTTTTCTTGTATATCCAGTACATGAGAAAAGAGTGCATCCTTAGAACCAACTCAATTTATAATTGCTAAAAGGATGATCAAAATGTGCATAAGAGCAACAATAAGGGAAGGTGGAATTTCACATGCATGCAGCAAGATAGTGGCTAAGGATTGCACCTCCTTATTTTTTTGATTTTTGATTTCCAAAGAGGGAATCACTTGCATAGAGGCTGGAATCTGGAGCTAAAAACTGTCACTCCAGGTTGTTCTTCATAGCTGGAATTGGAAGAAAAGAGAGGTGTGGTGGGACTTGGAAGAAATAGTAAAGAAAGAGAAAAGGGGTTTCGTTGGAATTGGCAATTAGAAGAAGAGAAGAAACATGGGGAGGAAATTTGAAAAGGGAAAGGAGAAAAACACAGCTGGAATGGGAGGAAATATATAGGAAGAGGGAAAGGGGGGGGGGGAGGCTTCTGGAACCTTCCCATGTCTTTTCTTTCCTTTTCTTTTTTTAATTTATGACATTAGCCATGATATCAGCTTGCTGATGTCACTTGTCTGATGTCAATAAATCTCAAATTCTTATGTTTTATATATGTATATATGTATATATTTATATATTGCTTTGGGACACAAAGTCTCACGTAGAAGCGTCTCGCGTGTCAGATTTTGACGCATAGTATCTCATTTTGACCGTCTCATAATGACGATCAATATGAGTATAGTATTGATATACTTCTGATCGGGTATAAACACTCGATTTTTTTGAGATACGATTTTTTGTTTATGATTAAATTTTGTGAAATTAAAATACCAAATGATCTCCCATTAACGAACGGTCAATTCCGTTGGTCGTGTTTCGTCGAATCAGATTTTTAGGTGGTCTCGGTTCGCTTAGCGGTTTCTGAATTTGCATCGTGACTTTTTCTGGCATGCATTACAATGCGCTCGGCTTTTAGTCGATTTGCCTGAACGACTTTTGATACATGATCAATTGATCGATTTAAGTCATTTAATGCTGACTGATAACTTTATTGGTTAAACAAATCCTAATTGGATCGGATTCGGGTTTAATTGGAACCCTCGTTCATTTTAGAGTGATGTTGTGATGAAAACATGTTACCTAATCAATCCTATGCCCTCTACTATTCTGGGTGAAAAGGCACCCTTCTCCTTTACTTTAACTAAGAAGGATCTTTTCTCTCTCACGCCATCGATTTTTGGTCGTGTAGTATTTATCCACCTTTTGCATCTCGACTGTGACAAGCTTGCTTCTAGAGTTGTCAAATGTATGTTTGTTGGGTACTCTCGTACTTGTTAGAAAATAGGAAGCGGAATCGGAATCGGAAATAAAGATAAAGAACTGCAAGAACACAAAAGTTTAAAGTGGAACCCTACTCCCTAAGGAGCGGGATGAAACCACGGGAGAAGTCCTCAAAGGGGCAGATATTGCATTCCATTTTTTCAATGGATATAGGAGGTCTGGGGCTCCTTATATAGCCTCCACAGAGCCTCCAAGTCCCACCACTTGTAGATGTGGGACTAAACATATGGAAGTGGTAAATGGATCCTGGAGAGATCCGTTCACCCTCCACAACTCATATGGCGCACAACCGAATACTCAAACAGTCCTCCTCAAGCTGGAACATGCAATGCTTAGCTTGGACAAACAGAAAGAAACTCAATTCACGATACATGACACTACATACAATATCAACTCAACGTACACAACTGTCGATTGCTGTCGAGGACGTTGCTTCTCATGCCATGCAGGTGAGGAGGACGAACGGGTTGTAGTGTGAGTCTGCTGAATCTCCTCGTCGGAGAGCATGTGCTCTGAACTGCGCCTATCAGAGTCACTGCAACTGGAAATGAGTATCCTCGTCGGAGTATTCTGGCCCGCTACAACATGTGGACAACTTCTCCATCTCTGAAAAAGGGCTGAACTGAAAAGGAGCCGTTGAAGTGCAATCCTTGTCGGGATCCACGGTCCCTGGAGATTGGAGTCTGAAGAAGTCTCCTCGTCGGAGAATTGAGTCTCTCCCATTTGGCACAGAGAATGGTATACTACCAACATGGCATAGGAAATGGTTCTCTACTCTGGAGTCCTTATGGCTCACATGAAAACTCTGGCTGACAAAACAAGAAAGGATGGGGACCACTACAAAAAATGGCAAACATCTGCCCATCTGAAAAGAAGACCGCATACATGTGCAAGTCTTAAACTAACTCGGAATCTTGATATCGAGTCTGAATACCTGGAAATCTCACTTGTCTGGAGAAATCTACATATGGAATCTGGGTCTGACCTGTGACTCTACACAATACTCCCCCTTTCTCCCATACTGGTCGGAATGAAGACATCGACCTAGTTGGGAGAAGGAAAGATATATGGGGGAAAATAAGCCGATTTTAATTTTTTTTCCGGCTTTTCAAAATCATTCATCTTTTTCGGCTATTTTCATCATTTTTTTTAAATAGCCGTCCCGAATTTTTCTTTTGAAATCAATCATCATTTTTTTTAAAGTCATTCCAATTTTTTTTGCGTATAGCGTATGACTCTTTTTTTGTACGCGCCTTTTCATTTTTTTTCTTCTTTCTTTTTTTAATCAAAACCTCGGCCCATTTGGGCCTACAAAAGCAACCTCACCTCTTTCTTTTTTCAACTTCCAGCCTACCTGGGATTTCAATATAACCCCATTTTTTTTACACAACATGCACGTGCCACTCATAATATATATTTTTTTGCAAATGCACTAGGGTTCCTAACTTGGGAACCCTCCTTAAGGATACCGCCGCCCCCGATGGGGCAAGGAGGGGAGCCACCTTAGCTGTCTGCGCGAGGTGATCGTACGAGATGAAGTTGCGAAGGGAAGGCGATGGGATCTCCTCCGCCTAGGAGGTTTGCGGCTGCAGAGGAGGACGCGTCGCTGTGCGCAGGAGGGACGACCGACTGGAGCGCCTAGAGGCGCAATGCGCCGTCTGGATCACTGCGTGATTGGGAGAGGTGTGATTAGGTCACACCACCTGTGCGAGGGCGCCGCCAGGAAGGGAATCTCCTGGAGCCACCTAGGAGATGCCGCTTATTGGCGGAGACGCGTGCACGGTTGTAGAGGCAGCCCGAGATCACCGCCATCGCAGAGATGCCACAGGAGAACATCTATGTGCCTGTGCACGTGATTTGGGATTGCGCGCCTGTGGGAGCGATTATTGCTCAAGGAGCCGTGCGATGCAAGCGACATCGCCTACCCAGATTTGCCCTCGCCTGAAGAAGCGGGAAGGGCTTGCGCCGCCTGTGCGAGCCTGGCGAGGAAGGATGTCGAGAGATGTGACTATGGCCAGGAAGAGGAGCGGGGGCTGATTGCAGCAAAGAACAGGGGCTCTAAAGCCGCGGTGCTTTTGGAATCACGTGGTGCTTTTGGAGATGAAGATGGAAGCACACCGCCAACGATTAGGGGTTCGGAAAAAAAAATGGAACTCGAACAGAGTCAAGAATAAACTGAAACCCGTACTTGAAATAATAAAAAAATCTTCCAGAACAAGCTTCAAAATCAACCAAGAACGACCCTCTCTGATACCATGTTAGAAAATAGGAAGCGGAAGCGGAATCAGAAATAAAGATAAATAACTGGAAGAACACAAAAATTTAACGTTGAACCCTACTCCCTAAGGAGCGGGATGAAACCACGGGAGAAGCCCTCAAAGGGACGGATATTACCTTCCTTTTTCTCAATGGATACAGGAGATCTGGGGCTCCTTATATAGCCTCCACAAAGCCTCCAAGTCCCACCACTTCTAGGTTTGGGAGTAAACATATGGAAGTGGTAAATGGATTCTGGAGAGATCCATTTACCCTCCTACAACTCATATGGCGCACAACCAAATACTCCAATAGTACCCAAAAGGGTTATAGATGCTTTGATCATGTACAAGGAGAGTAATATTTCAGTGTTGATGTTACTTTCTTTGAGTCCATGTAATATTCTCTTGCAGGTGATATATTGAGTCCCTTTGAGTCTAGGGATGAGGTTGTTCTTCCACCTCCACCTACACATGTACCTAAGCTTGTCCTCCATGCTCCAATACCTTCCCCAACATCCAGCACACCTTAGGTGAATTCTGATAATTTGGTTTCAACCGATGGCACTAGAGATGTGAATGATGAACATGGACATTTACAGGATGAGCATGATAAAGATGAGTAGGGACCACCAGAGGATAATAATCTAAGGTAGCCTATTACCTTGTGGAACGACAAACATTCTTGTGCATTATACCCCCTCATTGGTCATGTCTCTAGCATGACTTTCACCGGTTTTAGGTAGTTTATTGTGGGATTATCTGCCATTGAAATCCTATACATATATCAGGAGGCTTTCAAGGTGAGCCAATGGCACCTTGCCTTGGAGGAGCAGATGGTCGCTTTACAGTCACGTGACACATGGAGCATTGGTACAACTCCTACAGACATGTGCGGGATGCAAGTGGGTGTTCACTGTGAAGCACCAAGCAAATGGCAACATAGATCGCTACAAGACAAGGCTTGTGGCTCGTGGTTCACCCATGCCTATGTGGTGGACTATTATGATATTTTCTCTCCGGTGGCTGAACATTCTACACTATGGATCCCTCTATCTATTGCAATCATTCAGGACTGGCCTTTATATCAGCTCAATGTGACGAATGTGTTTCTCTATGGTGACATACATGTGGAAGTCTACATGCAGCAACCACCTGGGTTCACGATCAAGATGGAGTGTCAGAAGGTATGCAGACTTCATAACGCTATCTATGGTACTAAGCAAAGTCCAAGAGCATGGTTTTAGAAGCTCTCGGACATGATAGAGTAGAAGGGGTTCGTGAGATCTACTACAGATAATTCATTGTTTGTTCAAATGTCTCAGAGAGGTACACTTGCTATATTATTTTATGTAGATGATATCATCATTATGAGGGATAATGTGCATGGTAGTCAAGCAGCTAAAGCTTTCCTTGATCAACAGTTTGTAACCAAGGACCTTGGCAGTCTATGTTATTTCCTTGGACTGGAGTTTGCCAGGAACCAGCAAGGTCTTGTGATGACCTAGAGGAAGTATGTTACGAACCTTCTCACTAAGACGGGTATGGAAGATTGCATGCCAACCACTACTCCCATGGACCGAGCATGAAGCTATATGACGATGACGACAATGAGGTGGTAGACAAGAGGAAGGACAAGGAGCTTTTTGGGAAGCTCCTATATATGACCATCACCATGTCAGATATATCCTCTACAGTGAGCAAAGCTACTCAGTTCATGGAACAACCTACACATGTGCATATGGATGCAATCCATAAAATTTTGAGTTATATGAAGACCTCACATGGCATTGGACTCTTATTTAGTATAGGCACATCCCTTGCCATTATAGCTTTGCGCAGATGCAGATTATGTGAGATGCCCCAAAGATAGGAAGTCTACCTCTGGCTTTGTTGTGTTCATAGGGAGCTTCTTGGTATCATGGAAGAGCAAGAAGAAGATAATGGTTACCAAATATAGTGCGAAATCATAATATATAGCCATGACACAATGGAGTATAGAGATGTGGGTTAAATCTGTTTTGATTGACCTAGCTATTGAGGTGCCTCTTCACATGCACCTCCAATGTGACAACAAGGTTGCTCTTTTTATTATCAATAACCAACCTTCCATGAGAGGACCGAGCATATTTAGGTAGATTGTCACTACACTCGAGAAATGATCTAGAAGGGTCTTATTTCTACCTCTCACATCAACTCAAGCAAACAAAAAGTTGATGTGCTTACAAAGGATCTAGCTAGAGGGCCTTTCCAAGGATGTCGTTCCAAGATGAGCTTAATTGATATCTATGCTCCTGCTTGAGGGGAGTGCTGAGATATTTATTATCTTTTATCCTTTTATGTATTCTTTTCTCTTTCTGTCCGCTATATGTAACTTGCCAAATAGGTTTTTCCTCTATGTAAGAGTATCCTAGGGCCTTATGAATAAATAACAACTCTATTTCCCTTAACAAGTTGCATGGACCATAACAAATAATTGGTCCCATCCATCTTTACGATGGGTGACGGGTCTTTGAAGGCTCCTAAGGAGAATAAATCAATCTTGCTTTCTTATATGATGATAAAGGTGGCGAGAAAGGACAAGACTGGAGATGTTGAATGATATGGACATCTAGTTCTGCATGAAGTCTTATAACACAACCATTCCCATCAACTTTGACGATAGTCTAGGGATGACCAGGTGAGTCTAGAGATATGAAATCACACATATAACCTCAAAATCAGAACGTTTGGAGACATACATTGCACGTAGTGGCACTGCATGGAGGTACGACATAACCTAGGGCTGTGGTGGCATGGTACCGGGCGACACGATGCCCAATGATGCAGGAACCTGCAACACGAGGACCGACAACGTGGTCTCGGCGATGCAGGTCTGGAGCTTTGAACCGCGTGGAGAGGGTTGTGGGTTACGTGCTCGATCATGACAGTGAGACTAGGCGATGCGACGATAAGAGGAGGGGCAATGCACCCGAATGCAACGAATAAAGGAGATGGCTGGCGGTAGATGGGGCGGTGAGCAGTAGGGAGTGCTAACAGATGGGATGGGGATGCGATGGTTTCAGAGCTCGGTCTAGGTTTGTTGCTCTGATACTACATGGAGAGAAAATAATTATTTAATTATTTTGAGGGTCACAGGTCTTTCTTGTATAGAGAGGAGAAACCCTAGAGTGAAAATTACATGATAGAGACGTAATAAATAAGTAAATAGAAAATAACTCTCAACAATAAGTGGTTAAGATAATACCCCCTTTTGTATCGTATTTCTAGTGTAATGGTAATCCACTTTAATATTATTGATTCTATCATAAAAGATGTGATTATTAGCTATGGAGAAAGGTGCTTGGATGCTTTTTTTATAGAAAAAGAGTGTGGAGATATGTTTTATGTTTATGTAACTTTTATTTATTTCTACTTTTTCTCTGTCTACTTTCTGTATTTTACCCATAGGCCTCTCCCTATATAAGAAAACCTAGGGCTCAAGGAATAAACAACTCATTTTATTTTCCCAACATGGTATCAGAGCAGCGGTTCTAGACAGGAGCTCTTGTACCACAAGCCTAATCCTATCCCCACCGCCAGCCTCACGTACGTCTGCCGCCTAGGGCACTCGCAGCCCAGGGGCTCTCGCCACCCCTCGCAGTCCCGACTGCAGCCTTGCCTCGGCACTCCTCGCGATCCCGATCTCCGTCCCTCACGGTCTCGGTCACGGCCTCACATCACGGCCCTGGCTGTGGCCTCCCATTGCACTCGACGGCCCCCGCAGCCACTGCAACCTCCCTGCAGCTGAGCCTTGCTGCTCCCGCAGCCCAGTAATCCCTGTGGCTTTGACGCCCCCGCCATTGTTCCCAAAGGGCCCTCCTCAAATGGCATTTCACGGCTAGGTCACCCTTAGGCTACCAACACATCTTCATATTGATGGGTTTGGTTGCTTGAGTCTACACATGGAATCAAACCCCTTTATGTCAGTGTAGACAAAGGTTCATCCAGTCTACCACCCTAGTCTTCTCTAGTCATCATGTTAGAAAGCAAGATTGATATTCCCACCACGGGCGCTTTCAGAGGTCCTGCGCCTATTGTGAAGATGGATGTGTCAAACTATGAATTATGGGCCTTGCAGTTCATGAGCCTAATGAAGCCAATGGGTAAGAAACACATTCTTACCGAGGAAGAACCGGCAGAGAAGACAGAGTTGTATGCCCCATGGGAGGTTGATGACGCATATGCTCAGGTCTGGTTGTTTGGTACCTTTATTCCAGACTTTGCCAACGATGTCTTGCATCAGCCCGCTGCCAAAGTCATGTGGGACATTCTTTCTGCCACTTATTCACAGGCGAAGAATGAGACAAAGATTCTACAGCTTCAGCATGACATCTTTGCTATAAAGCAGAATGGTCGACTACTGCATGCTCACTACACTGCATTGCAGGGAATGTTTGAGAAGCTTCATAGCTTCATGCTCCTCACAGCTACTCCAGAGCAGTTGAAGACCTATAAGAATGCCACCATGGTGGGAATTTTTCTAGCCTCTCTAGATTCACAATATGAGGTTGTTTCTTCTCAGATCCTGGCAGATGTTACCATTCCTCCCATGGAGGAGGCCTTTCGAAGATTGAGTCGGATCAATATCTCTAGCCCTGCTCTAATGCCAAATTCTTATGCTATGGCGATCTCTCGTGGTAGAGGTGGCCTAACTCACTTCCGTGGACGAGGACCACGTGGTAGAGGTGGTCGTGGTCGTGGACCACCTTGTACCTACTGTCGTCGGACAGGTCATACCGAAGACACATGCTACTCCAATCATGGTTTCCCAGCATCTTTTGCCCGTGTAGCAGAACAGGTTCAACACCATGGCCCTCCACCCGCGTCAGATCAGCCTCGAGTGCGAGATATTATGCCCTTTGCCAGTACCAATTCACCGGTATCAGAGAGCAGCTCTGATGCTGCTGCTACTAGAGGAGCTAGTACCTCAGGGAGTACTCATAGCTCTACTCATCATGATGCAAGTATCTCAGAATGGATTACAGATTCATGTGCAACGCATCATTTGTGCGGAGACAAGAATCAGCTCATATCCTATAAACAGGTTTCTCTAGGAATGACAGTGGTCATAAAAGGTGGGACTCATTCTCCCATCACTGGACAGTAGAAGATTACCTTGACGCCATCCATGAAGTTGCAGAATGTCTTGCATGGCCCTAATTTCTCAATGAATTTACTGTCGATTGGTCAGACTACTAAAGATTTACATTGTCAAGCAATATTTGACCCATCATCTCCTGTGTTTCAGGACATTCTTACGGGTAGAGTGATTAGGTGTGGCCATGAGCAAGGCGGGTTGTATCGACTAGTCCAAACACCATATGTTGGAGCATCCTCTCATTCTACTGGACCTGTCTCTCCTTATCTATGGCATCTGCGCTTTGGTTATCGTCTGCTTCAGAAAATGTGTCCTTCTCTAGATCCCTCCTCGCTCGTCATTCAACTGTGAAGCATGTCAGTTAGGGCCCGTTTGTTATGCATGAATAGAGGGGAGAATGGAATCAACATTCCTAAGTCGATTCCATTCCTATGTTTGTTAGATCATATTAAGGTAGGAACAACGATTACAAAAGAAATCAGATTCTCTCATATATGGGAATTGCCATTCCTAGGTACCCCCTGGGAATTGTGATTCCCCTTACAAGTGCTAATGAATATATTTGTCTTCAATATTTTTTAATTAATATATCATTGTTACAAATATATGGTTATCGCATGGATATGTGTTTTTTTGGATATTTTTTGGACACCGATAGTTTTTTTGAACATGGATATATGGACACTGACACGGATACAAATATATGGATGCAAAAGGTTGGATAAGTTACAAATATATATATATATATGAATACTGGCATGGATATAAGATTTTTTTGTAAATACGTGTATATATATACGGTTCATTTTTTTTGGATGTGGATACAAATATGGTTACAAGATATTCCAACGGATACGAATACATATATATTAAATATATCTATTATATGGATAAAATATATCATATCTGATTTTTTTGCGGATATGAATACGAACATAGATATATGTGTTTTTATTTTTTCTAGCTATGGATATAGACAATAATATGAGATTTTTTTCTAACATGAATTTGGATACTCATGCAATTTTTAATTTTTTTCTAAGACATGGATACTGATTATATTCTAGCGGATACATATACAGACATGGATACTGATTTTTATAGCTATAGATATGGATACGTAAACCATCTATAGTTTTTTAGATATGGATATGAGTTATATTTTTGTGGATACGTGTACGTATATCGATATGTAGTTTTTTTTGCGAATAAGGATACACATAACATTTTCAGTTTTTACAATATGGATACATATATATATAATGAAACATTATAGCGGATACGGATATATCAAACATATCAATTGTATGGAAAAAAATCAAAGTAGTTTCCATTTAAATTTGACTATTGATTCCTTACATGAAATATATTAATTATATGAAAAACGAGTTAGATGATATCGATTATTTTTTCTACTTAATGAAGTATATCAAAGGAATGTTATTTTATTTCTATTCTTTTGCCTTTACAAACATAAGAAAAAATGTATCTCATAATAAATGTTTCAATTCCTAATATAAATCAAACAATGGAATGGTAGAACTTATTCCTTTCTATTACATTTTTAATTCCATTCTTGTCTTGATTCCATTCCATTGTAATTCCTTTCCAATCAAACAAACGGGCCCTAAGGAAGCATCATCGATTCGTCTTCCCTAGTCGTCAGAGTCGGTGCAGTAGCTCCCCTTTTGAATTTTTCCATTTAGACATTTGGGATCCATGTCGTGTTCCAGATCAGCAGGGACACAGGTTCTACTTAGTTGTTGTGGATGATTTCAGTCGTTTGTATTGGGTTTTCTTATTGAAGAATAAATCAGAAGCAGGAAATGCTATTATGAATTTCATTGAAGAAGTGCAGAATGTTTTTCCACCTCTGTCAAAATTGTGCGAACTGATAATACATTTGAATTTTGTACCAATATATTATCTCAATTTTTGTCATCACCCAACATCCTTCATCAAACATCTTCTGCTTACACGTCCCAACAGAACGATGTCACAGAAAGAAAGCATTGTCACCTTCTTGATGTCACTCGTACTCTCCTAGTCCAGAGTGGTGCACCGCATTCATTCTGGGGTGATGCGGTTCTTACTGCATGTTATCTCATTAACCGAATGCCCTCATCGGTGCTGGGGGAGAAAATACCTTTCTCCATTGTTTTCCCTGACAAAGAGTTGTTCTCTCTTACACCTCGTGTTTTTGGGTCCCTCGGGTTCGTATATCAGTTGTCTCTAGGGATTGACAAGCTCTCTCCTAGGGCTGTGAAATGCGTTTTTTTCGGGTATTCCAGGACTCAAAAGGGGTATCGTTACTATGATCGGTTACACAAGAGGTATTATGTTAGTGCAGATGTCACATTTTTTGAGTCAGTCATGTTCTTTTCTCCTACAGGCGGTAGGTTGGCACCATCAAATTCAGATGATGAAATCTATATTGCTCCACTTGTATCACCATCACCACCACCTACACCACCACCACCTCCAGTTTCACCATCGTAACCCACCAGCATTACCTCATCCCATTATTTTGGTTCCTCTACCCCAAAACTACAGTCGACGGTCAGCCCGTGCTCTTGATCATGGTCAATCATCCAGCATGCCCTAGGTTTGTTCTGACAACATTAATATTAATGATGGGTCTACTGTTGTTTCTCAGGAAATGGATGACCATGCAGGTAGTACAAATGATGAAGAGCTTGGTTTTCCTATTGCTTTGAGGAAGCAGAAGCGTTCATGTGCATCATATCCGATTGCGTCTCATGTCACCGTTGAGCGGTTGACAGGTGACTTCAGGAGGTTTGTAGTAGCCTTGTCCGTTGTCGATATACCACGAACATACCAGGAAGCATTGAATGATAGCAGATGGCATCTAGCTATGGAGGAAGAGATGGCGGCTCTTCAGTCAAGAGGTACTTGGAGCCTTGCTCCAGCTCCTACCGGGCATCTATAGTAAGTTGCAAATGGGTATTTATAGTGAAGCAAAATGTAGATGGTAGCATTGACAGGTACAAGGCTCGACTGGTGGCCCGTGGGTTTACTCAAACATACGGGGTGGATTATCTTGACACATTTTCTCAAGTTGCTCGTCATTCTATATTTATAATTCTTTTATCTCTTATTGTGGTTCGAGATTGACTCCTGTTTCAGTTAGATGTCAAAAATGCTTTTTTGTATGGTGATCTTCAGGAGGAAATCTACATGCAGCAGCCACCAGGGTTTGTTGCTGAGGGGGAGTGTTCACAGGTACGTAGACTTCATAAGGCAATCTATGGTCTTAAGCAGAGCCCAAGAGCTTGGTTCCAGAGCTCCTAGATGTGTTTGAATGGCAAGGGTTCAAACGGTCAAATGCAGATCATAATAGCAAAAACATTTCTTGGCCGTCAATTTGTTACCATGGATCCGGGGGTTCTTAGATATTTTCTGGGATTGGAGTTCGCCAAAAATCAACAAGGGCTTGTGATGACTCAGAGAAAATATGTTACTGACCTACTAAGTGATACATGTATGCTTAGATGTCGACCAGCTAGTACACCCATGGATCCAAGCATGAATCTGTATGATGATGATACTGACGAGGTTGACAAAAGGAGATACATGGAACTGGTGGGAAAGCTTCTCTATGTTACCACTACCAGACCTGATATTTCATTTGCAGTCAGACGAGTGTGCCAATTCATGGAACATCCTCGTCAGGTACATATGGATGGTATACAAATGATATTAAGGTATCTTAACTCATCTCAAGATGCAGGGTTGCTTTTTAAGAAGGGTGACTCTATCACTATCTCAGCATGTGCAGATGCAGACTATGCAGGGTGTCCCAAGGACAGAAAGTCTACATCAAGATTTGCTATATTTGTTGGAGATTCCTTTGTCTCATGGAAAAGCAAGAAGAAAGACGTTGTTGCTAGATCTAGTACTGAATTTGAGTATAGAGCCATGGCACAAGCTTATACAGAAGTAATGCGGGTTCGAGCAGTGCCGATAAATCTACATATAGATGTCCTTCTTCCGATATCACTGAAATTCGACAATCAAGCTGCCTTGTTCATTGCCAATAATCCTGTGTTCCATGAGAGGACAAAGCACATTGAGGTTGATTACCATTATATACGCGACATGATCCAGAAGGGCTTGATTTCTACATCTCACAGCTCAGGGGATCAGACAACAGACATCTTTACCAAGGCTTACTTAGAGGACCCTTCCAGAAGTGTTCATCCAAGTTGAGCATGATAGATATCTATGCTCCATCTTGAGGGGGAGTGTAGAGATATGTTTTATGTTTATGTATCTTTTATTTATTTTTCATTTTTCTCCATCTTAAGGGGGATGTATCATTTACTTATAAGAGTTGCTCAACTAGAACACAGATAGATTACTTTGCGTTGAGGAGAAGAGATCGATTGTGTTGCAAAGATTGCAAAGTAATCCCTGGAGAGAGTTTGACAACCCAACATCGCTTGTTAGTCTTGGATTTACAAATAAAAGGGCTGGTAAAGAAAATGAAGGTTCCTAAGATCACTAGAACTAGGTGGTGGAATCTTCCGCTGAAGCAATCACGCTTCAGGGAGAAGGTTTTAGAAGACTTATCTTGGAATTGTAGCGGTAGTGCAAACGAGATGTGGGAGGCAGTAGCATCTTGTATCCGAAAGGTAGCCAAAGAGATGCTAGGCGAGTCAAAAGGAGGAGCTCCGAGTCAAAAGGAGGCTTGGTGGTGGAGTGAAGGGGTGCAAGAGAAGCTAAAAATTAAAAGAGCTTGCTTTAAAGCTATGTCTAAGGATAGAACAGAGGAATCTGTCACAGACTATAAAATAACGAAGAAGGAAGCAAAGAAGGCTGTAAGTGAAGCTAAGTCAAAAGCTTATGAGGTTTTGTATAAAAATCTCAACTCTAAGGAGGGCCAGAAGGATATATTCAGGTTGGCCAAAGCAAGAGAAAGAAGGACCAAAGACCTTTCTCAAGTGAGATATATTAAGGACGAGGAAGGTCACGTGCTTGTTACTCAGAAGGATATAGAGACTAGATGGGAGCAGTATTTCCATAAACTTTTCATTGGAGAAGGAAATAGTGAGATCACTTTGGGTGATTTAGCTAGTAGTGAAAGTTACTTGAATCGTGTATGCTATAGACGAATACAAAGAAAAGAAGTAGAGGAGGCTTTGAAGGTTATGAGACCTGGGAAAGGTGTTGGACCGGATGACATCCTTGTAGAAGTATGGAAAGTTTTAGGTGAGCGTGGTTTGACTTGGCTTACGAATCTATTCAATGTTATTTGGCGAAGCAAGAAAATGCCTGAAGATTGGAGGAGTATCGTGGTGCCTCTTTATAAGAACAAAGGAGACATTCAAAATTGTTCAAATTACAGAGGTATCAAGCTGATGAGTCACACTATGAAAATTTGGGAACGTGTGATCGAAAGAAGGTTAAGGCAAGTTTCCCAAGTAAAAGAAAACCAATTCGGATTCATGCCAGGTCGCTCAACTATTGAAGCCATCCATTTGCTGAGGAGAACAATGGAGATTTATAGAGCTAAAAGGAAGAATCTCCATACGATCTTTATTGATTTGGAGAAGGCTTATGATTCCGTCCCACGAGAGATACTGTGGAGAGTTTTAGAGAAGAGACAAGTACCTGTCCTATACATTAATCTCACAAAGGATATGTATGATAGGGCTTTATCTTGTGTAAGGACCCTGACGGGGAAGACTGACTATTTTGATATCAACATTGGTTTACATCAAGGTTCAGCTTTGAGTCCATTTCTTTTTACTTTGATTATGGACGAGTTGACAAGTCACATTCAAGATGAGTTACCTTGGTGTATGTTATTTGCTGATGATATTGTGTTGATTGACGAGACTAGAGATGGAGTAAATGATAAGCTTGAGGTTTGGAGACATGCATTGGAGACTAAAGGTTTTCGTATAAGTAGGGCTAAGACGGAATATATGGAATGCACCTTTGATGGAAGCAATGGTGAAGGAATCGAGGTGAAGATTGGTGACGATAACATTCAGAAGAGAGATTCTTTTAGATATCTGGGATCTATTTTGCAACATGATGGGGAAATTGATGGAGATGTTACTAATAGAATAAATGCAGGCTGGCTAAAGTGGAGAGGAGCCTCCGCTGTTCTCTGTGATAAGAAAATTCCTTTAAAAATTAAAGGAAAGTTTTACAAAGCAGCCGTGAGACCTGCTATGCTTTATGGTTCTGAATGTTGGCCTGTGATTCATAGACATGTGTAGAGAATGGCTGTAGCAGAAATGAAAATGCTAAGATGGATGTGTGGACATACACGTAAAGATCGGATTCGGAATGATGCAATCCGAAAGAAAGTTGGTGTAGCTCTGATCGAGGATAAGATGCGAGAAAACCGTTTAAGATGGTTTGGTCATTTGCAAAGAAGGTCAACTGATGCACCGGTTAGGAGATGCGAGTGTTGGGATGTTGAGCCGGCCAAGAGAGGGCGAGGACGGCCCAAGAAGTGTTGGAAAGAGACTATACGAAGAGATCTTAGTTTTTTGGATATAAGTCCGAGATTGACCCAAGACAGATCTGAATGGAGGCGAAGAATCCATGTAGCCGACCCTACTTAATTGTGGGAAAAGGCTTTGTTGTTGTTGTTCATTTTTCTCTGTCTACTTTATGTAATTTACCCATAGGCATCTCCCTATATAGGAGAGCCTAGGGCTCAAGGAATAAACAACTCATTTTATTTTCCTAACAAAGAGCATATAGACTCGAGATGTGATCATGTTCCTCTAGATCAGCCTACTATCTCTTCGAAGGTCCTCTTGAATCATCTCCTGCAACATTGAGAAAGCCATATAAGATTTTTTGATGGAGAAGGGTCGCTTGCCCAAATCCAATGATCAATCTTAGCTGTAGGGTTGTCCATGTCTTCCAACTCACTCAACATAGAGAGAAACTCCTTTGTTTTCTACCCAGAAAGATTTGTCACAAGTGGGGGTTCCCTCCATCCTCACTTGTACTATCGAGGTATCTCGATCTCTAGCTGGAGCCGATAATATTTGAATATAGTCTTTAAGAGTTATGGATCTGGTCCAATCATCTAATCATAAACGGACTCCATTAACAATAATCGGTCTTAGCAGACATGGCATCTCTAGGAGAATGCTTGATATGCCCTTCCAAACAGAAGATGGAAGGCAGACCTGAGATGTTGTCAAAGCACCATCAATGCCATATATATTTTACGTCATGCGACAGATACCAAATCGTTGCTTTTGCCCCTAAGTCCGACCACACATTCAGCCAAAAGGACCTTACCTGGACTTCAACCTCGTGGATCCCAAAGGGGAGAAAAGCGGACTTTTCCCTGTTAATGCACGTGCCAGAAATATCACCAAAAATGTCCATGATTCGTGAAGCTCCCCTCGCTTGCTCTACCCCACCCTCAATGAATAGGATTGTGTCATCAATATATTGAAGGATAGGAATAGAAACATGCCCACATCTATATTCCAAACAAAAGGCATCATCATATGCTATCCTCATCAACCTCGCCAAAGCATCCGTAGACACAATAAGCATAAGTGGTGCATGGGTTGGCCTTCTCATATTCCCCTCTGTGGCTAACGAAAGACTCCTTCCTAACGACCATTCACCATTACCAACATCATCGTGAAACATCTCGTCATCCAAGTTGCCTAAGTGTCTGGAAACCCTCTCCACTGTAGCAAGGTCCAAATAAAGCGCTAGTCGACACATTCATACGGCTTGGAAATATTAAACTTTCGCATCATACCACTACTATGATCCTGCTTCCAATCTATTAGCAGTTAGGTCCATCTACAATCTCTTCGAAGGTCCATCTACACTTGTCGAGAACTAAAGTCGTCTGCTCTGGGGAGATAATTGTGCCCAAAACATTTCGAAGGCTATTCGCTAGGACCTTCGCAACAATTAGGTACACTGCATTGGAAAGTGCTGTTGACCTAAAATCATTAACTTGTGTGGTCACCTCCCTCTTCGGCGACAAAAGGAGAAGAGCCTTATTGAGGCGCTCAAGCCAAAGTTGCCCTAATTGAACTCCTTGGGCACATCCATGAGGTCATCCTTCACCACCTCTCAGAATTCTCTGTAAAACAGCACGTGAAACCCATCCGAACCTTGACATCCATCCACCTTCAATTGAAAGGCCGTCTTCTTTAATTCTTGCGTCCCAGAATCTTCTACCACAGAATCTACTTGGGTCTACAACAACTGAACTATCCTACCCCATGTCATGTGAACCCTTACTTTTGTAAGGCGTTCTTCTACTCGATTTAGGGGGTAAATGAAATTCCTTCTACACCTACCATTTGCCATAGAATGGAAGAATCATGTATTTGCATCTCCCACTTTAAGTCATCTCTGATGTGATCTCTGCCTCCATTTATCTCTACCTTTCAATCCTCAGTGTGAGTGGCCTGAAGAAGGTTGATTCTCTTCTTCATTTTCTCCACTATCAACTAACGACAATCTTCAAGCTTATCCTCCCTAGACACGTCCTCATGTGTCGTGTTTTTTGCTTCGATATTGAACCTGGACATTCATTTTGTACTCCAACCAATATCGAAGCTCTCCCATCTTAACTACATGGAAATAGTGGCCAGCCCATCCATATGAAAACCCTTCCAAATACCTCCACCATATCTCGAAATCCCTCTTCCATTAGCCATGAATACTCGAATCTGAAAAAGAACATTGGTCTGACCACTTCACCAGAAAGTCCAAAAGAAGATGTGTAAGATCTGAATGAAAATGTGGTAACTCCCTCGTGCTAATTAAGGAAACATCCGTTGGGCCTCTACCGACCATGGCATCATATTTCAATTAAAATCAACTTAATTTCTCTGAAATTTCTATTTCTCTTTTCTAGGATTTCAACAAAATATCATCAAAATGTCAACAAAATTACATCGATTGCATGTCGTTTCGATGAAACAACAATAATTAGGGAATCTACCATTCGCTTTCATCGAAATTTGCATATATTAATGGATTTTAACTTATTTATTCATGGATATGATGAGTTGTTAGAGTGCTTTACATTATTTGAAGAAGTTTCTTTAGTTAGTTTCTAATTTTTAGATCTAAATCTCAAGTTTTAACTGAAGAGCTTTATTTTTTTGTTCTTTCTTTATTTTATTATATATATTTTGATTGGTAGTTATTATATATATCACCTCACCTCATTCTTATTGACGAGGTGATTATCATGGTTTTTGCTTCCAGGTTAGCATACAATTCTGTATCCAAGCAACTTGTTGCTCTACATATCAACATGTGTGATGATTATGACGATAATTCTTCAAAACTTATATTTACAATCCTATTTTACAAATAAGTGTGGATTTCTATTTTATTTGTTGACTTGGGAATATTACAAACCTTAGTTCTTGGAAAAAAATCAAGTTTAGAGTCATTTTCAAGATTTCTGATGATTTCACGAAAATTATCCAAAATTTCTCTTACCGGACTTGAGGAGGATTTACTTTCTTGCGAGGAGTACATGTGGCTGTACGAGTGCTAGGTTGTTAGCAACCTTCCAAATCTTGTGATTCTAAGTATTTACCTACCATCAGGTTGGATATATGTTGTACTTGTGAATGCTACTGAGTTTCTTTATATTAATTGATTTGTTTGTGGCTTATATAGCATATATTTTATGCTCACAAGCTATACAATGCATCTATTAGACATTCATGTTACAAACAATTTGTGTTTGTCTGTATGTGTGTCGTATTTTACTTCTAAAACTAAATATTTTGGTTATATACAAGTTCTTAGCTATCATTTCGATCTTCAATTTCTTATATAAGATATCATTTTGATAGTAATCTTTGTTGGCCTATGTTTTTCTGTGTTATTATTGCATGTGTCATCAATCTCTTCGTATTCAAGAGCTGAAACTAATGGCTTATAATTTTAGTTCCAAATCTGGATTTGATTGTGCGCAGTATACTACATTTTTTACCGTTGGAGTGTTTGGATGAAAATTCCGTAACATACGCTAATAATATCTTAGTATTATAAAAAAACTCTGTATTTCTAACTCATTTATTGAGATAAAGAATAATAGAAAACTTAATTTAGAAAATATGAGTTTTCAAGTAATTTTTCCAAATTTTTGACTATTTTCACTGAATTCCACTGAATTTCTCTTTCCAGGCTTTACTAAAATGAAATCGAAATACAACATTTAAGGCATTGCTACCGACATTAAAAGGTTGTCAACGATTGATCTCGATCTGGAGTTCCTACACATATAGTGACATCCAACGACATCACTAATCTTCAATTGGAGTTCGGTAATCAGAAAGACTGTCCAGTTGGACTAGCATTAGAGCCACCTCTCAGTCAGGGTCTATTCTCAGAATGTGATGTCAAATTAAAATATCCTTTTATGATCCAAGCATTCAACTGGAATTTTCCTGGGATTGGGCATAGATCCACCAATAACTCACAACATGTCGAAGTCTTCGTCGACCCCGTACACATTGGAAAAAAGAATGCATGTTTCATCAACACTCTGCCCGGAGGAGGTTCAATAGCGAATGGCAGCTATGCACATCTGTCCCTTCCAAAATGAGCTTATCGACATTCCATGTTAAAAGAAGCCCCTCTGGCGTGCCTTCGGAATAAATAGCTTTGAATGTTGTGTTACACATGCTACCGATTTCCCGTGACCTTGAGTTGACACTAAAAGATTTTTGTCTAATGAAGCATGACCAGATCAACTCTCAACTTCAAGAGGTCCCACACAACCCTCCTTTTCTCTGGCCTCCTAAGGCCTTTTATATTCTCGGATTGAACATTCATTTGAAGCCGTAACAACTCCCCCTTCGGTTGGTCAACACCAAAGCATTGACCAGCTCCTTCTAGACACGTTTCTCCACCTGCATAGTCATAGTAATGCCATGTGTTTCGTAAAGGCAAAGTCCATCCTATTTGCCACAATGAAAATATAGTTCTTGTTGGGAAGAAAACTAGAAGTTGTTTATTACTTGAGCCCTAGGCTCTCTTATATAGGGAGAGACCTATGAGCAGATTACATAAAGTAGATAAAAGAACTAGAAATATGTAAAGAGCTATAGAATATATAAAATATCTCGACACTCCCCCTCAAGATGGAGCATAGATATGTATCATGCTCAGCTTGTACGAACACTTCTGGAAAGGCCCTCTAAGTATAGCTTTGGTGAAGATATCTGCTGTTTGGTCCCCTGAACATAACATGTGATGTGGAGATGAAGCCCTTCTGAATCATGTCGCGTATATAATGGCAATCCACCTCAATATGCTTTGTCCTATCATGAAATGCAAGATTATTAGCAATGAACATCGCAGCTTGGTTGTCACATTCCAACGACATGGGAAGAGGAACATCTATATGTAAATCTGTTAAGACCGCTCTAACCCACATCATTTCTGTACATGCTTGTGCCATTGCTCTATACTCAGATTCAGCAATAGATCTAGCAACAACAGTTTGCTTCTTACTTTTCCATGAGACGAGATAATCTCCAACGAATATAGCAAACCCTAATTTGGATTTCATGTCCTTGGGACATCCTGCATAGTCTACATCTACGCATGCTGAGACAGTCAAAGAATCACCCCTTCTAAATAGCAGTCATGCACCTGGAGATTATTTCAGATACCTTAGTATCATTTGTATAGCATCCATATGAACTTGACGAGGTTGCTCCACGAATTGGCTCACCCGACTGACTGCAAATAAAATATCGGGTCTAGTAATGGTAACATAAAGTAGCTTTCCGACCAGCTCTCTTTATCTTCTCTTGTCCATCTCATCAGTATCTTCATAATAGAGCTTCATGCTTGGATCCATGGGTGTAGTCGCAGGTCGACATCCAAGCATACCCGTACCACACACCAGATCAATGAGAGACTTTCTCTGAGTCATCACAAGCCCCCTTTTATTTCTGGCAAATTCTAATCCCAGAAAGTATCTTAGAGCTCCTAGATCCTTGGTAACAAATTCATGACCCAAAAATTCTTTTGCCCTCTTTATTCCTTGCATATCATCTCATGTAATGAGTATATCATCAACATACACCATAATAGCAGTCATACCTCTGGAGGTTCTTTGTTTAAAAAGAGAGTGATCTGCATTCAATTGTTTGAACCCCTGTTTTGCAAACAAGTCTGAGTGCTTTTGGAACCACGCTCTAGGACTTTGCTTAAGGCCATAGATTGCCTTATGGAGGGTGCATACTTGTGAACACTCCCCTTCAACAGCAAACCCCGACAGCTATTGCATGTAGACTTCCTCTTGAAGATCACTGTACAGAAAAGCATTCTTGACATCCAACTGAAAGAGAGGCCAATCTTGCATCACATCAACTGATAAGAGAATACCCAAGGTAGAATGTCGAGCAACTGAGGAGAACTTGTCAAAATAATCCACGCCATGTCTATGTAAATCCACGGGCAACTAGTCGAGCTTTGTACCTATCAACGGTACCATCAACATTATGCTTTACCGTGAAAACCCACTTACAACTGACAACAAACGCCCCAGCAGGGGCGGGGCCAAGACTTCAGGTACCCCTTGACCGAAGAGCGGCCATCTCTTCTTCCATTGCTAATCACCACCGACCATCCTACAAGGCCTCCTGATAGTTCCGTGGAATGGCCACGGTAGATAATGCAACAACCAATTTTCCGAAATCACCAGTCAAGCGTTCAAAGGAAACCATGAAGGCAATAGGATATGTAGCGCAACCGCGCTTCTGCTTTCGAAGTGCAATGGGTAAGTCCAGCTCAGTATCTTCCACACATGTCTCTTCTACAGATCCCTGTTCAGATAGATCACCAGACCCATCGTTAGAAACTATGTATTCAGAACATACCTCACTTGTGCTAGATGATGAACGGTGACCATGAGCAGAAGTAGACCGACGGGTATAGTGATGTGGCAATGGTGGTATCGGGACCATAGTAGGTGGTGGAGGTAGTGGAGGTGGTGGAGGTGGAGTAGGAGACGAAGGTGGTGACAATTATGATTGTGGTGGAAATACCAGCGGTGGTGGCATGTATTTATCATCATCAGAGTCTGAGGAGGACAATCGATCACCTGTAGGAGAAAAGTACATCACCGACTCAAAAAAATGTGACTTCAGCACTAACATAATACTTTCTGCGTAGTGGATCATAACACCTGTACCCTATTTTGTTCTGGAGTACTCCACAAATACACACTTGACAACCCTAGGAGAGAGCTTGCCAACACCTGAAGATAACTAGTGGACAAATGCCACCGAGCCACATACGCGTGGAGTAAGTGAGAATAATTCCTTTTCAGGAAAAGCAAGAGAGAAAGGAATTTTCTCACCCAAAACTGACGACGGCATGCGATTAATGAGATAACATGCCATAAGGACAGCATCACCCCAAAAAGAATGTGGGGCACGACTCTGAATGAGAAGGGTTCTTGTTACGTCAAGTAAATGACGATGCTTCATTTCGGCAGCACCATTTTATTGGGAAGTATATGCACACGATGTCTGATGAATAATACCCTTGGGTTGAAAAATAATTGGACAAATAATGAGTATAAAATTCCAAGGCATTATCATTTCTCACAAATTTCACAGAAGATGAAAACACATTTTTCACTTCAGTCAGAAATTTTTTAATAACATCTCCAGCTTCAGATTCATTCCTTAATAAAAAGACCTATGACAGACGAGAAATCATCCACTGCAATAAAGATAGAACATGTGTCCCTGATTATCCGTAACACGACTGGGACCCCAAATATCTATATGAAACATCTCAAAATTAGAGCTACTACTCCGACCTTGACGACTAGGAAATGACGACCTATGATGTTTTCCCAGTTGACTAGACTCACAATGAAAGGACGAGTGAGGCGAATCTGAGGTAGGACACAACATAGGTTCTACAGTGGGAGATGAGCAAAACGAAGATGCCACATGGAGGAGGAGACAAGTTCAACAGAAAGAGCGGAGATGCCTGTATATGGAGTCCGGTTTAAGCGATAGAGGCCACTCTGCTCATGGCCACACCCAATCATCTTTCCCATAAGGATGTCCTGAAATAGAAGTGAAGATGGGTCAAAAATAGCTCGGCAATTTAAATCTTTTGTAATCTTACTAATAGATAATAAATTCATAGAAATTTCAGGTGCATGCAACACATTCTGTAGACTGTAAGTGCATAGACGGTGTCAAAGTAATCTCCCCCTGTCCTGTAATTGGGGAATGAGTCCCATCTGCAGTAACCACTGTGCCCCCTGGAGGGACAAGTCTGTATTCTGTAAGTTGATCCATGTCTCCACACAAGTGATGCATGGCACCCGGAATCATAATCCATCCAACTACATTGGATCCACAACTGCTGGTGAGTGCATAAGTACTACCTGAAGTGCTAGAGTAGGTAGAGGGAACCACACCAACCAGAGTGACTCCCAGGGGCTGAAGAGGACACGACATGACTGGCTGGAGGTATGATGCCTCTCAATCGTGTGACAAGATCATCAAA
The DNA here is from genome assembly GCA_037367405.1 of Ottelia alismoides. Classification (NCBI taxonomy): domain Eukaryota; kingdom Viridiplantae; phylum Streptophyta; class Magnoliopsida; order Alismatales; family Hydrocharitaceae; genus Ottelia; species Ottelia alismoides. The sequence goes on from JAZKJV010008266.1 coordinate 214,676, forward strand.
CCGATGATCCATAGAAGAAGCGTCTAGAGGCTTAATCTGCTCAGCCACACGAGCAGAGGCTGAAAATCCATGCTTAGAGTAGCATGTATCTTCGGTATGTCCAGATCGATGGCAGAATGTGCAGGGTTGATGTACACGACCTCCTCTGCCACGAGGTCCTTCACGAAACTGAGAAGAGCCTCCTCGACCTCGAGAAGCAGCCATCGCTGAGGAGGTCGGACTAGAAGTGGAAAATGGAACAACAATCCGACTGAGCCTACGAAAGACTTCCTCCTTGGAGGAATTGTAGAGTCTGCTAAGATCTGAGAACGGGCCGCCTCGTACTCCGGATCAAGGGTTGCCAGGAACACACCAACCATGGTGTCATTTCGATAAGTCTTCTACAGCTCAGGGGTAGATGTCAGAGGCGTGAAGCTATAGAGCTTCTAAAACATCCCACGTAGGGATGTATATAGCGAGTGGAGAGGACGCCCATTCTGCTTGATGGTAAAGATGTCATGCTGGAGCTGTAGAATCTTCGTTGCGTTTTCGCTTGTGAATAAGTGGCAGCAAAAATATCCCACATCACCTTGGTTATGGGTTAATGAAGTATATCATTGGCGATTTCTAATGCCAATGTACTTGAGAGCCAAACCTTGGCATAAGCATCATCCGCCTCCCATAAGGCATTAACTCCAGTCTTCTCGACCGGATCATCTTCGGTAAGAATGTGTTTCTTACCTGTATACTTCATCATGCTCATGAACTGCATAGCCCACAGTTAATAGTTTGACCCATCCATCTTTACTATAGGTGCAGGACTCTGAAGGCGCCTATTGAGGGAACTTCGACCTTACTTTCTGTCATGGCGGCACGGGAAGACTAGAGTTGCAGACTAAATATGTTATTGTCTACACCAACATAGAGAGATATGATTGCATGTATAGACTCATGCAATCAATCTCATGAAAGGCGAAAGACCACGGCTTCTAGGTGCTCAGACGGTGGCTAGGGGCCACGCGGGAGGACTGTGAGAGCCTAGGCAGGGCCGGGAAGGACCTGGGTGGCGGCTGGCGGGAGCCTAACCGCGGTCAGGGTGGACCTAGGCGGGGTTGGCGGCGCTGGCTGGAGCCACACGGTGGCTGGCGGGGCCTACGCGGGGGTCGGTGATTCCTAGGCAGGACTGGTGATGGGCTTAGGCGGGGCCGCCGGCGCTGGCAGGACCACGCTAGGGCTGGCTGGTGTGGGACACGGGGTGGCGTCACCTGCGTAGAGACGAGGAGAGAAGGTGGGGAGGCCTAGGGTTGGGTTCAGAGCTCTAGTCTCTAGGGACCACCTACATGTTGTGGGAAAAAAACTAGAAGTTGTTTATTCCTTGAGCTTTGGGCTCTCTTATATAGGAAGAGACCTATGTGCAAATTACATAGAGTAGATAGAAGAACTGGAAATATGTAAAGGGATACAAAAATACATAAAATATCTTGACAATTCTCTTACTGAGCCTCAGTGTTCACTTGATGAATCGAATCAACCTCACTATTCTGTTGCTTATCATGACACTCCTCTTTCGGATTCAGAGTTTCCAATCGACACCACGTTCGCTGTACCATATTCCGAACGATGTGTCGAGGAAGGACCCCCGTTACCCCCCTCCCCTCCCCCCACGCTTCTCGTGACTCTTGATGCAATTCCCTCTGAACTCTCAATTTTTTGATGTTGTATTGAACACAACATATATTCGACCCCATACAGAGAAGAACAGGGGTTGGGGGCGGGGAACTGACTCCTACATCGAGGACACACGTCCCGCTTGAGAACACCTTCGTAGTAGGTGCATCAACTTCAGCCCTCTTAAGCGAAAGTTCATGAGACATAGGAGCAGAGATACTGTCATTTCTGACGGAGAATTCCAAAGCCATTGCAAAAGATCCCTCCCCAACTGCTAAAATGATGAATTAAAACTCGAAAAGTTTCTTCAGGTACCCATTATTTGTATACGTATTCGAGATCCCTTTGCCTCAAATATGGGGCTCGACCTCCATATCGCGTGCAAGGTCCACCTGATGTGAAGCATGGCTTGCAGACATGACTCAGGACATCCAATAGGAGCCAACGATCAGGGATCCCACCTGGCCAATACTTCTTTATATTAAAACACTAATGGAGATGGGATTCTCGAAATATCGTGCATAAGGGGTGGTGTGGGAAAAACATCAAATTCCAACGAAGATATTGACAGGAGCCTTGATGTCCCTAAGAGTAACGGTCTTGAATCCTCGACTTCAATGGGTGCGTAGAGACTTTTCGACTTCCAACACCGATAAAGCTATAACGAAACTCTAGTATCGTTGCGTCTACTACCAGTGCCTCTAGTTGCATAGTCGGAACCACGAGAGCCTCCTGAACCCTGACCTTATCATGATATCACGTGCTTTAGTTCCACTCCTCGATCACCATACGAAAAAGAGAGACCTCAATTGTCACTGAAGTAAGGGCCTTGCGTATCATGGAAGCATGAAGATTAGATCATATCCGATCAAAATAGCTTGGTCGTATGAGTCTGAATAGCAACGCAAATTTAAAAAAATCGATTGAACTAACATGGATTGGGAACCAATCCCAACCCATTCCATCATGATCACACTAGTAAAGGACATATCTATGAAGTGTGGTTCTGATCCTCAAGTCTCTAATGGAAGAGACATCATGTCTCAAGTCGGATCCGAAGGGGACAACATTCGAGGGTGCGGGGATGAATCACTTCTCTCCTGCAATCCAACGAGACAATCTGAGAGAGACGACTCTTGATTTCGTCGAACGAAATTCTCTTCTTCAAGAGCATTAGGTACTGAAGAAGAAGATCGTCCCACACGAGATCGATCAAATCGATTCAGCATCACAACACACAACAACTATAGAGGGGACAACCTGACATGGTGATGGATAGCTCTGGGGCAGGGGACGGCTACATGGAGAGAGGATAGTGAGGATGGCATGTAGAGAAAGAGGAATAGTTTTCTAAGAATTGTACTATGGAAGGCGGGCTCTACCTCTCCTTATGTTCTTTTTCAGTCTGTTAGGATTTTAATCTTGTCTACAAAATGAATAACCAAGATTAAAAGGAGCTCCTTAACAACTTGAGGATAAAACTAACTCTTCAACAACTTATGGATTAATTATCAACTCCTAATATTATCAATAAGAAAGGATAAGGGAGAAAGAAAAAACAAAAGAAGAGATAATGCTAAATTAGAGTAGACGTTCCTGTGGTAGGACCCACCTGGGATGTCCCCTTTTAATATGCTTTTCTCTTTTATTTTTCTTTTATCTTTTTAATTATTATTCATTTCTTGATAAAATTTAGAATTAATTATCCACAAATAATTCTAAATTGTTTGTTACAATTACAAATAGACCATCCAAAAATATGAATTATATTCATAGGTTCAAAACTAGATGTAATCATATTTGCATTTATTATATAATGTGAATCCAATTCACATCACATTAATGTTAAATTTGTGAATCATATCACAATTAAGTCTCTATGGGATATTGTAGATCTTATCCACACTATCAATGATTATTGTGGATAGCACTATTTACATTAATATTATACAAGATGATTAAATCCTAGTAAGTATCTCAGATATCTCTCTACACTTGTTCAAAATAATGAATATTATTCACATTATTCTTGGATAACTATGTATAACACTATGCAGATAATTTTTTTCAGGATAATTAAATTCAATTAATCATCCTAAGTTTCTCTTTTTCCAATACTCAGATCATGTCTCTAATGGAACAATCCTTGAACTCTTATAAGGATAATGTGCTTTCTTCATAGACACTTAGAGATAAGATTAGGCTGATTGTGTACACCATGTACAATGAATTTGGATAATGAGATCTAAACTCGTATTCAGATCGAATAGACCTCTCAGAGATGTTTGATCACATCAGACAATATACCCAATCTTCTCATTGGATATGAATCCAATTCAGTTCAATCTCCAACTTGTGGACTAAGATTGGATAACTAAACTGCTGAATGGAGTCACGAAAATTCAAACGCGTTTCATCACTCCCTCTGAATGGAAGTGTCATTGTATAAAATCAATTAAGATCACATCATCTTCGAGTATTCCTAATACCCGTACATCCTGCTACTGGAAGGTTGTTATTAAACTCGACGTTCGGATCTCATTTGAATTATCTCCTTTAGAGTTTTATCGTTAAGTTTCTCATTCGATTGGGAGTTTGTATCGACCATATGCTTTCCAAAAACATCTATCGTACTTTCAAAATATGTCCTTCCAAAGCAAGACAGCCATCGGCGGAATTTGCTTTGTCCTAATATCTCATGCGCGAGCTCATTTCTTCTGGTTTCATAGTGAACTTCTATGTTCCCTTTAAGAGATTGTATTACTCATATGCCCTCATATGCATAACAATACGTTGGTGTATGTGTATCTATATGTGACAGTATTTGACATAGATAGTGGTTATCTCGATCTCGATAAGTCAACTTTTTGACTTAACTTATCCGACACATCCAAACCTCTATTCCTATGCAGAGGATTTGCATCAAGTGGTCGGTCAAATATCTACCTTTGGAGTAAGGATTGTCATTTCCCTCTCAAGCTGGAGATCCTTTCTTGATAATTACTCGACGGTGCAGTTGAGTACTCAGTCTAACCCTTTAGATATTTAATGTTGCACTAGCCTCTATAATCCAACCTTTGGATCAATAGCTGTATGATATCAAGATGGTCATAGTATATAGCCCTAATTGTATGAAGGAACCTATTATGCAAATTAGTTATTCTCTATTTCAGATTAAGGAGTGATTTGCAATAACTTTTATTATATAATGGTCAGCCATGGGCTCACATGTGCAACACTAACTGCACACATCACGGGGAAAGGCCCCACCACACCTTAAACAGTAGCCAATGGTTCCATTGGCTGCCCTTATGAGAGGCTATCTGTGACCACAAATCGAAATGTCCTAACCCCACATAAAACATATCCAACCTACTTTCAGGAGCAAAACTAAAAAGAGAGACCTCGAACATGCAACACTCGAGGACCTAAGGGGTCTATAGCTCCATTCGTAAGCCATGGACAACACAAATCCACATTTCTTGGCGCGTCATGACTTTAAGTCAAGAGCTTCCGCTGCCAGTCTTCTGATATCCCTCTTGTGTAAACCAATCTCCCCTGCAAAGACCACATCTCCAATGAAGTATTGACCCTAGGTGACCCCTATGACATACATGGCATCCCAGAGACACCCCTTAACTTTCTTCCAAACCCCTGCCAATATAGAACCCATCAAATTCTCTTCTCTCTTCTGCCTTCGATATGTGAGGCCTCTATGACTTGGCTCCAAATCAGCTCCACTATCGATGGCCAACCTTACCACATAAGAAGTTACGAACCGGATCCATGCACTCCCTCACACGATGACCACAACCCTCGCACCCTAAGCATTTCCCATCCAAACTTCGTCAGCCTCTCGGAATGAGAACATGAATCCATGCTCTGTGTCATGTTCTTCGCGATTGACACACTGATGATGATTCGACTCATAAGCTATCATATAAGGGTTAACTCCGTCTGCATTTCCCTCCCTTGTACCTCTCGATTTCATTATCAAATTCATCAAACCACAACAGGAGACAACTCCACATATAGGTCTGTCAACACTGATCTAACTCACATTTTGCACTAAGATCTAGATATAACATTATTGCTTCTTACTTTTCCAAGCAAACAAGGAGCTATCGATGTGCACAACAAACCCAATGGTAGTTTTCCTCTCTATTGGGCAACCTGCATAGCAAGTATCCGCATAACTTCTCTTGAAGAATAGTCTGCTTTCTAGTAAATTCTTCATGTATCTAATAATCATCATGAAGGCATCCATGTAAGTCATTGACCTCCATGGATTCACCAATATAAGCCACAGCTAAAGTTGCAATAATAAGAGCTTGAATACCACTTGTAAATAATCTAAGAAACATTGAATACCACTTGTAAATAATCTAAGAAACATGACTGGTATAGGAAATATCAAAGGTACTTAATAAATAAGAATAACAACTACTAATTCATCAAAAATTCGGAAACTAAGTAATAACGGTTTTGTAAAAATGTTAATTGGCAAAAATTTTGGTGTTGGTTGAATATGTTTCCCCGACATAACATAATACTTTTATTTTTATTCAAAAAAATGTTTAATCCTTTTTTGATAAGACCTTCATAGAGATATACTACTGCCATGGATAAGGCTAAGCCATGATCTATTTAACACAGCTCATAACAAATGGCATGGTAAGGCTAAGCCATGATCTATTTTAACACAGCTCATAACAAAAGAAATAGTAACAGTTGTATAAAAAAAGCTTCCTATGCATACTTCTCATACAGCTTTAGATTAGGATTCGTAGGTACAATGGCATGTCTAGATTCATTCATACTTGATAAAGATCTGTAACAAACTTCCTCTAACTTATCACCAACCCTTTATCACCTTGGGAAATTCTAGGGCAAGGAAAGAACAAAGCTGGCTCAAGTTCTTGGTAAAAAAGTATTGTCCTACAAAGATCATGGTCCTCCCCATCCCATGTAGAACATCAGTAAAAATGATGTCATTGATAGAAACTAGGATAACCATTGTACAACATGCAATATGGAACACAACAAGTGAGTTGTTTGCATTTGAACAAGTGAATCATTGTTCATGAATAATCTCTGAGAGCTTTTCAAACCACACTCATGGACTTAGCTTTAGACCATAGATAGCTCTATTAAATTTTACACAAATTTTGAAACTCCTCCGCAACAAACCCAGGTAGTTACTGCATGTAGACTTCTTCTCAAGAATCATTGCACAAGAAGCATTTTTCACATTGAGACTATTTATTACTTTAATGGCAAGGGGCATCTGAAGAGACACGTATCTAGCTAATTGAGAAAATTTATCATGGTAGTCAACATCGTAAGTTTAGGTAAACCCTTTCTCTACCACTCTAGACTTGTAGTGTTCCATGCTACGGTATGCTTTGTCTTGATAGCTAGTGCCCCTTTGCGATCAAATACTATTGCATCATTATGACCACAAAACAATTGTCGAGGTTGTGTTCAAGAAATCGACTGTACTGGCATTGTGGCTTAAGGACTGAACTGAATTCCTTAATCGGCACATTATGTGCTCTTTGCACATATGTGGCTTGCATATGCCTTGCTATGTGCACGTCGTATCCCACTGGATCCAGATCATGATGTTCTATCGGATTGAACATTTATCTGGTTGTACCTTTACATGAGATTTCTCCATTGCTTGAATATTTTCGATTATCTTGTGTTATCTACTTGATATATTGCTAATGTTATTTGTGGTTATCTTTTGTGTTTGATATTTACTTATTGGTTATTGTCAATTATTGTGTGTGCCAACTTTTTTGTTGATAGATAGAGATTGTTTTGAGCTCTACATGAAAGTCTTTCTCTTAGATCTTTTAAACTCCACTTTTATCACATAATTTTAATTCAACTATGATTTTTTTAGGCATTTATGTATTTTTAATTTAAAAATTAGAGAACCACATATAACCAGCATATGGCCTCGCATACCTCTCAATATTCAGTAAACTTCCCGAACGCATATGTATAATGCTTTCCTGAACGTTGTCTCCAAGTGCCTCTAGACTGTAGAGTCGACATTTCTTTTGAGCAATGCTATGGGTTTATCAGCATCATATATGAGGGACCTGCTGCAATCTCATCTTGATAAGAACCTGAGTCCTACAAAGAAACATGGCTACTAGAACCATCAGGTTATCTCTAGTGTCAATATTTACCATTGGCTTAGTATATTTGGCATGCAGCTATGCAGATCGATTGTTCTCTGTAGGCTTATTTCTCTTGCTATTGAGATTATCAAATAGGAAGAGGTTCCGCCAATACATGTGTAGTGACAGGAGGCACATGACTCAAAAAAGGAGGTAAGAATAAATCTTTTCAGAAGAATACAATTCAGCATCATGAATCCCATGGGCATGCAAAAATGAATGGACTAAAAGAAAGTAACATCGACACTCACATGAAACCTCCTGCAAATTTAATCATAACATTGATACCTCTTCTAGATCATGGAATACCCAACAAAGATACACTATGGTTTCTCTTGCCCATGAGTCACAATGCAGTCAAATGCAACACAACACATGGTAAATTAAACTGATCTTTGCCCAAGAAGAGGACATCCTAACAGACTTCTTCATTAATCATTGATGAAGGTATATGACCGGCTAAGTAGCATGGAGTAAATACTAAACACATCATCTTCCATAGGAGTTAAAAGCATGATTGAACAAGGAGAGTTCAGGTGAGAGCTAAGATATTTATGTTGCCTCTTAGCAATTCGTTAAGAGGTATAATAACATCAAATTTGATTTTAAAAAATCCGACATATTAGAAACTTATTAAGAGATAAGGTGCAAAGCTCAAGAGCAATGTCAGAATTGGCATACTTTATAATGGCAGAAAAAAACTCTTTATTTCTAATATAAGGCTCGAGTTTAAATATGGAGTTCTCGTGGTTGTAATTATGAAAGTTTGGAGCTCATGTAAAAGCCCATTTTAACATTGCCACAACCTTTTCCCTTATTGCATGTTTAATCTGAGTTTGTGCAAGAGGTCAGTTAGTAAAAACCTTTATTGACAAGTATGCTTGAGATTTATCTTTTCTCTGCACCCAATGACAGATCCGGATATTGAATTATACAAGGTATGAATTACTAAACAAAGCAATGGATGCTTTTCGTGATCTTGGAGATGACGAAGAATTAGGGCCTGCTGATTGGCATACCGTAAAGAAATATATTAGATGCTTAAATGACTTGGAAGGAGAACAGGAGCATCCACACGTTGTATCTGAAAATGACAGTCATCTACATCGTATGAATTTAAGAGATATGCGCATTCGCTTGTTGAATGGCAAGTACCTTTTACTCTGTTAATTTTTATCTTAAATTGATTAGATTATGAAACGTATTTAAGTGCCTTAATTTTTCGTTATTGTTCTTGTCGTTTTGTTGCTAGTCCTACGATATTTCATGGATATGTGGGAACTTTTATCGTCACTTCAAGACTCTGCCACCCGAAACCAAATATATGATTATTATAATTCAATTAGACTCGATCATGTTACAATGTAGATGGGCTTGTTCTGTGAACATGTAAATAGCAATCTCAGTGTGCATTTTTTATGCTGTTTCATGATGGGCAGTGAAATTTAAAATGAGGTAGGCCTAGCATTTTACTTGTATTTTAAGATTCTTGATTCCCAAGTTATGTGGAGGTTATAACCACGCCTTCGCACTTGATAGACAATGCATTTTAGACCAATGCCCATGCGAAATTTTTATTATTCCATTCCCCTGTAAACTGAATGTCAAGGATGCTCATGCATTCTTGTTTCTCTTATTGGTTAACATTTTTATAACTGCCTGTAGGCGGAATCTTGGTAATTTGTCGAGATGTAATTGATGGAGACCTCTCCTAAATTGTACGTTTTTTACAACTAAGTGATCAGTAATTCGTATATGCGTATAGCAATCGTGGAGCATGTGATTCATTGAATTCTCAAATACTGCGTGTAGCAAATTATATTTGTATCCACTCAATAAGCTCAAGCTATTATTTGTGCATGAATATATTTTACTTCACAAATTGGGTAAGAAAGGACAAAATACGGACATCTAATGCTGGACCTAGCAACACTTCTAATATTTTGCATGAATCTATTAACAGTTCTTTGTTTATGACTTATCCCATATATCAAAAAAATCATAGAAAGATGCAATAATTTGTAGCGGATCTACATGATGATGATTACTAGGCCCCCATTGAAGAAGGCAGTTATTTGGATCTTGAAACATGAAATTGCAGGATAACATGTTTCACATATTTAACACATGCTTCATCTTTTGAGATAGTTATTTGAGGGAAAAAAGAGTAAGAGGTCGAGGAGATGCCTAACCTTAGCCTTCTATGTATTCACTGTAAATCAATTACAAAGATCCAAATATATAGACTTTTTGCATGCTCGATTACATTCTTCATATACATATTCTCATTCCAGAATATAGATCCATTCCGCACAAGCCACAGGGAATTGCTGCCACCCAAATCTTGATGAGACTACTCCCCTGTCCTATGGCATCTAGGGAAACCCAGAAGTCAACCCTTCAAGAAGCGTCGTTGCTCACACCTCCTTTGCAAGAGAACACCCAAAAAATAGGTGCTTAACTCTCTCCTCTTCTACCAAATAACGCTTACATGTACCATCACAACCACGAAACAAAGGCATTGTTCTCTCGCCCATCATCAAACGGTCCTTCTAAGAAATTGTAGCCTGAGCCATTGCTCTATACTTTGCTTCGGTGCTTGATCTAGATACAACGATCTGCTTATAGTTACGTTAGATAACAAGATTTCATCCAACAAACATAGTATATCTTGTAGTAGATCGCATGTCATCTGGAGAGCTTGCATAGTCTGCATCTGCATATGCAATAATATTGGAATGACCATTTGCTCTGTATAAAAGACAACATTCTGGAGACCCTTAAAGATAATGAAGTATCAGGAGAACTTCCTGCAAATGACGGTAGGATGGTTTTTGTCTATATTTTGGCTAGCCTTGCTAACCGCATAAGGTATATCGGGTGTAGTGAAAGTGAGATAAAGCAGTTTACCTACAAGACTCTTGTAACGGGTAGGATCCTCAAAAATGGGATCTAAAGAAGTGGCTTGCATGCCTCTACAGGGGCACTAGATAGTTTGCACCCAAGTAGACTTGCCTCTGTAAGAATGTCCGTGCATTATTTTCTCTGAGAGAAGTGTAGCCCTTCCGTTGTACGCATAGCATCTATTCCTAAGAAATATCGAATTTGATCCAGGTCTTTAGTAACAAATACCTTCTACAAGAAGGCCTTGGTATATGCAATTCATGTTTGGTCACCACATGTTACAATCATATCATCAACATAGGCTGCCAAAACCACAATTCCATTTATCTGTCATCTGAAGAAAACTGAGTAATCTGATTTCATCCTTTGAAATCCAAGAGAATTAATCTCAGTAGTGACTCTAGTGAGTCTTTCAAAGCAGGCTCGTGGGCATTGTTTCAGCCTTTCAGGTCATAGATAGCCTTACAAAGTCGACATACATACTCCCACTCGCATCATCTCCCAAGTCGAATCCAGGCGGCTCAGGCGAAGCCCTCGCGGTTCCTCCTTCACATCCAGCAGCGGAGGCCTGATCATCCCCTCCAGGCGCTATCTCCTACTTCTCAGAGGAGACCCTCAGGCGCTCCTCAATTCATACCAGGCAGAACCCCCCTCGCATGCGGAACCCCCCACGCAGTCGTGAAGCTCCTCACGCGCAGTTCGCGGCGTACGACGATCCACCTTCCTCTTGAGCTCGGGGCGGCGCGCAACAGACGGCGGTTCCCCCGCGCGATCAGGTCCCCCCTACGCCTCCTGCGCCCAGGTCGCCAGGCGACACACTCTTAGCCAGGCGATTCTTCATCATCCGCGAAACATGCTCCAAGCGGCGGAGCACCGCACGGCTCCTAGCTCCCAGGTTGAACCTCCACCGCCTTCTCCTTTGGCGGGACATCTCCGGCCACCCTCCTCTCCTTTGGCTCCCACAGCCGGCGGCTTGCATTCTTAAAAGGGGTTCCCAACGGGGAACCCTAAATAGGAGTGGGTCGATCCCTCCTTGCTTTTATTTCCCAAAGAGCCCTACTTGTTCAATAATTATTTAAAAATTTGGGGACCAAATGGGCCCAGCCGTGCCCTATTAGGAAATGTCAAAAAATGGAAAGGGCTGCGAGAAAAAAAGAGGCAGTCCATTAAAAATTTTTTTGAAAAGAGGCGCGTACAATAAAAAGCCGTACGCATTTTTTAAAACAAAAAAAATTGAAATGAAATGACGGCTAAAAAAATATTGAAATAATCGAGAAAAAAATTTGTGTTTAAAAAAATTGGACGGCTTAAAATAATTCAGAAAAAAATGATGAATGTTTTGAAAGGCCGACAAATGTGTGATCGGCTAAGTGGTTTTGTTTTCCCCATGTCATTGTCTTCTCCCGACTTTGTCAATGTTCATTTTCCGACAAGTATGGGAGAAAGGGGGAGTATGTATGTAGAGTCACAGGTCTATTCAGAAGTTCTAGATTCAAGAGGACAGATTCATATATTCTTCAGACCAGCAAATTTTCAGACTCTACAAATTTCATACGAAGATTCTCCATGCGCAAGAGTGAGACTCGACATTCAGATTGGTCAGAGTGCAAGTTCGAGGCACTCCATGTTGAGGCCCATTTTTCGAGATCTCTAAAGAGAGACTCCAGTTTCAGACACACACGAGTTTGCGGTCATTTTCAGATGAGCATATGTTGCCATCATTTGTTCAAGGTCCCCATCATTATTCTTGTTTTGTAGGTTAGAGTTTTCATGTGAGCCATAGGGACTCCAGAGTAGAGGACCATTCCCTATGCCATGTTGGCAAGGGTTTTCATGTGGTATCATAGGTACATCAGAGTAGTGCACCATTCTCTGAGCCAGATGGGAGAGACCCAATTCTCCGACGAGGAGACTCATTTTCCAGTTGCAGTGACTCTGACAGGCGCAGTTCAGAGTACATGCTCTCCGACGAGGAGATTCAGAATACTCTCACTCCATCCCGTTCGTCCTCCTCACCTGCACGGCATGAGAAGCAACGTCCTCGACTGTAGCAATGTGCGCGTTGGGTTGATATTGTCCGTAGTGTCCTCTAGCGTGAGTTGAGTTTCTTTCTGTTTGTCCAAGCTGAGCATTGCATGCTCCAGCTTGAGGGGGAGTGTTAGAGTATTTGATGTATGTGTCAGTTATGAGGGAGATGGGTAAATGGATCCCTCCATGATCCATTTACCCCATCCAACAGTTTAGTCCCACATTGTCCAGCGGTGGGACTTGGAGGTTCTGTGGAGGCTATATAAGAAGCCCCATGCCTCCTGTATCAGATGAGGAAGTGCAATGCATAACACGCCCCTTTGAGGGCTTCTCCCGTGGTTTCATCCCGCTCCTCACGGAGTAGGGTTCCACGTAAAATCCAGTTGTTCTTCTTATTATTTATCTTTTCCATGTTTTCGCTTCCGCTTCCGATTTTCTAACATAAAGGAAGGCTTTTTCACATCTAGCTGGAATATTTGGCAGTGTTTATTTACTGTAACAGATATGATGGTGGGAACAGAGCCTAGTCTTGCTGGTGAAAAAGTTTCGAAATAGTCTACACCATATGTTTGAGTAAAACATTTTGCCATCAATCTTTCTTTCAATATGTCAATCTTCCCATCAAGAGATTGCTTTGTTGTAAAGACTCGCCAGCATGCAACAGGTCTCACTCCATCTGGGCAAGGTACAAGATTCCTTGTTTCTCTAGACTAAAGGACATCAATCTCCTCATCTATGGTCATTTTCCAACTATGGTCCTGCATAGCATCAATATAATCTCGTGGAACAGAAATCACCATTAAGGCATCTATGAATTGTCTGTCACAATTGGGAAGTTTGCCAGTAGATGTAATAGAGGAGATATGGTGAATAGTCATTGCTTTTTAGTTCGGCGTATAGCTATGGATAGATCCAGCGGAGCATCCAACCGAGCAGTGGGAGGGACTTTCAAAGATGTATTAAAAAACGGAGGAGGCAATAGGACAAATTCATGGTTACCAATAGTTCATCTTTTGTATACCTCAGGTGGTGGAGATAACTCTAAGGACATGTCACTGACAGACTATGTGAAGAAGCTTGCCTGATCAAACGAAGTTACATCTGTAGAGACATAATAACGATGTCCAACCGCATCATAACATCTATAACTTTGTTGTGTTCGTGAATAACCAAGAAAGACACACTTTACCGCATGGGCAGATAGTTTATTTGGAGTGTAAAAATTGTGAACAAAAACTGTGCTCCAAAAAATTCTTAGTGGCAATGGAAACGACATTTCAGTAGGATAAGGTAAAGTAAAGGGGGTAACACCCTTTAAGATAGACGAAGGTCCCCTGTTGATAAGATGAACGACTGTGATTATGGTATCACCCCAATAGGTTTTAGGAACCTTCATATATAAAAGAAGAGACCTTGCAATATCAAGAAGATGACGGCGTTTTCGCTTAGCAATATCGTTTGAGAGGTATAAGTACAAGGGATATGACGCACAGTCCTCTGAGTATCAAAAATGGAAACCAAATCTTGTTGAGTAAATTCAAGAACATTATCCATCCTGAAAATATGAATATATTTTAAGAAAGCATTTTTAATGAGATGAAAGGAACATTTAACAATCTTATTTATTTCAGATTTCTCATTCATTAAATAAACCCAAGAATATATGTTGTGATCATCAACAAAAACGATAAAATATGTCACCACCTATAGAGCAGACCAAACATGGAGAGGGTCAGATAAGATGGTCACAACACCAACAAAGGAAGAATCTGTCAGGATATAAGATAGTAGAGTCCATCCTTTCCATGTCCCTCACCAAAATCTACATCGTCTAGATGTCCTGAAAGTAGCAAAATAGCTTATTAAAAATCATGCGATAATTTAATTCAACACACAACTTATGAACATAAAGTAAGCTAAGAAGAAAATCTGGGGCACAATAGATCCCAGTAAGACGGAGTTTGGAGAACTCCATAGTTCCAACTGAGTTAACGGGAATGAGTCACATTGGTCACTCTGACTGACTTCACGGTGGAAGAAGGTTGTCAAGATGTTGATAAGCTATCTTCTCTTGTCAGATGAGTGGATGCAATCGAGTCGATGATCCAGTCAAGAGCATGAGCAGTTGCGGTATTGGCAATGGTACATGATGGAATTGCTAGATGAGCATCAGGAGTTGGCTCACGAGATTGAGCCTGTGAGCGTGGCAGCATACCCATTAGACGTGAATACTTAAGAGGCTGAGAGTTGAATTGTTTGTTCATTACTTATTGGGAAAGCTGAATGACTTGTTTATTCATGAGACCCCATGGCTCTCTTGTATAGGAGAAAAACTCTGGGTAAATATCAAGAGAGGTACATAAAGGAAATAAAATAAGAAATAACATAAAAATTGTACAATAATCTCAACACTCCCCCTCAAGCTGGAGCATATATGTCTATCATGCTCAACTTAGAACATCTTTTGAAAGAGCCTCTAGTAAGAGCTTTTGTGAATATATCAGTAGTTAATCTCCAGTAGAAACATGAGAGGTGGATATAAGAGCCTTCTTGATCATGTCTCTGGTATAGTGGCAATCCACCTCTATATGCTTTGTACGTAAATGGAATGCAAGATTATTTGCAATAAAAAGTGTTGTCTGATTGCCACATAGAAGCTGTATAGGAAGAGGTACATCAACTGCAAGATCTGTCAAAACCGACCTCACCCACATCATCTCTGTGCTTCCTTGAGCCATGGCCATGTATTCGGATTATGCACTAGATCTAGCAACCATTGTCTATTTTTTACTTTACCATGACACGAGTGAGCTTCCAACAAATATAGCATAGCCAGAAGTAGACTTTTTGTTTCATTAGGGCATCCTGCATAATCTACGTCTGCACATGTTACATCAAGAGAAGTGCTTCTGCTGAATATAAGACTACTTCCTGGTGAAGACTTCAAATATCTCAAAATCATATAGACAACATCCATATGAACCTTCCCATGTTGTTCCATGAACTAACTCACTTTGCTCACGGCAAAGGATATATCTGTCCTGGTGATGGTAACATATAAAAGTTTCCCAACCAGCTCTCTGTATCTCCTCTGATCTATCTCCTCAGTATCATCATTGTATAGTCTCATACTTGGATCCATAGGAGTAGTAGCAAGTTTGCACCCTGTCATGCCTGTCTCTAGAAGAAGATCAATAATAAACTTCCTCTGGGTCATCACAAGACCACGCTGGTTCCTGGCGAACTCTAAATTAAGGAAGTATCGAAGATTGCCGAGGTCTTTGGTCACAAATTGCTAACCTAGGAACTCCGTGGCCACCTGAATGTCCTGCTCATCATCACCCGTGACAATAATATCTTCAACATAGACGAGAATAGCAACAATACCTCTCTGTGTCCTCTGGACAAAAAATGAGTGATCTGCAGTAGACCGGGCAAACCCTTAATGCTTTATCAATTCTGAAAGCTTCTGGTACCAAGCTTTGGGACTCGGTTTTAGGTTGTAGATTGCCTTGTGGAGCCTACACACTTTCTGAGACTCCCCCTTAGCAGTAAACACTTATGGTTGCTGCATATAAACCTCCTCCTGTAGATCTCCATAAAGAAATGCATTCTTACATCAGGTAGGTAAAGAGACCAGTCCCGTGAAACAACAACTGATAGGAAAATGCGTAATGTTGAGTGTCTGGCCACTGGAGAGAACGTATCCTGATAATCCACCCCATAAGTCTGGGTGTAACCACTTGCTACAAGTTTTGCCTTGTAGCGATCCACACTACCATCCGCTCACTGCTTTACTGTAAATATCCATTTGTACCCCACAACGGATGCACCTGGAGGGGCAGAAACAACACTCCAGGTACCACGAGACTGCAAAGCAGCCATCTCCTCTTCCATGGCAAGTCGCTAGCTGCTATCATGTATGGCCTTCCGATATGTTCAGGGTATAGTAATAGCTGAGAGGCCCTTAACAAACTTCCTGTATTCCTTTGAAAGATGGTCCAAGGAAACATGCGCAGCTAGAGGGTACGTAAAACAGTTGCAGCGTGGCTTCCTCAAGGCAATAGGTACATCGAGGTCATCAGCCTCTCTGTTCTCTGCTATCAGCTTCTGCTGTGTAGTATCCTGTGGGTCAAGCATAGCACCAGTGCCATCAGTTGAAACAATGTGTTCACTACATACCTGTGGTGTGTTGGATGACTGGGAAGGCACAGGAGCAGAGGGTGAGTAGAGGACCTGCGAATGTAAAAACGAGGTAGGAACTGAGTCATGGTAGACGAAGGTAGAGGAGGAGGTGGTGGAGGAGGTGGAGGTGCCTGAGACTCAACATGAGGATTTGTTGGTGGAGATATCAGAGGTGGAGGAACGAAGATATGCTCACAAGAGTTAGCATTAGACAACCTATCACCTGAATGAGAAAATACATAATAGACTCAAAAAATGTGACATCAGCACTCACATAATATTTTCTCCCAACAAGATCAAAGCATCTATACCCTTTTTGGGTACGAGAATAGCCAATGAACACACATTTGACAGCTCTCGGAGAGAGCTTGTCACGACAGGAGTAAAATTGTGGACAAAAGTCCCAGATCCAAAGACTCTGGGGGTAAGTGAGAATAAGTCCTTCTCGGGAAACACAATCAAGAAAGGGATTTTTCTCCTAGCATAGTAGACGGCATGCGGTTCACCAAGTAACATGCAGTAAGAACCGCATCACCCCAGAAAGAATGAGGAGCTCGACTCTGAATCAAAACAAAAGAGTCCTTGTGACATCCAAAAGATGATGATGTTTGTGTTCAACAATACCGTTCTGCTGTGAAGTGTAAGCACACGAAGTTTGATGAACAACACCAATAGATCTGAGGAAGTCTGATAATTGTAAAGTAGAAAAAATATTTTTAATCTCAATAAGGAAAGATTTGATAACAAGACCAACTTTAGACTTATTCTTCATAAGAAATACCCAAGATAATCTAGAAAAATCATCTACAACGACCATATAAAATCGATGTCCTTGATGATCAGGAACACGACTGGGACCTCAGATATCAAAGTGAACCAACTCAAACAACTGACCACTATGATGACTCTGACGACTCGGAAAAGAGGAATGATGGTGCTTCCCAAGCTGACACGCCTCACACTCCAAGCCAGTACGAGTAGAGATCTGCGGGAGGACATGACACAGCTTCTGCAGAGGACGGTGTCCAAAGCAAAGATGCCACAGAAATGAGGAGATAGATCCAGAAGGGATAGTAGCAGCCCCTGCACAAGGAGGTTGGACAAGTCTGTAAAGTCTCCTCTGCTCATGGCCGCATCCAATCACCTTGCCCGTGAGTATGTCCTGAAACATAAGAGAAGAAGGGTCAAATTTGTCACGACAACGTAAATCTTTTGTAATTTGATTAATAGACAAATGATTCATTTGAAATGTTGCTAATGGTAAGGGCATAAGCAATACCTAACAAGCTCGACGAGGCTCTAGCAATATGTGCGGCATCTAAAGAACCTACGGGTGAAGTAGTAGTAGTCATCATCTCTCGTAACCTGGAAACAATATCATCAAAGCGTACATCATAAGCCGGAGCAGGTGTAGAAGTAGGCTCGGTCTGCTCAGCAACTCGTGGGAGGCCGGATACCCATGCTTCTGTTAGCATGTCTCCTCAGAATGACCAGGACGGTGGCAATGTGAACATGGACCTCGCTGACGACCTGCTCCTTGACCACGTAGTCCTCGGCCACGGAACTGCGAAGTACCCCCTCTGCCACGAGAGGCTACCATAGAAGAAGCAGTCTGAGCCACATTAGTAGAGGATGTAGTAATTCTGCTCAGCCTCTTGTAAACCTCCTCCAGCGGAGGTATCGTCTCTCCAGCGGAGGATACATGCGGCATTGTACTCAGAGTCCAGAGATGACAAAAATACTCCTGTCATATTTGCAATCCAATATGCCTGTTGTTGCTAAGTGCTCGTAGTAATAGGCATGAAGTTATGCAGACGCTCAAACCTGCCTCTAAGATGCGAGAAGTGTGCATGAAGTGGTCGACCATTCTGCTTGGTCGAAAAAATATCAAACTGCAAGTATAAAATTTTACTCTCATTTTTTACCAGCCCATATGTGGCTGCTAAGATATCCCACATAGCCTTTGTTGTGGGTTGATTGATAATATCATTGGCAATCTCCTTGGTGAGCGTCCTGGAGAGCCAAATGCGAGCATAGGCATCATCTTGCTTCCAAGAAGCATTAGCCCCTATTTTGTCCTCTGGCTATGGATCCGTCAGAATGTGCTCCTTGTTATGTTACTGCATCAAGGTGCGAAACTGCATGGATCACAACTCATAGTTGGTCCCATCCATCTTCACGATGGGAGCCGAGTCCTTGAAGGCACCAGACGAAAAACATCACCCTTGCTCTCTGATATGGTAGCAAGAACGCCGAAATCCGTAACAAAATTGAGGAGTAGACTTTTATAAATGAGTCTACACAATCACATATAAAGGATTGGTCGTATTTGTAGACACATACAACTATCCTCATCTTCTGTTGTTGTAGGCTAGGCCGTACGGTTGCAAAGGGCAGCACAGATACACGCAGATGCACTAAAGATGCATGTCAAATGCACACAGATGTGCGCAGATGCACGTTGGTGCGTAGATTTACACGAGTGCACACAGATGTGCACTGGTGTGCGAGGTGCGCAATGCGCTGGAGTAGGGCTCGACGCGCGGGGAGAGGTGCGCAAGCGGGGGTGGGGGGGGTAGGGTTATGGTTAGGGTGGGATACATGAACCCCGATCTAGGATCGTTGCTTCGATACCATGTTGGGAAAATTAAATGACTTGTTTATTCATGAGACCCCAGGGCTCTCTTATATATGAGAAAAAACCTTGGTTAAATATCAAGAGAGGTATATAAAGAAAATAAAATAAGAAATAACACCAAAGATGTACAGTAATCTCAACATTACTGTCTTGTGCTACTGCCTCTGTTGCTATATGATCATACTTAGAGGTCATTTATGCTTGTGGATGCTTCCCAAACTTTGCGCAACATTTTTAAGATGGGTGACCCATCTTGTGGTAGTGAATACACGGGGTATGAAAATGACCACGACCATGACCAGAGTCAAAAGCTCGTCTACATGAACCACCCAAGTATCTGAAATGACCTCCTTGCCCTGATGAGGCCACAAAGGCTAAATTCTCCATTGCTTGTGACAGTTGTGCATGAGTATTGTAATTCTCAATTTATTGCAGATGTCCAAAGATGGCTTTAATAGATGGAAGATTGTCTAATGTGCGAAATGTCTCCTTTACATTATGATACCTTAGATGTAAACTAGCAAGTAACCTGTAAACATGCCATTCTAATCTCTCTGATACATGTTTCGTACAACATGCTGGTTAGAATATGGTGATTTCCTCATACTAGCATGTAAAAAGTCGATAATATCCTACCAGAGAAGTCTTAACCTGACATGCAGATCAAATCTGCATATAGATGTCGGACAGATGTGGCTTGGTTGTTTATTGCAGATATATCTGTACCAATTCTTCCCGTATCTCCTTGGATGTCCCTTGCACTGGAGATTTGCCGCAATCTGTGGGTCGATACTATTCGTGAACCAGTTGATCACTAGATAGTTGTTTATTTGTCAGGATTCAAAATCATTATCATCTTCCTTTGGGGGTTCTTTAGTCAACATAAAGATCTTTCTCTGACTAGCTGTGAATACCTTTAATGACCGAAACCATAGCACGTAATTCTCTGTGCATTTTAATTTGATAGAAGTACACTGCATCATCACATTAGATGTTGAAAAGAGGGTCTTTGTCTCGATGTTAGATGTAGCCATCGTGATCAGGAGCAAGAATAATCATATAACAGAGAACCTTTAATCACTCATGAAGAATGATGAGAATCAAATGCCCAAACAGTGGGTTGAACGAAAAATCGTATGCCTTTGAATACTCATTTGTGGCATAATATAGTCAAATCAGGCTAGCCAACATGTATGTTAAAGGCCTAGAAGTGTACAACAGGGCTGGAGTCACTGGCGGTGTTGTACCCGACCTCAAGCTTGTTTTTCAAAAGAAAAATCCATGACAATTTAGATATATCATATACATCTAAAATATAAAACATATATCCCTAATGGTCAGGAACACGACTAGGACCTCAAATGTTAAAATGAACAAGCTCGAAAAGACTACTGCTATTGAAACTAACAACCAGGAAAAGTAGATTGGTGACGCTTCCCAAGATGGCAAGCCTCGCATTGGAATGTGGACCAATAGGATATATGTGGGAGGACATGACATAGATTTTCCAGAGAAAGGTAGCCAAAATGAAGATGCCACATGGATGAAGAGATTGATCTAGTAGGAACGGAGGAAGCACCTGCATTTGGAAACAGGATCGGTTTGTAAAGACCCTCTTGCTCATGACCACGCCCAATCACCCTACACGTGAGTATGTTCTGAAACATAAGAGATGAAGGGTCAAAAATGGCATGACTGTGCAAGTTCTTGGTGATTTGACTAATAGATAATAAATTCATCGAAAAATCTAGTGCATGTAGCAAAATCTGCAGGTACATGGACGACGTCAATAGACCTGTCTCTGTCTTATAATAGGGGGAATGAGTCACATCTGCAATGTTAATTGATCTACTTGGAGGAACAAATCTGTATGAGCCGAACTAAGCCCTGTCTCTACATAAAATGTTATGTGTACCATAATCCATGATCTAATTTGTCACGCATGCCCTGTAACAACTGGTAAGTGCATATGAAATACCTGAGCTGCTAAAAGAGGCTATGGAGGTTGCAACAACGTTAGAAGGTCCTATAGGAGTATTAGTGGTAGTGCATCAGGAGTCATGATCTCCTTTATACGGGAGACAATATCATCCAACTTTTGATCAGCAGTAGGAGCAGAAATGACAATAGGCTCAAGCTGCTCGACCACACGAGCAGACGTGGGGTAACCATGCTTCATGAAGCATGTATCCTCCGGATGACTAGGTCGATGGCAGTAAGTGCATGGATCACGTTGACGTTCTCCTCCTCTTCTACAGACAATGCTCTCTGAACTGAGATTGACCTCCTTCATCGTGGGATGCAGCTATCACTGAAGAAGTCTATGTAGTGACAGTGGATGGGACCGTGATCTTGCTAGGATTGTTGTAAGCCTCCTCCATCGGATGTATCATTGTACTTGTAAGAATCTCGGTGCATGCAATCGCATACTCATGCTCTAGGGTTGCCAAAAAACTCCAACCATTATGGTGTTCTTGTACACCATTTGCTGCTTAGTAGAGGTGATTACATGCATGAAGTTGTTTAGCTTCTCGAATATACCTCGAAGCAAAGAATAGAAGCTGTGAAGAGGACGACCATTCTGTCTAACCGTGAAAATATCATACTCTAATTGGAGAATCTTGATCTGATTTATCGTTTGACCATGGGTAGCAACAATGATATCCCACATTGCCTTGGCTGTAGATTGTTGTAAAATATCGTTGGCTATCTCTGTGATGAAAAATTCGAAGAGACAAACACACATGTAGGCATTATCCTGCTTCCATGAGGCATTCGCCCCCGTCTTGTCAGTTGGCTCGGGCTTTGTCAAAATTTGGTCTTTCTTATTGCACTACATCTGGGTCATAAACTGCATGAACCATAACTCTTTATTGGTCCTGTCCATCTTCACGATGGGTGTCGTATCGTTGAAGGCACCGAACATGGAGAAGTCAACCTTGATTTCTTACATGATGATAAATCGATCGAGATAGAACTCGACTGGGGATGTAGAGTGATCTAAAGATGTCTACACAATCATATGTGTAGCGATTGTGTGGGCAAACTTAAGCTGCATTTGATCCCATGAGCTAAGAGCATGCTTCTAAGGCCCGAGGATGAACCTAACAATCTAATTTTTTGTATAAGGTCCGAAATCAAATCGTTCGAAGATTTATGGATGCATTGTGAGCCCTAAAGATTTGGTGGCAACAAGGGACCATTGGGTATGCATTATGGGACCCTAGATTGTGATGTAATGCCCAAAACCGAACTTCAAGCATGATGGACAGCATTACAGCAGCTGTTACGGTACTATGCCCTTGTGCCCATGCCACTATGCATCACTCTGCAACACCGAGGGCATCGTTGGGTTGCACTGATGCCACTGGGCGGCACTATGACAACATTGTGGGTATTGTTGGGGAACTCGTCCTCTTCATCGGTGATGTTGGGTAGGTGATGCTAGGGTAGTGGTGCCCTTTCTCCGATACAGCCTGGTGGCGGCACGACAAGTGGACACCCCATTCATGAGGCAGCGAGCATCGGTGGAGAGGGCGGAGGTGTGGCTGGCAGGTAGTGTTAAGGCACGGTACAGAACTCCGGTCTTGTACCGATACCATGTTGAAAGAGAAATTTGAATTGAATTAATAATGAGGTCCTAAGGTTTTTTTATATGAAGAGGAGAAACCTGGTAGCCAAATTACATAGTAGAGACAGTCAGAAAGAAAGAAAAGAAAATACATAAAAACATGAAAAAATAAGATAACCCTTAATAGTCCCATCAGCAATAATAATGATCTGTGAGGATGAACTGATCTCTAGGAAGAGAACTAACTTGTCTCCATATAAGTGATGAGAGGCACCTGAATCCATGATCCACTTTGGGATATCTACACTGTGATAACTAGTAAGTGCATATGTTATACCTGAAGTACCGGTAAATGTTGAGGCAACGATGTCAGACGGGTCTGATGGAGCAATAGAGTGTCCAGAAGAGGGAGACATGATGTCCCGCAGACAGCAG
Source organism: Ottelia alismoides (assembly GCA_037367405.1). Classification (NCBI taxonomy): domain Eukaryota; kingdom Viridiplantae; phylum Streptophyta; class Magnoliopsida; order Alismatales; family Hydrocharitaceae; genus Ottelia; species Ottelia alismoides. Next base: position 238,278 of record JAZKJV010008266.1, read on the forward strand.
ACAAACTCATCAAACCTCTGATCAGTAGTATATGCTCAGCAGCATCAGCAGAGGCCGGGAAATTATGCTTCAAATTGCGTGTATCTTCAGAGTGACCAGAACGATGACAATAAGTGTATGGCTAATGTGGACAAGCACATCCCCTGCCAAGAGCACCACATCCTCAGAACTAAGAAGATGCTCCTCTACCGCGAGATGCGCTAAGGAGGTCTGAGAGGAGAGTGGCGAAGGAACTGTGATCATGTTGAGTGTGGCATGCTCCCTTCGTAGGATATATAATATCATCTACAAGTAACTGGAATCATGCGACATCATGCTCAGGATGAAGAGGTGCCAAAAAGACTCCAACCATGGTAGCATTCATGTACACCTTTTACTGCTCTGGAGATGCTGCCAGAGGCATGAAGTTATGGAGCTTCTCAAACATGCCCCTGAGCGACGTATATAAGGTATGAAGAGGACAACCATTATGCTTAACCGTGACCATGTTATGCTGGAGCTGTAGTATCTTCGTCTCATTCCTTACCTGAGTTTAGGTGGTGATGAGGGTGTCCCATCAAGCTTGTAAAAATCGGTCGACTAGACCAACTAGTCGACCAGATTAGTTGACTCACCCATTTTTCCGATTCGACTAGGGTCAATCATCCTATAGTTAGTCAGGTCAACTAATCAGGTCGAGTAGTCGTTCGATTTTTTCTTGTAGTCTTTGACCCAAGATCGTATACGATATACGCCATTACCCGAATGCCCCTATATGTTTTGAAGTGATACTCATTGTTCGATAGTAAGTCCCATCTCGGCATTCTGGAGATCTTTATTGAATATCACATGTTTGAAGTATGTCCTCCCAGCTGCATGGTATTCAATTTGGTCATGGTACATCTAACCCTAATTGTACAAAGGGACCTTTTCATTTCATTTCTGATGAACATGATAAAACAGTAAAACTTATTTCATTAATGGGTCGCCAAGGACTTATAAGTCCAATACAACCTTGCAATTTTTTCGAGATTTTTTCAATAAGAGAATTCCAATCTTATGTCGATGATCATTTATTCGATATAGGAATCCCCAAGTAGGAGACTGGGAGAGTCCCATGTTTCCAGCCCAGTATGCCCCTAAGCGTGTCATGATCAAAATCAATAAAGTTTAAACCAAAGTATTCATATATGGATTTATTTATCTCAAGCCCCGACAACTTAGACAAAATAGGGGTTTACATGTTCAAGCAACATCTTGTGTACCGTAAAGGTAACATGGTTGCATGTCCTAAGGTGGACGAAGTGGTGGAGAAGAAGAGGATATCATATCTGGATGATGCTACCAGAAAGAAGAGTCAGAAAACCGTTGATGTAGTTGAGATGAGACATGAGATTAATATTGACGATTCGGCATCGCTTAAGATGCTGGATTTGCGAAAAGGCCTTGATCATTCAAATCTTTGGAGATAAATGTCGATGTACAAGGATCACATCAGTTGAGCATAACGGATGCATTATCCAAGGATCATTGTGAAAGGGTTGTCTCCTATATATGCAACTGGACATGTATATAGGAGATCCCTTTCAATGCATTGACCGCAAAGTCCTATATGCATATGGCAGAGGCAATTGGGATGTATGGTCATGTCTAAAGACTCCCACAAGGTATGAGATGAGCGGTCCATTTTTTACGAAGGCGGTGAAGGAAAATCAAATGACTTATAATGCCATCAAAATATGGGAAGTCAATATGATGCTCTATATTGATTGATGTGTAGACGGACATGTGAGGAAGGAGCCTCATGAACTTTTGTGTCAATTGTTCATTGGGTACTTCATTTTTTAAGTTTATAGATGACTTGACAAGACATACATTGCAGAGTATATCTTTCTGTTGGTAGATGATTGCATGAATGAAGTTGGAGTGGAGAATGTTGTTAAGATTGTTGCGGATAATGCTTCGACCAATGTAATAGGATGGAGATTGTTGCTCAGAAAATATCCCTAGATATGGTGGACTTCGTGTTTTGCACATTCCATTGATCTTGCTTTGAGGAAATAAGCAAAGATTTGAAGGTGAAGGGCCCAATTAAAAGGTGAAGACACTCACAATTTTCATTTACGTGAAATAGATGTTGCGGTGACTGCCACCTCAGGAGTTCACCCTCTTTTCCATAAAAAATTTCATGTACGCTGAGACTAAAACTTTGAGCTTGATGTGGAAGTTCACAAACAAGAGGATCATTTCTAGACCATGTCAAACGAGGTTTGCAAGTACTTTTTTCACGATTGAAAGCATTCTAGAGATAAAAGACAAGTTGAGGTTGATGTTTTCATCCGATGAGTGGAGGAACTGCAAATGGTACAAGACCAAATGGGGAGGAGCATCATCCATAGTCTTTAGTGTTACTTTCTGGAACCACGTCGCACTTGCAGTTAGAGTTTTTACACCTTTGGTCGTCTCTTACGTGTGGTTGATGTGGATCGATGCCTATCTATGGGTTTGTTTACGGAGGGCTTGAAGAGGCTAAGTGAGAGATAATTACAAGTTTCAATAGTATGTGGTCATCTTATAAGTTTTTTGTGGACGCTATTATCTTTAAGACCAAAAGAAGGCTTGTCACTTCATTGCATCTAGCGGTTTTTTGAAAACATACTTTTACAAAGAGTGTGGTGATGATGCAAATATTATGGTATAGAGATGTTTAATGGATTGTATGGAGAGATTTTATCTAGATTTGGATGTATAAGACACCACTACCATGAAGTTGCTTTTTGAATACAGACATGGTTGTAGGGCATTTAGCAAGCCATTAGTCATGAGACAAAGGTTGAGAAATGATGAAAATTACGAATCATGTATATCCGTGTTTGTTTTCAACTCATATCAGTCAAATCATCTTTGATTTTATTGACTTAACTAATTATGTATTTTAATAGCTAATTGGTGGTATAATCATGGAGATGACATGCCACATTTAACAGCCATGGCCATCAACAACTTGAGCTTAATATTTTCATCCTCTGGATGTATGTGTTCTTCAAGTACGTTTGACTAGGTAAAGACTCCACTGACCCACCCAATTAGAATATTAGTAACAAAATAGTAAATTGATATAAATTTTCAATTTTACTTATAATATTACTTATAGATTCATGCCAAAAAGTTGCTGATTGGTGGTTCCCTCTTGGTTCATCCGCGTTTCTGGGGGCGAATTTTCTGGTTTCTTTTAATGAAGGTTCTTTCTTGGAATGTCCGCGGCCTCGGGGACTTGGTCAAACACCGTTCCCTGGGCTCGCGACTCTCAGAATGGTGTTGCGATGTTGCTTTTATCCAAGAAACAAAACTGGCAGCTCTTGATGATTATACGTGGCGTTCATTTGGTGCCGGTCCATTTGATGAGTTCTGTGCGGTTAATGCGGTTGGATCCGCCGGGGGCTTCCTTGTGACATGGCGATCTCGCTCGTTCTCATTTTGTTCCATGCTTGCCGGTCGTCGCATGATTTCTGTTGCTTTGGAAAGGGTCGACTCATCTGCTCTGATGGTGTTCTCATGTATATACGCTCCAACGCGCCATATTTTACGACGGGAATTATGGGACGACATGCGGTAGGCGGCCAATTTATTCTCGGGGATACCTTGGATTCTGGGGGGTGACTTCAACGTCACCATTCACTCTTCCGATCGGCCTCGCGGCAGGGGTGGCCGCGACCCTGGCTCGCAAGATTTTTTGGACGTGATTGATGATATGGCGCTCTTTAATTTGGTCCAGAGCGATATTTCTTACACGTAGCGGAATAGCTCTTCTCGCTCTCGGATTGACCGGTTCTTGGCTAATGGATTGTCTATGGATCCTTCCCCCTTTGCTCTGTTTACTCTCACCCCCGATCATTCTCGGATCATTCTCCCATTATTTGGGATTCTGGCGATGGCATTAACCCTCTGGGGCTTTTTCGCTATGAAAATGTTGGTTGTTGGAACCTAATTTCAAATCACTCGTCCAGAATCATTGGACTCATGTCCCCGTCTCTGGCTCCGCGGCATCTAAACTTAATCAGAAGCTTTCTTCCCTTCGGAGGGTTCTCGCTGAGTTCAAAATTTCTACCAGACAGGCGCGGCGTGCTTCGCGCGCCGAGGCGGAGGAGATTATCATGCAATTAGATACCACGGAGAATGCGCGTGAACTCTCTTTGGACGAGCTTCGGAGCTGCACTTCTGCTCTCGCTCGGGTGCAGGAGGAGGATAAGAAGAGAACTTTGGAGTGGCGTCAGCGCTCGCGGGAAAAATGGATTAAAGAAGGTGATGCGAACACGGCATTCTTTCACCGGGTGGCTAGCAATCGGAGGCGTTGTAATATGATGCGGTCCCTCACTATCAATGACGCTGTTTTCACCGGGGATAGGGAGATGGGGAGCGCCATCATTGATCATTTCAGACGTATCTCTTCTTCTCTCCCTCCGCGGCGGTGGCGTTGGCTTGGGGTGGTTGCACCCTCTATCTCGGACGCGGATTCCGAGAACCTTATTCGTCCCATTTCTTTGGAGGAGATTAAAGCTGCTGTCTAGGCGCTAAATCATGAGTCTTCGCCGGGGCCTGACGGGTTCTCCGTCGCCTTCTATCGGAACTTTTGGGAGATTGTCTCGGGGGACGTCTTCGACGTCGTCTCGGAATTTTGTGCTGGTAACCTCGGATTCGACCGCATCAATCGGGCGAATATTGTGCTCATTCCAAAAAAAAGCCCGGCGTTGCGCTTTGACGATTTTCGGCCTATTTCCGTATCCAATGGTATTTATCTTATTGTGGCCAAAACTCTGGCCAATCGCCTCGCTCGGATCTTGGATGGCCTTATCTCCCCTGTTCAAGGGGCTTTCATTAAAGGAAGGCATATCGCAGATTGCATCGTCGTCGCGTCTGAAATGGTAGCTGATTGGAAGAAAGATAAAAGGAAGGGGGTCCTTTGGAAAATTGATTTTGCCAAGGCCTATGATTACATTGATTGGCGCTTCCTCTGGTCGGCCTTGCGTAGACGGGGTTTCCCTAATTTATGGATTGCTTGGATGCGCAGATGCGTCTCCACGGTCTCGCTCTCTGTTTTAATTAATGGGCGGCCGGTTGGTGGTTCGTTTCAGCCTCGCAGGGGGGTGCGTCAGGGCTGCCCCCTGGCGCCTTCTTTTCGTCTTGGCCTCTGATGTGCTGGCACGTATGGTTGACCGCGTCATTGATGCGGGCCTTACTAATGGGTTCCGCAAGGGGGATGTCTGCGTGCCTTTAATCCAGTTCGCGGACGATACGATTTGCTTCATTGAAGGCGGTCCGGATGAGGTGGCGGGTATGGCCAATACTCTTGGTATTTTCTGTGAGCTATCAGGGATGTCGATTAATGCCTCCAAATCCATCGTGGTGCCTTTTGGCATGTCGCCTTCGGAGGCGGAGGATTGTGGCCGGCTGCTTGTATCTGTGCTTGGGGAGCTTCCATTTGCATATCTTGGTGTTCCTCTTTCGGTGGGGCGGGCCCGTTCTGCGGATTGGCGGGCTATCACGGAGCAGATGGAGGCGCGCCTTGCGGGCTGGAGGGCCGCCTTGCTTTCTCGGGGTGGTCGCCTTATCCTACTAAAATCCGTCCTATCTTCTATTCCGGTTTATTTCCTCTCGGTGCGTAGAATGCCAATGGGGATCCGCTTATGCCTGGAGAGGTGTATGCGTTGCTTCTTATGGGGTCGTTCGGACGGGAGCGGTAGGGGGATGCATCTTGTCGCTTGGGATGTGGTGACCATGCCTAAGCGTTCCGGTGGGCTTGGCGTTCGGAGATTGGACCTGGTTAATGACGCTCTACTTCTCAAATGGGTGAGTAAAATCTGGGGCAAGGACGATTCTTTCTTCTGCAACGTCCTTCGGGTGCTTTTGGGCAGCGACTGGTTCGGGCTGCAGTGGGGGGCCTTGCAATTCCATTCTTCCCCTTTCTGGTGCAATGTCTCGTCTACTTTGCGGAGGAATCTTGCGCTATTCACCCCGGTTCTTGGGACGGGGAGTCTTTCAAGTTTTGGCTGGACGACTGGTTGGGGGGAGGCCCCCTTCAGGTGCGCTTTCCGAGATTGTTTGCGCTTGCTTCGAATAGGCTCGCTACTGCCGCGGAATGTTGGTCTAGGCTCTCAATTCTGCGGCTTCCCCTTCTGTTCAGCGGGACCATTGGCATTGGAAAGACAGGGTTTTTTCCACTCGCAAGGCTTACAGGGCTTTGTTCTATCCCCCGCCTTCTTTGTCTTCCACCCTCGTGCGCGACTGTGCTTTCTTCTGGGGGTTGCGCTTGCCAGAGCGCATTGCCATCTTCTTATGGTTACTCCGTCAACGGCGATTGATGACCCGGGATCGGTGCGCCAAGTTTTTTCCCCAGACTAACGCCACATGCCATCTCTGCCGCGATGACGACGAAACTGTCGATCATCTTTTCTTTCGATGTATCTTGGTTGCGGGGGTCTGGGACGACGTGGCTTGGGCTCGTGCGGACAATATTGAAGACTTTTGCGAGATCCTTTGGTCGAACAGGTCGAGGGCCAGAGCTGATGTTTTGGGCCCTATCTCGCGGCTGTGGTCCATTTGGCGTGCAAGGAATGACGCTATTTTCTCGGGCATGCGATTCTATAGGGAGAACGTTAGCATTTTGGCTAATAGACTTATATCCGACTAGTGTACTTAATTGTGTGACGACACATTTTTGCCGAGTGTCTCTTTTGTATTACTAATCTCCTTCTGCGTCCTTCTTTCCCATCTCCCCCCTGTAAGTATTTCTCGCCTTTTCCATTTTAGTTAATATATACTTGGGGCGAGCACCAACGAGTGCGTCCCCGTTTTTTGAGCCTAAAAAAAAAAGAGAGGCAAGTCAGAGACAAAGAAACTGAATGGCCTTGTGTGCGTGTGTTTCAATTCCAACCTGATGGATTTGATTTGAGAAAGAAACAATTAATCTTTCATCTCGTGATCGTGCACATTTAGGTGAATGGACTAGAGATATCAATGTACAAGCTCAAGATGAGGAGGTGTTTCCTAATTCTAGATTCACTTAGGGTGCAATGGCAGATGCAATGGTGCATTAGAGAATTTGGAGATGAGAAGCCAAAGATGTGAACGTGGCAAGGGAGTTTCATCTTCAAGCTCAAATATTGTACCGATAAATGAGGATGAGGAGGAATTCCGGCATGAAGACATAGATGGAGAGGAAGAAAATGATAAATATGAAAAAGAGCATGATTTGGATGATGACATTAATGGAGATGAACTTGTGTCACTTGCTACTTGAATTAATTTGGTTTTGGCATGTTGTACTTGTTTTTTAACATTAACTCATGCTATGTAGAAATGTTTTGTTCTTAACTTGCTTCTTTTTGTCTTCTTTTGCTTCAATTGCTTCTTCTTTTTTTCTACTTCTTATAAATCTGAAAATTGTTAAATCTATGCAAATATATTAGAGTACATGTAAAAAAATAATTTATATATTTAAAATAGTTTAAACAATTCAAAATCGACTTATGCCTCGACTAAATGCGATTAGTCATTCGATTACTGATTAATCCTTGGCCAACCAAGTACTGACTACCGCATTCTGCAACATTTTGTCCCGCATCACCTTGTTAGTGGGTTGATGCAGGATATCATTGGCTATCTCCACGATCAAGGTACCGAATAGCCAAACACGTACTTACGTGTCATTTCCTCTCAAGATGCATTAACCCCAGTATTGTTAGTTGGCTCCTCTTATGTTGGAATGTTATTCTTCCCATTGCATTACATAAGGCTTATGAACTGCATGGTTTGCAATTCGTAGTTGATCCCATCCATCTTGACTACGGGCGCAAACATTTGAAGATGCTCGAAGATGGGTTGATGACCTTGTTCTCTGAAATGATGCTGGAAAAGGACGAAGACTTGGGGTGAAGATTGAAGCAAACATGTCTACACGAACATATAGGAAATAAGGTGTGTACGTAGACTCATGCCACAACAGTTCCCATCAACTTTAATTATATGCTATGGAGGATGAGGTGATTTAACAGTCTGAAATCACCCCCAAAAACGTTAAAATGAGATTATTTTATGTGCCCTAAATCATACGAACATCAACACAGAAGCAAACCTAAGTACGAGTCGTTTGGCGACGCACGAAGGCTGTAAGGGGGCCGTTAGGCATCGCTAGTAGGTGCGGAATAGCAGTAGCAATGCCACAAGGGGGTTGCAAGGGAACTACAGTTGGGTTTTGGGCGAAGCCCTAAGTCACCACTTGGGCTAGGCGACCGCGAGAGTGGTGTCACCAATAAGGTGATGTGGCGGTGCGAGGGGCTGATGATGTGAGGCCGGTCGCATGGGGGCCATGATGTGAGGACGTAGGGTCAGGCTCCAGTCTAGGACCATCGCTCTGATGCCATTGGAATATAAAATATGAATTGATTATTACTAAGTGCTATATGGCTCTCTTATATGGAGAGGAGAAATTATAGAGGGCAAATTACATAATACTGACGAAAATAAACACAAATAAAAGATAATGAGAGATACACATATCTCTTGGCCTCAACCAATTAAAAATCCGGACCAGGTTAGGAATTTTTCACCTCCAAATATCAATGAACCGATCAGAAGCACTTGTCGGATCAAAAACCTTTAGTGAGTAAAAAGTTATATATGCCTTCTGCATTGTGAAATGTCCATCAACTCAGGACCAATGATCAGTAAAGTTAGCCATACCCTCAAAAATTTGCTGAGTCTCCAGAAGTTGTAAGTGCTCCATAATATGCTGATCTGATACGGTTGAGCGAAAAAGAGGGAGCTAGTTGCCACCCTCACAACAATCTCCAATAATCTCTCACATAACAACCTGCACCAACTGCTCCTGCAAAAAGTCTAGGGAAACACATGCATAAAGCACCTTGCCCAGTATGACCATCATACCAAAAACAGAAGCTCCATCCATCAACAACAGTGGGCCTTGTGAGCGGCATCACATGAGGAAGCATAGAGCAAATCTGCTTTCAGAAATGGGAAGGCAAAGGTACAACATCTCTCAGTTAAAAGGGGTCAAGAGACTCCCCATAGATCGAGCACAAAATCCTACAAGGCAAATCTGGTCCTCATATTTGGGTCTGCAGAGGGAGAATGCAATAAGTTATCTATTCATGAATCCTTAGGGTTCTCTTATATGGAAGAGAAACTTGTTGGGCAAATTACATAGTGTAGACAGAAAGAAAAGAGATTAAATAAGAAGGATAAAAGAGTAATATCTCAATACTCCCCCTGAAATTGGAGCGTAGATATTAATCAAGCTCAGCTCCGAACGTCGTTTCTGGAATGGCCCTCTAACTGGAACCTTGGTGAATACTTCTGTTGTCTACTTGCCTAAACTACTATGAGAGGTAGAAATGAAATTTTGAATCATGTCTCGAATGTAGTTACAGACTACCTCTATATATTTGGTCCTCTCATGAAGGTTGGGTCGCCGGCAATGAAAAGAGCAGCCTGGTTGTCGTATTGGAGGTGCATGGGAAGAGGCACCTCAACAGCTAGGTTAGTCAAAATAGAATTGACTTGCATCATCTATGTACTCCCCTATGCCATAGTTATGGTGATCATTGTGTGCTTCTTGCTCTTCTATGATACCAAGGAGCTCCTCGTGAACACTACAAAGCCAGAGATAGACTTCCTGTCCTTGGGACATCCCTTTTAATTTGCACATGCGCAAGCTGTAATGGCAAGGAATGTACCTCTGCTAAATAAAAGGCCATTGATGGTGAGGTCTTCAGATACCTTAGAATCATATGGACTGCATCTATATGTGCATGTCTAGGCTTCTCCACGAACTTACTCACTCAACTCACTGCAAAGAATATATCGGGCTTGGTGATGGTCACGTATAGGAGCTTCCCAACAAGCTCCATGTACCTCCTCTTGTCTACCTCTCCAGTGTTTTCATGATACACTTCGTACTCCAGTCCATGGGAGTGGTGGCAAGCCTGCAATCTACCATGCCCGTCTCAGAGAGAAGATCTATGACGTACTTCCTCTGGGCCATCACAAGACCTCATTGGTTCCTGGAATCTCCGGTCTAAGGAAGGAACGTAGACAAGGTTCAGAAAGTCGGTATGCGGTATTCGTTCGGTCAGGCGGTCTGGAGCGAGTAAGCGGGTAGGCGGAAGTATATGCGGAAGTATATGCGGATTATGCGGTTTCTATTTATTTAATTAAAAATAATTAAAAATATAATAAAAATTTCAAACATTAGATATTTATGTTTAAAAAATATAACATGGAAGAAATATGAAGTGAAGACTTTATTGTACAATGTGATATCAACCAAAGTATTTTCAAAGGTCATCCATTTCCAAGAGACAAAAATGTAAGTTAACGGTGGAGAGAGTAAAAATAATGTAAAATGATTGAAGAAAGAAAAAATGGTGGATATCCTTGTCCAAATTGGAAGGAAACCTTTTTTTTGAAGTGTAACATTGTTAGTAAACACAACCATGAACATTCATATTTTAGTAAATCATGTATTTGTCTACTCAAAGTCAAATATTAAAAAATTCAACCATTTAAATTAAATATATGTAATTTGTTCCGTGCAGTTAAAAATTCCATGCAAATCTGGCATCTATATTCATTTTATCCTAAAAAGATCTAAGATACACATATAATTTATTTGATATTCATGCAGTTATGAGATAATGTAGAAGTTAGAGCTGTGGTTGGAGAATCTAAAAAATAGAGATTTGTTGATGCTAAATTTAAAAAATAGAGAGATTTAGAGTTACATAGATCAATCAACAAACCTTGGCATAGGAGAAAAAGATAGTGGAGGAGCAACCCATGTGGAAGTCGAGAAGATGGTGGAGAAGTAAATAGTTACCTCTATTACATATGCGGCCGCATATGCGGCCGCATATGCGGTTTACTCGGCCGAGTATACCCCCAGACCCGCATATTGACCGAGTATAGCATACTCGGTGCGGTAGGGGGGCCGCCTACGCATATGCGGCCGCATATGCGGCCGCCTGGGCCGCCTTTCTGAACACTGAACGTAGACTGTCTAAGTCCTTGGTTACAAACTGTTGACCAAGGAAAACATTAGCTACTTAAATGTCGTGCACGTCATCCCCAATAATAATGATATCATCAACATCAACCAATATAGCAATAATACCTTTCTGAGACCTCTGAACAAATAGTGAATGATTTGTAGTCGAGCTCACGAACCCATGTTGCTCTATCAAGTTTGAGAACTTCTGAAACCATGCTCTTGGACTCTGCTTAAGGTCGTAGATAGCCTTATGAAGTCTGCACACCTTTGGCACTCCTCATCAACGAACCCAGGTGGTTGTTGCATGTAGAGTTCCTTCTATAGGTCACTATAGAAAAACACATTCGTTACATCAAGTTGATATAGGGGCCAGTCATGGTCACTGCAAAGAGAGAAGGATCTACAGTATAGAATGTTGATCCACTTGAGAGAAAGTATCCATATAGTCTACCACATATGTATGGGTAAACACATGAGCCGTACGCCTTGCCTTGTAGCGATCTATGTTGTCTTCTTCTCGGTGCTTAACTATGAACACCTGCTTCCATCCCACAATGGACACACCTGTAGGAGCTATAACAATGCTCCGCGTGCCACGTGATTATAACGCGGTCATCTCCTCCTCCATAGCAGATTGCCATCTACTCTCTTTGAGAGCCTCCTTGTATGTGAGTGGGATTTCAATGTCAGATAATGTTGAGATATTTGTTTCTCTTTGTCTTTATGTTATATTTCATATTTCTTCTATCCACTTTATGCATTTCCTCATAGAGCTTTTCTCCTATATAAGATAGCTCTAGGGCTATGATGAATATAACTTTTCATTCCATGCCTTCCACATGGTATCAGAGCGACGGTCCTAGGCCGGAGCCTGTGCCCTAGATTCCCCACCCCACCAAAAATCCAAATGCCACCTATGTCTAGCCGCTGCCGTTGCCTCGAGCGTGTCCTTCGGGTAGAGCAGCAGCAACCCTGCCACCGAGCATCAAGGGCAGCCGTCATCGCTGCCCCGAAGACTACCTAGTAGCAGTGACAGCCTAGCTTTTGTCGCCACCATAGCCGATAGCCTAGGATTGTGCTGCAACAGCCGCTGGTAGCCCTAGCGGCTCCTCATTTAACGTCGTCCGTGTTTTGAAAATTGCTCCGAACATGTGATTCAATTCATGTTTCGTCTGATTTTAGGTCTCTAGGGTGTGTTTTTAAACAGCTAAATTCACCCTAGTTACCCTAGAGAGTCTTACAGCGGATGGAAGAGGTTATGGTATGAGTCTACACCCACAACCATCTTCTTGCATGCTTCTGTAGATGTAGTCATTCTTGTCTACAACCCCAATCTTTGTCACTATTGTCATCATGTCAGACAATAGAGTTGATTCCAAAGCCAATGATTCATCCATGGGTGCCTTCAAAGATCCAACACCCATTGTCAAGATGGATGCAAGGTTTGAAAAAAAACGAAAGGCGAAATGAGGCGTTTTCCCTGGAAGCGAGGTGAGGCATAGCCTCGAGGCGATCGAGATGTAAGCCTCAATTTGTATTGAAAAATAATTACAAAATGTATAATAATTTATTTAATTTTCAAAAAATCTAATCTGACAAATATATATATATAACAATGTAATATATGATGATATTATGAAGATAAGAATATGAAAAAAAGGATATATCAGTGCCATAAACCTTTCTATTAAATTTCTGCCCAGTTGGAAGGCAATCATTGGCTATAACTATCACTAAAATATTTATCAAAAAGGGACTGGCTATAATTGTCTTTACAGATATAGTTGTTGATATGAATCATATGATTTGAATCCAAACCGTATGTTCTACTGAACCCAGATGAAGAACGGTCTGATGTCTCCCTATGCCACCATACCCTACCAAAATTTTTTCTTATATGGGTATTTGAATTCGCACGTAGTTTCTTATATGTTTAAGGGTGTAATAGTAAGAGTTCACTAAAATAATTGGACATATTAATGGTAAATATGGATATGAAAGAGGACTAATTTAAGCATTCATCTTGCATAAATATATAATCAACAACTAGTCCTTTATAAACATCTGAAAATGCCAACGTGACTAATTATTTTCTTTAAAAAATGCTTGAAGAAAACTTAAGAATGCCTCAACTATCACCGCATAAAGCCTCGAGGCTCAACCGCCTCACAGGTGTTTTCCCCTTCAAGGCGCCCGCCTCACGGGAAAAGGCCGAGTTGTATGCCTCAATTCCAAATGTGATCGCCTCGCTTCGAGGCGGGATTTTCATTCCATGGATGGATGGAACAAACTATGAATTATGGGCTATGCAATTCATGAGCCTAATGCAGTGTAATGGCAAAAAGCATATGCTCACGCAAGATGAAATAAGCGACAAGATGGGGGTTAGTGTCTCATGAGAGGCAGATGATGCATATGCATGTGTATAGCTATCTAGGACTGTGTCAATAGAGAGCCAATGATATTCTGAGTCAGCCTACTGCAAAGGCTATGTGGGATATTCTCGCCGCTACATACCCTTTGGTGAAAAATGAGTCGAAGATACTGCAACTTCAGCATGATATCTTCACATTGAAGCAGAATGGTCGTCCTCTCCATACCCTTTACACTTCTTTAAGGGGTATGTTTGAGAAGCTTCATGGTTTCATTCCCTTTACTGCTACACCAGAACAACTCAAGGGGTACAAAGATTCGGTGATGATCGAGTTTTTGTAGCAGCTCTTGACCCTGAGTATGATGTTGCTTGATCATAGATTCTTACTGATGCCACCATACCTCCAATGGAGGAGGCATACCGTAGACTACGCAGGCTTCTTTATCTCCTCTTGGTGGAATTTAGCAATCTCAGACCTTTTCAGCTATGGGTGCATCTCGTGGTAGTGGGAGCCCTACACTGTGAGATTGACACATACTCTAACATAAACCCATCTATGAGATTGACACATACTCTAACATAAACCCATCCAAAATTCAAGATAGATAGTGGGCGAGGATGGGCTCTCGTGCGGAAGTAGAGTGGACGATGGGCAACCGGCATTATCGGCAACAATGGGAGGGGTCGAGGCCTCAACAATTGAAGACTACACTTGATGGTAGGACAAGGTTCATGAGGATGTGCCTACGACATGGTGGTCGTGGGCACCTTACAAATGTTTGCCGGGATCTCGTCAAGTGTTTTACTTGCAATAAAAACAGTCATCATCGGATCAGCTGCATGGAAGCATGAGTTTTGAGACCTAAGACGTTTGCTGCTTAAACAAAGGAGGGGGCCATGAACCGAGTCCTTGTGGGGGTATGCAGACGTGAGAAAATTTGTCTTACAGACACAATGAAGGATATTGGTAGGGCCATTGAAAGCTTGTTTGTTGTAGATGTTATCAAGATGGAAGGCCATCTAGACTGGGCATGCGGGATCACCATACAAGATGCTGAGAAGTTGCTCTCATTTAGCCACAAAGCAATTGCTAGGATCCATTGGAGAAAGCTAAGACTACGAGATGGTGCATAAGATGTGCAAGTTTTCAAGAATCTGCAAATCAAAGGGTTGTCGTTGATGCTCAGAAGTTTGGAAGTTGTTCGGGGGTGTGATGGAGTCGTCGAAACATGTTTGAAGGCTTGTCTCTTATGGCTTGCACCTGGGGCAATCGTTGGATGTGGTGGTTTCTATAGCAGACATTATCTGGTCCTTGCCTTGCACGTTCCACATTAGTTGTGAATGTTAGAATCTTCGGCTGAAGGTGTATCAAGCATGGACATCGATGCCAATTAGTTTCGTGGCATCTCTGGGATGAGCGATGCCATTGGGGCGCAGGTCGGGTAGTGAGGTATGGTGCCTCCCGCATCGTCGATGGCCAGCAATTGGTAACGGGAAGCTGAAGCTTCATTGAAATTCCCACGATTTGAATCGTCCCTGAGGATTTCATGATCTATTGGGTATAGTTCCAGGGAAGCGAGCAGTTCCCATGGAGGCGCTCGTGGGATTTAATCTGTTAGATTTATTAGATTTACATTTATGTTTGTAATCCTTCGGGTTCCGTAACCTCCGTGACCCTTCGGGTTCCGTAACCCTCTGTCACCCTTCGAGTTCCGTAACCCCCGTGAACTCTCGGGTTCCGTAACCATTGTACTCTCTAGGGGTTTTCTC
The DNA here is from genome assembly GCA_037367405.1 of Ottelia alismoides. NCBI lineage: Eukaryota > Viridiplantae > Streptophyta > Magnoliopsida > Alismatales > Hydrocharitaceae > Ottelia > Ottelia alismoides. The sequence continues at coordinate 253,466 of JAZKJV010008266.1, forward strand.
TCTATATAAGAGACCCTAGCTCTATGGAATAAACATCTCATCCGTTCCTCTTCTCAACATGGTATCAGAGCAACGGTCCTAGACCGAAGTCTAATACCCTAAATCCGCCGCCACCACCAGCCCTCTCTCTGCCTACAAGGAGAGAGGGCTGGACCTCCTGCATATCTTGTGGATTCCATGGTCTCGCGCAAGTCAGTCCGAACCCCCAGCAGCATCAGCTGCCATCTCCAACAACACCTAAAGCGCTGCCTGAGGCTCCAACAGCTCCTGTCGCTCCTCCGGCGTCGTCGACACTGCCTGGAGCACCCCCCTCCAACAACCCATTCTTCATCACGACTTGTTTCTCCTAACTTTTTGTTTCTCCCAACTTCATGTTCCATACCCTTTATTCTATCAAGTATGGAAGAAAGGGGAGTCAAGAGATGATTCTTCAGGACATCTATTACCATACCATGACTGACATACCTCCGCTCCAGACTACTACTCAGGATCATCCATCTTCAACGAGCATCGACTTCTTCGTCAGGGTGTATGCTTTCTTCTTTTACGACCCGACTACTACTCCACGTTGGACTTACAACGGTTATTCTCCGGGCACGACAGAGAAATGTTCCGGTGACTTGCAAGCACGACAGAGATACGTTCCGGTGACCTTATATCGCAGTGACTCTACAGGCATGGCAGAGATACGTTCTGGTGACCTGAAAGTCGCAAACCCGTCCTCATGCGAGGTCTTCTACCAGCAGCGGACATATGTTCTTATGATGCATCATGTGAAGATGTGGTATACTTTTTCTTTTTGTTACAAGCTGTAGTTTCCTCAGCTCCAGCTTGAGAGGGAGTGTTAGATTTATTAGATTTACATTTATTGTTTGTAACGCTTCAGGTTCCGTAACCTCCTGTGACCCTTCGGGTTCCGTAACCCTCTGTGACCTTTCGAGTTCCGTAACCCCCCGTGACCTATCGGGTTCTGTAACCCTTGTACTCTCTAGGGTTTTCTCTCTATATAGAGACCCTATCTCTATGGAATAAACATCCCATACGTTCCTCTCTGAACATAATCCAAAGGGGGCCTTTCTTACGCATATGTGCTTTGTATGCAAGCCAAATTTGGTGGGCCTTGGGTGTACTTTTGGACGGGTTTTTGGACCCTGGAAGAAATGGTCACCCAAAGGGAATTCTCGAATATGAATGTCGACCCGATTGTGAAATCGAGAGAGAACTCATTGGATTCAAACTGGATGAAAGGGCAGGATAGTCGAGCCTAGAGCGTGGCTTCTCCTCCAAGATCTGGACTAGTGCACCGTGTAGAAGATTTCAGGCGATAGACAGAAAGTGAGGTCGTAGCTGTGGGGGCCTCGTTAAATCATGAGTTTGATTCTCTCCTTTGAAATCAATCGGCATCTTGCACAAAGCCTGGACCTCCGTGGCTATCTCTCGCAAAGCCAAACTGCAAAGCCAAACTAGATGTTGCTTGAAATTGCCAATAAAGAGCTACATGCGCTCCCTAAAACCATTCTCAAGCAACCACGAATGCTCGATACGAAAGAGGTCAACCTGACGACATCCCTCGCTTGAGTATCAACAGATAAAATGTGGAAAGGGGAATACATATGCCAATGATAAGGTATCCAATAGCTCCCATGAACCAATAAAGCAAACGAAGCAGTGTTGTGATGACTTTTGGTACGTGGAGAGGGAATTCATTAGATCCAGCACCGCCAAAGACATGTCCCCCAAAAAGCCAAGGAACAAAGGAGAACTAAGATTAGCATCCTATATCCAAGGAGTGGTCAACAAAAAAACAAGGTGACGTTGAATTCACTGCCGATGAGCCGTTGATGATCAGGAAAACATGGCCTCACCAGCTCATCTCGTAAATCAGGAGATGGAGGAGCTCGAGGGGCACATACACTAAAGAGAACAAAAACGACGTGTCATCAGACCACTTGTGCAGCGGTATAGAGAGAGAAGGCCTTGTCAGCATCAGTTGACCATTAACAAAAGACTTATAGATAAAATAAAATTAAAAATAAGACTTTTCGATCAATATGGCTCCAGTAAATCGGAGAAAGATGGTTCTTTTTTGGAAGTATCTTTGATACTCTAAAAAGAGGATTTTTTTCTTGTGGAAATTATCGGGTGATCGGAGTTGAAAAGGAAGACCTAGAGACTTCGCCCCTTGAAGCTCCCACTACAAGAACTGCACTAACCTTGATAAGGCAAGAACCATCGACCAATCTATATAGGAGTGCATCCCAGATCTTCAACTTCTTCTCATGCAAGCAAACACTAGCTCTGACCCTACATGTACATCATGTAATCTTGGGGGATGTGTTGGATAGATGCTAACGTAGTGAACATGTTTTTGATTTTAGTTTGGGTAGGAGATTGCAACGTTATGGTCATAAGAAGTGTTGGCAGGCATGAAGATGGGGCTAGAGAGGAGTAGGCTCTACAAGTTTTTCAGTAGAAGAGGCGTACAAAGGATTAGTCTATCTAGGAGGTGAAGGACCTAAAGGATTGTGATTGATGCTGTCATAGGGATGACGGTGAGGGGAGACCCTTCGTGGCCATGTGACAAGATGCGTGGAGATGAGGTGGCGAGGGTGGTCCCCTCGGTTAGAAGATCCTTTTTTGGCTCTCTCTTCAGCCCTATGCCTCTTATACCTAGGATGTCTTTCTCCACTAGTAGGTTTTCAGGGTCATGTCTCTTCGTCCTCTTCTACTTCAGTTGACTTTTGTCATGCCCCATTTAGATCTCAGCAGATTATTGAGGCCTGTCGGTATACTATTAATGAAAGTGAACCTCGGAGTCGCATCATGGAAAGACTACTGTAAGTAGGATGGGGTTAGAAAAGTAGTCTCTAGATTGTGCGAAGAGTTGTCTATGCATGACTTTGTTGGGAAAAATGAATGACTTAGTCTATTCCATAAGCCCTAGGCTCTCTTATATAGGAGAGTAGCCTATGGGTAAATTACATAAAGAGGACAACATAAAAATAAAATAACGAAGAGGTACAGTTATTCTATATGCGTCAACACTCCCCCTCAAGATGGAGCATAGATATCAATCATGCTCAGCTTGGACGCACACTTCTGGAATGGGCCTCGAAGTAATGCCTTAGGGCTCGTTTGGTTGCAGGGTTGGGCAGGGTTGGCTTGGCCCAACCCGGGTTGGCCCTGCAACCAAACATGGTTCTCCTCCTCACAGTTTACTATTCACAGGGTTACCCCTGCCCAACCCAACCCTGTCCAACCCTGCAACCAAACGGACCCTTAGTGAAAATATCAGCAGTCTGATTCTCTGATGTGACGTGAGATGTAGCAATGAACCCCTTCTGAACCATGTCATGTAGTGACAGTCAACCTCAATGTGCTTGGTCCTCTCATGAAAGGCTGGGTTGTTTGCAATGAACAAGGCGGCCTGATTGTCACATTCCAACATCATAGGAAGAGGTATATCAAGACATAGATCTGCAAGTAAAGATTTCACCCACATCATTCTGTGCTAGCCTGGGCCATAGCCCTGTATTCGGATTCAGCACTGGATTTAGCTACCACTGTCTGTTTCTTGCTTCTCCACGAAACTAGAGCATCTCCAACATAGACTGCAAATCCTGATGTGGACTTCCTGTCCTTGGGGCATCCTGCATAGTCTGCATCAGCACATGCCGTGATAGAGATCTCCTTTCCTTTCTTAAATAGCAAGCCTGCACCTGGAGATGATTTTAAATATCTCAGAATCATGTGTATTGCATCCATATGGGCCTGACGTGGTTGCTCCATGAACTGGCTCACACGACTCACTGCAAATGATATATCAGGTTTAGTGATCGTGACATACAGTAGTTGCCTACCAGTTCTCTGTACCTTCTCTTGTCCACCTCTTCTGTGTCATCATCATAGAGCTTCATGCTAGGATCCATTGGTGTCGTAGCAGGTCGACACCCTAGTATACCTGTCTCACTCAATAGATCTGTAACATACTTCCTCTGCGACATTACTAATCCATATGGATTTCTAGCAAACTCCAGCCCCAGAAAATATCTAAGGACTCCCAAGTCCTTGGTGACAAACTCGGTCCCCAGCCTTTCCTTTGCCTGCTTAATGCCCTGCTCATCATCACCTGTAATCAAGATATCATCAACATAAACCATGATTACAATGATACCTCTAGCCGTCTTCTGTACAAACAAGGAATGATCAGCATTGGAGCGTTTATATCCTTGTTTCTCAAAAAGATCTGAAAGCTTCTGAAACCATGCTCTGGGGCTCTGCTTAAGGCCATAGATGGCCTTATGTAATCTGCATACCTTGGAACACTCCCCCTCAACAGCAAAACCAGGTGGTTGTTGCATATAGACTTCCTCCTGCAAGTCGCCATACAGAAATGCATTCTTCGCGTCCAGTTGATAAAGCGGCCAGTCTCTAGCAACTGCAACTGATAACAGGATCCGCAGAGTGGAATGACGCGCCACAGGGGAGAATGTGTCAAAGTAATCTACCCCGTATGTCTGTGTGAAGCCACGTGCAACAAGGCGTGCCTTGTACCTGTCAATGGAACCATCTGCATTGTGCTTCACTGTAAACACCCATTTGCAACTCACTGGGCTGACATCTGGAGGTATAGGAACCAAGCTCCAGGTTCCTCTGGATTGAAGTGCCGCCATTTCTTCTTCCATTGCTAGCCGCCATCTAGCATCCTGCAAAGCATCATGATGATTCCGTGGAATGTCTGTAGCTGAAAGTGCCAATGCAAACGTCCTGAAGTCTCCAGATAGCCTCTCAAAAGACACGGCTGCTGATAATGGTGTTGGGAAACGTGAATGAGTTTTTTTATTCCATAGCCCTAGGCTCTCTTATATAGGAGAGTAGCCTATGGGTAAATTACATAAAGGGGATAACAAGAAAATAAAATAGCAAAGAGATACAATACTAAATATGCGTCAACACTCCCCCTCAAGATGGAGCATAGATGTCAATCATGCTCAGCTTGGAAGCACACTTCTGAAATGGGCCACGTAACAATGCCTTGGTGAATATATCTGCAGTCTGGTTCTCTGAAGTAACATGGGATGTGATAATGAATCCTTTCTGAATCATATCACGTATAAAGTGGCAATCCACCTCAATATGCTTGGTCCGTTCATGGAATGCAGGATTGTTTGCAATGAACAAAGCAGCCTGATTATCACACTCCAAGTTCATAGGAAGTGGTATATCTAAGCATAAATCTGTCAACACCGCTTTCACCCACATCATCTCTGTAGTAACCTGGGCCATAGCCCTATATTCGGATTCAGCACTGGATCTAGCTACCACAGTTTGCTTCTTGCTCCTCCATGAGACTAGAGCATCTCCAACATAGACAGCATACCCTGAGGTGGACTTCCTATCCTTAGGACATCCTGCATAGTCTGCATCTGCGCATGCTGAGACAGAAATCCCCTTTCCTTTCTTGAATAGCAGACCTTTACCTGGAGAAGATTTGAGATATCTAAGTATCATGTGTATTGCATCCATATGCACCTGACGTGGTTGCTCCATGAACTGGCTCACACGGCTCACTGCAAATAATATATCTGGCCTAGTGATCGTGACATATAACAATTTGCCTACCAGCTCTCTGTATCTTCTCCTGTCAACCTCCTCTGTGTCATCATCATACAGCTTCATGCTAGGGTCCATTGGTGTTGTGGCAGGACGACACCCTAGCATACCTGTCTCACTCAGTAGATCTGTGACATACTTTCTCTGTGACATGACTAATCCATACGGATTTCTGGCAAACTCCAGCCCCAGAAAATATCTAAGGACTCCCAAGTCCTTGGTTACAAACTCGGTCCCCAGCCTTTCCTTTGCCTGCTTAATGCCCTGGTCATCATCACCTGTAATCAAGATATCGTCAACATAAACCATGATTACAACAATACCTCTTGCCGTCTTCTGTACAAACAAGGAATGATCAGCATTGGAGCGTTTATATCCTTGTTTCTCAAAGAGGTCTGACAGCTTCTGGAACCATGCTCTGGGGCTCTGCTTAAGGCCATAGATAGCCTTATGTAATCTGCAAACCTTGGAACACTCCCCCTCAACAGCAAAACCTGGTGGCTGTTGCATGTAGACTTCCTCCTGCAGGTCGCCATACAGAAAAGCATTCTTCACATCCAGTTGATAGAGTGGCCAGTCCCTAGTAACTGCAACTGATAAGAGGATCCGCAGAGTGGAATGACGAGCCACCGGGGAGAACGTGTCAAGGTAATCTACTCCATATGTCTGTGTGAATCCCCTTGCAACCAGGCGTGCCTTGTACCTGTCAATGGAGCCATCTGCATTATGTTTCACTGTAAATACCCACTTGCAACTTACTGGGTTGACATCCGGTGGTATAGTAACCAAGCTCCATGTTCCTCTAGACTGAAGTGCCGCCATCTCTTCCTCCATGGCTAGCCGCCATCGAGAATCCTGCAAAGCCTCATGGTGGTTCCGTGGAATGTCTGTAGCTGAAAGTGCCAATGCAAATGTCCTGAATGGTCCAGATAGCCTCTCAAACGAAACTGCTGCTGATACTGGATACTTGGCACAGCTTCTCTTCGGCTTGCGTAGAGCGATTGGAACATCCAGATCCTCTGTGGTATCACCATGCTCCTGTAATGCATCCTGCTGAGAAATGTCGTCAGATCCATCAACATTAATATTTTCATTACATACCATAGGCGAGCTAGTTGACTGGTCAGGACCATGAGCTTGATTCGGCCGCCGGGTGTAATGGAATGGTAACGGAGAAATTATTGGTGGCGGTGGTGGTGGTGGTGGTGATGGTAATGGTGGTGACGGCTGTGATGTTGGTGGTGACGGCTGTGATGTTGGTGGTGCCATGAATACGGTATCAGGAGATAATGGTGGCGGCTGCATGTTCCCGGGTTCTGAAAAATACATAATGGATTCAAAGAATGTAACATCCGCACTGATCATATACAGCCGACGCACAGGATCAAAACACTTGTACCCCTTTTGGGTTCTGGGGTACCCCACAAAGACACACTTGACAGCCCTAGGAGAGAGCTTGTCAGAACCGGGTGACAACTGATGGACAAATGCGACAGACCCAAAGACACGAGGGTAAGAGTGAACAGCTCCTTGTCAGGATATATAATTGAGAAAGGAACCTGTTCATTCAAGACAGACGAGGGCATACGATTTATAAGATAACATGCAGTAAGGACTGCATCACCCCAGTATGTATACGGGACATGACTCTGAATGAGAAGGGACCTTGTAACGTCAAGAAGATGACGGTGTTTTCTTTCTGCAACCCCATTTTGTTGAGACGTATGAGCACAGGATGTTTGGTGAACAATCCCTTTTGAGGAGTAGTATTTGGCTAGATTGTTGGTGCACAACTCTAAGGCATTGTCAGTTCTCATAATTTTGACCGTTGTGGAAAAGACATTCTGAATCTCATTTAGAAAGTGAATAATAATATCTCCAGCTTCAGACTTATTTTTCATTAGAAATACCCAAGATGCTCTAGAAAAATCATCGACAAATACAATATAAAACCTGTGCCCCTGATGATCGGGAACACGACTCGGACCCCAGACGTCGACATGAAACAACTCAAACTTGGAGTTACTACTCCGACCTTGACTACTGGGAAAAGACGACCTGTGATGTTTTCCCAACTGACATGCCTCACACTGGACAGTTGTGTGAGACAGACTATAGGGTAGGACAAGACGTAACTTCTGAAGCGGTAAATGACCGAAGCGCAGATGCCACAGGAGAGGAGATACTTGTTCTGCGGGAGAGGCTATGATTCCGGCAAACGGGTTCTGGTTCAGACGATAAAGGCCTCCTTGCTCATAGCCATGACCAATCACGTTGCCCGTACGGATGTCCTGAAAAATCAACGAAGATGAATCAAAAATAGCTCGACAATGGAGATCCTTCGTAATCTGACTAATCGACAACAGATTCATGGAAAAGTGCGGTGCATGTAAAACATTCTTGAGCTGCATCGAGGATGTCAATCTAATCTCCCCCTGACCCGTGATAGGGGAGTGTGTGCCATTGGCAATCACTACTGTCCGTCCTGGAGGGATCTGAGTATATCCTGTAAGTAGACTCTGGTCGCCACATAGGTGATGTGTAGCGCCGGAGTCCATGATCCACGGCAACGTATCTGATCTACTACTATGAAGAGCAAGTGTACTACCTGAAGTACTCGTAGAGGCAGAAGCAGAAGCAGCGGCATCAGTTTGATTCTCTGTCGACGGTGCTTGGCCAGATGGTGGTATAATGCCCCTGAGACGGGCAACCAGATCATCAAATCGTTGATCCAGTGTGGAAGCGGATGGTGGCTCTATCTGCTCAGCAGCTCGCGCAGATGCAGGAAATCCATGCTTGGAGTAGCATGTGTCTTCAGTATGGCCGACTCTGTGACAATATGAGCATGTTGGTCTAGTGCGACCACCCCTTCCACGGGGAACACGTCCACGGCCCTGGTATTGAGAACCACGGCCTCTGTTGGCTGCCATGGCTGATGGATTCTGACTAGTGGCTGCTGAAGGTACAGTAATCCTGCTCAATCTGTGAAAGGCTTCCTCCATGGGAGGAATAGTCGAGTCCGCCAAAATCTGTGAACGTGCTGCCTCATACTCTGGATCGAGAGCAGCGAGAAACACACCCACCATCGTCGCATTCCTGTATGTCTTCTGCTGCTCTGGTGTGGCGGTAAGAGGCATGAAGCTATGTAGCTTCTCAAACATTCCCCTCAAAGATGTGTAGAGAGAATGTAATGGGCGGCCATTCTGCTTAATTGTGAATATATCATGTTGAAGTTGCAGAATCTTGGTCTCATTCTTCGCCTGGGAATATGTTGCTGCTAGGATATCCCACATGTCTTTGGCTGTGGGTTGATGTAGAATGTCATTGGCGATCTCAATAGCCAATGTGCCAGATAGCCACACCTTCGCATATGCGTCGTCAGCCTCCCATGAGGCATGAACTCCAGTCTTCTCTGCAGGCTCGGGCTCTGTGAGAATATGCTTCTTGCCCGTGGACTTCATCATACTCATGAACTGCATTGCCCACAGTTCATAGTTCGTACCATCCATCTTGACGATTGGCGCTGGACCACGAAACGCGCCCATAGATGGAATATCAGCCTTGCTTTCTGACATACTGGAAGACTGGATTGACCAAGAGACAGTAATCTTTGTCTACAATGACATAAACGGGATTGGTTGCATGTGTAGACGTCAAGCAACCAACCCCATATGTATCACGGTCTGAGCCCTAGAGTTTAGGGCGTGGATGCTGCACGTTGCGCGGAGGCTGCGCGCAAAGTGCGTGATCAGGGCTGCGCGAAAAGTGTTCGTTCAGGGCTGAGATCCAGAGTATGCGCGCGAGAGAGTCTCCTTCTGGGGCTTAGAAATGCGCGCAACTTGTTCTGATCAGCGCTGGAGATCGGAGTGCTGGAGACCGATCAGCGCGAGATGCAGATCAGCGCGAGATCGATCAGCGCTGGATCGATCAGCGCTGGAGCGATCAGCGCTGGAGGAGCGCCGCAGTGAGGTAGATCAGGCGCCGCAGATCAAGCGCAGGAGGATGCGCGATGGAGATCGGTGATGCGCGCTTGGAGATGCGCGCTGGAGATCGGAGGGCGGCGCCGAGAGAAGAGAGAGAGAGAAGAAAGGGCCGGCGGGTGGGGCGGGTTAGGGTTAGGGTTTCGAGAACTCCGGTCTAGGACCGTCGCTCTGATACCATGTTGGGAAACGTGAATGAGTTTTTTATTCCATAGCCCTAGGCTCTCTTATATAGGAGAGTAGCCTATGGGTAAATTACATAAAGGGGATAACAAGAAAATAAAATAGCAAAGAGATACAATACTAAATATGCGTCAACAAATGGATATTTGGCACAACTTCTCTTCGGCTTCCGTAGAGCAATTGGAACATCCAAATCATCTGTATTCTCACCATGCTCCTGCAATACATCCTGCTGAGAGATGTCGTCAGATCCATCAACATTTATGTTTTCATTACATACCATAGGCGAGCTAGTTGACGGGTCAGAACCATGAGCTGGAGGAGGCCTGCAGGTGTAATGGAATGGTAGTGGAGATACTAGCGGTGGCGGTGGTGGTGGCGGTGGCGGTGGCGGTGGTGGTGGCGGTGGTGGTGTTTGTGGTGATGGTGGTGGTGGTGCCATTAATATGGCATCAGGAGGTATAGGTGGTAGCTGCATGTCTCCAGATGCTGAAAAATACATAATAGATTCAAAAAATGTAACATATGCATTGATCATATACCGCCGACGCACTGGATCAAAACACTTGTACCCCTTTTGAGTTCTGGAGTACCCCACAAAGACACACTTGACAGCCCTAGGAGAGAGCTTGTCAGTGCCAGGCGACAACTGATGGACGAATGCGACTGACCCAAACACACGAGGAGTAAGAGCGAACAAATCCTTGTCTGGATACATGAGTGAAAAAGGAATCTGTTCATTCAAGACAGACGAGGGCATACGGTTGATTAGGTAACATGCAGTAAGAACTGCATCACCCCAGTAGGAGTAGGGAGCATGACTCTGTATAAGAAGAGATCTAGTGACATCAAGAAGGTGACGGTGTTTTCTTTCAGCAATCCCATTCTGTTGAGATGTATGAGCACAAGAGGTTTGGTGAATAATCCCTTTTGAGGAGTAGTAATTGGCCAAAGTGTGGGTGCATAACTCTAAAGCATTATCACTTCTCACAAGTTTGACAGATGCGGAGAAAACATTCTGAATTTCATTTAGAAAATGGATAATAATATTTCCTGCTTCAGATTTATTTTTCATAAGAAACACCCATGACACTCTCGAGAAATCATCCACAAATACAATATAAAACCTGTGTCCCTGATGATCGGGAACACGACTCGGACCCCAGACATCTATATGAAACAACTCAAATTTGGAGTTACTACTCCGACCTGGACGACTGGGAAAGGACGACCTGTGATGCTTTCCCAACTGACATGCCTCACACTGGATAGGTGTGTGAGAGAGACCATAGGTTAGAACTCGACGCAACTTCTGAAGCGGTAAATGACCAAAACGCAGATGCCACAGGAGAGGAGATACTTGTCCAGCAGGAGAGGATGTGGTTCCGGCAAATGGGGTCTGGTTCAGACGGTAAAGGCCTCCTTGCTCATAGCCATGACCAATCACGTTGCCCGTACGGATGTCCTGAAAAATCAAAGAAGATGGATCAAAAATAGCTCGACAATGGAGATCCTTCGTAATCTGACTAATTGACAACAGATTCATAGAAAAATGCGGTGCATGTAGGACATTCTTAAGCTGCATAGAAGATGTCAATCTAATCTCCCCCTGACCAGTGATAGGGGAATGCGTGCCATTAGCAATCACTACTGTCCGTCCTGGAGGGATCTGAGTGTATCCTGTAAGTAGACTCTGGTCGCCACATAGATGATGTGTAGCGCCCGAGTCCATGATCCATGGCAGTGTATCAGATCTACTACTGTGGAGTGCAAGTGTACTACCTGAAGTACTAGTAGATGCAGAGGCAGAAGCAGCAGCATCAGTATGACTCTCTGTAGTCGGTGCTGGACCAGATGGTGGGATGATGCCTCTGAGGCGGGCAACTAGATCATCAAATCGTTGATCCAAGGTAGCAGCAGATGGGGGCTCTATCTGCTCAGCGGCTCGTGCAGATGCAGGGAATCCGTGCTTGGAATAGCATGTGTCTTCATTATGTCCGACTCGGTGACAATATGTGCATGTTGGCCTAGTGCGGCCACCCCTTCCACGAGGTCCACGTCCACGGCCCTGGTGATGAAAACCGCGACCTCTGGTTGCTGCCATGGCTGAAGAATTCTGACTTGCAGCAGTTGAGGGAACTGTAATCCGACTCAGTCTATTGAAGGCTTCCTCCATTGGCGGAATTGTAAAGTCGGCCAAAATCTGCGATCGTGCTGCCTCGTATTCAGGATCAAGTGCAGCTAGGAACACGCCCACCATAGTAGCGTTTCTGTATGTCTTCTGCTGCTCTGGCGTGGCTGTCAAGGGCATGAAGCTATATAGCTTCTCAAACATCCCTCTCAGTGATGTATAGAGAGAATGTAGGGGGCGACCATTCTGCTTGATGGTGAAGATATCATGCTGGAGTTGCAGAATCTTTGTTTCGTTCTTCGCCTGGGAGTATGTGGCCGCCAGAATGTCCCACATATCCTTCGCTGTGGGTTGATGGAGGATATCATTGGCAATCTCAATTGCCAACGTGCCAGATAGCCAGACTTTGGCGTATGCGTCATCAGCCTCCCAGGAGGCATAAGTTCCAGTCTTCTCAGCAGGCTCTGGTTCGGTAAGAATGTGCTTCTTACCCGTAGACTTCATCATGCTCATGAACTGCATTGCCCACAGTTCATAGTTGGTACCGTCCATCTTGACAATAGGCGCTGGACCACGGAATGCGCCAATAGATGGGATATCTTCCTTGCTCTCCGACATATTAAAAATTGAAGACTGGAACGATTGATAAACAATGTTTCTTGTCTACAATACCATAGATGGGGGTAGTTGCATGTGTAGACTTCAAGCAACTATCCCCATGAAGACCTTCGTGTTAAGCCCTACACGCACGCAGGATGCACAGGAGATGCGTGCACGCAAGATGCACTGGTGCACTGGATGCACGCAAGAGGCACGCTGGATGCACGCTACAACGTGCACGCGCGCAGGGGATGCGCAAGAGGCGCACCGGCGATGCACAGGCGACGCACTGGTGGTGCGCTAGAATGCGCAGGAGGCGCACAGGAGATGCGCACGGCTGCGCAGATCACAGGGGGTGCGCAAGACTGCGCACATGCGAGCGAAGCGCACAGCCCGCGTGTTCACGACGCGCACGGTGGAGGCGCACAGCACGGGTGCGCACGGTGAAGGCGCACAGCACGCGTGTGCGCAGGTGCGCACAGAGAGGGGCGGCGCCGATGGAGCTCGGGCGGCGCCGATGGGGCGAGAAGAAGAAGAAGAAGAGGGCGACGGGTGTGGTGGGGTTAGGGTTAGGGTTTCAAGAACTCCGGTCTAGGACCGTCGCTCTGATACCATGTTGGGAAAAATGACTGACTTAGTCTATTCCATAAGCCCTTGTCTCTCTTATATAGGAGAGTAGCCTATGGGTAAATTACATAAAGAGGACAACAGAAAAATAAAATAACGAAGAGGTACAGTTATTCTATATGCGTCAACAGACCTTCACCAAAACTTGACCTATCAGATCAAGATCTACTGCCAATTTATTACCCGACTCATGGTCATGACAAGATATGTTTCATATCTATCGAATGCTTGTTTGTTGGCTATTCTCGGACTCAAAATGGGTACCCATGCTTTGATCCTATCAAACGAAAGTACTATGCCAGTACTTATGTCATATTGTTTAAGTTTGTAATGTGTTTTTATCCCACAGGTGACCTGATGACACCTTCTAGGTCTGATGAGGAGGTTTACATTCCACCTCTACCTTCGTCTCATGTTTCTCTTCACCTCTTGTGGTATAGACTTTGCCTCGTATGTATATTAGCATACGTACCACTCGAACCCATGCTCATGTTCCTTCTCCAACATCTAGTATACCCCAAGTAAATTACAAACACTTAGTTTCCACTGTGGCAATATTGATGTTTATGTACAGCATGATACTATACATGGTAGTAGTGCAGCTACTCAGGATGTTATACAGGAGGTTGATCCTTTAAAGGATCTAGACTAGCCCATTACCCATCAAAAGAGAAGGCATACTTGTGCTACATACACTCTCTTAGGACATGTTTCACTAGGGCATTTATCTAAGGACCACGAAAAGTTTGTGGGGGATTGTCAGTTTTTATAATCCCTCACACATATCAGGAGGCTATGCAGGACATCCATTGGTGTTTATTTATGTAGGAAGAAATGGTTGCACTGCAGTCGTGAGACACATGGAGCTTAGTTAAGCCCTAACATGGGCTTCTGGGGTTAGTTGTAAGTGGGTCTTTAAAGTGGAACATAGAGCAGATGGCAGTGAAGACATGGTTGCAAGTGGATTTGTCTTGACCAACATAACCGTTAGCACACCTTTTCCCATACTTGTGACAATTAAACTGCATTATTTATTGCCAACAATCTAACCCTCCATGAAAGGACCAAACACATAAAATTAGATTACCATGACACTAGAGAAATGATACAGAATGGTTTCATCTCTACATCCCAGGTCAGCTCAGCGGAGCAAACTATAGACATTTGCTAAGACTCTAGGCATGGGACCACTCCCCAATTGTTCTTCCAAGATAAGCATCATATATATATGCTCCAGCTTGAGCGAATTGTTATATAAAATAGTATTTGTGTTACTTGTTATTTTCTTGTTATGTAATTTCCCTTTTGGCTATTTACCTTCTAGGTTTTCCTCTGTATAAATTAGTCCTATGGCCTAAGAATCAACAAGTCATTCATTTGTTGATGTAGTCTTAACTCCTCGTTCGGCTCTTCCGCTTTCCCAGAATTCCACCCTTCATTACACCTTCATCTATTGTCGCCCCCACTACTAGTTTGTTGAAAGGAAGGAAAACAAAATACTCCCCACCTGAAGCTATACGATTGTGTGAATTTCTCTAACATGGCCCTTCAACTTGTCACACACCATGGCCCCCACGCTCCCTAGAGAAAAGAGAGCCTCCCTAACTACCAAGTTTCAACAGTGAATTTGGAGGCCCTCCACCATGACAAGATAGCAACGAACGTGCGTGTCTCCTTATCACGTTATAAAGGCTGCCTTCAGTAATACCATACAGCTTTCCCTCCAAAGATCCCTCAAGCAATCCACGAGATTCCTTAGGGAAAAAACCCACACACTTTTTGATGGGTCTCTAATGGTCATCCCATCGTTTCTCCCAAGAAACCTATATACAAAGGGATTTTGGACCAAGCTTCACCGCGTTACCGGCAAAGACATGACACAAACTCACCAACATCGCCGCCACCGCGAAATCGGTGTCTTCGTTAATCAGCACCCCATCGATGGATGAGCCACCACAACTCACTCCTGACCCCCTTGACCGAGCATTCCACTCTACGATGGCCCAAACCATTGTGACCAAAGCAAACAATCTCTCCCTTGCAAGCCTTCGCAAAATGATTGTCATCCCCACGTTGAAAGGACCACAATGTGCACCACAACGAAGAACGGTTTCGCGCACGGACCTTGGGGGACTGCCAGCCCCCACTGACCTCTGTACACCTAGAATCCACCCACTTGTGCCCCTACACCTCATCGCCAAATGTCGTCCACACATCAACCACACCCCCCCCTTCCGCCCCCCTTGTTGCCTCTGCCATCCCTCTCCCTCTTCGACATTCTACTGTTATCGGTATTAAAGATATATCAACAAGCTGTAAATTTTAGCATCTGTAATGCAATTTTTTCATATAATATGTATGTTTACAATTATCTTGTAATGCCATTAATATTGATATTCCCCAATATGTAGCTTTGTGTATTGTCTTACAATGTCTCTGCTTTTTTTCTAGGTATCCAGGCTGCATACTGGGAAATGCTTGATGAGGGAAGAGTAACTCAGAGTACGGGGATTCTTTTGATGCAGTCTGTTGATGAGGCAATGGATTTGGTATCACGTAATGAGCCTCTGAATGACTGGAAGGATCTGAAAGCTCATGTTCATTTCCCTGGTTATTATAGATTTCTCCAAGTTAGCCGCATTCCCCAGCGCCTAGTCACATACTTTACTGTGGAGAGATTGGAATCAGCATGTTATATATGTGCTGCATTTCTCCGTGCTCACAGAATAGCCAGGACACAGCTTCATGAATTCATTGGTATTGATGACAATCTTCTTTTATCTACAATACCCTGATAAGGGTGTTGTTTTTTATGATGATTGTTGCTTAATTTTCCCGGATTCTGTTGAAGTATGGCTAACTTAATTCTGCATTCTGAACAGCATCTAAATCCTTTAAGAACAATCAGGAAAGTTGTAGAATGCTTTTCTTTTTGAGTGATAGTAATAACTCAATCTCCATTCTTCATCATATTAATTTATTGAAGAAGTTGAGGCTAAATGGGCTTGTTAATTAGCTCCAAATTGAGAAGGTATTGGATTTTTGCTCCACTTTATCAAACATGAGTTATGTTAGTCGACATTGTGCCTACCACCCAAAAGACCAGGGTTCAAATTCCCACTTGCAGGGGTTGCGTTAGGTAGTCAACAGCCAGCGTAAAAAAAATAGTCGAATCTTTCAACATGAATTTGAGCAAGAATCCATGTAGCCAACCCTACTTGTAGTGGAAGAAGGCTTCACCATTTTTTTAATCAAAAATGAGTTATGATGTATAATGGCATTGTAGCCCTGCATTCGTGTCATGAAATAAGGTGTTTGGTTGCATGTAGTGTTTTGTGAACCCAAAACACCTAGATAGGTTCTTCAAGATGGAGCCTTATAAAGTTTTCCACCTTTTTCCTCCATATTTCCACATGGATTTGTCATTGACATGCACGATAGCAATTTCTTTCAATGAGTCTGGTTTCAACTTAAATGAACTGAAAACATGCGTGGACAAGTTATGTGATCTTAACTATGTATTATCATATTTCAGCAAGTTTTAGAAACCGCTGCAAGCACATGGAACCCATGAATCTTGTTCTATGAAAGTGAGAGCAAGTAAACAGTGAACGATCATTTTCACTTATATAATTATTTTTTTCTCTGTTATGGAACACAAGTGGGGTATATATATATATAGAGAGAGAGAGGGCTTATCCAATGAGCCCTGTGCCCATTAACATTTCAATGAGCACCCATTCTGGGTCATACATGTGTATTAGCAATAACTATATTTCTAGTTAGAGGCTAACACGTATTTAAAAAATCCTATATTTCCTATTATACAACGTCCTTAAAAATTGGAAGACGGTTTTGGAAAGAAACGATTCAAATAAATGATTTACGCAGATGATTAAGGATCCAAACGCTATGATAGTAATAAGTATAATTCGGTCAAGTAAATGCTTATTGTGAGATCAGTAATATCAAGACAATGATCAGTAATTTACATTTAAATAGTTACATTGTACAGAATTTAATAATATGTATAAAATGGTCAAGTAAATGTGTGTTGTGAGATCAGTAATAACATAGCAAATCGTTAGTAATACCATTGTCTATGTAATGTGCATTGCATTAACAAATAGTTACTTTCTTACTTTAGCAATGCCCATGACTTACTGACCATTACTTTGTTATTATTGATCGCATATTAGCTATTACTTGAGAATCGTACACATCACTGGCCATTTGTTATGGTTTTACTGACTTCACAACAAGCACTTACTTGTCCATTGTGTATATATTACTGAATTCTGCACCATGTAATAAAATGAATGTAAATTATTGACCATTGTTTGGATATTACTGATCTCGCAATAACCATTTACGTGAGTATTGTCTCTAAATTACCGAATTCTATTCAAAGTAATAATACATATAGAAATTACTGAACATTTGTTATGGTTTTACTGACTTCACAACAAGCACTTACTTGACCATTGTGTATATATTACTGAATTCTACGCCATATAATAAAATGAATGTGAATTACTGACCGTTGTTTTGGATATTACCGATCTTGCAACAACCGTTTACTTGATTATTGTATACATATCACTGACCTGAGCATTTAGATCTCGATTCTGTAAGAAATCATCGATTCGAATGTTTTCTTTCCAAAACGATCTTCATATTTTTTAGGACGCGATATAATTGGAATGCCTCTTATTGTTAAATCGCTTTACATATTAATCTCCTTCCAAAAACAACATCCTTCGAAATAGGTAACCACTCAATTTGTAATACACGTGTGTGTGGCCTACAAATGGTGCTCACCGAAACGCTAATTAGCCATGTGCGCATTGGATAAAAATCCTATATATATATATATGGGTTAGGGATAAGGGTTTAATAGATTCATGCCCAAAATCTGATTAAGCCATTACATTATTCGACCTTCCACATTGAATTGGCATGGATGTAAATCATGTTTAACTTACACAAATTCATTTGTCTGCCTGTTTTCCCCTTTGTCATTTATCTCCTGATCATTGTTCCCCCTACTGACAAACCCATCCCCAACTACAAAGTTCCCCCTACTGACAAACTTATCCTCAACTACAACCTCAGATTCGAAGGCAAAAATGTTGAAATCATCTAATATCTTCGCTTCATCATATTCTCTACCCAAAAGATAAGTATAGTAGTAGCGTTGATTCAGAATAATATGACATCTTTTCTCACATATCATTCGTCAGTGGTAAGGTGAAGGCATTTATACCCTTTTTATATGGTTGATGTTAAATATCATTTATGTTCCTTGCACATGTTATTTCCTTTTCTTTGTATTTTCCCTCCGTGAAATAGATATCCATTGTATTTCCTTGACATTCCCATTTCGGATTTGACATGTATGCATAGATATCCATTAAATATGAGAAATCATGCCCATAGATAAGATAAAATTGATGCACTTATAACGTAATTGGGACCTTAAACATCCAAATCCAAATGCTTTATAACTCGAAGAACTAGCCGTGTCACACTTTAGGGAAAGAATCATTGAGGTGCTTCCCAAGTTTGGAAATCTGGAGTGCGAGATGTCTAAAACACAGTTGTCATAGGAAGTTAGAAACAATCTCTTGGTAAATTGTAGTATGTCGGTGTAGTGAGACTATATTTGGTGATTGTTGAGATATTAGTTATCTTTATTATTGTTTTGTCATTTTCTATATCTCTTTTCTTATTTCTGTAATTTGCCCAATAGGTTCCTCTCCTATATAAGAGAACCTAGGGCCTCTCATAATGCATTCTATTCTTTTCCCTCAACATGGTATCAGAGCGACGGTCCTAGACCGGAGTTCCCGTATCCCATCCTAACCCTACCCAGCCGCCATCCCCCCCCCCCTCCCGCACGTACGGCAAGCTTCCGCCGGACATCCCCAACGTTGCCCAGCCACCCTTGATGCCGCATGGGCCGCTGCCCCAGCCCCCTAGCACCGTTATGCGGCCTTCGGGCTGCTACCCCAGTCCCCTAGCGCCGTCGTGCGGCCTCCGGGCTGCAGCCCAGCCACCCTTGACGCCGTTTGGGCCGCTGCCCCGGCCCCCTAGCATCGTCGCGCAGCCTCTGGGCTGCTGCCCCGACCCCTTAGCAACGTCGCACGGCGCCGAGCTGCTGCCCCGGCACCCTAGCGTCGTCGCGCGGCTTCGGGCTACTGCCCAGGCACCCAACGCCACCGCCAGGCCCCGAGGACCTCCGCCTCGGCCCCTAGGGCTACTGCCTACGGCCTCAAACCGTTACCTTGACTCCCCAGATCACTGTCAGCCCTTTCGTACACCTCCAAACACATCTGTGAGTCGTTCTGCGGTCTGATTTTGATCAGAAAGCGTGATTTCATACCTATAATTCACGTTTTCCGGTCATAGAAAGGAGAGAAGATTGGTAAGGATGGTTGTATGAGTCTACACATACAACCAATCCTTCGTATGATCGTGTATACTTGTTTATATCGATCTACTCCCTAGTTGAGTTCCGTTATTTGGTCGTCTTATCATCATGCCAGAGAACAAGGGTAACATTTTCTTGTCCGGAGCCTTCAAAGGCCTGGCTCCCATTGCTAAGATGGATGGGACCAACTATGAGTTGTGGTCCATGCAGTTTCTCACCCTCATGCAATGCAACTGTGCAACAACAAGGAGCACATCCTAACAGATCCAGAGCCAACTGATATGACTGGGCCAAATGCTTCTTTGAAGCAAGATGATGCGTATGCACGTGTTTGGCTTTGTGGGACTCTCACTACAAAAATAGCCAACAATATTCTGACTCAGCCCACTGCCAAGTAAACATGGGACATTTTGGCATCTGCCTATGCTCAGGCGAAGAATGAAGCCAAGATCCTTCAACTACAGTTTGATATCTACAAAACCAAGCAAATTGGTCGCCCTCTGCATGTTTACTACTCTTCGCTTCATGGCATGTTTGAGAATCTTCATAGCTACATGCCCTTTACGACGTCTACTGAGCTGCAGAAGACGTATGGGAACTGTTGGAATAATAGAGTTCATTGTTTATTCCAGAGAACCCTAGACTCTCTTATATAGAGAAGGCATATGGGTAATTACATAAGATGGATAAAAGAAAATAAACGTAATAGAAAAAGGTACATAGAGTATAGAAATATCTCTACACTCCCCCTCAAGATGCAGCATAGATGTCAATCATGCTTAGCTTGTAAGAACACTTCTGGAATGGCCCTCTGAGCAATGGCTTGGTAAAGATGTCTGCAGTCTACTCTTCTGAACTGACATGGAAAGTAGAAATCGAGCCCTTTTGAATCATATCTCTAGTATAGTGGCAGTCTACCTCAATATGCTTTGTTCTTTCATGAAATGCAGGATTATTAGCAATGAATAACGTTGCTTGATTATCACATTGTAATTGCATGGGTAGAGGTACATCTATATGCAAATCTTCTAACATAGCTCGAACCCACATCATCTTTGTACTTGCTTGTGCCATGGCCCTATACTCAGATTCAACATTAGATCTAGCCACCATTGTTTGTTTCTTGCTTTTCCAAGAAACCAAAGAACTACCAACCAACACTGCAAAACATGAAGTAGACTTTTGATCCTTAGGGCATCCTGCATAGTCTGCATCAGCACATACAGAAACAAAAATATTTGTTTCTTTCCTAAACAGTAGTCCTGCACTTGGAGACGAATTTAAATATCTCAATATCATGTATATGACATCCATATGTACTTGTCTGCGTTATTCCATGAACTGACCCACCCGACTTACTGCAAAAGCGATATCAGGTCTAGTGATAGTAATATAGAGAAACTTTCCCACCATCTCTCTATATCTTCTCCTGTCAACCTCATCCATATCATCATGATATAACTTCACGCTAGGATCCATGGGAGTAGTCGAGGGTCGATACCCGATCATGCATGTCTTAACAAGTATATATGTATATACTTCCTTTGAGTCATCACAAGACCCTACGCATTTCTAGCAAATTCCAACCCCAAAAAATATCATAATGTGCCAAGATCCTTAGTAACAAACTGATGGCCCAGAAATGCTTTTGCCATCTCTATCCCTTGCATATCATTTCCTGTAACAAGTATATCATCAATATACACCATGATAACAATAGTACCTCTGGGAGTCTTCTGGACAAACAAAGAATGATCTACATTTGATCTATTGAACCCTTGCTTTTGAATTAGGTCAGAAAGCTTTTGAAACCACGCTTGCGGGCTTTGTTTAAAGCCATATATTGCCTTGTGAAGTCTACACACCATCTGACTCCCCCCCCCTCAACAGCAAACCTTGGAGGCTGTTGCATGTAGAGTTCTTCCTGCAGATCCCCATACAAAAAGCATTCTTAACATCAAGCTGAAACAAGAGCCAATCACGTACCACAACAACTAAAAAAAGGACACGTAGAGTCGAGTGACGCGCAACTGGAGAGAATGTGTCCATATAATCCACGCCATATGTTTGAGTGAACCCACGTGCCACTAGCCTTGCCTTGTAATGGTCAAGGCTGCCATCTGCATCATATTTGATAGTAATTACCCGTTTACAACTGACAACAGAAGCTCCTGGGGGAGCAGAAACCAAGCTCCATGTACCTCGCGACTGTAGAGCAGCCATTTCCTCCTCAATGGTTGAACGCCAGCAGCTCACCTTCAAGGCATCCTGATAATTCCGTGGTATTTCCACGGTAGATAGGGCCACAATAAACCTCTAAAGGTTCCCTGTGAGACGATGGAATGAAACCTGTGAAGCAAGCGGATATGATGCACAAGTACACTTCTACTTCCATAAGGCAATAGGTACATTCATGTCATCAGATTTGGTACTCACCGGTATGCTATTCTCCTTCAAAGTTCCATATACTTGCACATTTTCAGGCCCATTGTTAGTAATATTATGTGGACAAACCTGACGCGTATTAGATGATTGACAAGTACTATGAGCAGGGATAGACCGACGGGTATAAAATCTCAGTAAAGGTGAAACAAGTGGTTGTGGAGGTGGTGGTGGTGGTGATGGCAGTGGTGGTGGTGTTGGAACGGTAGGAACTGGTATGTGAACAGACATACGCAGAGGAGGAGGTGGCACATAAATCTCATCAGATGTGGAGGAAGCCAACCTTTCACCTGTAGAAGAGAAATACATCACAGACTCAAAGAAGGTGACATCGCCATTGACATAATATTTCATGCTCAATGAGTCATAGCATCGGTAACCCTTCTGAGTCCGAGAGTACCCAACAAACACACACTTGACAACCCTAGGTCATTAGATGTGGAGGAAGCCAACATGTCACCTGCAGGAGAGAATACATCACGGACTCAAAGAAGGTGACATCGGCACTGACATAATATTTCCTGCTCAAAGGGTCATAGCATCGGTAACCCTTCTGAATCCGAGAGTACCCAACAAACACACACTTGACAGCTCTAGGTGAGAGCTTTTCAAGTCTCGGAGACAACTTGTGAACGAAGGCAACACAACCAAAGACACGAGTAAGTGAGAATAATTCCTTGTCAGGAAAAACAACGGAAAGAGCAACTTTCTCACCTAAGATAGATGATGACATACGATTCACCAGATAACATGCCATAAGGATTGCATCACCCCAAAAGGAAATGGGAGCACAACTCTGGATAAGTAAAGTTCCAGTGATATCGAGAAGATGACAATGCTTTCTCTCTGCAACGTCATTTTGTTGAGATGTGTAACCACAAGTTGTTTGATGGATAATGCCTCGAGACGTAAAAATTGTGAAAGAGCATGCGTACAAAATTCCAAAGCATCATCCGTACGCACAAATTTCACAGTGGAAGAAAAAACATTCTGCACTTCATTTATAAGATTTTTGATCACATCCCCTGCTTCAGATTTATTTTTCAACAAAAACACCCATGACAACCAAGAAAAGTCTTCAACAACAACGAGGTAAAACCTGTGTCCCTGGTGATCAGGGACACGACTCGGACCCCAAATGTCAACATGAAATTATTCAAAAGGTGAGCTACTGCTCTAAGACCGATGACTAGGCAAAGCAGATCTGTGATGCTTTCCCAACTGACACGTTTCACACTGAAAAGAAGGACTCGATGAAATCTGCAGCAAGATATGACACATCTTCTAAAGAGGGAGGTGGCCAAAGCGTAGATACCATGTAAATGGAGAGACTGGTCCACTTGACTGAGAGGAGACGTCGGCATAGGGAGTTCGGACCAAACGATAGAGACCATCCTGCTCACAGCGACAACCAAACACCCTGCCCGTAAGAATGCCCTGAAAAACAAGAGATGATGGGTCAAAAATAGCACGACAGTGCAAATCCTTCGTAATCTGACTGATAGATAATAAATTCATCGAAAAATCTGGAGCATGCAAGACATTCTGTAGACGCATTGAGGGTGTGAAACTGATCTCCCCCTGTCCAATGATGGGGGAATGGGTCTCATATGCTATCACAACAGATCGCCCCGGTGGAACCTCCATGAAGGACGTAAGTTCATCTTTGTCTCTACAAAGATGATGTGTCGCTCCAGAGTCCATAATCCATTTTGAATCAAATCCATGACAGGAAGTAAAGGCATAAGCACTACCTGAGGTGCTAGCGGTGGAGACGTACTGGCAGAGGCAGAAGCATCTATGTCTGAGTTGCTTCCTGGGGATTCTGTAGATGCAAGAGGCATGATATTTCGCAGTTTGGCAACAAGTTCCTCAAACCTCTGGTCTGAAGCAGATGTCGATGGAGATGCAACGTGCTCGGCTACCAGTGTTATCAAAGGCGTGAGGCGCTCCAAGGCGCCAAAGGTCCAAAATACCTGAGGCGTTAGGCGCTCGCTTAGGCGCTCGCCCGAGACAAGCAAGGCGCTAAACTATAATGTGTGTACATATATATATATATATGTACAATCATAATAAAAAAATCATAACTTATACTGTGTATAAATCATTCTAACATAAACATCATCATGCCTAGAAAATCATTCTAGCACAAACAAGAAATGCAAAAAACTTCAAACATTTTATGTAAAAGTATAATAGTATACATAATCGTTCAACTAAACATATAAATAGTATATATTATAGACATAGTTATTAGTTACATAACACTATAAATAATATAATAATATAAAATCTGTGTCGTATTATATCTAAATTTTATTTTTTGGTAACAAGAATATAATATATAAACTATGCCGTATATTAGCTACATTTTATGTTACTGTACATCATATGACAAATAAAAGACATATGCCAAAGCACAACATATAACAAATAAAAAAGGCATATATTACAGTATAACTTATGTTAATCTACAACATATGGCAAATAAAAAGGCATGCTACAGTTGTACATATGACACATAAAAAGACATAAGTTACTGTACGACATATGACGACTAAAATATATATATGTTATTGTACAACATATGTTATAGTATTGATGTACAACTTATAACAAATAAAAAAGATATGTTACCGTACAACATATGACCATTCTTTTTAATAAAAAGACCAACATATGTTACTGTACGACATATGACTATGTACTATGCATATGACCGACCTAATTTTATGCCCAAAGTATTAAAACATTCTTACTGTACAACTTATGGCCAATAAATAAGACAAACCTAAAAGAGAAATGGGTGGCGATGACTCTACAGGAGACAAGGAAGCTGCTGGAACTGTGGGAATCATGGACGAGCTGCTTGAGCCAAGATGTGAAGGCTGTAGTGGCGGAAGAGCAGCTGCAAGAGAAAGCTGATGGATCCAAGGTGAACTTGGACGAGTTTTGCATGATCGCAGCAGGGAAAAAATGGTCCAGGGATGTCTCTCGACGCATGCGAAGAGTTTTGGAAGGATTTTTTATCGGCTCATTTGGAAGATATCCGATTAAACCCCATCAGGTCATCTCAAAGCAGAGAATGGGCGTTGGACCAGAGCTCGTAGTTCGTCCCATCCATCTTGACAATGGGCGTTGGACCTTCGAAAGCACCTATGGAGGGAATGCCGACCTTTTTTTGACATATTTGTCGGCAATATAGAATTAGGGTTTGTAGACCAAGGAACAAATGTATACATAAACATCCAAGGATTTGAGTGCATATATAGACTTATGAACTCAAATCCATAGGTGACGACGAGAGAGAGGTGGGGGGACAGCGAGAGAGGGGGGGGGGGACGGCGACAGAGAGAGAGAGGTGAGGGGGGAACGGCGGCGGTGGCGAGAAGATGTGGGGGGGGATCAGCGAAAAGAGAGAGGGGGGCGGCGACAGGAGAAGAGAGAGGGTGGAGGGTGGTGGGTGGCTAGGGTTTAGGTTAGCTCTGATACCATGTTGGAAGAATAGAGTTCATTATTTATTCCAGAGAATCGTAGGCTCTCTTATATAGAGAAGGTCTATGGGTAAATTACATAAAATGGGAAAAATACTATAAACGTAACAGAAATAGGTATACAGAATATAGAAATATCTCTACAGGAACTCTACGATGGTTAGAGTGTTCATAGCTGGACTTGATACAGTGTGTGATGCTGCACGTACTCAGCTTCTTACTGGTGCTACCATACCTCCCATAGATGAGGCCTATAGCCATCTCAGCCGGATCATCATCCATTTGACAACCACATCTTTGTCCTCTTCAACGATGGTCGCTTCTCGTGGTCGGGGGGGGGGGGATACCAGCGTGGTCCTTGTACCTACTATCGCAAGCCTGGACATACAATGGATACATGCTATCAGAAGCGTGGATATCCTGTTTCTGGTGTAGCAAAGCAGATTGTGTCTTCAAAGACTTCAGCTCCCCAGGCTGATCCTCGCTTGAATGATATTGTCTCTCGTATTCGAGAGATCATGACTCCTACTGCTGACACCACCACTACAAATACTGTAGCAGTAGCTAGAGCCTCTTCGAGCTCCTCAGGTATCACCTATGCTTTTATTGGTAGTATAGTTACAGACATGACAAAGTGGATTATGGATTATGGTTCTTCTCACCACTTGTGTGGAGATAGAGCGGCGCAACTGAGGTCCTACGGGACTATACCACGTGGCAGATGGGTTGTCATTGCTAATGGCTACCACTTACCCGTTACTGGACAGGGGGAGGTGCATTTGACACCATCCATGTGTCTTAAGAATGTTTTAGACCAGAACCTTGTTGATACAGAGTCGTGCTCCTCATACTTATTGGGGTGATGTCGTCCTTATTGCTTACTATTTGGTGAACCGTATGCCCTCGTCTGTGTTAGAAGAGAAGATTCCTTTCTAAATTGTGTTTCCCACGAAGGATCTTTTCTCCCTTACACCTCGTGTGTTCGGATCTGTTGCCTTTGTTCATGATGTCTCTCCAGGGCGTGACAAGCTCTCATCTAGAGCTGTCAAGTACGTGTTTATCGGCTACTCTCATATCCAAAAGGGGTATTGCTGCTTTGATCCGCTAAGGCAGAAATACTTTGTTACTGCTGACGTTACTTTTTTTGAGTCTGTCATGTATTTTTCTCCTACAGGTGACAGACTTGCTCCATCTGACTCTGATGATGAGATATACATGCCACCACCTCCTACAATCGGTCCTTCACCTTCATCTACTCCTGCTCTTCCCCCACCACCCCCACCTCTACCACCTGCTCCTTTGGTTCAGTTTTTGCCATGTGTTTTTACTCACATTTCTCACCATGTTTCCCCTGCTCACAGGCCTTTCCCATCATCCATCACGCCTCAGGTATGTAATGAGCATATTGTTTCTACTGACGGCACTGTTAAGTTGTCTGTGCATCATGATTCTAGACAGGATGAGCAGGTGCCCTCTTCAGAGGGAAACCTATAGACTCCGGACTTGGCAGATGATCTAGACGTGACAATTGCTCTATGAAAGCAGGAATGGGTTTGTGCTACTTACCTTTTTGCATCCCAGGTTTCTTTGAGCATGTTGTCAGAGGATTTCAGGAGGTCTGCTTTGGCACTATCAGTCGTGCAGATACCACGGACATATCAGGATGCTCTCAAGGATAGTCAGTAGAGGTTAGCCATGGAGGGGGAGATGGTTACACTACAATCACGTGGTACATGAAGTCTTGTTTCTGCTCATGTTGATGCATCTGTTGTAGGATGCAAATGGGTGTTCACTGTAAAACACAGTGCAGATGGCAACATGGATCGTTATAAGGAGAGGCTTGTGGCACGATGGTTAACACAGACATATGGGGTAGACTATCAGGATACTTTCTCTCCAGTTGCCAGCCATTCTATTCTGTGTATCCTACTTTCTGTTGTTGTCACACGAGATTGGCCCCTTTATCAGCTTGATGTGAAGAATGCCTTCTTTTATGGTGATCTACAGGAGGAGGTCTACATGCAGCAACCACCTAGATTTGCTGTTGAGAGGGAGTGTTAGAAGGTTTGCAGGGTACATAAGACTATCTATGGCCTTAAGTAGAGTCCAAGAGCATGGTTCCAAAAGCTCTCGGACGTGAACAGGGATTTGTGAGATCAACTGCCAATCACTCCTTGTTCGTATAAAGGACCCAAAGAGGTACTATAGTCATTCTTGTTTATGTTGATGACATTATTGTTACAGGGGATGACGAGCAGGGCATTAAGGGTGCCAAGGTCTTCCTAGGTCAGCAGTTTGTGACCAAGGACCTTGGACATTTACGTTACTTCCTTGGACTAGAGTTTGCCAGGAACCAGTGAGGTCTCGTGATGACCCAGAGGAAGTACGTTATAGATCTTCTTTCAGAGACATGCATGGCAGATTGCAGACCTGCCACTACTCCTCTTGACCAGAGCATGACGCTCTATGATGATAACACTGAGGAGGTCGACAAGAGGAGGTACAGAGAGCTTGTTTGCAAGCTACTATATTTGACGATTACCATGCCCGATATATCATTTGTCGTGAGCAAAGTGAGTCAGTTTATGGAGCAACCCAGACAGGCACATATGGATGCAGTCTATATGATTCTGAGATACCTGAAGACTTCACTTGGTACTGGACTTCTTTTCAGTAGAGGCACATCTCTCTCAGTTACAGCATGTGCAGATGCAGATTATGTTGGGTATCCAAACGATGGAAAGTCTACATCAGGTTTTGTTGTGTTCATTGGGAACTCTCTTGTTTCATGGAAGAGTAAGAAGCAGACTGTGGTTGCTAGATCTAGTGTTGATTTAGAATACAGGGCCATGGCACATGCTAGTACAGAGATGATGTGGGTCAGATCTGTTCTTACTGGCCTAACTATAGGGGTGCCTCTTCCCATGAACCTCCAATGTGATAATCAGACTACTCTTTTCATTGCCAACAACCCAACCTTTCATGAGAGGACAAAGCACATAGAGGTGGATTGTCACTACACTCGTGACATGATACATAAAGGTATTATTGCCACTAGGCATGTCAGCTTTGGAGACCACACAACATATGTACTTACAAAGGCCCTAGCGAGAGGACCTTATCAGAGATGTTGTTCCAAGCTGAGTCTGATTGATATGTGTCAGAGTCGAGAATGCTCTTGTGTGTTATTCCATAGAGCCCTAGGGTCTCTTATATGGAGAGAAAATCCTTGGGTAAATTACATAGACGTACAAGAGATAAATAAGAAATACGTAACGGTACACCATAACATAACGTAAACCTCTACACCCCCCCTCAAGATGGAGCATAGATGTCAATCATTCTCAGCTTGGAAGAACATCTCTGGAAAGGTCCTCTGAGCAATGGCTTGGTAAATATATCAGCAGTCTGGTCTTCTGAACTGACGTGTGAAGTGGAAGTCAAGCCCTTCTGGATCATGTCTCTAGTGTAGTGACAATCAACCTCGATGTGCTTTGTTCTTTCATGAAAAGCTGGATTATTGGCAATGAACAATGCTGCCTGGTTGTCACATTGAAGATGCATGGGTAGAGAGACATTTACATTCAAATCTTCCAAGACCGCTTGAACCCACATCATTTTCGTGCTTGCTTGTGCCATGGCTCTATATTCGGATTCAGCACTGGATCTTGCCACCACAGTTTGTTTCTTGCTTTTCCAAGAAACCAAAGAGCTTCCTATAAATATAGCAAATCCTGAAGTGGACTTACGGTCCTTTGGGCACCCTGCATAGTTTGCGTCTGCTCAAGCGGAAATAGACAGATCTGTGTCTTTTCTAAATAACAAACCTGTGCCTGGGGAAGTCTTCAGGTATCTCAATATCATATACAGGGCTTCCATATGAACCTGCCTAGGCTGCTCCATAAATTGACTCACCTGATTTACTGCATAGGCAATATCCGGTCGAGTTATGGTGATGTATAGAAGCTTACCCACCATCTCTCTATATCTTCTTTTGTCCACCTCTTCAGTATCATTGTCGTAAAGTCTCATACTCGGGTCCATAGGAGTGCTCAGAACCACAGCCAATCACCCAGCCCGTTAGTATGTCCTGAAAAATGACAGAAGATTGGTCAAATATAGCACGACAGTGCAAATCTTTTGTAATCTGACTAATTGATAATAAATTCATGGAGAACTTTAGCGCATGTAGAACATTTTGTAAGTGCATGGAGAGTAATAAGAAAGTCTCCCCCTGACCCACAATAGGGGAATGAGTGCCATCAGCTATGAGGACAAAACGACCAGACTGAATCTCCCTGTATGACTGAAGCATATCTCTATCACGACAGAGATGATAGGTGGCTCCAGAGTCAACAATCCAACCTGAGAGATCGTGGTTATGATGAAGGACAGGAGTAGTACCTGAGGTACTGGCAGTAGCAGAGGTAGTAGCTGACACAGAAGCCGCAACGTCAGATGTATTAGCACCCTCTGATGATGACTGTGGCATAATGTCACGAAGCCGTGTTACTAGCTCCTCGAACCTGTGATCTGAAGTAGATGCTGACGGAGCCTGAACATGATCAGCTACACGAGCAGAAGGAGGAAATCCATGCTTGGAATAGCATGTGTCCTCGGAATGACCAGTGCGACGACAGAATGAGCATGTTGAACACACACGCCCACCACGGCCACGTCCGCCACCTCCTCGGCCACGAAATGAAGATGAACTACCTCGTCCTCTGGAGACTGCCATTGCCGAAGGAGGTGGAGTGGCTGCACTGGAGGGAACAGAGATACGACTAAGTCTCCTGTAGATTTCCTCCATTGGAGGAATAATGGCATCGGCGAGGATCTGAGAGCGGGCTGCCTCGTACTCCGGGTCAAGGGCAGCAAGTAACACGCCAACCATAGTGGCATTGCGGAAGGTCTATTGCTGCTCGGGGGTGGCAGTGAGCATTGTTGTTAAGGCGCGCGCCTAGGCGCCTAGGCGCCCCAAGCCGTGCGCCTAGAAAGCACGTCTTGCTTTCATTAAAAATGGCGCACGCCTTGGGTCGCCTGGGTGTCAAGGTGCGCCTGGGCGCTGCCGAGGCGACTTTTTTTATGCGTACTTACACATATATCGCATTTTCAAAATGCGATATACATAACGCATTTAGAAATTGCGATATACATAACGTATTTTTAAATTGCGATATATATGTCGCATATTGGAAATGCGATATACCCGTTCGACCCTGTATTACCACACCGCATTCGACCCGACCCTCATTACCCTATTTAGCAGAGAAACCCCTTGCATCGTCCCTGTATCCTCCGCAGCCGCCTCCCTACCTCCTCCAGCGGGCTCCCTCCTCCTCCGACGGCCTCCATCCTCCTCCGACGTCCTCCCGAGTCCCTACCTCCTCCAACGGACGCCCTCTTCCTCCAGCGGCCTCCTTCCTCCTCCAGCGGCCTCCCTATCTCCTCCAGCGGCCTCCCTCCACCTCCAACGGCCTCCCTCTCCTCCGGCGACTTCCCTAACTCCTCCAGTGGCCTCCCTCCTCCTCCAGCAGCCTCCGTGCGTTCTCTTGCTCTCCCATTGTAGAATGACTTCAATAGAATCCTTGGATGGGGATGCCATTCCTAATCCCACTACTACACCAACCCCATCTACTGTGCAAAGGCCTGGAGAAATTGATCCCCGCTTCACCGACAAGATGAATGATCCATGCTTGAAAGCGGCGTCGAAGGATCTCGGTTGGAAGTACTCTTTTTGACCGAATACACTAGACAAGAATAAGGTGCAATGTGCATTGTGCGGCCACATTACTAATGGTGGAATCAAAAGGCAGAAAGAACACTTGATTGGTGGTTATCGAGATGTATCTATGTGTCCAAAAGCCACTGTGGAGATTTAAGAAAGAGATGGCTGACTTCAAAAATCGTAACAAGAAGAGGAAGATAGTCGTTGATTACAGATACAGTGGAGCTGATTCAAGCATTCCAGATGCAGATGATGGTGATCATGGTGAACATGTAATCATCTTGGATGACTCACATCCTACGGCTACAACAGGTAAAAACGTTAAATCTAGTTCTGGTTCATGTTCTGCAAATAGGCCACCTGTACGGAAGGATCCACACGGCAAGGGTCCTATGGACTCGTTTAGTTCTGCTAGCCCATGGGAGGTTGTGGCACAAAGGAGGGCAGCAAGGGCTCGTGGTGAAGCACAACAAACTACAATTGAGTTTGCTTTAAAAAAGGATGCTACACAGGTGGCATATGATGCCATAGCTGAGCTATTCTATACAGGTGGCATCCCTTTTAATGTTGCACAACGAGAACCTTTTGAGGTGGCAGTGGAGGCTATTGTCCAAGCTGGGAGAGGATTTGTTCCTCCATCTTATCACCAATTTCGAAAGCCCCTACTTGAAAGATTATATGCAAGGACCAAAGATTTGTAGGTGAAGCATGAAAGCCATTGGAGGACATATGGATGCACGATTATGTGTGATGCATGGACTGATAAACGACAAAGAAGTCTGATTAACTTCCTTGTTAATCCATAAGGGTCCTTTTTTATTTATGCAAAGAATGCAACATCCGATGTACACACCGGGGAGTATGTGTTCAAATTGATAGACGAGGCTGTGGAGATGGTGGGTGAGGAGAACGTTGTACAAGTTGTCACCGACAATGCAAGCAATTTTGTTCTAGCAGGAAAGTTACTGATGGAGAAGAGGAAAACCTCTTTTGGACTCCATGTGCTGCACACTGCTTGGATCTGATGCTTGAGGATATTTCCAAGTTACAAAAATTTGTAGGAGTTATCAAGAGGGCCAGAAAAGTAACAACCTATATTTACCAGCATATTCGGTTGCATGATGCGTTTCTACAACTCAGTGAGGATCACCAAGAGCTGTCTAGAAGCGAAGTTACCCGCTTTGGTACCAACTACTTGACCCTTTCTAGTTTGCTCAAGCAAAGGAAAGCTTTGGCGTCTTTGTTTATTTCTGAGGTGTGGAACACTAGTTCTTGGTCGAAGACACATGATGGGAAATATGTCTATGAAACTGTGATGGCGAATGCTTTTTGAGAAAATATTGAAGATTATCTTAGAGTTGTGCAGCCCATCGTTACTGTGCTGCGTTTAGTGGATGTTGACGAGAAGTCGCCCATGGGATACATTGCTAGGGCTTTTGACACTGCAAAGGAAATGATTATTGAAAACTTTGGCAGGAAGGAAACAGATTACATGCCTATTATACAAATTTTTGATTCTCGCTGGGATAATCAGATGGCTCGTCCTTTGTATGGTGCAGGATGTTTCTTGAATCCTGCATTTTATTACAAAGTGAAGGACAACAATGAGGCATTGATGGGAAGGTATGAAGGTGATTTCATATTTTGCCTTGAGATGATGGTTGATGATCGCGATCAACAATACGTGATATGCTCTGAAATGGAGGTCTACAAAGGAGCTCGTGGTATGTTTGGCAGAGCAATTGCTATTAGACAAAGGGAAAAAACCACCATGTAAGTTACATTTTATTATTTATATTGAATGATTTAATGGTAACATGTGTTTACATTGTTGACTTATTGTGTAGTGGAATGGTGGGATACTTATGGAAGTCTCACCCCCACTCTGAAGCGGATGACAAAGCGTATTTTGGGACTATGTTGCACATCTTCCTCATGTGAACGCAATTGGAGTGCTTTTGACTTTGTATGTATCAAAAACACTTATAATTTTACAAATATAAATGCCAACTTTATACTTGTAAATTTACGTAATACTTGAATTAATGTGCAGATCCACACAAAGAGGAGGAATAAGTTGGAGGTTGATAGACTTTCCAAGCTTGTTTACATCCAATACAACATGCAACTTGAAGAGAGATTCAAAAATAGGAGGCTCGGAAATTTAGCAAAAGATTTTGATCCAATTGCTCTTTCAGAGTTAGATTGGTCAAGTGAATGGATGACATGTCTTTACGTGGAACCAGAGGTTGTACCGGGGCTTACACTGAGGGTCATTGATGAAGCATTATGTGCTTCTCAAGCATATGAAAGTTCTCGTCCAAGAAGGAGTCAACCACAAGCACAACCAAGCACTTCAGCACGTGGTGGTCTTCGTGGCCGTGGTCGTCGTGGTACTTGTCGTGCACATGTGATTAGGCGACAATATGTACCTCCTCATGTTCCGGACGATGAGGAGGAAGAAGACGAGGAAGATGATTGAATGGATCTTATTGATGATGGCCAAGAGCAAGATGAAGGACATGAAGAAGAAACTAACCTGTGTGATGATGATGATTGAAGCATTGTTGTATTAGATTATTGTCTTTCAGTCTTTGAAATATTGTGTTATGCCAAACAATTTGTCTGTATTTTTAGTACATTTTCCACTTTTTTTGCCAAACAATTTGTCTGTATGCCAAACATAGCTTGTTTAATTATCTATGTTCTGATTCCTTTATGTGTTGTGATTCTTGATTCTTGTGATTAATCACTAATGTTTGGTTAAATGATATTTATTACTCTAACACTCTAGTTACTATGTATTTATAAATACAAAAGGTCTTGACAGAAAAATAAATCCAATACTTACTATATTTTTTCTGAAAAAAATATATTAATTGATCGCATCTCCAAAATGCGACGTACGCTTAAAAAAATAAAAACTGATGTCGCATTTGAGACATGCGACATCCATTTGCTTTAAATAATTAGATGTCGCATGTCTCGAATGCGATATAGGTCACATTTTGTTAGACACCTAGGCGCGCCTAACCGCGCCTAGGCGCCCAGGCGCCCAGGATGAACGCCTTGTTGCCTTGCCGCCTTAATAACTATGGCAGTGAGTGGGATGGTGCTATATAATTTCTCAAACATCCCACGTAGGGACGTGTATAGAGAATGAAGAGGCCGCCCATTTTGCTTCGTGGTAAAAATATCATGCTGCAACTGCCGCATCTCCGTCTTGTTCCGCACTTGAGAATATGTAGTAGCCAGAATATCCCACATCGCCTTGGCGGTGGGTTGATGAAGGACGTCGTTGGCGATTTCCATCGTGAGCATCCCTGACAGCCAGACCTTGGCATACGCATCATCAGCCTCCCATGAGGTATAGATCCCTGTCTTCTCTGCCGGCTCATCTTCAGTAAGAATATGCTTCTTACCACATGACTTCATAAAACTCAGGAACTGCATAGCCCAGAGTTCGTAGTTCATCCCGTCCATTTTGACTATTGGTGTCGAAACTTTAAAGGCACCTATGGCGGGTATATCAACCTTTTGTTCTGACATATCGCCGGAGAAGAAGACCTAGGGATGATAGACGAAAGAACTGGCGTCTACGAAGACCCGTTTGGATTCAAGAGTAGCGGCTGGTGGGATTGGCGACGGTGGGTGGGGTCGGCGGCAGCTGGTTAGGTTGGCGGCGGGAGGGGGTTGGAGCCTCGGCGGCTGGGGGCTGGGGCTCTGGCGGCGGAGGGGGGGGCTGGAACCTCGCCGGGGGGGTGGGGGGGGAGGGGGCTGGAGCCTTGGCGGCGGGGTGGGGGGGGGGGGGGTGGAGGAAATCCTTAGATTAGGGTTTTGGCTCTGATATCATGTCAGAGCCTCAAAAAAAATCATGTCAGAGTCGAGAATGTTCTTGTGTGTTATTCCATAGAGCCCTAGGATCTCTTATATAGAGAGAAAACCCTTGGGTAAATTACATAGACGTACAAGAGATAAATAAGAAATACGTAACGGTAATCATAACATAACGTAAACCTCTATAATATGTACACTCCAGCTTGAGGGGAAGTGTTGAGATATTAGTTATCTTTATTATTGTTTTCTTATTTTCCATTTCTCTTTTCTTCTTTCTGTAACTTGCCCAATAGGTTCCTCTCCTCTATAAGAGAACCCTAGAGCCTTTCAGAGTGCATTCTATTTTTTTCCCTCAACAGTGATGATAGACACCATTTTCTTCATGGCTACAACTAACCATCCGCTCCTTAATAATCTACTATCACAAGGTAGAAATAGGGTCAATTATAGCTCAATGGTCCAACTCTTCTGTAATATCATTGAGAAATTAAAGGCTTAAAAGGATTTAGGAGCTAACTAAACATATTAAAGCTGAGCATGAGGGGTATTTGGATCTTATCTTGACCAATGATGGTTGAGTACCTCTCATCTTGAAGTTGAACATCAACATAGAGATGATAAGATGTTACAAAGTCCATTGACCAATCTGTTGCATCATAACATGTTCCTGAGTCATCGACGGAAACAAGAGGGCTTATTTAGAAGAAGAGGCATCTCCGATTGATGTTTAGTTAGGTTTAGTGACCAGCTCATCATACTTCATACACTACACAAAGGAGTCATGCATGAACTCGTTAATAATCTGATTAGCATAATCTGATTAGCAGAGGCCAGTTAATTGTGTTTCTGCCAGAATTCGTCCTCATTGTTGCCTAACATGTCGTAGTGGGCACATTGTTGAGATGTCCCCGGATCTTAGAGTCATGTCCTCGTACTCCATGTTTAACCACAACTATGTAAAACCGTCATAAACGAAAGGACGTTGTTTGCGATACTCAATCCTTAGTTCCAGAAATCAAACTTATTCTAAAAAATACGAATGCAAATGCAACCATGTTTTTGTGAAGTATATTTTCTGAATTTTACTCTTTTTTATGGATTTTAAGGCTTTTGTAATTTTTATGAATTTCAGGACTTTATATATTTTTTAACTTTATATATTTTTTATGGATTTTCTGATTTTTATTAACAAATATTTGTACAAGAATTTTATAAGAATTCAATGATTTTTACACATATTTTAATAGATAGGATTTTAAATAAGTATTATACAGACTTTAAATACATATTTTAAATACATATTTTAATTTAAATCTTTTAAATACAGATTTTAGACATATTTTACTTATTTGCAAGGATTTTATAAGTAATAAAAAAATAGATAGATGGATTTTAAATTAACCCTCACCCACTTTTTATGAATTTTATAAATATAGAATATAACAAAATTACGAGTTATGGACAAAAGTATATATACAATATATACGTAATGCCCTATACTTTGCTTGTGCTATGTCCTCATAGTGTCAAAAGAGAAAAAGGAGGACATAACTCGTGCTAAGTAAAAGTAGGTGAAAAAGAATAAGAGAACACAAGTCAGTCAACCCCCCATACTTACGACCAGGTCATCGTAAGTATAATGGAAGAGTAAAAACAAGGTGACTGAGTGAAACGAATATATAACGAAGGCATAAAAGGAATAAAAAACACGAGATCATCGAAATCACTCGGTCCCCCCTATACTTAGGATAAGGCATCCTAAGTATAGAAAAGAGTGTAGCCAAAAATCGGGGACCAGTGATTTGTGAGAAGGAAAGGATATACAAAAGAGAAAGAACAAAATAGAAAATGCTAACCAACGAACAATCAGCCCCCCTATACTTAGGATCTGGTATCCTAAGCATAGAAGACGAGCAAAATTGGGGACTAGTGTTGTGGATCTCCAAATGAAATCAACATCATTTAAGATAATTGTGCACCTTCTTAATGGTAGATATCTCGATAAGGGTTGTCATATGGCTGTGTAAGGTCAGTGATGCACAGTTAAGACTGGAAAATAAGTATTCGATCATGTTCTGTCCTTGAATGTAACACCCGGATTTTATTGAAACCGAACATGACCCGATTAAGTGTCCGATATACCTAATAAAGTTATCAGACAGTATTAAATATCTTAAAATGATCGATTGATCGTGAATCAAAAGTCATTCGGGCGAAATCGATCAAAAATCGATTGCATCGTAATGCGTGCCGTGGAAAAGCCGCGACGTAAATTCGGAAACCGCGAAACTAATCAAGACCTTCATAGAATCCGATTCGATGAAAGAAGACCAACGCAATCGATCATTCGTCAATCGGAGGTCGTTTGATTTTTTAATTCACAAAGTTTAAACCCAAACCAAAACCATATCTCGAAAATTTTGAGCATCCAAACCCGATCAGAAGTATATCAATATTATACTCATATCAATCATCGTTCAGAGATGATCAAAACGAGATATTGTGCAACGGAATCCGAGATCCGAGGTACAAATACGGTCAACTTTAGTATGTCAAATAAATAAAAAATGATGAAAATAATAATCTAACGATCTATTCTGATGTATATATGGATACATACGTAGGAGTGTGTGTGTATATATAAAAGAATTTTTTTTTGAAAATTTAATCTTTGGATTATTATCAGTTTTCAGCTGCCATTTTAAATGATATATCTGATATCATTCTTTCTTGAATACATTGTATTCTCATTTTCACAGTTTGGAAGCATGTCCATTTTTCTGTTTCACATGGCTCAAAGGCAGCTTAGATGAAAAGGATTCAAGTTATATTTTTTTTTTTAGTTTCAGGTGACGGTCTTCTTTGTGATCGTCCCGGGTGGGGGAAATACTAAGGTAGGAATGTTACCATCTATGAGAAGGAGAGCTAGACTAAAAAAATAGAAAATAGAATCTTCCCTTCCAGACTCTCCATTGCTGCCCTAAAGATATACACAGTTCTGCTCTTATGTTGGAGAGTAGATAAATTTCTTTTCTTTTTACTATGGTGAATAAATAAACCTAAATCATACATCATGAATTTCCTGGTTCCTGAAAATTTGGCTTCTGGATTCCAAAAATTTACTCCTAAAGTTCCAGAAATTTCTGAACTGATTGTAAAATATATTACTCAAATTCAGTAATATCTAAAAAATAATAACTATAACAATTATATACAAAATAATATTAGATGCACATCAAGATATAATGAATAACATACAAATACTATGAATCGTTGACAACTTATAATTAAGAGATG
Organism: Ottelia alismoides; assembly: GCA_037367405.1. Taxonomy (NCBI): domain Eukaryota; kingdom Viridiplantae; phylum Streptophyta; class Magnoliopsida; order Alismatales; family Hydrocharitaceae; genus Ottelia; species Ottelia alismoides. Next base: position 291,831 of record JAZKJV010008266.1, read on the forward strand.
CTTAGTAATGAAGATTTGTCTTTTGAATTAACAATCAATTATCGGAACAATTGGTATTGGTCTTAGATCTTTCAATTACAGTAAACTATGTCACTTGGATCAAGGACTCAATCAGTAGATCATCTGGTTGGAGTAACCTTTAAACTTGATAAGGGAGGTTGACACGGATATATGAATTGATGAGCATCAGTGATGAGTGATATGAGCACTCTTATTTTATGGTTTAAGCAAGAATGTCATGGCAGAAACGTGTGAAATTTCCCCACATTTTCAATACTTTGTGCAATGTCATGCGAATGTAATGCCGCGAATGTGTTTTAAACGGGTACCCGGATCCTCGGGGGCTCACATTGAAACATTATTCAACGTTGAATGTATACTTGGGAGAGTACTATGTAGCCTTTCGAAGTAGCCATTCAAAGGAGTCCATCACAGAGTAGTAATTGGAGAAACGGTGTTAGTTCTGCCTCATACAGGTGATGTCAATTTGCAGTTGCAGGATTGTGAATGTATACCATGCGAGGGAAAATATCATCTACATCCGCTTAATAGTTGATGATGATCAACCTCGTTGGCAGTTTTGAGAGATGCAGTTCCAAGCTTGAGCATAATAAAACTCTATTCACTAGCTTGAGAGGGAGTATTGAGAAATATATTTTAGCACGAGGGATTTTCTTATTTCTTTTATTGCCACCATATAAGAGACCATAGGATGCCCATTCTGTCTCATGTTTTTCCTGTTTTCTACACTTGGAATTCCATTTCCTCCAAAATAAAACTTGGCGTGGATATAGTATACTAGTCAACAATTGGCTAAGCGAACATGGATATAGTATACTAGTCAACAATTGGCTAAGCGAAATTTTTGACATTGTTGAATAATGAATACTGAATGTTTCATTAAATGGGAATTTACGTATCTGGTACCTTTGTTTAATATCACAGCTATATATTGCCTTGGCACTGTCATTCATGCTCTAGCTTTCTTCAGGTTATCATTTGCAACTTTCATAAGATCTTCCTTGATATCTCATGCGTATTATTTATTTGGAAATGATTATCAAAGCTGAAAAGTGTATGCAAATATAATGTTTTAGGCAATCACTTCAAAGTTCCTGCAAACAATCATTGGCTCCTAATAGTCAAGATAAATGCCTGCTGAAATGATTTTTTAATGTAATGATGTATCTCCTTGCCCTTGTAAAATGTTTTTTATTCTGGTGATGCATTGCTAATTGGTAATTATTGATAATAATAATAATACAACTGGCTCATTTGGACCAATTAGTAAGGTTTCTACCTTTATGAGAAGGTTGCAGCAAATTTTAATGAAAACATTTTTTTTGTTTACAGAACTATTTTGTTCATGCTCTAAATTTTCCATGTAAGTTTTCTCTTGTAGGAGAAAGTGAAATCGCATCAATTGTGATAAATGAAAGTAATGTTGAAGGTGAGGATGCTAGGAAGTTCTTAGAAGATGTTCAAATATCATTTCCCCAAGTATGTATCAATTCATTATCCCCATCTACAAGCGAAACTTGACTCATTATATTGAAAAAAATTCATACATTTGTAAACACTTGAGAAGTTTGACTATCAACAATCATGATGACTAAATGCTATTTAGGTAACAAGCCCCGAGATGATATATAATTGCTTTTGGATTGTATGATTCTATAGCGTGTATGTAGACATAAAGTTTGTGGCGATGCCTTTGTGGAAAGAATGCAATGACTTGTGTATTCTGAGGGCGAGCTCTCTTATATAGAAAGGAGAAACACTAGAGGGCAAAATATATAATAGATATGAAATAAATAAGTAAATATGAAATAACTCCAACACTCCCTTTAAGATGGAGCATAGATGTCAATCATGTTCAGCTTGGAATAACACCTCTAGAACTGTCCCCCTCGTTAGGGTCTTGGTGAACAGATATGTTGTCTATTCCCTTGAGTTGACGTGGAATGTAGAGATAAAGCCATTCTGTATCATATCTCATGTGTAATGGCAATCTACCTCATTGTGTTTGGTTCTCTCATGGAAAGCGGGATTATTGGCAATGACAGAGCAGCTTGGTTGTCGCAAACCAACTGCATGGGAAGAGGCACGTCAAAAGCAAGTATATCATCATTTCAGTGCTCCCCTACATCACAGCTCTGTATTCTGACTATGCATTAGATCTAGCAACCACGGTTTGTTTCTTGCTTTTCCATGAGACCAAAGAACTCCCTATGAAAACCGCAAAATCAAATGTAGACTATCTTTCGGTCATCCTGCATAAGAGGGTTGATCCTATGAGAGCCAAAATTTGTGAGACCATGAGAGCAGTGATTCTGGACCACTAAATTCGGTCATCTCTCTCCTCAATTATTGCAGGAGAGAGAAGTGCAGAATCTAGTGGTCCAGATTCACTGCTCTCTTGCTCTCACAGATTTTAGCTCTCACATGATTGGCCCTCTCCTGCATAATCTACATCTGCAAAAACCATGATGGCAAGAGAATCCCCTTTGCTAAAGAATAATCTTGTACTTAGAGAAGACTTCAAAAATCTTAGAATTATATGAACAAAATCCATGTGAGCATGTCATGGTTGCACCATGAACTGGCTGACTGACTTTGCTCACTGCGAAGGAGATGTTTAACCTAGTAATGGTCACATAAAGGAGCTCTAACGAGCTCTATGTACCTCCTCTTGCCCACCTCATATGTATCATTATCGTAAAGCTTCATGTTGGGGTCCATGGGAGTAATGGTAAGTCTGCAGTCTGCCATCCATGTCTCTATGAAAAGACATGCAACATACTTCCACTATGTCATCACTAGACCCCACTGGTTCCTAGCAAACTTAAGCCCAAGGAAGTATCGTAGTTTGCCAAGGTCTTTCGTGACAAACTGTTGTCAAAGACATACATTAGCCTCATTGATTCCCTTTAAGTCATCTTCTGTAACAATTATATCATCAACATAAATCAGAATGACAACTGTTAGAGTAAAACTCTTAGATGTTATTCCACATAGCCCGAGGGTCTCTTATATAGAGAGAAACCCCTTTGGTAAATTACATAGATAGACTTGAGGAAAGTAAAAAATACGAAAAGGTACATCATGACATAACGTAAACCTCTGCACTCCCCCTCAAGATGGAGCATAGATATCTATCATACTCAGCTTGGTAGAACATTTCTGGAAAGGTCCTCTGAGCAACGGCTTCGTAAATATATCAATAGTCTGGTTCTCAGAATTGACGTGTGACGTGGAGATAAAGCCCTTCTGGATCATGTCTCTAGTGTAATGGCAATCTACCTCGATATGCTTCGTCCTTTCGTGAAATGCTGGATTATTGGCAATGAACAACGCTGCTTGATTGTCACACTGAAGCTGCATGGATAAAGAGACATTCACATTCAAATCTTCCAAGACTGCTCGAACCCACATCATTTCTGTGCTTTCTTGTACCATGGCCCTATATTTAGATTCAACACTCGATCTTGCCACAACAGTTTGTTTCTTGCTTTTCCAAGAAACCGGAGAGCTTCCTATAAAGATAGCAAAACCTGAAGTAGACTTACGATCCTTTGGGCACCCTGCATAGTCTGCGTCTGCACAAGTGGAAATGGACAAATCCGTGTCTTTTCTGAATAGCAAACCTGAGCCTGGAGAAGATTTTAGATATCTCAGTATCATGTATAGTGCTTCCATATGGACTTGCCTAGGCTGCTCTATGAATTGACTCACACGGCTTACAGCAAAAGCAATATCAGGTCTAGTTATGGTGATGTACAGAAGCTTACCCACCATCTCTCTGTATCTTCTTTTGTCCACCTCTTCAGTATCATTGTCATACAATTTCATACTTGGGTCCATGGGGGTTCTCGATGGTCTGCACCCAATCATTCCTGTTTCAACAAACAAGTCTGTAACATACTTCCTTTGGGTCATCACCATCCCTTGTGCATTTCTTGCAAATTCTATCCCCAGAAAGTATCGTATGGTACCCAGATCCTTCGTAACAAACTGACTGCCCAAGAGGGCTTTAGTCCTCTCGACTCCCTAAGCATCATCTCCTGTAACCAGAATATCATCAACATATATCATGACAACAACTGTAACTATGAGAGTCTTCTGAATAAACAACGAATGGTCCGCATTTGATCTCTTGAACCCTTATTGTTCGATCAGCTGAGATAGCTTTTGGAATCATGCCCTTGGACTCTATTTAAGGCCATAAATCGCCTTATGAAGTCTACACACCATCTGAGTCTCCCTCTCAGCAGTAAAACCAGGTGGCTGTTGCATGTAGACTTCCTCCTGTAGGTCTCTATACAGAAACGCATTCTTGACATCAAGCTGAAAAATGGTCCATTCTCATACCACAGCTACTGATAAGAGGATGCGAAGCGTCGAATGGCGAGCCACTGGTGAAAAGGTGCCCAAGTAGTCAACACCATATGTTTGGGTAAATCCGCGTGCAACAAGTCTTTCCTTGTATCGATCAAGACGACCATCTGCATGATATTTAACAGTGAACACCCATTTGCAGCTAACCACAGACGCACCTGATGGAATAGGAACAAGGGTCCAAGTCCCTCTAGATTGTAAAGCACGCATCTCTTCCTCGATGGCCAACTTCCAGCACTCAATCTTCATGGCCTCCTGATAAGTCCGTGGTATCTACACTGAAGAAACAACAGCTGCAAACCTCTGGAAATCACCAGTAAGACGATGAAAGGACACCTGTGACGCAGGATAGGACACACATTTCCTCTTCGGCCTTCGATGTGCAATAGGAATATCAATATCATTATCCACTGTGCTGACTGGGGGATCCGCCTCCTGTCGTAAAGAATCCTGCAATGGTACGTTATCTAACCCATCATTAGTAGCCGTATCGGAGCATACCTGAGGCGTGGTGGATGGTTTACTTGTAGCATGAGCAGGCCCTGACCGTCGTGTTAGAACTTAGGGAATGGTGGAATGGGGTAAGATTGAGGTATTGGTGGTGGTGGTGATGGTGTAGTTGAGACGGGTTGACCCATATTTTGTGGTGGAGGAACATAGACATGATTATCTGAAGGCGTGGAGGAAGATACCAATCTATCACCTGCAGTGGAGAAGTACATAACAGGCTCAAAAAATGTAACGTATGCACTGACATAGTACTTGTCATGGATTGGATCATAACATCGATAGCCCTTCTGTGTCCTCGAATAAACTACAAAGACACACTTGACAACTCTAGGAGAGAGCTTGTCAAGTCTCGAAGACAAATGGTAAACAAAGGCAACTGAACCAAATACACGAGGAGTAAGAGAAAATAAGTCCTTATCCGGAAAAAGAACAGAAATTGGAGATTTCTCCCCAAGAACCGAAGAAGGCATGCGATTGACCAGATAGCATGCTGTAAGTATAACATCTCCCCAAAAAGCCAACGGCGCACAACTCTGAATAAGTAATGTTTGCGCAATATCAAGAAAGTGACAATGTTTCCTTTCGGAAACACCATTCTGTTGTGATGTGTAAGCACAGGTAGTTTGGTGAATAATGCCCTTAGAGGAAAGAAACTGAGCAAGAGAGCGAGTGCAGAATTCCAATGCATTATCCGTGCGCACATATTTAACAGTAGAAGAAAAAACATTATGCACTTCATTGATAAGATTCTTGATAACAGTGTCTTGCTTCAGATTTATTTTTAAGGAGAAAAGTTCAAGAGACACGAGAGAAATCGTCAACCACAACTAGATAAAACCTATGTCCCTGATGATTAGGGACACGACTCGGACCCCAAATATCTATATGAAATAACTCAAAAGGGGAGCTACTGCTCCGACTCTGACGACCAGGGAAGCTAGAACGATGATGCTTCCCTAACTGACAAGCTTCACAACGAAATGTAGAACTCAGAGAGATCTGTGGCAGAAGATGACGCATTTTCTGGAGCGGAAGGTGATCAAAGCGAAGATGCCATGTATACGGAGAAACAGATCCCTAAGAGTGAAGTGAGACGCCAACATAGGTATTCCGAACTAGTCGATAGAGGCCATTATGCTCAGAACCACAACCAATCACCCTGCCAGTTAGTATGTCCTGAAAAATAACAGATGATGGGTCAAATATAGCACGACAGTGCAAATCTTTTGTAATCTGACTAATTGATAATAAATTCATGGAGAACTCAGGGGCATGTAAAACGTTCTGTAAGTTCATAGAGGGTAATAAGGAAGTCTCCCCCTGACCCACAATAGAAGAATGAGTGCCAACAACTATGAGCACAGATCGACCAGACTGAATATCCCTGTAGGACTGTAGTATATCTCTGTCACGGCAGAGATGATGGGTGGCTCCAGAGTCGACAATCCAACCTGATAGATCGTGGCTATGATGAAAGGCAGGAGTACTACCTGAGGTACTGGCAGTAGCAGAGGTACTGGCCGATGCAGAAGCCGCACCGTCAGATGTATCAACAACCTATGATGATGACTGAGGCATTATGTCACGAAGTCGTGCCACAAGCTCCTCGAACCTGTGGTCATGAGTAGATGCTGAAGGAGACTGAACATGATCAGCTACACGTGCCGAAGGAGAAAATCCATGCTTAGAATAGCATGTATCCTCGGAATGACCAGTGCGACGATAGAACGAGCACGTTGAACGTATACGACCCCCTCGTCCACGAGTACTACCTCCACGACCACGAAAGGAAGACGAACTACCGCGTCCTCTGGAAACTGCCATTGCCGAAGGAGGTGGTGTAGCTGCGTTGGAGGAAACAGAGATACAACTGAGCCTCCTGTAGACTTCATCCATCGAAGGAATAGTAGCGTCGGCAAGGATCTGAGAGCGTGCAGCCTCGTACTCCGGATCAAGGGCAGCAAGTAATACTCCTACCATAGTAGCATTGCGAAATGTTTAGAGAGAATGAAGAGGTCGCCCATTTTTCTTTATAGTAAAAATATCATGTTGCAACTGCAGCATCTTAGTCTCGTTCCGGACTTGAGAATATGTCGTAGCCAGAATATCCCACATCGCCTTGGCGGTGGGCTGATGGAGGACGTCGTTGGCAATCTCCATCGAAAGCGTCCCTGATAGCCAGACTTTGGTGTTCATCAGCCTCTCAGGAGGCATATATCCCTGTCTTCTCTGCCGGCTCATCTTCGGTAAGAATGTGTTTCTTACCACATGACTTCATTAGGCTGAGAAACTGCATCGTCCAGAGCTCGTAGTTTGTCCCATCCATTTTGACTATTGGTGCCGACCCTTTGAAGGCACCTATGGAGGGGGCATGTCCACCTTTTGTTCTGACATGATGCCGGAGAAGAAGACCTAGTTTTGATAGACAAAGAGACTGGTGTCTACAACGACCTGATTGGATTCAAGTGCATATGTAGACTTTATGCACTTGAATCCATGGAGTAGTGGGGGCCGGTCGACGAACGAGGGAGCCCGAGAGAGAGGGCTGGTCTTCGGCGGCGGCAGGGAGGGGGGGTCTTTGGCGGCGGGAAGGCCTCGGCGAGAAGGAGGCCGCAGGAGGGGATGCGCTGGCGAGAGAGGAGGTGGCGGCAGAAGAGAGAGAGAGGGGAGCGGCGGGCGGGGGAGGGGGGGGTAAGCAGCGGTGGAGAAACCCTAGGTTAGGGTTTTGGCTCTGATACCATGTTAGAGTAAAACTCTTAGATGTTATTCCACATAGCCCTAGGGTCTCTTATATAGAGAGAAACCCCTTTGGTAAATTACATAGATAGACCTGAGGAAAGTAAGAAATACGAAAAGGTACATCATGACATAACTTAAACCTCTACAACAACAATATAGCTCGATAGTCTGCATACAAGGAGCAAGTGATCTGCAGTATATCTCGTTAAGCTTTACTGCTCTATCAAGTTCGAGGGCTTCTGGAACCATGCTATCAAACTTTGCTTAAGTTAAATCACTTTATGAAGTTTGCATATGTTCTTATACTCCCCCTCAGTACCAAACCCAGGTGGTTTCTGCATATAATCTTCCTACTTCATGTCTCTATATAAGAAAGCATTCTTGACATCAAGTTGCGGAATTAGCCAATCTTGTACTTCTTTGACGAAGAGGAGGATCCTACACGTAGAATGTCAAGCCACGAGGGAAAAAGTGTCTTAATAGTCCACCACATATGTTTAGGTGAATCCACATGCCACAAGGCTAGCCTTGTAGCAATCAATACAACCATTTGTTCTCTGCTTCACTATAAAGACTCATTTGCAGCCAACCATAGAATTTCCTTCTATGGTTGTTACCAAACTCCCGTGCCACGTGACTAGAGTGCAACCATCTTCTCCTCTGTAGCCAACGCCAGTGATTGTCTCATATAGACTCTTGATATGTGTGTGGGATCTTAACGATTGACAGTCCCACCACACCTCGTGAAATCCTCCGATTGACGCTCCAAAAAAACATGGGCATCAAGAGGATACATAGCATATGTACTCCGCTTCAGAAGTACAATGGGCTGGTAAAGATTCTCTGGATGATATGTGTCTTGTAAAATAGCCTCTCGAGGTGCTTCTTACTAAACATGTAAAGTCTCTTGTAAAATAGCCTCCTCTGATTGAGGCTTCGTAAATTTACTGAATTTGCTCATGCCATAACTGTAGAGATAATTATGTAGTCGGTGTATCGTTTATTCTATTTTTATTTTCCTGATAACCTCTCATGTAATTTACACATGGGTCCTCTCTATATAAGAGAGCCTATGGTTCTATGGAATAAACATATTGCTCTTTTCCACCAACATGGTATCAGAGCCAAAACCCCAACCCTAAAACCCTAACCCTTCCACCCCCCCCCCTCTCTCTCGCCGCCGCCGTCGACCCACCCCTCCCTTTCTTCTTCTACTAGGGCGCCGCCCCCTGCCTCCCCTTCTCCGTCACCGAGCCCTCCACCGTCGGGGGCACCCTCCACCACCGAGTCCTCCGCCGCCGGCCTTTCTCTCTACCGTAGGGGCCCTCCACCACCCCCCCCCCCAACGCCGGTGTCTCTCTCTCCGTCGGCTTCTCTCTCTCCATGGATTTGAGTGTGTAACGTCTACATATGCACTCAATCCTGTCCTGTTTATGTAGACAATTCTCTTTTGGTCTATGGATCCTAGTTTTTCGTCTCCTGCGTCATAGCAGAAAACAAAGTAGATATGCCCTCCATAGGCGCGTTCAAAGGTCCCGCGCCAATAGTCAAGATGGATGGGATGAATTATTAGCTCTGGGCTATGCAGTTCATTAGCCTCATGAAGTCGAACTATAAGAAGCACATTCTTACCTAGGAAGAACCGACAGCGAAGACTGGGATCTATGCCTCATGGGAGGCTTATGATTCATATGCCAAGGTTTGGCTCTCAGGCACGTTGACAATGGAGGATGTTCTCCATCATCCCACCGCTAAGGCGATGTGGGACATCCTGGCGGCCACTTATTCGCAGGTGCGAAATGAAACAAAGACGTTACGGCTCCAGCATGACATATTCACCACAAAGCCGAATGGTCGGCCACTACATTCCTTGTATACATCCCTACGGGGGATGTTTAAGAAACTCTACAGTACTATACCTCTCATGGCTACCCCTGAGCAGCAGAAGACTTTCTGGAATGCTACGATGATGGGGGTACTGCTCGCGACACTTGATCCTGAGTATGAAGCAGCCCGATCTCATATGCTTACCGATGCTACCATTCCTCCTATGGAGGAAGTTTACCGGAGGCTTAGTCGCATCTCTGTTCCTTCCAGTACTTCTACTCCACCACCTTCGGCGATGGCTGTGTCGCGAGGGAGAGGTGGTCAGCCTTCATTCCGTGGACGCGGACCTTGTGGTCGAGGAGGTCGTTTTCGCCAACCATGCATTTTCTGCCATTGCACATGTCACTCTGAGGATACATGCTATTCTAAGCGTGGGTTTTCAACATCGGCGCGCGTAGCTCAGGATGTTACATCTTTGTCAGCATCCACTTCAGATCACAGGTTTGAGGAGCTTGTGGCGCGATTACACGATATTACGCCTCAAACATTTATAGATTCTCCAAGAGGTTCTTCAGATATTGCTGCTTCAGCATCTGCCAGTACTTCTGCCTCTGCTAGCACCTCAGGTAGTGCTTCTGCTTTTACATCATGTCATAATATCTCAGATTGGATTATGGACTCCGGCGCAATCCATCATTTCTTCCGCGACAGAGATAGACTTAAGTCATACAGAGACATTCCACCTGGATGGTCAGTGATCATAACTGATGGGACTCATTCCCCCATCGTTGGACAGGGGGAGATTACCTTTTCACCGTCCATGCATTTACAGAATGTTCTACATGCCCCTGATTTTTCCATGAATCTACTGTCTATTAGTCAGATTACGAAGGATTTGCACTGTCGCGCTATATTTGACCCATCTTCTCTTATTTTTCAGGACATACTAACGGGCAGGGTGATTGGTTGTGGCTCTGAGCAGGATGGTCTCTATCGTCTGGTCAGGAATTCCTATGCTGGCGTCTCTTCCTACTTAGTTGGATCAGTCTCTCTGTGCACCTGGCATCAACGCTTTGGTCACCTCCCGCTTCAGAAGATGTGTCATCGCTTGCCTCAGATTTCTCCAAGTTCTTTTCGGTATGAAGCCTGTCAGTTGGGAAGCACCATCGCGCTAGCTTCCCTAGTCGTCAGTGTCGGAGCAGTAGCTCTCCGTTTGAATTGTTTCATGTTGATATTTGGGGTCCGAGTCGTGTTACTGATCATTAGGGACACAGGTTCTATATTGTAATATGACTTCTCTCGTGTGTCGTGGGTATTTCTATTAAAGAATAAATCTGAAGAAGGGGATGTTATTAAAAATCTTATAATTGAAGTGCAGATTGTTTTCTCCTCTCATGTCAAATATGTTCGTACGGACAATGCATTGGAATATTGCACTTGCTCTCTCTCCCATTTCTTCTCGTCCAAAGGTATTATTTATCAAACCACCTGTGCTTACACATCTCAACAGAATGGAGTGGCAGAGCGGAAACATTGTCATCTCCTTGATATTACTCGAACCCTGCTTATCCAGAGTTGTGCGCCTATCTCTTTTCGGGGGGATGCTGTTCTTACGGCCTGCTACCTTATGAATTGTATGTCGTCCTCAATACTCGGTGAGAAAATTCCTCTTTCTGTTATTTTTCCAGAGAAGGGATTATTTTCTCTTACCCCTCGTGTCTTTGGTGTTGTTGCTTTTGTTCACTAGTTGTCTCTTGGACTTGACAAACTCTCACCTAGAGCTGTCAAGTGTGTCTTTATGGGTTACTCTCGAACTCATAAGGGGTACCGTTGTTATGATCCTGTAAACATGAAATATTTTGTCAATGATGATGTTACATTTTCTGAGTCCGTTATGTACTTCTCCCTTGCAGGTGACAGGTTGGCCTCCTCCACATCTAATGATGACATCTATGTTCCTCCTCCTCCTAGTCGGTGTCCACCTTTGTCCATTCTTGTCCCGGCCGTCACGCCAACGTCATCACCACCACCACCACCACCACCACCACAACCACCTATCATGCCATTACCTAAATACTATACACGTCGGTCAGGTCCTCCTCAGGTTGCACGTCAATCATCCATCACGCCTCAGGTATGTTTAGATGCTATTACTAACGATGGGTCGGATAGTGTGTCTGTGCAGGATTCTTCTTTGCAGGAGGAATGTGCACCGCCGAGTACAGTGGATAATGATCTTGATGTCCCTATTGCTATTCGGAAGCAGAAACAGACTTGCGGGCCTTATCCCCTTGCTTCCCAAGTTTCCTTTCACCATCTAACAGGAGACTTCCAGAGATTTGTTATGGCTTTGTCTTCCGTGGAGATACCACATAATTATTAGGATGCTATGAAAATTGACTGCTGGCGGTTGGCTATGGGAGAAGAAATGGCTATGAAAGTCATAGGGTACATGGAGCTTGGTTCCCGCTCCCTCCGGTGCATCTATTGTTAGCTGCAAATGGGTACTCACAATAAAGTACCACGCAGATGGGAGCCTTGACCGGTACAAGGCAAGGCTAGTGGCGAGAGGCTTCACTCAAATATATGATGTGGACTATATGGATACATTCTCTCCAGTGACTCGTCACTCTACTCTTTGCATTCTTCTATCTGTTGATGTGGTATGTGACTTGTCCATATTTCAACTTCATGTCAAAAATGCATTCTTGTATGGCGATCTGCAGGAAGAAGTCTACATGCAGCAGCCACTGGGGCTTGTTGTTGAGGGGGAGAATCATATGGTGTGTAGACTTCACAAGCCGATATATGGCCTTAAACAAAGCCCAAGGGCGTAGTTCCAGAAGATTTTCCATCTAATTGAATGAGAGGGATTCAAAAGATCAAATGCGGATCACTCCTTGTTCATTCAGAAGACTTCTAGAGGTATGGTTGTCATCATGGTATATGTTGATGATATTCTGGTTACAGGAGATGATGCTCAGGGGATAGAGATGTCAAAAGCATTTTTGGGCTGTCAGTTTGTCACAAAGGATCTTGGTACCCTACGATACTTTCTGGGCTAGATTTTGCGAGTAATGCACAGGGTCTTATGATGACCCAAAGGAAATATATTACAGATTTGTTGGTTGAAACGGGCATGGTTGGATGTAGACCATCGAGCACTCCTATGGATCCTGTAGAGATAGTCTCTAATATTATTATTATGTTTATGTACTTTGTTTCTATTTCTTTCTTCTATTTAGACATCCATGTAATTTACCCGTAAGGCCTCTCCCTATATAAGAGAGCCTAGGGTTTTCCTATGAATAATAACGAAGACTCCTCTCTTCCAACATGGTATCAGAGCCGCCCTAGGGCTCTTCTCCCTTCCCCACCCGCCGCCCCCTTCTCTTCTCTTTCCCTCTCGTCTCGCCAGCGGCTCCCTCCAGCGCCCGGTGCTCCTCCGACAGCCCCGCGGCCACAGCCGCTCCCTCCAGCGGCCACCTGCCGCACAGCGGCCCCAGCCGCTGCCTCCTGCGGGCCAGCCGCACCTTCCAGCGGCGCCCTCAGACCCGGCGGCACCCCCCTTGCCGCCTACAGCCCCTGGAGCCCCAGCGGCACCCCCCTTGCCGCCTACAGCCGCCTCAGCGGCACCTATAGCCCCAGCGGCACCTCCCATCTGCCGCTGTAGGGTTCCAGTGGCCTCAAGCAGTCCATAGGCGTTGTTCTCGGGACATTTCAAGGGCTGTACTCTTCCTTGGAGGCGTGCCCTAGACCTCTCTTCCTCCGATTTATGGATTTGAGTGCGTAAAAGTCTACACACGTACTCAAATCCGATGCAGTTGGTGTAGACAGTCATCACATTGTCTATTCTCCCTTCGTCTTCTTCAAGCAGCATTATGTCAGAATCGAAAGTCGATTTGCCCTCCACCGGCGCATTCAAAGGTCCGGCGCCGATAGTGAAGATGGACGGGTCTAACTATGAGTTATGGGCCATGCAGTTCATGAGCCTCATGAAATCAAACGGTAAGAAACACATTCTTACCGAAGATGAGCCTGCGGAGAAGACAGGGATCTATGCCTCATGGGAGGCCGATGATGCTTACGCAAAAGTATGGTTGTCTGGTACGTTGACGATGGAGATAGCAAATGATGTTCTCCATCAGCCCACTGCTAAGGCAATGTGGGACATTCTTGCTACTACGTATTCGCAGGTGCGAAATGAGACAAAGATGTTGCAGCTTCAGCATGACATCTTTACGATGAAGCAGGCCGGCAGACCTCTCCATTCTCTATACACATCCCTGAGAGGGATGTTCGAGAAGCTATACAGTACCATTCCTCTGACTGCTACTCCAGAGCAGCAGAAGACGTTCCGGAACGCCACCATGGTGGGCGTTCTACTTGCTGCCCTCGATCCTGAGTATGATGCTGCACGGTCACAGATCTTAGTAGATGCAGTCATTCCTCCGGTGGAGGATGTCTACAGGAGGCTCAGTCGTATCCCAGTTTCCTCCAGCTCTTCTACTCCAACCCCATCTGCGATGGCAGCTTCGCGTGGGAGAGGTGGACCACCTTCTTGGCGTGGTCGTGGACGTGGCCGTGGCTCTCAAGGAAGAGGCGGTCGAGTCAGTCAGATGTGCTCATATTGTCACAGATCTGGACACTCAGAGGAGACATACTACTCAAAGCATGGGTTCCCAGCATCGGCACGGGTTGCAGAGCATTCAGTCTCCATTACCGTCTACTGCAGATCATAGATTTGACGAACTCGTGGCCTGTCTTCGTGATATTATGCCACAGTCTTCTGGTGATTCATCTGGTGGCTCTTCAGATATAGCTGCCACAGCCTCAGCTAGTTCATCCGCTGCAGCCAGTTCCTCAGGTAGATCATCAGCCTTCATACCTTCACATGATATATCTGATTGGGTTATAGATTCCGGAGCTACACATCATCTGTGTCGAGATAGAGGTAGACTACAGGCCTACAGGGCTATTCCTCCAGGTCGCTCAGTACAGATAGCAGATGGTTCCCACTCACCCCTTGTTGGCCAGGGGGAGGTTTTCTTATCCTCCACTATGCAGCTACAGAATGTTTTATATGCCCCTGAGTTCTCACTGAATTTATTGTCTATTAGTCAGATTACAAAGGATTTGAATTGTCGAGCTATATTTGACCCGTCTTCTCTCATTTTTCAGGACATACTCACGGGCAAGGTGATTGGCTGTGGCTCTGAGCAGAACAGTCTATATCGGCTGGTCCGGGAATCCTATGCTGGCATCTCCACTCACTCTGCTGGACCAGTCTCACCCTACATTTGGCATCTTCGTTTTGGTCACCTTCCGCTCCAGAAGATGCGCCATCTTCTGCCCCAGATCTCTCCAAGTTCGTCGTTTCGTTGTGAAACATGTCAGTTAGGAAAGCATCACAGGTCGAGCTTTCCAGGTCGTCAGAGTCGGAGCAGTAGCTCCCCTTTTGAGTTGTTACATATAGACATATGGGGTCCGAGTCGTGTTCCCGATCACCAGGGGCACAGGTTCTATCTTGTGGTAGTAGATGACTTTTCTCGTGTCTCTTGGGTTTTTCTTCTGAAGAATAAGTCTGAAGCAGGAGATGTTATTAAAAATTTGATTAATGAAGTGCAGAATGTATTTTCTTCTTCAGTCAAATATGTTCGGACTGATAATGCCCTGGAATTTTGTACACGTTCTCTTTCTCAATTTCTGTCATCGAAGGGTATTATTCATCAAACCACCTGCGCATATACATCCCAACAAAATGGTGTGGCGGAAAGAAAGCATCGCCATCTCTTGGATATCACTCGTACCTTATTGATTCAAAGCTGTGCTCCTATTTCTTTCTGGGGGGATGCTGTCCTTACTGCATGCTATCTGGTCAATAGAATGCCATCCTCTGTCCTTGGAGAGAAGATACCCATTTCTCTTATTTTTCCAGACAAGGAGCTATTCTCACTGCCACCTCGTGTCTTTAGTGCTGTGGCGTTTGTCCATCGTCTATCTCCTGGACTTGACAAGCTCTCTCCAAGAGCAGTCAAGTGCGTCTTTGTTGGGTATTCCAGAACACAGAAGGGATACCGGTGTTATGATCCTACTACCAACAGGTACTTTGTTAGTGCGGATGTCACTTTCTTCGAGTCGGTTATGTACTTCTCGCCAGCTGGGGACAGAATGGTACCATCCACTACCGCCGATGATATTTTGGTTCCACCACCACCTACTTGTCTTTCACCTGACTCGTCTCCTGTGTCCGTTCCTATGCCGGCACCGCCACCACCACCTCCACCTCCACCACCACCTCCACCCATTCCACGGCGAATCATTTCACCATTTCCTATCCACTATACGCGTCGGTCAGGTCCTGCTCAGACGACAGATCAGCCAATCACTAAGCCTCAGGTATGTTCAGATGATGTTACTACTGACGGGTCAGGTTCGGTACATATGCAGGATGACTCCTTACAGGTGGACACAGATGATGATCTGGATGTTCCGGTTGCTATTCGGAAACAGAGACGTCAGTGTGCATCCTATCCATTTGCTTCACAGGTTTCCTTTCACCGACTCACAGGTGATCTCCAGAAGTTTTCCACAGCTTTGTCTTCCGTGGACATACCACGGACATACCAGGATGCCTTGAAGAGTGAATGCTGGAGACTAGCTATGGAAGAAGAAATGGGAGCCTTGCAGTCCCGTGGCACATGGTCTTTGGTTCCTGCACCTCCTGATGCATCAGTTGTAAGCTGCAAATGGGTCTTCACAGTCAAATATCATGCGGATGGCACATTGGATAGGTACAAAGCACGCTTGGTCGCCCGAGGATTTACACAGACATATGGCGTTGATTACATGGATACATTCTCTCCAGTTGCGAGACACTCGACTCTCCGTATCCTCCTGTCTGTTGCAGTGGTTCGTGACTGGAGCATTTATCAGCTAGATGTCAAGAATGCATTTCTGTACGGGAACTTACAGGAGGAAGTCTACATGCAGCAGCCACCCGGGTTTACTGCTGAGGGGGAGAAGCATATGGTATGTAGACTTCACAAGGCTATATATGTACTCAAACAGAGTCCACGAGCGTGGTTCCAGAAACTGTCCAACCTAATTGAGCACCAGGGATTCAAGAGGTCCAATGCTGACCATTCGTTGTTTGTCCAGAAGTCCTCGGCAGGTACGGTTGTCATAATGGTCTATGTGGATGATATTCTTGTTACAGGAAATGATACTCAGGGCATAGCAAGGGCGAAGGCATTCCTAGGTCGTCAGTTTGTTACAAAGGATCTTGGAACCCTAAGATATTTTCTGGGGTTGGAATTTGCAAGGAATGCACATGGTCTGGTGATGACACAACGGAAGTACATTACTGACTTCCTGGTTGAGACTGGTATGGATGGGTGCAAACCATCAAGCATCCCCATGGATCCCAGCATGAAGTTATATGATGATGATACTGATGAAGTGGATAAGAGGAGATATAGAGAGATGGTGGGAAAACTCCTCTACATTACTATAACCCGTCCAGACATTGCATTTGCAGTTAGCCGGGTGAGTCAGTTTATGGAGCAGCCCAGACAGGTTCACATGGATGCTATACACATGATATTGAGGTATCTGAAGTCTACTCCAGGATTAGGGCTACTATTCAGAAAGGGTGCAGACTTATCCATCTCAGCGTGTGCAGACGCAGATTATGCAGGATGCCCTAAGGACAGAAAATCAACCTCAGGGTTTGCAGTGTTCGTTGGAGGCTCTCTGGTTTCTTGGAAAAGCAAGAAACAAACGGTGGTGGCAAGATCCAGTGCGGAGTCCAAATACAGGGCAATGGCCCAAGCCAGCACGGAAATGATGTGGGTCCGCTCCGTATTAGAAGATCTACATGTAGCTGTATCTCTACCTATGAAGCTTCAGTGTGACAATCAGGCAGCATTGTTCATCGCCAACAATCCAGCCTTCCATGAGAGGACCAAGCATATTGAAGTTGACTGCCATTACACCAGGGACCTGATCCAGAGAGGATTGATATCCACGACCCATGTTAGCTCAGGAGATCAGACTGCCGATGTATTCACCAAGCCTTTGCTCAGAGGACCTTTCCAGAGATGTTCATCCAAGCTGAGCATGATCGACATCTATGCTCCACCTTGAGGGGGAGTGTAGAGATAGTCTCTAATATTATTATTATGTTTATGTACTTTGTTTCTATTTCTTTCTTCTATTTAGACATCCATGTAATTTACCCGTAAGGCCTCTCCCTATATAAGAGAGCCTAGGGTTTTCCTATAAAATTATAACGAAGACTCCTCTCTTCCAACAGATCCAAGTATGAAATTATATGACAACAATACTGAAGAGGTTGACATGAGAAGATATAGAGAAATGGTGGGTAAGCTTCTTTACATCACTATAACTCGACCTGATATTGCCTTTGCAGTAAGTCAAGTGAGCCAATTCATGGAACAGCCAAGACAGATACATATGGATGCCATATATGTGATGCTAAGGTATCTAAAGTCTTCTCCTGGCTCAGGGTTGCTGTTTAGAAAGAACACAGATTTATCTATTTCAGCATGTGCAGATGCAGACTATGCAGGATGCCCTAAGGATCGCAAGTCTACTTCAGGCTTTGCAGTTTTTGTGGGTAGCTCTCTGATTTCTTGGAAAAGCAAGAAACAAACTGTTGTGGCTAGATCTAGTGCTGAATATGAATATAGGGGCATGGCACAAGCAAGCACGGAGATGATGTGGGTTCGAGTTGTACTAGAAGACGTGCATATAGATGTACCTCTACCCATGCAGCTACAGTATGACAATTAAGTTGTTTTGTTCATTGCCAATAATCCAGCCTTTCATAAAAGAACAAAACATATTGAGGTATACTGCCACTACACTAGAGATATGATCCAGAAGGGTCTGATTTCTGCTTCACATATTAGTTCAGGGGAGCAGACTGCCGACATCGTCACCAGGCCATTGCTCAGAGGACCATTCCAGAGATGTTCTTCCAAGCTGAGCATGATTGATATCTATGCTCCATCTTGAGGGGGAGTGTAGAGATAATTATGTAGTCGGTGTATCGTTTATTCTATTTTTATTTTCCTGATAACCTCTTATGTAATTTACCCATGGGTCCGCTCTATATAAGAGAGCCTAAGGTTCTATGGAATAAACAAATTGCTCTTTTCCACCAACAATAACTGTTTTGGTCTGTATTTAGATCTAAAATTTAGAAACTAACTAAAGAAACATCTTCAAACAATGTAAAGCACTCTAACGACTCAACACATCAGTGAATAAATAAGTGAAAATTTATTATATATGCAAATTTTGATGAAAGCGGAGGGTAGATTCCTTTATTTTTATTGTTTCGCCAAAACGACATGCAATTTCTTGTCGGTATTCCCATGGATGGAGGTATTCTTGTCGCGACCTGAAGGAGTGGAGAAGGCGACGGAGGATGGACATTTACCGGTGTTTTGGTATGATGGGAAGCAATGATCCCGAGGTTGGAAGGGGAGTCGTGCAGGCGGTGGAAGAAGGGCAAAGGGAGGTTTTGGAGGACATGATGAAATGTCTTTGATTGGTGGCCCGAAAAGGGTTATCCACTGTTCCTAAATGAATGTCTTCACATGGAACGTTAGAAGCATGGGACGGCCAGATAAGAGTGTGGTGGTGCTTCAGTTGGTGGTGGAGCATAGGGCAGACATTGTCATGTTGTAGGAGATAAAAATATCATAGGGAATTGATGGGGCTTGGAGAGATGTTGAGGGCAACAGGTTGATAGGCTACAGAGCTATTGAGTCTGAGGGGGAGCCTGGTAGTTTTATGACAGGATGGGTTGCTGATAAATTCAGCTTGGAGGAGGTTGAATTGCAGGGAAGATTTTCTCTCACGACACTGTTTTGGAGGAAGGCGGGTGGGAGAAGGTTATTGGCCACAAATGTTTATGGCCCACGTAGCAGGGTTGGCATGGCTCACCTTGTGGAGGAGTTGTTCTTGGCCAGGGATGTTGCGCTTGACACCATTTGGATCATCGCTGGGGATTTCAACGTGACATTGCTTTCGGAGGATCGCTCAGGTGGTCATGGCGGGAGAGATTGTGGCTCATTTGAGCTATTGGGTTTGGTAGAGGATCTTGGTCTTCAGGTGATCAATGCGGCAAGGTGTTTGTACACTTGGTGGAATGCGAGATCCAGGTCCTGCATTGATGGGTCTTTTATTTCTATTGATGCGTTGGTGTCTTTCCCTTTGGTTGGGCCTCGGGCTTTGCCTCAGATGCACTCAGACCATACGTCATTGCTTTGGTCTTCTTGAGAGGAGACGTTTTTCCGCTTCAAACGGGCGTAGCTTTTGGAGGAGAGCTTTCGGGAGTTTGTAGCGGCTTTCTGGGAGGAATATAGACATAGTGGATTGGCAACGTGCAGACTGGCTGCTAAGCTGACCTCACTCAAGAGGCACTTGATGCAATTCGATAGAGAGAACTAACGCAACAACGGAGCAGGAGACTGAGGGAACAAGAGGAGGTGTGCAGGCTGGACAAATTGGAGGATGAGAGGGCTTTGACGGCGGAGGTGTTGGAGAGAGGCAATCACTTGGAGGAGATTCTACTAGAAGACAAAAAGGAGGAAGTGTCTTGGAGGCAACGATCCTGACAGAGATGGATAAGGAAGGGTGATGCGAACAAGAAGTTTTTCCACGTCATGGCTAGTAGGAGAAGCCGTGGAAATTGGATACATTCGATAGACGTTGGAGGGGTGGTGGTTGAGGGGGGCGAGAAGTAGGGTCGGCGTTGCGATCACACTTTCAGGCTTTCGACAGACGATGGGATCGATCAGGCTAGGGCTGGTAGGGAAGAGGAGTCCCGTGGATATTGGACTCGGAGGAGGAGCATTGATCAAAGAGATTTCAGAGGCGGAAGCCAGGAGAGTGCTTTTCCAGCTTAATGTGGATGGGGTACTGGGATCGGATGGGTTCCCAGTAATGTTTCTATAGGGAGTTCTGGGAAAAGGTTAAGAGGGATGTGATGTAGGTGATAGAGGAGTTCCAAGAGGGGAATAGGGGCTTCGAGAGATTGAACAAGGCACTCATTTTTTTGCTACCAAGAAGGACACTCCGACCAAGGTGGGAGACTACAGGCCTATTGCGTTGTTAAATGCTATATATCTCTTGGTTTCAAACATTCTTGTGAATCGCCTAATGGAGGTGCTAAACGAGATCATTTCGCCTGATCAAACAGCTTTTGTACCTAGGAGAGCTATGACGGATGAGCTGGTTATGGCATCAGAGGTGGCCGCGGATTGGAAAAGATGCTAGACTAAAGGGGTGCTCTGGTAGGTGGATTTTTCCATGGCGTATGTGTAGAGAATATTATGTAGTCGGTGTATCATTTTCGTTATTTTTATTTATCCGATAACCTCTTATGTAATTTACCCACGGGTCCTCTCTATATAAGTGAGCCTAGGGTTCTATGGAATAAACAGATTGTTCATTTCCACCAACATGGTATCAGAGCCAAAACCCTAGCCCTAACCCTAAAACCCTACTGTCGCCGCCCCTCTCTCTCTCCCTCCATTTCTCGACGCCGCCGCCACCGCCGCCACTCCGCTCCTCCCCTTCTCCCGCCACTGCCAGCCCCCTCACCGACCCTCTACCGCCGGCTCTCCGCCACCGGCCACCTCCCTCGCCAACGTAGGGGACCTCCACCGCCGGGTCCCCTCCCCTTAAACGTCGACGCCCCTTCTTCCGTCGGCCTCTCTCTCTCCATGGATTTGAGTGCGTAACGTCTACATATGCACTCAAATCCTATCAAGTTTATTTAGACATTTGTTTCTCATCTACAATCCCTAGTTCTCCGTCTCCGGCGACATGTCAGAAAACAAAGTCGATATGCCCTCCATAGGCGCATTCAAAGGTTCAGCGCCAATAGTCAAGATGGATGGGATGAACTATAAGCTCTGGGCGATGCAGTTCATGAGTCTCATGAAGTCGAACGGTAAGAAGCATATTCTTACCGAGGAAGAGCCGGCAGAGAAGACTGGGATCTATGCCTCCTGGGAAGCTGATGATTCACATGCCAAGGTTTGGCTGTCAGCCACGTTGTCGATGGAGATTTCCAATGATGTCCTCCATCTGCCCACCGCTAAGGCGATGTGGGATATACTGGCAGTCATATATTCACAGGTGCGGAATGAGACCAAGATGTTACAACTCCAGCATGACATTTTCACGATGAACTAGAATGGGCGGCCGCTTCACTCTTTGGATACATTCCTGAGGGGGATGTTTGAGAAAAAACATGAACTCTATAGCACTATACCCCTCACGGCTACCCTTGAGCAGCAGAAGACCTTCCGGAATGCTACCATGGTGGGGGCACTGCTACCAGCACTTGATCATGAGTATGAGGTAGCCCGATCTCAGATACTTGCCGATGCTACCATTCCTCCTATGGAGGAAGTTTACCAGAGGCTTAGCCGCATCTTTGTTCCTTCCAACACTTCTACTCCACCACCTTCGACGATGGCTGTGTCGCGAGGGAGAGGTGATCAGTCTTCCTTTCGTGGACGTCGACCTCATGGCCGAGGAGGTCATTTTCGCCAACCATGCACTTTCTACCATCGCAAAGGTCACTCCGAGGATACATGCTATTCAAGCATGGGCTTTCAGCATCGACGCGAGTAGCTAAGCATGTTACATCTCCTTCGGCATCCACTTCAGATCACCGGTTTGAGGAGCTTGTGGCGCGATTGCGCGATATTATGCCTCAACCATCTACAGATTCTCTAGGAGAATCTTCAGATATTGCTGATTCAACATCTGCCAGTACCTCAGGTAGTGCTTTTGCTTTTACATCCTGTCATGATCTCTCAAATTGGAATATGGACTCCGCCGCAACCCATCATCTCTGTCGCGATAGAGATAGACTTGAGTCATACAGAGACATTCCACTTGAACGCTCAGTGCTCATAGCTGATGGGACTCATTCCCCCATCGTTGGACAGGGGGAGATTACCTTGTCACCGTCCATGCATTTACATAATGTTCTACATGCACCTGAGTTTCCATGAATCTACTGTCTATTAGTCAGATTACGAAGGATTTGCACTGTCGCTCTATATTTGACCCATCTTCTCTTATTTTTCAAGACATACTAACGGACAGGGTGATTGGTTGTGGCTCTGAGAAGAATGGTCTCTATCCTCTGGTGCAGAATTCATATGCTGGCGTCTCTTCCTACTCAGCCGGATCAGTCTCTCTGTACACCTGGCATCTATGCTTTGGTCACCTCCCGCTACAAAAGATGCGTCATCACTTGCCTCGGAGTTATCCAAGTTCGTCGTTTCGATGTGAAGCCTGTCAGTTGGGAAAGCATCATCGAGCTAGCTTCCCTAGTCGTCAGTGTCGGAGCAGTAGCTCTCCTTTTGAATTATTTCATGTTGATATTTGGGGTCCGAGTCGTGTTCTTGATCATCAGGGACACATGTTCTATCTTGTAGTAGTTGATGACTTCTCTCGTGTATCGTGGGTATTTCTTTTAAAGAATAAATCTGAAGTAGGGGATGTTATTAGAAATCTTATCATTGAAGTGCATAATGTTTTTTCCTCTTCGGTCAAATATGTTTGTACAGATAATGTGTTGGAATTCTGCACTCGCTCTCCTTCCCATTTCTTTTCATCCAAAGGTATTATTCATCAAACCACATGTGCTTACACATCTCAACAGAATGGAGGGGCAGAGGGAAAACATCGTCATCTTTTTGATATTACTCAAACCCTGCTTATCCAGAGTTGTGCGCCTATCACCTTTTGGGGGGATGTTGTTCTTACGGCCCGCTACCTTGTTAATCTTATGCCGTCCTCTGTACTCGGTGAGAAAATTCCTCTTTCTATATTTTTTCCAGAGAAGGAATTATTTTCTCTTACCCCTCGTGTCTTTGGTGTTGTTGCTTTTGTTCACCACTTGTCTCCTGGACTTGACAAACTCTCACCTAGAGCTGTCAAGTGTGTCTTTGTGGGTTACTCTCGGACTCAGAAGGGTTACCGTTGTTATGACCTTATAAACAGGGAATATTTTGTCAGTGTTGATGTTACATTTTTTGAGTCTGTTATGTACTCCCCTGCAGGTGACAGGTTGGCCTCTTCCACATATAATGATGACGTCTATGTTCCTCCTCCTAGCCTGAGTCCACCTTTGTCCATTCCCGTCCCGGTCATCATGCCACCGCCACCACCACCACCCCCACAACCACCTATCCTACCATTACCAAACTTCTATACACGTCGATCAGGGTCTGCTCAAGCGGCACATCAATCATCCATCATGCCTCAGGTATATTCAGATGTTATTACTAACGATGGGTCGGATAGTGTGCCTGTGCAGGATTCTTCTTTGCAGGAGGAGTGTGCACCATCGAGTACAGTGGATGATGGTCTTGATGTCCCGACTGCTATTCGGAAGCAGAAACGGACTTGCGCGTCTTATCCCCTTGCTTCCCAGGTTTCCTTTCACCGTTCATAGGAGACTTCCAGAGATTTGCTGCGGCTTTGTCTTTCGTGGAGATACCACAGAACTATCAGGATGCTATGAAAATTGACTACTGGCGGTTGGTTATGGAAGAAGAAATGGTTGCTTTGCAGTCCAGGGGTACATGGAGCTTGGTTACTGCTTCATCCAGCGCAACTATTGTTAGCTACAAATGGATATTCACAGTGAAGTACCACGCAAATGGGAGCCTTGACTGGTACAAGGCACGGCTAGTGGCGAGAGGCTTTACTCAAACATATGGTGTGGACTATTTGGATACATTCTCTCCAGTGGCTCGTCACTCTACTCTTTGCATTCTTCTATCTGTTGATGTGATACGTGACTGGTCCATATTTCAACTTGATGTCAAGAATGCATTCTTGTATGGTAATTTGTAGGAAGAAGTCTACATGCAGCAAACATCGGGGTTTGCTGCTGAGGGGGGCAATCATATAGTGTGTAGACTTCACAAGGCGATATATGGCCTTAAACAGAGCCCAAGGGCGTGGTTATAGAAGCTTTCCCACCTAATTGAACGACAGTGATTCAAAAGATCAAATGCGGATCACTCGTTGTTCATTCAGAAGAATTCTAGAGATACGGTTGTCATCATGGTATATGTTGATGATATTCTGGTTACTGGAGATGATGCTCAGGGGGTAGAGATGGTAAAAGCATTTTTGGGCCGTCAGTTTGTCACGAAGGATCCTGGTATCCTACGATATTTTCTGGGGCTGGAGTTTGCCAGGAATGCACAGGGTCTGGTGATGATCCAAATGAAATATATTACAGATTTGTTGGTTAAAACGGGCATGGTTGGATGTAGACCATCGAGCACTCCTATGGATCCAAGTATGAAATTATATGACAACGATACTGAAGAGGTGGACATGAGAAGATATAGAGAGATGGTGAGTAAGCTTCTTTACATCACTATAACTCGACCAGATATTGCTTTTGCAGTAAGTCGAGTGAGTCAATTCATGGAGCAGCCACGACAGGTACATATGGATGCTATATACATGATACTAAGGTATCTAAAGTCTTCTCCAGGCTCAGGATTGCTGTTTAGAAAGAACGTAGATTTATCTATTTCGGCTTGTGCAGATGCAGACTATGCAGGATGTCCTAAGGATCGTAAGTCTACTTCAGGCTTTGCAGTTTTTGTGGGTAGCTCTCTGGTTCATTGAAAAAGTAAGAAACAAACTGCTGTGGTGAGATCCAGTGTTGAATCTGAATATAGGGCCATGGCACAAGCAAGCCCAAGCACGGAGATGATGTGGGTTCGAGCTGTACTAGAAGACTTGCATATAGATGTACCTCTACCCATGCAGCTACAGTGTGACAATCAAGCTGCTCTGTTCATTGTCAATAATCCAGCATTTCATGAAAGAACAAAACATATTGAGGTAGACTGCCACTACACTAGAGATATGATCTAGAAGGGCTTGATTTCTACTTCACATGTTAGTTCAGAGGAGCATATTGCCGATATTTTCACCAAGCCATTGCTTAGAGGACCTTTCCAGAGATGTTCTTCCAAGTTGAGCATGATTAATATCTATGCTCCATCTTGAGGGGGAGTGTAGAGAATATTATGTAGCCGGTGTATCATTTTCGCTATTTTTATTTTCCCGATAACCTCTTATGTAATTTACCCATGGGTCCTCTCTATATAAGGGAGCCTAGGGTTATATGGAATAAACAGATTGCTCATTTCCACCACCAGTATGATTATGTGGAGTGGAGATTCCCGTGGGCTCCATTGGAGAAAAGAGGATTCCCGGAGTTGTGGATTGCTTTGATCAAGCGATGTATTACTACTGCATCCCATGTTGTGCTTGTCAATGGCAGACCAAAAGGGGGTTTCTTTCAGCTGCAGAGAGAAATCAAACAGGGTTGCCCGCTAGCTCCGCTCCTTTTTGTGATGGTGCATGACACTCTGGTTGTGATGATGAGGTTGGTTGTTGTTGGGTACTGGTGTTCTGGTTATATGAAGGAGGAGATATCCATCCACCATTACGGTATGCTGATGATACCGTGTTATTCTTGGTGGTTGAAGCATAGAAGCTTCAATGTGCATCATGTATTATGGCTATTTTTTGGGGATATATCTGGTTTTCAGGTCAACTGGGAGAAGTCGATGGTGGTCCTTTTCGGCCTCACGGAGTTGGAGCTGTGGAACGTGAAGGGGATGTTTGGTTGTCTGGTTGCGTCTTTGCTGATTACATACTTGGGGCTTCCTCTAGTGGTGGGTAAGCCGAAGTCTGGGGATTGGAGGATATTGTTGAAGAGGTTGGAGGCAAGATTGGCGGGGTATAAGGCATCTATGCTCTCCAGGGGTGGGAAGTTGGTTCTTTTGAAACATGTTCTCTCGGCAGTGCCTATATTCTTCTGCTCCACGAGATCGTTGTCAGCAGGGGTACGGAACAAGACCAAGGCCTTGATGAGAAGAATTTTTTGGACTGATGGACGGCAGGTCAAGAAGGGGTTTCACCTAGTGGATTGGTCCAAGATGACATCATCGAAGCAGGGTGGATTGGGAGTGTTGCGGATAGAGGAGATGAATAAGGCATTTATTGCAAAATGGGTGGCCCAAATGTGGGGAAGTCACAGGGGTTGGTTTGTCATTTGCTGAGAAAGATCTATGAGTTGGCCATGTCGCTTGAGGTCAGCCCTAGGTGGCTACCTTCTTTGCTTTGGAAGGGGATTATCGCGGTTGTTCCGAAGATTATCACCAAGTTGTGACCGATGCTCGAGGTGGAGCAAGGTTCCACTTCCGGATGGACGATTGGACGGGGGATGTAGCATTGGGGGAGCGTTACTCTCGACTCTTGAGGTTGGCAAGGTGTTCTCTTCGGCCCTGTCGGATCAGAAATTGGAGGAGTTCTTTGCTCTACAAGCGGAGCTATTGTAGAGCGAGAGCCCGTCCTCGGGAAGGGATCACTTTATTTGGGGAGATGGGAGACTCACTGTGAAGAAAGTGTATTGTTTTTTGGTGGAGGACGGGATGGAGGTATAGGATGAGGTTGGGGTGGACATGGGTTTGATATGGAGATCTAAAGTGTTGAACCAAACTAAGGTTTTCCTTTGGTTGTTCAGGCTGGGGAGGATACTTACAAAAGGTCATCGGGGTCAGTTGCCGGGCGTACAGGATGGTGTTTGTGATAGATGTGGATCGACAATGGGGGATGCGGACCATTTGCTTTTCTCTTGTCCTTTCTCGGCGGAGGTGTGGACCAGGGCCAACATCGCGTGGCTTGCGAGTTGGGATTGTTCCGCCTTTTGGAGAGATATTAGATTGGTCTACGGCTTTGGGGATGAGGACAGTTTGTTTTCCTTTGCAGTGGTGTGGTCCATTTGGTGTGCCAGGAACGAACTCATCTTTAGGGGGGCAAATGTTTTACACATAATGTTATTGAGCATTGTAGGGCGTTGTGTGCCTCATGGCAAATATAATATGATGTAATACCTAAACTTTTTTATATAATATATATGCATGCACACTGAGGTGAGTCACTGCTTGGGAGGCCACCCTTTTCTCTGAAAAAAAACTAGCATTCAGAAACTTGAGCCACTTTTGAAGACAACCAACGTGAAAGACAAAGATGTGAGTCCATCGTTGTTAAATATAGTTAGATCTTCCCCTGGATCTATATTAACAAAATGCAACATGTTATATTGCTAAAGTCAAGTTTTCTGCCTTCCCTTTTCTAGATTTATACTTACACCTTATTGGGTGCCTCTTGGAGTCTACCTATAGTACTACCTTCTCAAACCTACACAAGCATGATTGTCCGCTAAAAACAATAATATGGGTGAAAAACTGCCCACGTGACACAGTCATACGCAAGTAGGGAGTTCCGAAGGCAAGCAGATTCTGGAAGGGGAGTGCCAAACTTCTGCTTGCATTTAAGAGGCTGCTGACGTTTATTTACGTTCTAGAACGTTTATGGATTGCATTTTTAAATGTTCGAGTACCTTTGCAAAAGGTGCATTAACCTTATTTTGGAAGTTCCTTTTTGAACACCAAGATTGTCCGTTTGTGGTCGGCGTGACGTGAGGAGATATGTTTTATATCCATCCTTGCATCCCCAGTATTATGTGAGACAAATACTTGACTGAGACAAATACTTGACTATTCCTCTTATTTATGGTATGAAGAGTATAGCTACCAACCTATGACTATTTTGCCTTGGACTCAATGAGCTGTTCTGCAAACTCAGTGGAGTTCATACTATGTAATCCTTATTTTTGAAATTGAGAGCATTAACATTCTTCTCGACAGTTCTGACGAGACCTTCAAAACTTCTTCCTATATTAGATTATATAAATAAGATGTGAAACTATTTTACGTGATTTGGAATTGTTATGATCTTAGGTTCTCCGTGTTGTGAAAACGAAGCAAGCCACGTATTCCATATTGACACAGTTGAGTGACTACTTGCAAAATCTGGAAAAAGTTGGCTTACTGGAAAAGAAGGAGATGTTGCATCTTGATGACGTTGTTCAGGTATACTTGTGGCAATCCCGATTTTTTATTGTGTTAATTAGTTGTTTTTGTGCCATTATATTGTTTAAGACGTGATGATTTTGATTGCAAGACTGACTTGAAAAAGCTTCAAAGGAATCCTCCACTTATAAAGGTTCCACAGCTAAGGGACTTACTGAAAACTCATCCTTTGGTTGGGGCTCTTCCCGTGCAAGCTCAGGAGACTCTTGGAGTGTCCACCAAGGAGATACTGAAAATGCGTGGCATGACCTTGTATAAGGAGGGCTCAAAGCCAAATGGTATTTGGCTTGTTCTAAATGGTGTTGTAAAGGTATGTCAAAACTAACTGAAATTGTTAGCTTCTGCGAAACCTTTTATGTAAAATTAGCTTTCATGCAGTGGGCCAGCAATAATTTCAAAAGCAGAGAGTCATTGCACCCAACTTTTTCACATGGAAGTACACTGGGTTTATATGAGGTTCTAATTGGAAAACCCTACATCAGCGACATAATCACAGAATCTGTTGTTCGCTGCTGCTTTATTGAATCTGAAAAGATACTTTCTTTGCTTCAAGCAGATACTGACGTTGAAAATTTCTTATGGCAGGTAAAACACCTTCACGCAACAACCATCAGTTTAGATCAAATTAGCATATAAGCCCATCTCAGAAGTGTTTTTTTTCTCTTAGATCTTTGTTATTGTTTCTACACTGGACGTTATTATAATTCAATGCTGTGAGCTGCCAATGAGAGCTTTCTCTATGGGTTCTAATATCTATCTTTGATTTTGTTCATCTGTATAATTACTTAATATTTGATATATGCATAAGATGGAAATGTGAAATTGGACCTATTTGGGAAGTTGTGTTAGTCATATTAGAGTATGCATCAATAGGTGGGTAATTGGATCCCTCCAGGTCCAATTACCATACCCTCTTATGTTTAGTCCCACATCGGTTATTCTTACCCAATTTTTTGAACAAGCTTTTTCTCCTTTTAGCAATACGAAGCAATATGTTGTCTGATTAGACCACGATTTATGACTTGGAGATTCGGTGTAGATTATATAAGAAGCCCCACACCATGCCCTTAGTGGTGTTCTTCCGTGGTTTCATCATGCTCTGTATGGAGTAAGGTTCCACGTAAAATCATGGTGTTTTTTTACTATTCTATATTTCTTTATCTATGATACGTTTCCACACTATCATTTTCCGCATGGTATCAAAGCGGGTTCAATTCTGGTGATTTCTTCTTGGATTATTAATCATGATCTGATCGTGATTTATTCAAGTTCCAGATAGCTCTAGGGTTTCTGAAACCTGAATTTTACGCAGTTATCGTCAACTCAATCTGATCAGATACACCAATTTAAAAGCCTAATTCTCCAGCATCATCGACAACACAGTTCTGCAGTTCAATTACGAGTTATCTTACAAATTGATTATTTGTCCATATGCAAGAGCAATTCTGGAAATCTTGTACATATCAATTTTAGACATGTTCTGTTGGCTTTCTTCATGAAAACCTAGATCTCTAGGACGTACATGATTCGTTCAACATTCTGAAGATATTCAAGTTCTGTGTATATGTACAAGATCTGGAATTCATTTAAGAAAAAAACTAGGGTTTCCCCTAACCCTAATTTTGAGGCACAAGATGACCTGAAGGATCATGCACATTCGATCTCCAAGAGCACGCCTCTCTGTGCACAATTCCCGCACATGCACGACCTACAAAAGTTCAAGATCTGTTTCATTTGTGATATCAAGCAAGTTCTCTATGTTGGAGAAGAAGGTGCATGAGCACCTCTAAATCCAAGCCTCCTCCCATTAATGATGGATTCCCCGATCAAGAACCATGATAAATTCTATCGAATCTCAAATAGCAATAGCAGAAGCTACAAAGTTTCTCCCATCTTCTTCAGGTAGCAGGCGGCTCACACCAGCTGCAGCAAGCCCCCACCTGAATCCTTGGCAGCACGAGGCAGCAATAGTAGCACCATCTCCCGTCTCAAAATCCTACATGCGACGGTGCAACACCCTCGAGCTCCTCCAACCGTACACTCCTCCCAAACTCGAGCTCCTTCATTGCTTCGAAGGTCGCATGACGGGTTCGCACCTCCATTGCTTTGAAGGTCGCAAGATGGGTTCCCATTTGGGCTCATGCACCTCCAGATCATGCAGCCTCGCGCACCTTCCTCCAGATCGCTGCCAACATCCCTCCAGATCGCCAAGCCTCACTGTAACTCCTCGACGTGCTTAGATGGCGGCACCTCTTTGCAACTTCATACGGTATCTCTAAGGGGTGGAGATGGTGCGGATGGGTTCTCCATGGGAGAACCCTAATTTAATGGAGAGAGAGTCCCTTCATTGGGATTTAAAAGCCATTTTGGGACGCTCCTTATAAAAAAGACAAGAGAAAAGAGTTGTCATCCTATGGGCCCAACAATGGTCTATTGTTTAAAAAAAAGGCAGGTCAAGTTTTCTGGCCCATGTTGGGCTGTTGTAACTATAAAACAAAGTGAAGGTATTTTAGGCCCAATTAGGCTGTGAGCTTTGAGAAAAAAAAGATATCGTACAAAAAAATGTACGACAAAAAATGAAAGGAAAAGTCAGAAAAAAGAGGAGACAGCTTTAAGAAAAGAGAGAAATTGTCGAGAAAAATTTTGAGATTGTTTTTTTTGTTATTTCCCTATCTTTGGGTCTTCTCCCAACTCGGTTAATGTCATTTATTCTGACCAGTGTGGAAGAAAAGGGGTGTACTATGTAGAGTTCTACAAGAAAAATTCAAACTCTCTAGTTCAGATTCAGACATCCAGATTTCATATTCCATCGTTTGATGCGCACATGTCTACGATTATTATTTGAGGGGTCATCATCTTTGATTTGGACTCAGGGTTTTCATCCATAATGGAGTCCAGAATAGATATCTCATTCTATGAACCGGTATGGGAGAGACACAGTTGTTTGACGAGGAGACTTTCAGGCTCCACTCTCCAATGTTCATGAACTCCGGTACTAGATCCTTCCAAAGTTCCTATGAGAGAGAACCTACTTCAAGGTCTCTATGAGAGAGGCCCATCTTCAAAGATCTATGTATGGATAATTAACAATGTTTTTTGTTTGGCCCTTCAGAGATGGAGTAGTTGTCCACATGATGAGTAGCCTTCTCTATGTGACGGGCCAGAATACTCCGACGATGAGACTCATTCCAGTTTCAATGACTCTGATAGAAGCAGATAGCGCACATTCTCCGACGAGGAGACCTCGTTGAGTTCACACTCAATCCCTTTAGTTCCTCCTCACCAGCACGACATGAGAAGCAACGTCCTCAATAGACAGCCAATAGAGTACACATTGAGTTGATATTGCTTATAGTGTCTTGTATTGTGAGTAAATGATTTCTTTCTGTTTGTCCAAGCTGAGCATTGCATGCTCCAGCTTGAGGGGGAGTGTTAGAGTATGTGTCAGCAGGTGGGTAATTGGATTTCCAGAGTCCAATTACTATGCCTCTTATGTTTAGTCCCACATCGGTTATTTGTGGGACTTGGAGATTCAATGGGGTTTATATAAGAAGCCTCACACCCAATGTAACCTTTGAGATTCAATGGGGGCTATACCTCTTGGAGATTTAATAGGGGCTACACAAGATTCAATGGGGGCATTCTCCTGTGGTTTTGTCCCGCTACTTATGGAGTTGGGTTCCACGTAAAATCTCGTTGTTCTTCCATTATATTATATTTCTTTATCTCCGATATGCTTCCGCACGATCGTTTTCTACAAGTCACATATTGCTTATTGGTGAGACTTAATTGTGTAGATGGGGTTTTATATTGAGTCGCACACCCCTTGTACTCACTGTGAAATGTTGAGAGTTATCTTGTATTTACTTATTTATTCTATCTCTATTATATAATTTGCCCTCTAGGATTTCTCCTCCTTCTATAAAAGTACCATATGACTTTCACACTAAATAAGTCATAATTATTCTTTCTATGTAGTATCAGAGCGACGGTCCTAGGCCAGAGCCTGAGCCTACGAGCCCCTGTCCACCACCGCCGGCATCTCTCCTTTGCACGGCGGCTCTTCCTGGCGTTGCCTCTCATGTTGTCACTTAGTCCTACCACTGTCGTTCAGTCCTAGTGATGGTCTAGGGCTCTGTATGAATCCATCCAAGGCCTCTATCGGCACTTCGAGCGGGTCCTGCTGTCGTCCGACCCTAGCGCTAGACTAGGGCTTCATGCGGCCATAGCCACTGTCACCGCCGACCCTCTGAGCGGGTCCAACGTCCCCATTTGGACTTCTACCATTACCCTAGTTCCATAAACACTATTTTCTAAAGAATGCTTTCGCCTTACTAACCCCCATGCATATCATTTCTTGTAATGATGATGCAATCAACATACACTAAAATAGTGACAATACCTTGTGGTGTCATGTGTACGAAGAGTAAGCAGTGAGCAGTCGATTTATTGAAGTTGTGATGCTCTATCAAGTCTGAAAGCTGATGGAACCATGGTTTCAAACTTTGCTTAAGACCATAAATAGCCTTATGGATCTTGCATATCTTATAGTACTAGCCCCTATACTGAACCTAGGTGGTTGTTACATATAGACTTCCTACTACAGGTCTCCATACAGAAAGACATTCTCGACATCTAGTTGACAAAGCTTCCATTCTCTCACCACTACAACTTAATGAAGACTATGATGAGTGGAGTGACGAGCCACATGAAGTACCTTGTTAGTCCACCCCATATGTATGAATGAAACCTCTTGCCACAAGTCTGGCTTCTAACAATCAACATTGCTATCCACTCAATGCTTTATTGGGACTACCATAGAAGCTCTTGCAAGGGAAAAACCAAGGTCCAAGTGCCTTTGGATTGTAATGCAACAACCTCTTCTTCTATAACGTCACACGCCATTGACCGTCATGTAGCGCATTCTCGTATGTGCATGGAATTGTAACAGTAGACAATCCTAACACAAACTTTTTGTAGTAATCTAAGAGACGATCAAGAAAAACATGTCCTAAAATAGGGATATGGCACATGAACGATGCCTATTCTGAAGAGCGATAGGCTGGTTCAGATCCTCTAATGGATCCATAGAATAATTTTGTTGAACAAAAATCTTACGATTGGCCGTACTATCCTCCTGCATATTCTCTTGTTCAACAGAAACATCAGTGGAATCCTAGTGCTCAGTAATTACCTGGGGCGTGTTAGATGATCGATAGAGAAACATCAACAATCTGTGTCGACTTAGACCCCGGTATCCTAGTCTCCTACAGTAAATCTGTAGCATAATTTCTTTAAGACATAAATAGGCCTCGTCTGGACTAGGCTATTTCAATCCTAAGGAAGTATCCCAGGGGTCCCTGATCTTTGATTACAAATTGCTCTGTTAGTTGCTTCTTAACTGTGAAAATGAGAAAAGATTAATTGTGTTCCATTGTGATCCTTGGGCTCTCTTATATAGTAGAAAGGCCCTACATGAGGATTACATAAAGTAGACAAAGAGGGACTAATAAAAAACAATTATCTCAACACTCTCCCTTAAGCTGGAGCATATATACGTATCATGCTCAGCTTGGAACAACAATGATGGAATGGGCCTCTTGCGAGTGCTTTGGTGAACATATCTGCAGTTTGATCTCCTGAAGTAACACGAGAATTAGAGATAAATCCCTTCTGAATAATATCTCGAATATAGTGACCGTCTACCTCGATGTACTTGGTTCTTTCATGGAAGGCCGGATTATTGGCTATAAACAGGGTGGCATGGTTGTCGCATTGAAGGTGCATAGGAGTGGCACCTCAATAGTCAGGTCAGTCAAGACGGATCTGACCCACATCATCTCTATGCTACCTTGTATCATAGCTCTATATTTTGATTTGGCACTAGATCTAGCAACAACCATTTGTTTCTTACTCTTCCATGGAATAAGTGAACTCCCTATAAAGACAGCGAAGCCTGAGGTAGACTTCTTGTCTTTGGGGCATCCTGCGTAATCTGCATCAGCACATGTTGTAACTGTTGGGAGGAAAAAGAGTTGTTGTTTATTCCAAAGAACCCTAGGCTCTCTTATATAGGGATGACCCATGGGTAAATTACATAAGATGGAACAAAGAAAATAAAAAAAGCATAAAAGATACACCGGCTACATAATTCTCTCTACACTCCCCCTCAAGATGGAGCATAGATATCAATCATGCTCAGCTTGGAAGTACACATCTGGAATGGTCCTCTGAGCAATGGCTTGGTGAAGATATCGGCAGTCTGCTCTCCTGAACTGACATGTGAAATAGAAATCAGGCCCTTCTGGATCATGTCTCTAGTGTAGTGGCAATCTACTTCAATATGTTTAGTTCTTTCATGAAAGGAAGAATTATTGGCAATGAACAACGCGGCTTGATTATCACACTGTAGCTGCATGGGTAGAGGAACGTCTATATGCAAGTCCTCTAGTACAGCTCGAACCCACATCATCTCCGTACTTGCTTGTGCCGTGGCCCTATACTCAGATTCAGCACTGGATCTAGCCACAATTGTTTGTTTCTTGCTTTTCCAAGAAATTAGAGAGCTACCTACAAACACTGCAAAGCCTGAAGTAGACTTCCGATCCTTAAGGCATCCTGCATAATCAGCATCCGCACCTGCCGAGATAGATAAATTTGTTTCCTTTCTAAACAACAACCTTGTGCCTGTAGACGACTTTAGATACCTGAGTATCATATATATGGCATCCATATGTACCTGTCTCGGTTGTTCCATAAACTGATTTACCCGACTGACTGCAAAGGCAATATCAGGTCGAGTTATAGTGATGTAAAGAAGCTTACTCACTATTTCTCTATACCTTCTCCCATCTACTTCCTCTGATCATTATCTTATAATTTCATGTTAGGGTCCATAGGAATAGTAGAAGGCATAGATCTAACCATGCTCGTCTCGATAAGCATATTTGTAATATATTTCCTTTTGGTCATCACAAGACCCTGTGCATTCCTGGAAAACTCCAACCCCAGAAAGTATCATAGTGTACCAAGATCCTTCGTAACAAATTGACGGCCCAAAAATGCTTTTATCATCTTTATCCCCTAAGTATCATCTCTTGTAACCAAAATATCATGAACATACACCATGATGACAACCGTACCTCGAGTAGTCTTCTGAAAGGACAATGAATGATCCTCATTGGATCCCTTGAATCCCTGTTGTTCAATTAGATGGGAAAGCTTCTGAAACCATGTCCTTGGGCTCTGTTTAAGGCCATATGTTGCCTTATGAAGTCTGCACACCATATGATTCTCCCCCTCAGCAGCAAACCCCGAAGGCTGCTGCATGTAGACTTCTTCCTGCAGATCGCCATACAAAAATGCATTCTTAACATCAAGTTGGAACTAGGACCAATCACGTACCACGACGACTGACAGTAGAATACGAAGAGTGGAATGACGGGCAACTGGAGAGAAGGTATCCATATAATCCACGACATATGTCTGAGTAAAACCTTGCACCACTGGCCTTGCTTTGTAATGATCAAGGCTACCATCTGCATGATACTTGACAGTGAAAACCCATTTGCAGCTAACAACAGATGCTCCTGAGGGAGCTGGAACCAAGCTCCATGTACCCTGTGACTGTAGGGCAGCCATCTCCTCCTCCATGGCAGAACGCCAGCAATCAATTTTCAACGCATCTTGATAATTTCGTGGGATCTCCACAGAAGACAAAGCCACTGCAAACCTTGAAAGTCCCCTGTGAGGCGATGAAAGGAGACCTGGGAGGCAAGGGGATACGAAGCACAACTGCGTTTCTGCTTTCTTATAGCAATCGGGATATCCAGATCATTAACCACAGTACTCGTCGGTTCATATTCCTCCTGCAATGATGAACCCTGCACATGCACACTATTCGGCCCATCATTAGTATTAACATCTGGACATAATTGAGGCGTGATGGATGATTGACGTGCATCATGAACAAGACCTGATCGACGTGTATAAAATTTTGGTAATGACGAGATAGGAGGTTTTGGTGGTGGTGGCGGTGATGTTGGCGTGACTTGAGGAACTGGAATGGACATTGGTGGACTCACGGTAGGAGGGACATAGACCTCATCATTAGATGTGTTTGAGGCCAATCTGTCACCTGCAGGAGAAAAGTACATAACAGACTCAAAGAATGTAACATCAGCACTGGAAAAATATTTCCTGTTTACAGGATCATAGCAACGGTATCCCTTCTAAGTTCGAGAGTAACCCACAAAGACACATTTGACAGCTCTAGGCAAGAGCTTGTCAAGACCTGGAGATAACTGATGAACAAAAGCAACAACACCAAAAACACGAGGAGTGAGTGAGAATAATTCCTTATCTGGAAAAACAACAAAAAGAGGAATTTTCTCACCAAGTACCGAGGACAGCATACGATTGACCAGATAACATGCTGTAAGAACGACATCTCCCCAAAAAGAAATAAGAGCACAACTCTGGATGAGTAGAGTTCGAGTAATGTCAAGAAGATGACGATGTTTTCTCTCAGCGACTCCTTTTTGTTGAGAGGTGTACGCACATGTGGTTTGATGAATAATGCCTCTTGATGAAAAATATTGGGAGAGAGAGCGAGTGCAAAATTCCAAAGCATTATCAGTACGAATATATTTCACATGGGATGAAAAAACATTTTGCACTTCATTGATAAGATTTCTGATAATATCACCTGCTTCAGATTTATTCTTTAATAGGAAAACCCAAGACAAACAAGAGAAATCATCAACCACTACAAGATAAAACCTGTCCCTGGTGATCAGGGACACGACTGGGACCCCAAATATCGACATGAAGTAATTCAAAAGGGGAGCTACTGCTCCAACTTTGACGACTAGGGAAGCTAGCTCTGTGGTACTTCCTTAACTGACAAGCTTCGCACCAGAAGGAAGAACTCGGAGAGATCTGAGGCAAGAGATGATGCATCTTCTGAAGGGGAAGGTGACCAAAGCATAGATGCCATGTATAGGGAGAGACAGATCCAGCTACATGAGAAGAGACTCCAGCATATGAACTCAGGTTCAGACGATAAAGACCATCTAGCTCAGAGCCACAGCCAATCACCCTGCCCGTTAGAATGTCCTGAAATATAAGAGAAGATGGGTTAAATATAGCGCGACAGTGCAAATACTTTGTAATCTGACTAATAGAAGTAAGTTCATTGAGAAATCAGGGGCATGCAAGACATTCTTTAGATGCATGGAAGATGACAAAATAACCTCCCCTGTCCAACAAAGGGTGAATGAATCCCATTAGCTATTACCACTTACCGCCCTGGTGGAATCTCCTTGTCTGACACAAGTCTGTCTCTGTCGTGACAGAGATGGTGCGTGGCACCAGAGTCCATGATCCAATCTGAGACATCCGCACTATAACATGTGGTAAAAGCACAAGCACTACCGGAGGTGCTAGCCGTGGAAGGAGTACTGGCAGAAGTTGACGCAGCAATATTCGAAGGGCCTCCAGGAGAATCTGTAGAAACAGGAGGCATAATATCGCGTAATCTAGCAACTAGCTCCTCAAACCTCTGATCCGTAGTAGATGCTGACGGGGATGCAACATGTTCTGCTACTCGCGCCGAGGCTGGAAATCCATGCTTAGAATAATATGTATCCTCAGAGTGGCCTGTACGGTGACAAAAAGTGCAGGGTTGACGAAACCGACCACCTCGACCTTGAGTTCCACGGCCACGGAATGAAGAAGACGAACCACCTCTCCCTCTGGAAGCAGCCATCGCCGAGGGGGGTGGTGTAAAAGCACTGGATGAGACAGAGATGCGGCTAAGCCTCCGGTAGACCTCATCCATAGGAGGAATGATAGCATTGGCAAGTATCTGTGATCGGGCAGCGTCATATTCGGGATCAAGGGCCGCAAGCAGGACTCCTACCATGGTAGCATTCCGAAATGTCTTCTGCTGCTCGGGTGTGGCCGTGGGAGGAATAGATGTAGAGTTTCTCAAACATCCCCCTCATGGATGTATACAAGGAGTGAAGTGGTCGCCCATTCTGCTTCATTGTGAATATATCGTGTTGAAGTTGTAACATCTTGGTCTCATTTCGCACCTGTGAATATGTCGCCTCCAGTATGTCCCACATCGCCTTAGCGGTGGGCTGATGGAGGACATCACTAGCAATCTCCATCGACAAAGTGCCTGACAACCAGACCTTGGCATATGAATCATCAGCCTACCAGGAGGCATAGTTCCCAGTCTTCTCTGTCAGCTCTTCCTCTGTAAGAATATACTTCTTACCATTCGACTTCATGAGGCTCATGAACTGCATCGCCCAGAGCTCGTAGTTCGTCCCATCCATCTTGACTATTGACGCGGGACCTTTGAACGCGCCTATGGAGGGCATATCGACTTTGTTTTCTGACATATCACCGGAGACGAAGAATTAGGGCTTGTAGACGAAAGAACAAGTGTCTACATAAATTTCATAGGATTTGAGGGAGGGGGCTGCGGGACGGCGGGCGGGTAGCCGACGAGGCGACGGGACGTGGCTCCGGGAAGGAGGGGCGGAGTCGAGGAGGAGGGTTGCCGAGAAAGCGGGGGAGGGGGGCGGCGATTGTGGAAAAAAGAGCCTAGGGTTTTGGCTCTGATACCATGTTGGGAGAAAAAGAGTTGTTGTTTATTCCAAGGAACCCTAGGCTCTCTTATATAGAGACGACCCATGGGTAAATTATATAAGATGGAACAGAGAAAATAAAAAAGCATAAAAGATACACCTACTACATAATTCTCTCTACAGTTACTGTAAGGGATGTATCTCTACTGAACAAGAGTCCTGCACCTGAAGAAGTCTTCAAATATCTCAAAATCATGTATCTAATATCCATATGTATCTGCCTAGGATGCTCCATAAACTGAATACCAATGCTCACTACAAATGATATATCAGTTCTAGTAATGGTGACATATAACAGCTTCACCATAAGCTCTTTATATCATCTCTTATCAACCTCCTCAGTGTCATCATCATAGAGTTTAACATTCCGATTCATAGGAGCAGTAGCAGCCTTGCATCATGTCATATTCGTCTCATCTAGGAGATCAGTAACATACTTCCTTTGCATCATCACCATGCCATATTGGTTCCTCGCAAATTCGAGGCCACGAAAATAATGAAGATTGCCAAGGTCCTTGGTCACATTCTGTTGTCCAAGGAAGTCCTTAGCTACCTGAATACCCTGCTTATCATCCCTGGTAACAATGATGTCATCCACATAAACTAAAATAGCAACAGTACCTCTTTGTGATCTCTAAACGAAAAGAGAGTGATCTGCAATCGATCTGACAAATCCATGTTGCTCAATCAACTTATAGAGCTTCTAGAACCAAGCCCTCGGACTCTGCTTAAGGCCATAAATAGCTTTGTGAAGTCTATAAACCATATGAGACTCACCCTTAGGAGCAAAACCTGGTGGTTGTTGCATGTAGACTCCCTCCTACAAGTCACCATACAAGAAGACATTCTTGACATCTAGTTGAAAGAGAGGCCAATCACGTACCACAGCAACAGAAATAAGAATCCTCCATGTAGAATATCGAGCGACAGGAGAAAACGTATCATGATAGTCCACCCCATATGTCTGGGTGAACCCTTGAGCAACAAGTCTGACCTTGTATCTATCCACGCTACCATCTGCACGATGTTTCACCGTAAACACCCACTTGCTCCCAACAACAGATATAACAGGTGGAGCAGGAACAACACTCCATATCCCACGAGACTGTAACGCAACTATCTCTTCCTCCATAGCAAGGCACCATGGATTAATTTGTAATGCCTCCTGATATGTTCGTGGTATGTTTACAGTAGATTGTCCAACAACAAACCTCTGAAACTCCTATGAGAAACGCGCAAGAGAAACATTGGAAGTAAGAGGGTGCGTAGCTCATGTACACCTCTGCTTCCGTAAAGCAATAGACACGTGAAGGTCCTCAACCTCCTCAGTAACCAAGACAGGAACATCTATAGACACATGCTCATCTTGTTGTAAATATAAATCACTAGTGCCATCAGTAGAAACCAAGTGCTCAGAACATACATGGGGTGTGCTAGATGATGGAGGAGGCTCATGAGCAAGAGG
The DNA here is from genome assembly GCA_037367405.1 of Ottelia alismoides. Taxonomy (NCBI): domain Eukaryota; kingdom Viridiplantae; phylum Streptophyta; class Magnoliopsida; order Alismatales; family Hydrocharitaceae; genus Ottelia; species Ottelia alismoides. The sequence goes on from JAZKJV010008266.1 coordinate 332,468, forward strand.
TCGGCGTGTGTAAACCTGTGGTAAAAAGATGGAGGTTGTTGGTGAAGGTGGTGGAGGAAGAGGTAGTGGTGATGATGGTCGTGGTGGCGATGGAGTGAGAGGTGTAGGAGTCATAGGTGTGATAAACAAAACCGGAGATATAGGCATGTATACCTCTTCTCCAGAATCCAAAGGAATCAACATGTCACATGTTGGAGAGAGAAAAACATAATAGACTCAAAGAAAGTGACATTCGCACTAACGTAATACTTTCATCGAACAGGATCAAAACAACAGTATCCCTTTGAGTCTTGGAATACCCCACAAAGACACATTTGATATCTATAGGAGAGAACTTGATGAACAATGGCAACTGACCCAAACACACGAGGAGTGAACGAGAAAAGATCCTTTTCAAGAAACGTAATTAAGAATAGAATCTTCCCTTCCAGCATAGATGAGGGCATATGATTCACCAGGTAGCAAGCAGTTAGAACTGCATCTCCCCAATAGGAATGAGAAGCACGACTCTGAATTAAGAGGGTTTTGGTGACATCCAAAAGGTGATGCTTGCGTTCAACCACCCTGTTTTGTTGGGATGTATACGCATATGAAGTTTGATGTACACTACCAAGAGTTTTGAAGAACTGTGAGAGTTGTAAGCTACGGAATTCTAGTGCATTGTCAGAAGAAATATATTTGATATTTACAAAAAAAACATTCTTTATTTCTTTAATAAAAGACTGAATAACAGGACCAACATCAGACTTATTCTTAAGTAGAAATATCCAAGATATTTTGGAAAAGTTGTCAATAGAAACAAGGTAAAATATATCCTTGATGGTCTGGGACACAACTCGGACTCCAAATATCGAGATAGATCAATTCAAAAATACTATGACTACTACGACCCTGGCGACTCCGAAAAGTAGATCGGTGTTGCCTCTCAAGCTGGCAAGCCTCGGACTAGAGGGTAGAGCGATAAGAAATATGAGAAAGGATGTGATACAGCTTTTGCAGAGGAAGGTGACCAATCTGAAGATGTAACATATAAGGGGAGACCGAGCCAATGTGAATGGTCGAAGCACCAGTATATGGGGACTGGACCAGTCTATAGAGACCTCCTTGCTCATTGCCAAATTCAATTACCCTGCTCGTAAGAATGTCCTGAAACATAAGATAAGACGGATCAAATATGGCATGATAATGTAAGTCTTTGATGATTTGACTAATAGACAGTAAATTCATAGAAAATCAGGAGCATAAAGAACCTTCTGTAAACACATTGCCGAAGTCAATTTCACCTCCCCTACCCAGTAGGAGAGTGGGTCCCATCTGCTATAACTACATATCTGCCTGGCTATATCGATTTGTATGCACTAAACTGCCTCCTATCACCACAGAGATGGTGTGAAGCTCTTGAATCCATAATTCGTTCTGACAATTCTGCTTTGTAACAGCTAGTAAAAGCATATGTTGTACCTGATGTGGTGGCAGATGCTCAGGCAGATACCTCTAACGATCATGAAGGAGCAGTAAATGTCCCAAGTGAATGCATAATCTCTCTCAATCGTGCCACAAGCTCATCAAGCCTCTAATCAGATGTCAGAGGAAGAGCACCAATTGGTTTACTCTGCTCTGCGCACGAGCTGAAGCAAGAAAGCCATGCTTGGAGTAGCATGTATCCTCAGAATAACCTAGTATGTAGTAGTAAATGCACGGCTGACGAGGTCGACTATCCTCTCCCGTGCCACGAGTACCACGCTCATGATACTGCATAGAACTCCCTTTACCACGAGATGCGACCATAGTTGAGGAGGTATATGATTGATGAGTAGCACCACCATGTATTATAAGGAGCCTATTCAATCTATAGCATGCCTCCATTAGAGGTATAGTGGCATCAGTAAGGATCTGTGATTGAGTTGCATCATATTCAGGATCAAGTGCTGCTAGAAATACTCTAGTCATCACCGAATCCCTGTAAGGCTTGAGCTATTCCGGCGAAGCAGTTAAGGGAATGAAACCATGTAGCTTCTTATCCGTACCCTTGAGTGAAGTGTAAAGGGTATGAAGAGGACATCTGTTATGCTTAGATGTGAAGATATCATGCTAAAGTTGTAGCATCTTTGACTCATTCTTCGTCTGCAAGTAAGTAGCAGCGAGGATGTCCCGCATCGCCTTCACGATGGATTGACTCCGAATATCATTGGCTATCTGTACGGATACTTCACGGACAGCCAGACATGCATATATGTGTCATCTGCCTCCCATGAGGCATTAACCCCAGTCTTATCGATTGGTTTGTCCTGCGTCAGAATGTACGTCTTGTCATTGCACTACATTACGCTGATGAATTGCATAGCCCATAATTCATAATTATTCCCATCAATTTTGACAAAGGGTGTCGGACCTTTGAAGGCACCCAAGGATGGGACGTCGACTTTGGAGGCGACGATATTGTCTGACATGATGACGGCTGCTACGTAGACTGGGGTTGTAAACAAGGATAACAGGCATGCAGGAAGTTATTGTAGATGTAGACTCATACCACAACATCGTCCATCTGTTAGAGGCTTCTCCAGGTAACTAGGATGGTTTAGATGATCAAACAACACCCTAAAACCCTAAAATCAGATTGAACAGTGAATCAAATCGCTCTTGGGAGTGATTTTCAGACCTCAACAGATGTCGAAGAGGACCTCTAGGGTGCCACAACGATTGCAACCACTCGAAAGGGGAGGGAAAACCCCTTGGTGGTGGCGCTAGGAGGCCGCTACTGATGTGGTCTCACGACTACAGTAGCAGTCGTCGCAGTGATGTTGTTGTGCAACACCTGCGGCGGTGGTGGCCTACGGCTGCTGCTGCTACCAAATCGAAAGGGAACGAGTCCCATTAGGGTTTTTTGGTGGGTAAGGGCGTCTAGGCATGGCCTACGGCTGCTGCTGCTACCAAATCGAAAGGGAACAATTCCTTTTCATTCTTCTAAAAGAATAAGAAATTATTTAAAGATGACGTCGAGAGACCCAGGCTAACTAAGACTTATGATAATTTCTAAAACCAAGCTTGAGTGCTATGTTTGAGCCCATAGATGGCTTTTCTAGTGTACATATTATCTAAAACTCCCTTTTGAGCCTCAAAGTCGAGATATTATTGCATGTATACCACCGAAAAGCATCCTTCACATCAAGTTGTTGCAGGGGCCAATCACGTGTACGGCCATAGGCGTAAGAATCTGTACTATAGAGAAATGGGAGACCAAGAAGAATGTGTCAAAGAAGTGGCCATTGTATATCTGTGTAAACCTTTGGTGACCAATTGAGCCTTATCTCGACAAAAAAAAATCCATCCACCTTGTTATAACTGGGTGGATCAACTAGATTCCATATCACGTAAGAGAAGACCAATCATCTCTACCTCCATTGCAAGTTGTCATCTAGAGTCATGAAATGCCTCGTTTGATTAGGAGTGATATCTATGTTGGTTAAAGCCTCGACAAACCATTTGAAAACAATTTGAGATCGGAGAAAGACATAGCAGTTGAAATGATGTTTGATACAATGTTTCATCCCCTTTCTTAGAGCTATGAGGAAATCTATTTCATCTTGGTTGTCTAATGATCTTTTCACTATATCTATGGAGGGAGAAATATTGTTAGTCTGTAAAGCCTCAGATAAAGGACTTACCTTTAAAAAAGGTGGTGTTACCTTAGAAGGGGGTATCTCTGCTCAATAGTGAATCTTGTACCAATCATCTTGTGGAATGGGAGTGGGAATAGGTGCAGATTCAAGATAAAAGGAGATGGAGATGCATGAGTGCCAATCCTGGAATAAAATAGAAGTGATTCAAGGAAGGTAATGCTTGCACTAATATAATTCCTCCTTGAAATTGGATCATAACAGTGATATACAGTGTTGCAAAAGTCGCCCGACTGGCCCGACTAGTAGGTTCGACTAGTCTAGTCAGTGGGGTGGCCGATCGAGTACCGATTAATTCCGATTAGGTATGCTAATCGATCAATTTTTGCTTGGAGATACCATATTTTTTTAATGTTTTGCTTTTTTATAAGCAAACTTATTATAATATGCTTAATATTTTATTTAATTTTCAATGACTTCTTTTATTTATTATGGTAGTATAAAAATGTACAAAATCTATGTAAATATATGTATAAAAATGAGTTATATATTTAAAATAATCATAAAATTCAAAGCCGATTAAAGTTTGACTAAATCCGATTAGTCGCCTGACTGCCGATTAATCCTTAGTCAGTGACCCAACCGATCGAGTACCGGACTACGGACTTTTGCAACCTTGGTGATATATGTTCTGATTTTTGGTAGACCCTAAAAACACTACCTTGGATGCCAATTTGTCCCTACTAGGGGCCAAGAATGTGAACAAAGGTTACATGGAACACTCTCTTTCCTAGGTAGAGGACCTTAATAGGAACTTCCTCATCAATGGAGGTAGAGGTCATGAAATTTATAAGAAAAGTATCAGTATGGATTGCATCCCCTCGGTATGTAGGTGGAACGTAATAGTGTAGAAGCAAATTTTGAACATTACAAAGAATGTGTTGATATTTTATTTCGGCAATCCTATATGAACATAAGTGGTCTGATCTATAATTAGTCCCTTGGTGGACATGCAATTCATAAGAAAAGTAGCAGTATGGATTGCATCCCTCGTATGTAGGTGGAACGTGATAGTGTAGAAGCAAATTTTGAACAATACGAAGAATGTGTTGATATTTTATTTCGGCAATCCTATATGAGCATAAGTGGTCTGAAGTACAATTAGTCCCTTAGTGGACAGAGAAAACGGCATGTCATGTGAAAGGAATTCTTTAGCATCTTCAAAACGAAGACTTAAGTTTTTACACTGGTACTGTTGAGAGAATTCTATATCTTTGTCTTTATTTTATATTTCTTCATATTTTTCGTCTTCTTATGTAATTTCTCCCTAAAGCATTTCTCCTATGTAAGAGGGTTCTAGAGCTACGTGGAATATAACTTTTCTTTTCACACCTTCCACATGGTATCAGAGCGACGATCTTAGACCAGAGCCTATGACCTAACCCTAGCCCCTCCCCACCGAAAATCGCCTCTCCTCGCAAGAAGCCACCATCGCCGCGTGCGGGTGGTCGTGTCGCGCGCGCCACCGCCCCTCACGGGTTGCTGCCGCTCGGGCTCCCCTCGTGGGGGCTCTCGCTGGTTGTCGCCGCCCCACTCAGGCTTCCGCAGCCTCTCGCGGCTCGCTCATCTCAGGTTGTTGCCGCCTCTCGGGCTGCTGCCACCGCTCCTTGTAGGTTGCCGTCACGCATGGGTTTCTCCTGCCCTTGTTGCTACCATTCATTTCGATTTAGATCCGCTCATGGGCCTCTAGAGTGTGGCGTGATCATCTAAAAACACCCTAGTTACCCAAAGGCGTCTTTAAAGAATGGAAGAGATTGTGGTATGAGTCTACACCCACAACCATCTTCTTATTTGTCAGTGTAGACACAAGTCTTATATGGTTGCAGTCCCAGTCTTGGTGATAGTTGTCATCATGGTTGACAACAAAGTTGATGTTCCATTCCTGGGCCTTGAAAGGTCCAACCCCCATCGTCAAGATGGATGGAACAAACTATGAACTGTGGCCATGCAGTTCATGAGTCTGATGCAATGTAATGGCAAGAGGCACATCCTAACAGTGGAGGAGCCAAGTGACAAGACTGAGATAAATGCCTTATGGGAGGGAGACGATGCCTATGCACGTGTATGGCTATCTAGGACTATGTCTTCAGAGATAGCAAATGATATATTTGAGTCAGCCTACTGCAAAGGTTATGTGGGACATTCTCGCTGTGACGTACTCTCTAGCGAAGAATGAGTCGAAGATATTGCAGCTTCAGCATGATATATTTACATATAAGCAGAATGGTCGACCCTTCCATACACTCCACTTCTTTAAGGGCATGTTTGAGAAGCTACACGACTACATTCCCTTGACTGCTACCCCAGAGCATCTTAAGGCTTACATAGACTTGTGATTGACTGGGATTTTTCTAGCGGCCCTTGATCCTGAATATGACTCAGCTCGCGCCCAGATTCTTACAGATGCTACCATACCTCGGAATGGAGGAGCCATACCGAAGACTGAGTAGGTTATCTATATCCTCTGATGGTAATGTACAGTCTCAGACATTATCAGCCATGGCCGCATCTCGTGGTAGGTGGAACCCTACTCCGTATCATGGTAGGGGAGGATCTTACCTTGGCAGAGGAGGGGTGGCCGACCCCGCCAGTCGTGCATCTTCTGCCACAGGATTGGTCACTCTGAGGAAACCTGCTATTCTAAGCATGGGTTTCCTGTTTCTGCTAGAGGTTGTTGAACAGACTCGACAGGTAGGGGATCCTTCTCATGTTGCTGATCAGAGATTTGACAAACTTGTTGCCAGACTCAGAGAGATCATGCCTACTCCTGGACCATCTAGCTCTCCCTCAAGATCATCAGAGGTAGTTGTTTATGTTGTTGCGTCTTCATCAAGTATAGCATATGCCTTCACTAGTTGTTACAGGGTAGATTTTGTCAAAATGGATTATGGACTCAGGTGCATCCCAATCACCTCTGTGGTGACAGAAGTCAGTTTAGTGCTTTCAGTTCATCTCAGCCTTGGGCGATCTGTTGTGATAGCAGATGGGACACATTCTCCCATTACTAGTCAGAGGGAACTGCAGCTAACTCCTGCAATGAGACTTCAGAATGGTCCTTTATGTTCATGAGTTTCCAATGATGTTATTATCTGTTAGTCAAATCACCAAGGACTTGCAATTGTCGTGCCATTTTGATCCGTCTGCTCTTGTGTTTCAGGACACTCTAACGGGCAGGGTGATTGGTATTGGTCGTGAACAAGGAGGTCTATACATACTAGTGCAATCTCCTTATGCAGGTGCTTCTTCCATTGGCACTGGGTCTGCATCTCCTTACATGTGGCATCTTCATTTTGATCATCTTCCTCTGCAAAAGCTGTGTCATGTTCTTCCTTAGATTTCCCCTTGCTCTACCTTTTAGTGTGAGGCCTGCCAGCTTGGGAAGCATCATTGGTCTACATTCCAGAGTCGTCAGGGTCGAAGTAGTTATGGACTGTTTGAGTTAGTTCATTTTCATATTTGGGGTCCTAGTCGTGTCCTTGATCATCAGGGGCATAGATTTTATCTCGTTATTGTTGATGAGTTTTTAAGGTTGTCATGGGTTTTTCTTCTTAAAAATAAGTTTGATGTTGGTCCTGTTATTCAGTCCTTGTTAATGAAATAAAGAACATTTTTTAGCAAAAATCAAGTATATACAGTCTGACAATGCTTTGGAGTTTTGTACTAATCAGCTTGCTACATTTCTTGCGTCTCATGGTATTGTCCATCAAACATCTTGTGCATATACTTCCCAACATAATGGGGTAGTTGAAAGAAAGCACCGACATCTTCTGGACGTTACAAGGACTCTTTTGATTCAGAGCCGTGCTTCTCATTCATATTGGGGGGATGCGGTTCTAACTGCTTGTTATCTTGTTAATCGCATGCCTTCTTCAGTTCTGGGAGAAAAGATCATGTTCTTGATTGCGTTTCCCGAGACGGATCTTTTTTCTCTCACACCTCGAGTATTTGGTTCGGTGGCTTTCGTTCATCAGATGTCCCCTGGTCTTGACAAGGTCTCTCCTAGAGCTGTCAAATGTGTGTTTGTTGGGTACTCCAAGACCCAAAAGGGATATTGTTGCTTCGACCCGGTTCGACGAAGGTACTATGTTAGTGCTGATGTAACCCTTTTTGAGTATATTATGTATTTCTCTCCTACAGGTGACAAGCTCATTTCTTCTGAAGATGGGGAAGAGGTCTATATGCCTCTACCTCTGATCTCTACTTTACCATCCTCAACACCTCCACCACCACCTCCTATGTCACCTCCGCCACCACTGACACTTTTTTCACCTCCATTTTTCCACAGATTTATCAGCGTCGACCTCGTGCTCATGTGCCTCACCAATCATCCAACACGCCTGAGGTATGTTCTGAGCATTTGAGTTCTTCTAATGGCAATGGTGATTTGCATGTACAACGTCAGGTGCAGGATGACCAAGATGCTCCATCTCCTATGATTACTGAAGATCTAAATGTGCCTAATGTTCTACAGAAGCTCATTGGTCTCATGGAAGAGTAAGAAACAAATTGTTGTGGCTCGATCCAGCGTTGAATCAGAATATAGGGCTATGTCTCAAGGGAGCACGAAAATGATGTGGGTCAAGTCCGTTCTGACTGATTTTGCAATTGAGGTGCATCTTCCAATGCACCTCAAATGTGATAATCAAGCAGCTCTTTTTCATAGCTAATAATCCAGCCTTCCATGAGAGAACAAAGCACATTGAAGTTGATTGTCATTATACCCGTGACTTGATCCAAAAGGGGTTTATTTCCACCTCCCATGTTGCTTCAGGAGTACAGATTGCAGACATGTTTACTAAGGCTCTCGCAAGGGGTCCTTTCCACCGTTGTTCCATGCTGAGCATGATAGACATATATGCTCCAGCTTGAGGGGGAGTGTTGAGAGAATTCTATATCTTGCTTTATTTATATTTCTCCTATTTTTCCGTCTTCTTTATGTAATTCCTCTCTAGAGCCTTTCTCCTATATAAGAGGGTTATAGGGCTACGTGGAATATAACTTTTCTTTTCACACCTTCAACAGGTATTGTTGCTGGAAAAGAGTAATCTATTTATTCCATAGAACCCCATGCTCTCTTATATAGAGAGGATCCATGGGTAAATTACTTAAGAGGTTATCAGAAAAGTAAAAATAGAATAAACGATACACCGACTACATAATTATCTCGACACTCCCCCTCAAGATGGAGCATAGATATCAATCATGCTCAGCTTGGAAGAACATCTCTGGAACGGTCCTCTGAGCAATGGCTTGGTGAAGATGTCGGCAGTCTGCTCCCCTGAACTAACATGTGAAGTAGAAACCAGGCCCTTCTGGATCATATCTCTAGTACTGGCAGTCTACCTCAATATGTTTTGTTCGTTCATGAAATGCCGGATTATTGGCAATGAACAAAGCAGCTTGGTTGTCACATTCTAGCAGCATGGGTAGAGGCACATCTATATGCAAGTCTTCTAGTACAGCTCGAACCCACATCATCTCCATGCTTGCTTGTGCCATGGCTCTATATTCAGATTCAGCACTAGATCTAGCCACAACAGTTTTATCTTGCTTTTCCAAGAAACCAGAGAGCTGCCTACAAAAACTGCAAAGCCTGAAGTAGACTTCCGATCCTTAGGGCATCCTGCATAGTCTGCATCCGCACATGTCGAAATTGATAAATCTTTGTCCTTTCTAAACAGCAATCCTGAGCCTAGAGATGACTTTAGATACCTTAGTATCATATATATGGCATCCATATGTATCTGTCTTGGTTGTTCCATGAACTGGCTCACTCGACTTACTGCAAAGGCAATATCAAGTCGAGTTATGGTGATGTAAAGAAGCTTACCCACCATTTCTCTATATCTTCTTCTGTCAACCTCCTCAGTATCGTTGTCATATAATTTCATACTTGGATCTGTAGGAGTACTCGAGGGTCTGCATCCAACCATGTACGTTTCAACCAGCAAATCTGTAATATATTTCCTTTGAGTCATTACAAGACCATGTGCATTCCCGGCAAACTCCAGCCCCAGAAAGTATCGTAGGGTACCAAGATCCTTCGTCACAAACTGACGGCCCAAAAATGCTTTTGTCATCTCTATCCCCTGAGCATCATCTCCTGTAACCAAAATATCATCAACATATACCATGATGACAATTGTACCTCTAGGAGTCTTCTAAATGAACAACGAGTAATATGCATTTAATCTTTCGAATCCCTGTCGTTCAATTAGATGGGAAAGCTTGAAACCACGCCCTTAGACTTTGTTTAAGGCTATATATTGCCTTGTGAAGTCTACACACCATATGATTCTCCCCAGCACCAAACCCCGATGGTTGTTGCATGTAGACTTCTTCCTGCAGATCGCCATACAAGAATGCATTCTTGACATCAAGTTGAAATATGGATCAGTCACGTACCACAGCAACAGACAGAAGAATGCGAAGAGTAGAGTGACCCATATGTTTGCGTGAAGCCTCTCGCCACAAGCCTTGCCTTGTACCTATCAAGGCTCCCATCTGCGTGGTACTTTACTATGAATACCCATTTGCAGCTAACAATAGATGCGCCTAAGGGAGCGGGAACCAAGCTCCATGTACCCCGTGACTGTAAAGCAGCCATTTCTTCTTCCATAGCCAACCGCCAGCAGTCAATCTTCATAGCATCCTGATAAGTTCGTGGTCTCCACGGAAGACAAGGCCACAACAAATCTCTGGAAAGTCCCCTGTGAGATGGTGAAAGGTAACCTGAGAAGTAAGGGGATATGACGCGCAAGTACGTTTCTGCTTCCGAATAGCAATAGGGACATCAAGATCATCATCCACTGTACTCGTCGGTGCACATTCCTCCTGCATAGAAGAATCCTGCACATGCACTCTATCTGACCCATTGTTAGTAATAGCATCTGAACATACCTGAGGCGTGCTGGATGATTGGCGTGCATCCTGAGCAGGAACTGACCGACGTGTATAGTATTTAGGTAGTGGCAGGATAGGTGGTTGTGGTGGTGGTGGAGGTAGTGATGGGGATGACGTTGGCGTGACAATCGGGACAGGAATGGATGGAGGTGGACTCAGACTAGGAGGAGGAGGAACATAGACGTCATCATTAGATGTGGAGGAAGCCAACCTGTCACCTACAGGTGAGAAGTACATAACTGACTCAAAAAATGTAACATCAGCACTGACGAAATATTTCTTGTTTACAGGATCATAACAACGGTAACCCTTCTGAGTCCTAGAGTAACCCATAAAGACACACTTGACAGCTCTAGGTGAGAGTTTGTCAAGTCCAGGAGACAACTGGTGAACAAAAGCAACAGCACCGAAGACACGAGCGGTAAGAAAAAATAATTCCTTGTCTGGAAAAATAACAGAGAGGAATTTTCTCACCAAGTATTGAATTTTCTCACCAAGTACCGAGGACGGCATACGATTCACAAGGTAACAGGCTTTAAGAACAGTATCCCCCCAAAAAGAGATAGGCGCACAACTCTGGATAAGTAGGGTTCGAGTAACATCAAGAAGATGGCGGTGTTTCCTCTCGGCAACTCCATTCTGTTGAGATGTGTAAGCACATGTAGTTTGATGAATAATACCTCTTGACCAAAAGAAATAGGAGAGAGAGCGAGTGCAAAATTCCAATGCATTGTCCGTACGAACATATTTAACATGATAGGAAAAAACATTCTACACTTCAATTATAAGACTTTTAATAACATCCCCTGCTTCAGATTTGTTCTTTAATAGAAAAACCCACGACATACAAGAGAAGTCATCAACTACTACAAAATAAAACATGTGTCCCTGATGATCAGGAACATGACTCGGACCCCAAATATCAACATGAAATAATTCAAACGGAGAGCTGCTGCTCCGACACTAACGACTAGGGAAGCTAGCTCGATGGTACTTTCCCAATTGACAGGCTTCACACCGAAAAGAAGAACTTGCAGAAATCTGAGGCAAGAGATGATGCATCTTTTAAAGCGGGAGGTGACCAAAGCGTAGATGCCTAGTGTATGGAGAGATTGATCCGGCTAAGTAGGAGGAGATGCCATCATAGGAATTCCGGACCAGATGATAGAGACCATCCTACTCAGAGCCACAGCCATTCACCATGCCCGTTAGTATGTCCTGAAATATAAGAGAAGATGGGTCAAATATAGCGCGACAGTGCAAATCCTTCGTAGTCTGATAATAAACAGTAGATTCATGGAAAAATCAGGGGCATGTAGAACATTCTGTAAATCCATGGACGATGACAAGGTACTCTTTCCCTGTCCAACGATGGGGGAATGAGTCCCATCAGCTTTGATCACTGACCGTCCTGGTGGAATGTCTTTGTATGACTCAAGTCTATCTCTGTCGCAACAAAGATGTTGTGTTGCGCCAGAGTCCATAATCCAATCTGAGATATTATGACGGGATGTAAAAGCAGAAGCACTACCTGAGGTGCTAGCAGAGGCAGAAGTATTAGCAGATGCTGAAGCAGCAATATCTGAAGAACCTCGTGGAGAACCTGTAGATGCTGGAGGCATAATATCGCGCAATCACGCCACGAGCTCCCCAAACTTGTGATCTAAAGTTGATGTCGACAGAGATGCAACTTGCTCGACTACGCGCGCCGATGCTGGAAACCCATATTTAGAATAGCATGTATCCTCAGAGTGACCTATGCGGTGGCAAAAAGTGCATGGTTGGCAAAAACGACCACCTCGACCACGAGGTCCACGTCTACGGAATGAAGACTGTCCACCTCTCCTTCGCGACACAGCCATCGCCGAAGGTGGTGGAGTAGAAGTACTGGAGGAGACAGAGATGCAGCTAAGCCTCCGGTAAACTTCCTCCATAGGAGGGATCGTAGTATCGACAAGTATCTGTGATTGAGCAGCCTCATATTCAGGATCAAGAGCTACGAGCAGTACCCCCACCATGGCAGCATTCGGGAAAGTCTTCTGCTGCTCAGGGGTGGCCGTGAGAGGTATAGTACTGTAGAGTTTCTCAAACATCCCCCGTAGGGATGTATACAAGGAATGTAGTAGCCGACCATTCTGCTTCATGGTGAAAATGTCATGTTGGAGCTGTAACATCTTCATCTTATTTCGCTCCTGCGAATAAGTGGCCGCCAGGATGTCATACATCGCCTTAGCGGTGGGTTGATGGAGAACATCATTTGCAATCTCCATCAACAACGTGCTTGAGAGCCAGACCGTGGTATATGAATCATCAGCCTCCCAGGAAGCATAGATACCAGTCTTCGCTGTCGGTTCTTCCTCGGTAAGGATGTACTTCTTACCGTTCGACTTCATGATGCTCATGAACTGCATCGTCCAGAGTTTGTAATTCGTCCCATCCATCTTGGCTATTGGCGTGGGACATTTGAACGTGCCTATGGAGGGCATATCGACTTTGTTTTCTGACATGTCGGCGGAGACGAAGAACTAGGATCCGTAGACCAAAAGAAAATTGTCTACATAAATTGTATATGATTTGAGTGTATATGTAGAACTACACCCTCAAATCCATGGAGAGAGAGAGGCCGGCGGAAGGGTAGGCGTCAGTGTTGGAGAGGGGAGCCCGGCGGTGGAGGGCCCCGACGGTGTTGAGGGAGGGCCCCAGCGGTGGAGGGAGACCCCCGACGAGGGAGGGAGGGCCCAGCGGCGGAGGGAGGGCCCCGGCGACGGGAGGAGGGGAGGGAGGCGGCGGCAGCGTCGAGAAGGAGGGAGAGAGGGGGGCGATGAGAAGGGTTAGGGTTTTAGGGTTAGGGTTTTGGCTCTGATACCATGTTGGTGGAAAAAAGTAATCTATTCATTCCATAGAACCCTAGGCTCTCTTATATAGAGAGGATCCATGGGTAAATTACATAAGAGGCTATCAGAAAAGTAAAAATAGAATGAACGATACACTGACTACATAATCATCTCGACAAGTACTACATTGAGTTTTTATTTTATTACTAAATCTGACTATAATAGAGTAGACATCAGACTATTTTCAGCGAAAAAAGTCCACACATTGGAGAAATTAGGGGTGCACACGGATCGGACAAAATCCATAATCCGATCTAATCCGATGTTATTGGATTGGATTGGTTTGGTTTTATCACTTTAACCGATCGGATTGGATTGGAATTTTTAAAATCTGTTAAAGTATGGATTGGATCGGATTATTATCAAAATCTGATCCGATCCAATCCGTTAACATATATTTATATATTTACATATATAAATATAATACATACATAACATCTATTTTCACCAATCCTTAATTTCCCATAAAGCCTTAATAATTTTCATTCATCACAATTTTTGTGGGATACAAGTCCTATTACCACACAGACCTCTTTCTCTTGAAAGCCAAATGCTAAATCTCAAAAATAATAAAATATGATTATAACTTGTAATGTTGTGAACCCTCTTTGACCATTCCACTCCAATTCCACCTCCCTATCATTTCACTCTCAACCGCCAATATCTAACTATTGTTCTCTCATACCTTGGTCCATTTTGATGCCTCCTCTCATGCACAACGATGTCCCCCTCAATTATAATAGTTCTCCCTCCCTTATAATGCCACATGTCTCACTCAATATCGTCCGTCTCTGGCACAATACCGTTTGCCCTAAGCACACTACAATAATCCGATACCCATTAAAAGAAAATAGAATCAAGAAGATTGCTTAGCACATGTATTTTTTATTCTTGACTATTTTGCTTGTTCCAGCTTGCAACCTTTCCCATGTATGAAAGTAGATTAGCTATATGTTGAGATGTACCATATCATGTAAGAACAAACAAACATACTTGAATTCTTTTTCATATTGAATTGATATATGGATTTGATTCATATTTTTCAAAAATTTTACATATTTTCTTTATAGGTACAACTCTAACAAATAAATTCTATTTCAAGTCTATTTTAAATGAGAGGCATGTTGCCTAATTGGTGGACTATATTTTTAAATTGGTTTTGTCTTGTATACCAAATCGAATATAATTGTTTTATGATTCGTGAATGTTTATGATATATTATAGTTTCTTGAATTGTGTTCTTAGGAGTGATCTGATTTTGGCATAACTTAACAATCTAAATACATCACAGACTTCATCAATATCCATCAAAAGAAATCACATTTTTTGGTATCTAATTATTTTTGCATCCATATTTGCTAACTTGCATAAATCATATGTCGAAAATCATTTACAAAAAATATAATAATGCATCATTAATAAAAAGAAACTTAGATATCAAATTCAAAATAATTCTTTAGATTCATCGTGTGGTCTTCAGCTTTTTTATAATGGATTAATGGATTTCATCAATTTTAATTTGATTGTGCACTCTTCAAATATTATTTTCATTATATCTATCCAAATTATCAATTTTGAAGTCATATTCAAATGTCGAAGGCTAATGTGCTATAAAATACAAACATTACACGGTAAAGTATTGAATGGAAATGTGTAAGTATAAAAAAATCCGATCCAATCCGATCCAATCCATAATCCGATGGATTGGATTGGTTTGGATTCAAATATTTGATGGATTGGATTGGATTGAGAAAAGTGAAAATCCGTTAAGGTTGGATTGGACACGGATTATGCTAAAATCCGATCCAATCCGATCCATGTGCACCCCTAGGAGAAATCAACTATAACTAGATAATATTGATCCCCTAGGCAATCAAGATTAACTTTATTCTAGTTACATGATTAAATAGAAAAATCTCTTTTGTCACTCTTAGTGATTAAATATATTATATAATCATGTCTTCGCAATATAGGATTCGTTTAATGATGACATGCACCTATTACAAGTCGCTCGCATATTTTATATCTTTGACTTGCATGCATTCAAGTTACAATCTTTCTAGAAGATATCAAAAAGATCAAAAGCCTGTTTCAAGATGATTTGTTCTAGTTGTAAGTTCATGTAATTCTGTTGTAAAGTTATTCCATCTCTTGTATCAAGTTGTAAGCTCATTATATCAGCTCAGAATTCGCCAAATCTAGACCAAATCAGAAAACTTAGAACTTGACCTGACTGATCATTTTCAATATCTGAGCGACCAGACCTTTATCGATAACTTTGACACATGATCAATCATTTGATGTTTGTGTTTCTTGCAAGATTGAACGACCAACTATTTGTACATGATCGGTCACTTCTTGACCAACCATTTGACAGCCCTAATCAATCCCTTTTTAAAGTTACCCCAATGGCTCTATTACAGCTACTTTTAATCGATCAACTAAAGTCGACCTGATCAATCAATTGATAGGCACTGATCGATCAACTTAGTAGAATTTTCATGATTCTTTACAATTTTTTCCAACAACCATATTTTCAAAGGTCCAACGCTGCTACTTTATAAAGGTCCACATACCCATTGTTGGTAAATACACCATAGTTCATAGCTAGAAAGTAATCTTCTCTTGAGTTTGTCATCAATCAATATGTCAAATCAATTAAATAAAATGTTGCATTAAGCGATCAATAAAAAACATTTGATTGATTGAGGCCATAAGGGAATTCAAACTGTAATGCAAGGAGATCGAACTATGGTTGATTTTTTCGATGAATACCTTCATGGATGGGTCCATGTATAAGAAACATCGATGTGAGGCCTTACGGCTAATTGTATGTACACCTTAATGTGTATCGTTATGCAGGTTTCAACGAAATTTCCAGTCCTTGATAAGATTGGCTCTAATAGTTGAAAAACAAGCAATCAAATTAATATACGCATGAAACAAGGATTTAAATGGAAATTCTTCACATGATGGAAAAAGTACGCATGGGGATGAATTAGCACATACAACGGCTACGTTTTCTTATTTAACAATGGGTTGTGTGTGATATTTACATGGTTAAGGACTAAATGGATCCAAAACTAAGATCCATTTACCCAACTACAACACTCAACAGTAAGCAAAACCAAATGCATGTGCCATTGTTTGTGCCTTGATAGTGAAATATCTATTGTTTCACCAACTCCATGTTTATTCAAGGATTTCGCTTATCATGAGAAGCTCCGTATTCTTTGGGCCATTGGATTTCTTTCCTTATCTTTTGTACGCTTTCCTTTCCCTCTTTTCTCCCTCTAGAGGACTGATCCCCTACTGCTGATGAATCAATCAGTAATCCTCCATTCTTTTGTGGAAATTTATGGGAGCTTATCAGTTAGGTTGTTCATTCAACTCCATAGTTGTGCAACCTTTGTCAGTGGTAAACTTGCATGTTCTTCACATTATCGACCTGCTTGCTGTCTTACAGATGAACTTTCTTGCAGGAAAGTGCTATATTTATAGCTAAAGTTCTTCTTCCACAAGTATTTGAGAAACTTACTTTACATGAATTGCGAGCTATAATTGCTGAAAAGTCAAGAATGAACATCTATTTGAGTGGAGAATTTATTGAGATACCTAAAGGTGCAGTATGTTTTTTGCTGGAAGGGTTTATAAAAAACCAGCAATCACATGAAGACTTGATTGCATCACCAGCAGTGTTGATTCCTCCTGTCGTTGGTCTAAGCTTCACCAATTTAGACAATTCAGGCAAGTCAATGCTAGAATGTTCATGCACATCCCATTTTTGGCAATTTTGAATTAAATTTTTCACTGTATTGACCTACTAGCATCGTTTTGAAATATGTAAAATGTTGTAAGTAAATATTATTGATACCATATCCTTTGCATGTGATAGAGAATGTGAAAAAAAATTATATGCAGAAATATAATGGAAATTCGATATGAAAATATTGTAGATTTAAATTTACTGGTCAAGCTAGAGCTTGTACATAGTGAAGCTCAGACTGAAGCTTGGAACATGGCTCCATTCGTGGCATGCTTAATACTCATTGGGGCACGGCAAAGAGATCTGTAATTTGATATGTACACACTTGTCAATAACTTTCTATTTTTTCATCAAGATTGACAAATACTCATATGGATATAAACTCTGTAATCCAAGGTTTTGTTAATTAGTGCATAACTAGTGCATGCCATTGTCGTTTATTTTTATTATAATCAAAACTGTGGAAGTATATATGTTATAATAATAAACAGCAACCATTTATGTAAACTAATCGGGCACTATGGACTAAAATCGTGGACTAAATATGTTATATCCATAAGGTAATATTTTCAAGTTAATCAAAAAAAAAAAGGTCATTGAGAAAGTTCGTACTGAGATTCAAGCTAAAAATATATCACAATTTCTATCGGTTCCATTTTTTATACTCATCCCGAACTTTTGGGTCTTTATGTGATTCTACCCTACAATTTATAACAGTCATCTTTTTTTCTGAGAAACGAACCTGCTAATATCTCTGTCGGACTTTTTTTCTGGTTCATGATGTAGGTAATGGGCACGAAAACAGCTTCTGTCATCGAGGGACTTGCTACTCAGTTGTAGCAAGAGCTAGGGTCATTTTCTTTGAACTTCAGGGTACAATGGAAGGCGAAAGCCCACATACAAGGAGGCAGCCTTCATGGATCTCACGCACAGAGCACCAGATGTTCCACAGCGGAGAGCACAATCACAGTGGTCTAATGAGCTGGCCAGAAAATATCAGTAAAACGAGATCCCACCATAATGTATCCAACAAACAAGGCAGCTTCTCATCCAAAGCAATGGAATTGAGCATTTTCGGCAGCACTGTATGTTTCTTAGTTTTTACTTGCATTACAAAAGTAACCCCTTGCATCATGCTAGTAACTTTGATTCTCATTTTCTTAAATGCAGGTTAACTCGACATACATGCGCCACAGAAGCATGCCCAGGACTACTAAAGATGTTCGCAGTTTGTCATTTTCACAAGTACCATCGACAGTGGCACCACCTCGTCCACTGGTTTCTGTGCAGTCTGAAGGCGATAGCTTAGGCAAGAGGCTCCGGAGAAGGGAAAGGGTGCGTCACCGGGTCACCACTACTACACCTCCTTGCCCAATACCGCCAGTCAGCACTGGTTCAAAAAGAGAAAACGAATCAAGTGATGATGAATCAGGTGGCGAGGAAGAAGTCATTGTTCGGATTGATTCACCCAGCCACATTGTTATATAGTGCTCCATTGAAGCGGATGATTACTCTTTGATATCTGATTGTGCATTTATATTGCATTCATCTCCAATAGCCAAAGAAGTCCAAGCTGATGATTGGTTTGCATTAGAACAGTCTGTGTAAAAAGGGTATAAAAAACACTAGCATTGGTTCTTTTGGCATTGGTAGATCTCTCTCGAGTTAATAGTATATATTGTGAAAATTTGTATAGCGCTTAAGAAAAAAATTGCATACGATTATGTCTAGGCTTTTATGTGATAAATAGGATCACTTATTGTTTTATAGACTTTATAAGCGACCAGGAAGCACATTAGAATGCCAAAGTATTGTATCATGTCATTTTTTGCTGGGGATACATTTTTTTGCAAATCGTTGTTCTTTGGATTTTTATCACTTGTACCCTTAACTTCTACAATTTCAATTATGCTACTTCTTTTTATGCAATATCAATTTGCTACCCCTTTATAAAATTTGTAGTTTTGCCTTCCCGTCAAGGTAAAATAAGGACATAACTGATATTACAGTAGGACTAAATTGTGATTTTTGTAAGAATATTATGGGCAGAACTAATATTACAAAAAAGAGAGGGGTACAACTGATATTGCAGAGATTAGTGTAGAGATAGATATTATTATATGTTATGTACCTGTTTGTAATTTTTATCTCTCTGGACTACTATGTATTTTACCCTTGAGGTCTCTCCCTATATAAGAGAGCCTAAGGTTCCTTTGAATAACAGATCACTTATTTCTCACAACATGGTATCAGAGTCCTAGGACTTCCTCTCCCCACCTGTCGCCCACCACCCCCTCTCGTTTCTTCTACCCCCCCCCTCCCCTCCCTTCTCGTTTCTTCCGTCGTCGGACCCCTCCCGGGTCTTCGCCAGTTCGCCGAACCCCTCCTCAGGTCTTCGACAGTTCGCCGGAGCCCCCAGGTCCCCTCCAGTCCCGCAGGAACACCCCCCCCCCCCCCCATCAGGTCCTCCCTAGTGCCGTCGGACCCCTCTCGGGTCCCCCCCAATGCCGAGATCGAGAGAGACTTGAGTCCTACAGGGACATTCCCCATGGCCGCTCAGTAAAGATTGCAGATGGTACTCATTCCCCCCTTGTTGGACAGGGGGAGGTCTTCCTATCTTCTACTATGCATCTACAGAATGTCCTACATGCTCCTCGGTTCTCGATGAATCTGTTGTCTATTAGTCAGATTACGAATGATTTGCATTGTCGTGTTATATTTGACCCGTCTTCTCTTATTTTTCAGGACATACTAACGGGCAGGGTGATTGGTTGCGGCTTTGAGCAGAATGGTCTATATAGACTGGTCCGGAATTCTTATGCTGGCGTCTCTTCTCATTCTGCCGGACCAATTTCTCCATACATCTGGCATTTCCGTTTTGGTCATCTCCCGCTCCAGAAAATGTGGCATCTTCTGCCTCAGATCTCTCCCAGTTCTTCATTTCGCTGTGAAGCGTGTCAGTTGAGAAAGCATCATCGGTCGAGCTTTCCTAGTCGTCAGAGTCGGAGCAGTAGCTCCCCGTTCGAGTTGTTTCACATAGATATATGGGGTCCAAGTCGTGTACCCGATCATCAGGGACACAGATTTTATCTTGTGGTAGTGGATGATTTTTCTCGTGTTCCTTGGGTCTTCCTTTTAAAGAATAAATATGAAGCAATGTGATTAAGAATTTGATTAAACAAGTGCAAAATGTGTTTTCTTCTACTGTTAAATATGTTCGTACGGTCCCTCTCTCAGTTTCTTTCGTCAAAGGGCATTATTCACCAAACCACTTGTGCCTACACATCTCAGCAGAATGGCGTGGTAGAAAGAAAGCATCACCACCTTCTTGACATTACTCGAACCCTACTGATTCAGAGTTGTGCTCCTATTTCTTTCTGGGGGATGATGTTCTTACCGCTTGCTACCTAGTCAATCGTATGCCATCTTCTGTTCTTGGTGAGAAAATTCCTCTCTCTATCATTTTTCCTGACAAGGAATTATTCTCACTTACTCTTCGTGTCTTTGGTACTGTGGCATTTGTTCATCTTCTGAATCCTGGACTTGACAAACTCTCTCCTAGAGCTGTCAAGTGTGTCTTTGTCGGTTACTCTAGGACTCAGAAGGGCTATCGGTGTTATGATCCCATAAACAAGAAATACTTTGTCAGTGCTGATGTCACGTTCTTTGAGTCTGTTATGTATTTTTCCCCTGCAGGTGACAGACTGGTACCATCCACTACCAACGATGATGTCTATGTCCCTCCACCTCCTACTTGGAGTTCACCTGAGTCCATTCATGTTCATGTTTCTACGTCATCTTCACCACCACCTCCACCTCCACCACCTCTTCGACCTCCTATTCCACCTTTACCAAAATTCTATACGCGTCGGTCAAGTCCTGCTCTGGCTACACGTCAGACATCCATCACGCCTCAGGTATGTTCAGATGGCATTACTACTGACGGGTCAGACATGGTACATGTGCAGGATTCTTCATTGCAGGAGGAGACTACACCATCCAATACAGCGGAAGATGATCTTGATCTTCCTATTGCTATCCGGAAGCAGAAGCGGACATGTACATCTTATCCCTTTGCTTCACAGGTGTCTTTTCATCACCTCACAGGTGACTTTCAGAGATTTGTTGCTGCTTTATCTTCCGTGGACATACCACGGACCTACCAGGAAGCTATGAAGATTGATTGCTGGAGAAAGGCTATGGAAGATGAGATGCATGCCTTACAGTCTCGTGACACATGGACCTTAGTTATTGCTCCTCCTGATGCATCTATTGTGAGCTGTAAGTGGGTATTCACAGTTAAATACCACGCTGATGGCAGTCTAGATCGGTACAAAGCACGGCTGGTTGCGCGAGGTTTTACACAAACCTATGGCATGGATATATGGATACATTTTCTCCAGTGGCTCGTCATTCTACTCTTTGCATTCTCCAATCAGTTGCTGTGGTACGTGACTGGAGTATATCTCAATTGGATGTCAAGAATGTCGTCTTATATGGAGATCTGCAGGAGGAAGTTTACATGCAGCAGCCACCAGGTTTTACTGCTGAGGGGGAGAAGCATATGGTGTGTAGACTTCACAAGGCAATTTATGGCCTCAAACAGAGTCCAAGAGCATGGTTCCAGAAGCTTTCCAATATGATAGAATGACAGGGATTCAAGAGGTCGAATGCAGACCACTCGTTGTTTGTTCAGAAGTCATCGGCAGGTACGGTTGTTATCATGGTCTATGTTGATGACATTCTGGTTACAGGAGATGATATTCAGGGCATAGAAAGGGCGAAGGCATTCCTAGGCCGTCAGTTCGTCAGGAAGGATTTTGGAACCCTAAGATACTTTCTGGAGTTGGAATTTGCCAGGAATGCACAGGGTCTGGTATTGACCCAAAGGAAGTACATTACAGATTTCTTGACTGAAACATGCATGGTTGGATGCAAACCATCAAGTATTCCCATGGATCCAAGCATGAAGTTGTATGATGATGACACATCTGAAGTGGACAAGAGGAGATATAGAGAAATGGTGGGTAAGCTCCTTTATATTACCATAACTCATCCCGATATTGCCTTTGCAGTAAGAAAGGTGAGTCAATTTATGGAACAACCAAGACAAGTTTATATGGATGCGATATACATGATACTGAGGTATCTGAAGTCTTCTACAGGTTCAGGGTTGCTGTTTCGAAAGGGCACATATTTATCTATCTCAGCATGCGTCGATGCCGATTATGCAGGATGCCCTAAGCATCGAAAATCAACCTCAGGATTTGCAATTTTTGTTGGGAGCTCTCTGGTTTCTTGGAAAAGCAAGAAACAAACTGTTGTGGCAAGGTCCAATGCTGAATCCAAATATAGGGCCATGGCGCAAGCAAGCACGGAGATGATGTGGGTTCGATCTGTACTAGAGGATCTACATGTAGACGTACCTCTACCCATGCAGCTTCAGTGTGACAATCAGGCAGCCTTGTTTATTGCCAACAATCCAGCGTTTCATGAAAGAACAAAGCATATTGAAGTCGACTGCCACTACACTAGAGACTTGATCCAGAGAGGATTGATATATACAGCTCATGTGAGCTCAGGGAATCAGACTGCTGACGTATTCACCAAGCCGTTGCTCAGAGGACCTTTTCAGAGATGTTCTTCCAAGCTGAGCATGATAGACATCTATGCTCCACCTTGAGGGGGAGTGTAGAGATAGATATTATTATATGTTATGTACATGTTCGTAATTTTTATTCCTCTCTGGACTACTATGTATTTTACCCTTGAGGTCTCTCCCTATATAAGAGAGCATAGGGTTCCTTTGAATAACATATCACTTATTTCTCACAACAATTAGAAAGGCACATAAAAATCCTGGTTAAACAAATCATATCGTTATTATTATACATTTTCCTCCCAGTTGGGAGCAAATTCAAATATATGGACTATGGTAGAAATTAGATAGATGTGAGATGATAAGGATGATCAGAAATCAGGAACTTGAATCTAAAAACAAATTTGTTAAAAATAAGATGTTGAGAATTGGGGACCAACCATCTACGCGTAGGACATAAGGAAGCAACTGGATAAGCTATTATCTAGTTTATATTGTGGCATCCATTAAGTAAACACGGACATATATATCATGTTGATAAATGCAGTTTTAGGATTATCGATGTAAACATTGTTTCCCTTGTCTAATGGTATTTAATACAATTGCTCTGAAATAACTGGTTAGTAGTATTCATATCATATGAAATCTATCAAAAACATGTATATTAATGCCCTGCAACAAAGTATTTCTATACTATTTATATTACGGATGGAAACGGGTTGATGCTGATATAGTAAACATATCTATATCCATTTTAAAATTTGGTTGTGGATACAGAAATTGATATCTTCCATATACTTGAAATTGTAAATCATTTCGTTAAATATGGATATGGAACGGAAAATCATACTTTGGATATCAATATTTAACAAACGGATGCGTACTATCCTATGCATAATAAACGTATCCCATTGAGAAGAAATATTTTGTAAAGTTGAGTTTGATAGTTGTTTGAATCAAAGTTACATAAGCTAAAATTACAATAAAATAAAAAAGAAAATTAAAATAATATGCTAAATTCGACAATTAGTATAACAAATAATTAAATAATATTTAAAAAAATATGTATGAGCTTGTTTGTGATGCCTGTGGTTTTCTCTTCCTGCATTTGAAGATGGCTCAAAAAATAATATAATATGTACAACTATTTAATGCATTTAGATATATATTTACAAATAATGTCTACAATTTGCATGTATAGACTTTGTAATATGGATATTGGTATCCATATCAGTCAGAAAAATATGTAATTGTATGTCTATCCATATCCTCAAAAATGAAAATATATATGTATGGATATCCACAAGAATAAAAATGCATATTATATCTGCTTAAAATTGGATAAGATGGTTGACAAGTTTTGATATATTTGTTTATGGAAGCATCCCTAATTTGTATTCAATGTATATATTAGTACTAATCAGCTAACAAAGTTACTTGATCAAATAGTCAAATGATTAGTGCATGAATGTGGGTTTAAGTGTAGTCCATGATTGGCTTAGAGGGACGATGGGATATTGTTAGACATGTAAACCTATGGTGACTCGTTATGCAATAAAAGCTATTGTGAATTACATCATTTAATATTGGAAATAAAATAATTGAATTTGCATGATTGCTAAGGTCCCTCGTTACAATAGAGATGTGTGCCATGATTATTTTGAGTATCACACAATTGTTTATTTATATAGCTAGATAATATAGAATGATGCAGAGTTGTAGATTCAAAGAATTATCAAGAACACAACTGGCATTGTAAAGTAATATTCAAAAAAGATCTCTATTCTGAGAAGCGATGGCAATCTTCTTTAAGACCGATGTCCAAGCTGCATTCTTGATGCAGGTCGCTAAGTTGATGGTCTGACAAGGTCAATATATTGGCAAGTTGGTGCATACAAGGCAATATGAGATATATGATCTCTTGAAAGAATCATGAAGTTTCATAAATACTGAACTAGATGACAATAGCTCACTCATGAGATATTAGGGTCACCATGAATTTCATGGATGGCAATCATGTTTATGAAGTAATATAATAATGAATGATGAACCAAATTCTAGATTCAAAAAGTTGGAAATTGATCTAAATTTTCCAAAGTTTATTGGAGAATTAGTTCGATATCTATCTCGAACAGATAACTCAAAGTGGTATGAACTCCAATATGAGATGTAACTTAAATATTAAGTCACTATTAGTGGTCTATGCAATCTCCCTCACATTATCTCCAAGTATTTGCAAATACAGACATGAGTCCTAATTAGATTAATAAGAAATTGGTAGCTAAAATACTAAGGATTGCAAAATTCTTATTATTGTTGATTGATCTACAGGAATATGTAAATATGATTCACATGATTGGTGCTTAATTAATGTGAGCATAGATATATATAATAACTATAATTAATGTGAATGTGATTCACATTTATATTGTGACTTATGTGAATATTATTCATATGTTAAATTAATGTTTAAGCCAATTGGATTCGTACTCTTCAATAATTAAATGCACATTCGATTAACATTTAATTGTGGATTTATGAATTAGTTTCATTTATTGGGAGGATGATTTGCTAACTGTCCCAAGATAATTGGTGGTAATTATAAGGAGAGAGAACTCTACAATTGTGAAAAACCAACTTCTTAAGAATTGAATTATAAGTGATTTAATTATGGAGATAGATTCTCGCAATTGTAGCCAAAGTGGATGTCCACTTTGATTACAAAAGGAGGGTTATGCCTTCCTTATTATTCATTCAATTCAAGTGCTAAAGAGTCCTAATTTTACTAGGAGAAGAAAGGAAGAGTCCAACTCTTATACTCATCTTAATTGTCCCTCATCTCCCTTGCCTCTTCCATCTTGGTCGTCCACCCCGTACTCTCCCTCTCTATATTGGCAATGCCCAATTATCACATAATCATATTCCTCTGCATGCTTCATGCCCGAGAAAAAAAGATCAATTTTATGAGACAAAAAAATAGGAGCATGGCGATCATTCATATCATATTCAACGTGGACCAGGGAGGAGATAATCATCTCTCAATTGCACGGAGGGCAGACAATTCATCAGTGTGCTTGTGAGTGCAGTAGTGATCGGATCGAACTCAAATTAGGAGGTCTCTTCCATTAGAGTTTGCATGCATCAAGGTAGCATTCCTTTTCTCATGTCATCCGTGGAATGGTGTGGAAATTGTTTCTATTTCCCTATGGTTTCACATTGCAATCAAAATCTTTATGTGATTGTTACATATGTGACACTCGCTAATCTGTGGATGGTTTCACATTGATGAAATTATAATGTTATGATTTCAGATAGAATCTTGATGAGCCATGTGAAGCTTAGTGGGAGTGTCATTGTGTTCGTCATGCTAAATGTAGATAATATCCGAATCATTTGGAATAATATAAGGATAATAATAAGTATTTTTAAATCTGGTTGTTCCATACCTTGAGATAGATCTCAAGGATACTTCTTAGATCTTAGTTCTGAAGATGTTCAGAAGCATGAAGAAGAAGGTATTAGGACCGTCACATTAAGTGGTACACCTTGGACATGTTCCATTCTTGGAAAACCCCAAGGAAGGCTTCCTTCCCTTAAAATATGATACTAACCTATCTGAAGGGATAGCACCTTAATGAGTTGAGGAAGTGAATGTTAAAATTGCTTGTCCTTGTACATCAGTTTTGAGAAGCTGTGTGTATGTTAGATGTGTACAAATGTCAGATGTCTGCCATGCAGTGGGAGTAGTAAATTGTTATTAATCCTACTATGGAAATAAAACACTTGATTGCAGTAATAACTATATCTTTGAAGAAGACAAGAGTTTTTGAGATAGTGATCTCAAAGTCTTATCTTCAAGAAATTAAGAGTTTATATATAGTGATCTAAAAGGGTCTTAACTGCATATACCTTAAAAGACATAAGATTGTGTCTTAGTCTTAAGAGATAGAGATCTTCGGGAATAAGGGCATTCTGATAAAGATAATGGAAACTACATACTAGTTATAACGATTATTGAATTGTAGTGTCAAAGACACTATAATAACAAAATTGAGTATTGGTTGCATAAGAGGCAACAACATTAGATGCGAGCACTGTTGCAAGGAGATATGCAAGTGTCGTAAAAGGACTTGGCATAATCTCTCGAGAACAGAGTGACTGATCAGCTTACCTAGCGATTTTTCTACATAGCCTATGATTGTCACACGAGTGTGGGTTTAAAATTAGCCCATTAATGGCTCTTTGGGCTAGTGGGAGATTGTTGGACATGAGAGCCCACGGCGAGCCATTATGCGATAAATGTTATTGCATCCTCTGATCTGAAATGAAGAATAACTAATTTGCATAATAGGTCCCTTAGTGCAATTAGGGTTATGTACCATGGTCATCTTAATGATCATACAGTTGTCAATTCAATTGTTGAATAATAGAGGCTAGTGTTTGGATGAATATCTAAAGAGTTAGATTGATGACTCATTAAGCACCGTCAAATGATTATTAAGAGATGATCTCCATTCGGAGTAGGAGATGGCAATCCTTTATCTTTTGGTTGATATCTGACTGACTTCTTGATGAAGGTCCTCTACATGGGAATAGAGATTCAAAGGTGTCAGATTAGTTAGATCGCATAGTTGACTTAACGAGATCGAGATAACCAAAGACCTATGTCGTATGCTGTCATGATATAGGTACGCATCCTCCGACCGGAGACAAATGTGTTACTATATGTCTGAGTATGTACATTTAGCAGACCGATAGGTTGATGGCCTAATCAAGGTCTATAAAACGGCGTGTTGGTGTGCATAAAAGGGCATATGAGTAATATGATATCTCAAAGGGATTATAAAAGTTCATTTACTGAATCGGAAGACATGAGCTCATTCATGAGATATTAGGAATCAAATTTCATGCACGGTCGTCTTGCTTTGGCAGCCTGACTGAATTTATAGGTTTGTGATGAACGTGAAATTCTCCTCTTTCATAATTAGTGATTGTAGTATAGGAGGCGAAAATCGATCGATCAAAAGACCACAATCCTTGAATGTTGTGGAATAATTTTACTTCGCAAGTTTACCAAGGTCGAACACAGGGAACGGTGATTCTTAGTTGTGTTGTTTTAAATTAAATTAAATAATTAATTAATGTTTGCTTAATTTTTGTGTTGAGAAATGTACAATGCAATAATGAAGATGCAATGCAAAGGTGAAGATGTGATGCAGAAATGAAACTCGTATCCATGACATGATTTTTAAATCTCAATGAAATTAATCAATATCTTCAAAGTGAGATCACAGATCGAAATAGATTCAGGAAATGAATTTTTGAGTTGCAGACCAAGAGGTTGATCAATAAATAATCTTGTCAGAATTCCCTTGAATTTGCTCCTCAAAATTAATCGTTGACTAGACAAATTAATCTAGGATTAAATAAATTTATCATCGATTTTTGCCCCTATAAAGATTAAATCCTTGAATATAAATTCAAATTCAAAACCATTAGATCCTCAAATAAATCCCTACAGAATAAATCGTTACTTTCTTAGTGAAATGTGGCATAGAATGTCAAAAATAATCCTGCATATGTCAACAGAGATCCTTATATAATAATTAATAATAAATAACCTCAGATCTATTCACTAACTATGCTAAATGGTAGAGCATGAAAATAGCTTCAAAATGACATATTATATGCTTAAATCAGAGTTCGGATGAAAAAGATATGATGAAATGAAATTTCAGGGACTAAAGTGTAATTAAAATAAAGTTTTTATTTCAAAATGGTCTCTAGAGGGGCTTATCTGTAATTTCTAAAAGTCAGAGGGACCCTGATGTAATTTACCCCTAGCGGGGGCGTATTGGTAATTTCAGGAACGTTCGAGGGCCTTGTTGCAATTTGCCCCTAGACGCACGTGCTCAGCACGTGCATAGGAGGCTCGGAGGTGGAACCTTAGGCTGGGGAACCCGAACCTGAAGTACGTGCGCCTGACCTCAGGCTCGGCGAGGAGGCGGAGGTTCGGTGACTGAGGCAGAGGCTCGGATGCCCCGAGCCTCGAGGCTTGGAGATGACTCGGGGACGGGCCACATGGTAGAACCTTGGCCGTTGGATCAAGGCCTGCTCCTGATCCAACGGCACCTGTACAAAGATGTACAGCCAGATCAAGGGCGGTGCAGCCCAGGCGTGGGGGCGAGCGGGGCGGTGGTGCCGCGATGCCGCACCTCGGCCGACACACGCCGCAAGGGCGGTCGGCGGAAACGTTGGCTGCGAGGCGGCGAGGCGGCGAGGCAACATTGAGAGGCGGGGCAGAGATGCTGGAGCCCGTATGCTCGGGAGTGGTCGGAGAGGCCGAGCGCGGAGGGCGGAGAAGGAGCGGGAATGGTGGCTGGCTCAGGAGGTCGAGCTAGAGGTTCGGATGGCGTAAGAACCGAGGCAGAGCGGAGGGCGATCGATGCACGGTGGAGGCGTTAGCAGTTGGGGTACCTGCAAGGGTTAGAAGCAAAACGGGGGGGTAACGACGAAGGGTTGCTTCAGGTGTGGCACGTGATGGGTCGGATGGCGGAGGGAACAAGGTTCCCGACCTTTGCGAGGCCGGCGAAGGGGGGAGTTGAGAGGAGAAGGAGATGAAGAAGGAGATGTCGACTCGCCTGGAGGGAGGTTGCAGGTGCGGTCTTAGGTGGAGCTCGTGAGCTCGTTATGCAAGGCAGCGGGAGAGGCAAGGCTCGGCCACTGGATCTCGCCGGTATGGCTACTGTCACCAGCCGTCGGTAGAATGGCGGATGAAGGGGCTTGACGATGGAGCTGGGTTCTTATAGGATCGAGAGAGGGCATCGGTTATGCGACGAGGGTGGCTTTGTAACGGCCGGAGGTGGCTCTAGTGTTAAATGCATGGCTGGAGGGAAGAAGGGGAGGTGTGCGGCCTCGGCTGTTCACGCGAGGGGGGAAGGTTGGTAACGGCTGGATGAAGGAGAAGAGAGATCACAGTGAAACGGGGTGCCATGTGGCACGCCCAAGAGCTGCCACATGGCACCAAAAATTTTTCGATTTTGAAGAGGGGAAAAGGGATAGAAGAAGACCTCGGATCGAAAAATTTCCTTCATGAAAGTTGTTTATCTCGACGAGATCTACAACTTTCTTGAAGGACCCATGAACAAAAGAGGTCATTTGTGTGAAGTAGTATTTTTGGTGGTTTTCCATGTGTATAGAAAACCGGCTTTTTGGGTTTTGTAATTTTTTTGGTGGTTTTAGAGAGGATAAAAATCTAGAAAAATTATGATAAAATACAAGAAAAATAATTACACAGTAATCTAATTTTTTTGTATTTTTAATAGATAAGAAAATAGGAAAATAAAATAGAAGTAAGAAACACAACTTTTGTACAGACTTACAACGGACGCTTGGACTCGGTCAGTTTCTTTCATTTCAGTTTGGTTTGGAATTGGATTTTTGTGTCGCTTAATAAAACTTTTATCAAAGAATAATAATGACGAAGAAATAAAATTAAAAGGTTTAATTATGTACATAAAAACTTAGGTCAAAAATAGCGAAAAGTCAAACAGCGCAAAAGAGGCCCAAAACCCATCTTTCATATATGAGCTTCGAGTTTTAAGAAATTGGTCTTGTTTTGAAGGTATTTAAAAATGGAGTACTTGAAAAATGAGTAGACCAAAATCAGACACTATATGTAGGAGATATGCTTATTTTAGTCCGTCAGATGTGAAGTTAGACTTTGGGATTATTTGACACTTATTGGGGTTAGTAATTTTTTGTATTTTTTTATTAATAAAGTTAATAATATCTACATAATGGAGATGGTTTGGTGTTAATCGGAGTTAGGATGAATTAATTAAAAATAGGAGAAGTTAGCGGCTTTTTGGGCTAATTTACACTTGGGATTTTTAATGCAATTTATGCATGATGAAATGCAAATATTATTCACACATGTATGAATGCTACTAATGCTCTATTAATGATTAAATGCATATGAATATTGGAGAACAGAGCCTAAATGACCAATTTTAGCTTGTAGTGATCCGAATGTGATTCGGATGCAATGAAAAGAATAGATTTACGGTTTTTATTTAATCAAACAAATATGGGAGATCCGTAAGATCAGGATTTGATATTTGATCTCAATATCCAAGCCACTATACGTGGAACGTACAATCATGTCGTTATCTCCAAATATCCACGAAGAAAGCGCATTATTCTTGAAAGAGTTCAAAAATGATTCCATTGTTGATTTATGTATCTAAGCATTGAGATTTTGATAATTAAATGTGATTTAATTATCATGCTAATATGAATTTGATTCATATTTTTTGGCCATATAAGGAGAGTTATCTAAGATGAATAAATGTGATTTAATTATCAAAGATGTGAATAATGTGAATGCGATTCATGTTATTTGGACACATGAGAATAGAGATCCAAGATGATTAAATATGATTTAATTATCAAGGATATGATTACTATGGATATCAATATCCGCAATAATCATAGATATTTTAAATATGATTTATAATATGACAGGGATATTTAATTGTAAATAGAATTTACAAATTATATGTTGTTGTGAATGGGATTCACAATAAATAATTATTTGTAAATCTAATTTACATGTTATGTTGGATATATGAATATGATTCATATTTGTCAATGGCATGATTAAAGTTTTCACAAATTTAGTTTCAGATTATTTTTGTGAAGATAAATGCAATAATTTTATTCATATTAATTAATATATTTATATATAGATAAAAAAGAAGACTATATCTCGTTTTTAGTGGTCGTCCACCTTAACTTGTTCAAGGTAGGGGATGACCACCCTATATTTAGTAAAGAGACTTAATCCTCTAATTAGTTATGTATATTGATTAAATTTACAATGAATTAATTATTATCTTGAAGAAGGATATAATTAATTTGTTTTAAACTAATTGTTGTTGTATTTGGAGCAACTAGTCATGATCATTGATTAATAAACTTTTAATCAACACCGTAAATTAAAAGATCACATAGATTGAGATCCATGTCCATCCAACTAGTATAAAAAAAGGTAGCCCTTGCCTCTGAGAACACACACATAATTCCAAGAGGAATAAAACTCTCTCCATCTCTCTCTCTACATGCCAAGTCTCTTTCTCATTGTGGTCGTCCACCATGGAGCCTTAGAGAGAGTCATCATCGAAGCCACATCGTCGTTATACTGCCGGATCATTTGCTCATGGATATATGTCTCCTTTGGTGTACCTCGCTCATGAAGAAGACATCAGATCTCATGAGACGATCTGGAGATTCACCGCTTAGATCGTCAACATGGATTGCGAGGAGCACACGTTTCATCAATGTGCTCGCAAGCGTCTCCTCCGTTGGATCGTACCTGAGACAGGAGGTCTCTTCATTTAGAGACTCAATCACAACCACGCTTCAAGTGGTAAATCCAATACTTGTTTGTTGTTTAGATTAAACGATCTGAGAAGTGTTCTTGGATCATGTAGTTCATCGTTGAAATTTTTAAATTCTATTTCCTCGAGCGACTAGTACGACTAGTCGCTCCCAATCGCATACGATGCGATCCTCATGCTTCCATGATGCGCATAAGGATCTTCCCATTTCCTTCAAGTGGTATCAGATCCAGGTTGGAGGTATAGGATATGATCATTACACTGAAGATGATTTGGGCATTTTTGGTTGTGCGAACTTTCATCGCATTTTGTTCACACAGTCTTATTTTTACCCTATTTAAATGTGTTTAAACTCAAAATTAGGCTTGTATTATGTTCCTTCTTAAATAAGGAAATCGTGGGATTTGAGATTGCGTGATTTGGAATCGGTTTGCTCAAGTTATGATCATTCTAGTGAACATATATCCACCGTTTTGAGGATGACGAATCTTGACGTAATTAAAGAGTTAATTACGATTTTAAAACGCATAGAAATATATAAATATCGCTTGGGTTCTTTTATGAACCAAATTAGCAAACTTTGGAAACTTATTTTGCGTAATTTAGATTTAAATTGGTTGAGATTTGTTAATTTTAGTAAGCAGGGGTCACTGCTAAAAATTACATTCTCAATCAAGAACCTTGTGATTGTCATTTCTTGAAATAATTGTTGATGAATATTTATGAAATATTATGATGATTATTTCCTTAAATGACATTACCTTAACCAAAATTGATTAGATATGATCTAGATCACAATTGGATAAATCAATCCCAACAAACATAGTTGCTTGAATAAGATTGGAGATATGTTTAGTAAATCTCCTTACAATATTAATCAAAATGATTTTGATAACTATTATATGGTATAACTTCGGTTGACAGATCGATTATAATCTCAAATACAAAATGATCAAATCGTATTATCCTGACCTGAGGTGGATATGGTGTCTAATCGAGGAGCGTTGGGGTAACAGGTTGCTCCGTGAGGGTCAGTCCCACTAGCGTCGGTACTGAACATGACAGCAGGTAAGGAAAGGATAATGCTTGAAACTATCATGGTGTACTTTCCTAGTTATTAAAATTAAAATAATACGTATTTGAGATTATATCATCCTTTAGGTAACAACTAAAAATTATTTGTTGGTTGATTGATTGGATTAATAATTATTTAATATGACTAAATTGATTAGATCCAATTAAACACTCTATTGTGAATAGAGTTGTTATTTCCCTTGGAAGAATTAGCTATGTGAATTTGATTCGTAGTAATTAATTAGAATTTGAACATGATATGGAGGATCACATAACTGACATCCATGGTCCCCTATCAAGGCGAAGGGTACCGTCGTCAGAGTTTGTATGTAGGAGATGCTCATCCGAAGTAACAGCTCCTGCATATAAGCACATCTGGATCGGGCTCTTTGCTTTTCGAAAGAGTAAGGTCATATGCATAGTGGCCCCAATATTGAGTCATCATATTATTGGGGTGATATTGGATTGTGCATAACGAGTTCTAATCCTGTTGACGGTTGGTTCAATTAATGATGGGTCAACATCACCTTAGGGGTGGCGGGCCCGGGTGTTAAAGACTGAATTGAGAATGCAAGTTGGACTTGCAAGGAGGACTGAATTACCACTTCTTTTTATCGGAGCTGAAAGTTCTTATATTATTTGGATGTAATAAAGATAAGAATGGAGATCCCATATTTTACTTGAGATATAATGGTAAGTATATCTTCTACATTGAAAGTGATTAAGGGAATGAACTTTTAGTGTTGACAAGGCAAGATAACTTTGATATAAAAATTCCTGAATCAAAGTAAAATATGTGTATATATATATATGCAAATTTCTTATTTTAGATAATCCTCACTAACCCACTCAATACTATACTCAATAACAACTAGCAAATTATCATGGATTGGATCCATGATCAAGCTATTGTACTTGCAGTTGGGCATTGATGAATACCCATTCATCACTCTTTATTCTTATATTTTAGCTACAAAAACCTCATGCAAATGCATGTAGATATGTGTAAATAGGACTAATTAGCAAAAGCATGCATTTTGTAAATACTTATAATTAGCATGTTTTTGTGCAAAAATAAAAGAATAAAGATGAAAAAGAAAAAGAGGGAAATATTTAGAATAAATATTGAGCAACCTAACCCAAGGGAGGGCTCAGCATGGGCCTGATCTCATAAAAGCCAAGTAGAGGGAGATAGGGGCTCAGGTGTATATATTTTTGTAAATAAATAAAATTATATTTTCCTCACCCAAAAATATGTTTGTAAATATTTGTACATATTTATAAAGTATAAAAACAAAACAAAAAGCTAAAAACCAAAAAGACCAAAAATATCCTATCACCATGTACATAGACCATGCCTCCTTATTTATTTAACCTTATAAATAAATGAAATTATTTTCTAAACTTTTTGTAAATATTCTATGTTATATATTGTAAATAAAATAAATAAAAAGAAAGAAAACAAAAATCAAATAAAAATAACAAAATTAAAATTATAAAAAAATATTGTACATATACCTATATAGCTATATATTGTAAATACTTTATCTTTATTTCCAAAAATTAATTAAAAATCACCAAAAAATAGAAAAAAAATAAAATAAAAATAATTCGTATTCTAAGTTTTTGGAAAATCGGCCATTTGCTGCCTCATTTTTGAGCTTCAAACATTCTCCACGTGGCAGCTAACCACTGGGTCCTGGGGATGTTGACCGCCCAGTCAACTGGCCCCCCCAGGACCACTTCCCACGGGTTCGAGCGGCCAACCCGATTTCTCCATTTTATACCCGCTCGACCCGATTGCCTAACACCCTAACCCCAGCTCCGTTTGTCACCTCCCACATCCGACACCCTCGCCGGGCGTCAACCTCGGGGTCCGCGCGCCTCCATGACCCTACCCGAGCTCCTCTTTTCGGACCCCCAACCATTTAAATACCCAGCTCCGCCGCATTCTTTGATCATCTTTGGTTCCCCATTCTCTGTCCCGTGACCTCCACAGCAGCCCCTGAGGTGACAGCTCTCGGTTGCCCGTGTCGCAGCGAGGAGAGGGGCTGGTTTCCACTGATCCGGCGACTTAGCGCCGCCGTGCTCCGCCCAGAGCAGGAGCTCGAGCCTCGGGCCGAGACACCCCTTGAGGCCACGACCAGGAGCTACCTCAGCTCCAGCATAGTCTCACCATCCGCCCAGGTAATCTCTTAGCTTCCCTATTTAGCTTAATTTCTAGTTTGCCCCAAATCGTACCGCCGCCGTGTTCCGTCGATTCCGGCCATCTCGCGCATCCTTTCGATCATCGGAACCCGTCATCACCTCTGCCTTTCCTCCACGCACCTTCTCCGCCCCTCCGTTCAACCCAGCTCACACAGGAGCTGGGATTCGAATCCCATCGCCGTCGCTTCGCCGGGATTCATCCGCTCCGACGCACAGACCACCTTCACGCCGCCTAACCGGGTCGAGGCATTTTGCCCTCGACCCGCGAAGCTTCTGAGCTACTTTGCAGGTCCAGAAGAGGCCATCTAAGGCTTCCCTACATCCAGGCCAGGAGCTCTCCTCCGCCGACCTCGCCGGAGCCCATCCAGGGCTCGGCTGGGCCATCAGAGACCACCAACAGCTGCGGAGCTTCATCGCGCATCTTCTCCGATCTCCGGAAGCAGCAGACGAGGACCACAGTACTCGCACGAGGCCGGCGAAACTCGCCGGCCACCTGTTCTTCGAGGATCCTCGCCAGCCGTCCGATCAGCCTCGACCTCCAGTTGCCATCTCGTCCGTCCATTCCAGGAGGAGCAGCCACCGTCCGATCCTTGGAGAGGAGATCTGGAGCGCCCACCAGCGTACCCGTCAGATCATCCACGTGGAGCGCATCCGACGGCCAGCGTAATAAAGGGTAAATTACCCTTAGGCCCAGCTCTTGTTTTTATTTCGTTTTAGTCCTGTAATTACTTTCGTCAGTTGTTTAGTTTTAGGGTATTTTGCACATTGGACCTCATACTTTAGTTATTTGCACTTATGCCCCTGTTTGTGTGAGCCACGTGCTTCGTCACGTGTATGTTTGGTGTATTTGCAACATTAGCCCTGTAGTTCTGGATGCTCGTAAATGAATGAAATGTTTTCAGTAATTGCATATATGCCCCTGTGAGTGTTTTAATTGCACATGTGCGTCTTTTAATGGGTTATTTGCAACACAGACCCCTGGACTTTTGGTACGAGTTACCAAAAGGTCCTCGGGACTTGTTTTTCTTACCAAAAGGTCCCTGAGTGCCCCAGGCACGCGTCGCGCGCGTGCGTTGCTGGGTTAATTGCACCTGGACCCCCAGAACTTCGGGCATTTGCACTTCAGTCCCTGTGCACAGTGCCCTCTTTTGATTTTTGAATAAAATATCAAATCATCTCCAAATTCGATGAAAATTTGACACATGGCTCCTGCCATGTTGTAGGATTTTTGAGAATTTTTGAGGACATTTTTGAGTTTATTTGTTATTTTTAAAAAATTCAAAAACCTTTATTTCAGCCACTTTCTAGTTTTAAAAATCCAAAAAAAATATAAAAACCCCCTAAAAAATTCCATGAAAATTAGGTACTGTTTCTTTTGTGCTCTTTTAATTTCTAGCCAATTTTGGCTATTTTTCACTGAGTAAAAACCCTAAAAATTCAAAAAAACCTAAAAACTCATAAAAATTATAATAAATAATTTAAAAACCCAAAAACAATAATTTTGGTACTCAAATTTTTCTTGTTTTGTCTAGTATACAGGAAAAATACTCCAGACCCTCTTGAGATCCTTAGATATTTTATTTAGGGATTTTGGTCCTGGCTGGACAGTACCTTGCTTTTCTATCACAGTTTGGTTTTTAGAAAAAAAAAATATACATCAGAAAATTATCAAAAATTAACCAAAAACACTAAAAAACCTAAAAAACATAAAAACATTTTTATTTGAATTTTTGCTTGGTTTTTGACACATTAAATAATTAGCCAAAGTGTGATTGATTTTGTGTCTCTTTTATTTTCTTCACATTTAAAAATATAAAAAAAATATAAAAACCATTAAAAACCACTAAAAATACTTGTCTTTTATTTTATTTTATTTTTACTACTTCGTAGGCCTTTGGCCAACCCGTGCTCCTTGAGTTCGACCCTGGGTGCTATACCAGGTTAATATCATAGCTGGACCGCTATTTGAGTGTTTTATTGATTTTATTTCTATTAGTGGTTCGATTTTTCTTGATTGACCTATCCTTTGAGATCCGGGTCGCAATGACCCTTGTCTTATTACCTTCACCCGGGTTTTTGGGATTCTTAGGTCATCAGAATGGCGCCGTTGCCGGGGAGCACGGCTTAGTAGTTCTTTTTGTTTCTATTTTCGTTTTTGTTTTCGCGGTTTTTCGCGGCTCTTCGGAGCTCGCGGCTTTTCACGGTTTTTGTATCTATTTTCTTTTTGTTTTATTTTGATTTTCTTTTATTTTTATTTTTGTTTTATTTTGTGTGTTTATTTCATTTTCCATTTTTGCATATATACCCTCACTTTTATTTTCCTTTCTTTTCTTTATTATTTGATTATTTTTGCCGGTCTGACCACTCTTCTCTTTGTCTTGCGAGGGCCCGAGGACCGCGGAGGCAACTTTCGAGGAGCCGACGCAGCCGCAGAACTTGGAGGCAGCTTCCTTCTTTACGAAGCCGCAGGAGAGAGCGAGAGAGAGAGAGTTGAGTGGGTGAGGATAGATTAGGTTTTTATTTCATTTATTATTATTATTGTAATAATACAGGGACCTGGACACTCTTGGACTTCTTGACCGTAGCGGGTCTGTTTCGCCGAGCACCGGTGTGCTCGGGGGACCCTTTAGGACCTTCGCGGTTTTTCGCGGCTTTTACGCGGTTTTATTTTTCTTTTATTTCTGCCTTTTCCGGTTTTTCGCGGTTTTTGCTCGAGCCCCTAGATTTAGGATTTTCTGGTGAATGTGCCGTAACTAGTAGGATCCACACACCTAATTGCATATCTGTTCCTATAGACCGTAATTGGACCTACTTAAAATCAATAATAAAAATAACCGACTCGCTAGCCTCCGTAGCCTACGTGCCGCAGCCCGTCCTATAAAGCGCTTACTCCTACCCCCGATTTGTCGGACAGAGGAGGGACGGGCCAAGATCGGACTCTTTGGCTTGGAGGTCGGTGACCGGTTAGACGGTTCTTCGCTAGAAGTTGCTCGTCTAGGACTCGGCTTTACTGCTGCATCATTTAGGTTAGTTTTATTTATGTCTTTACTTTTATGTGCGGATCATATTGCATGTAGAGAGCTGGAGGCAGGTACGCATTTCTGACTTTGCATGCATCATTGATTTTTCGTGCATCGGCTTTTTCGTCTTCTCCCCCCTGTTTTTTTGGACTTAATAATCAGGAGAACCGAAAATATCGTTAGGCCTTTTGTTTGCTTTGAAAAAAATTAAAAAAAGTGAAACCATAAAATTGGGACTGCTAATCTTATTGATCTTAAAACCCGCTCACCCTAAAAATTCTGTCTTGGGGAGAGCAACCCCCTCATTGTTTGGTTTGGATGCGCGAGAGAGTGACCCGCACCCTAAGTAGAGCCCCCCGTTGCTAGTCCCGACTGATTACCGACTTCTCCGTGCGGGCCAGTCGGTTGGGTTAGCATCGGATATCTCAACAGGTCACGTAAGCGCTCTGATATTCTGTTTGTTCACCAAAATAAAATCGACAAGATAATTTGACCGAACTTTCACGGTCTTCAGCTCGCGTTGCGTTGGTGAACCGAGGGTTTGTTTTCTGATCGTAATTTTTCCAGATCTCATCCGCCTTACTCGCCAGATCAAGATGATGGGTAGACGGTCTCTTAGGCAGCCTCTGGCTGCACCGCTTTCGGGCACGTCCGCCTCATCATCTAGGTTGGCTCGCGAGAGCCCAGACCCGCTCTCCGAGCCCGAGTACGATTCCACCATGTTCCCCCTCGACCCCCTTTCTGATCTTCCTGAGAGACACGAGCCCGAGGAGAGATTGATTCATTTGACCGCACTTGAGTTGGGCTCGTTTGGTTTTGCAGACGTCGCCATGGCCGGCAGTTCTGAGGATCGTTCCCGCACTGAGCACGTTGTGATGGATCAGGGAGCGATCAACTCCACCTTGATCGCCTCATTAGATGCAGTTCAGCAGCAGTTACGCGATCAGGGAGCATTTATGATCGAGATGAGGAGAGAGTTGGAGAGGCTCAGAGCAGAGCGAGATGAGCAGAGCGAGCCTGAGGACGGACCTGATGCAGAGGCACGAGCCGCAGCAGCAGCAGCAGCAGCAACCGCGGCCGCCGCCGCAGCGGCAGCAGCCGCGAGAGGAGGAGGACCACCTAGACCGATGCGGGAGTTGCACAACCCCGGATCTACACTGATGCACCATTGGGTGGTGGTACCTGCGATCGTGGGGGACTTCAAGTTCCCCCCGAACACCATGCAGATGCTTCCTCGTTTCCATGGACTCGCCACTGAGGAGCCCCACCTCCACCTCCAGGAGTTTCTGATGATCTGCAGCACTGTCCACGATCGCCACGTGGACCAGGACACGATCCGGATGATAGCCTTCCCGTTTTCACTGGCAGATAGAGCAGCCACCTGGCTGAAGCACCTTGGGAGGTTTGTTTATACCTGGGAGCAGCTCCGCACCGAGTACCTAAACAAGTACTATCCACTCGGGCGGACGAATGCATCGAGGGCCCTGATCAGCAACTTCTCCATGTTCCCCAACGAGCAGTTCCACGAGGCTTGGGAGAGGTTTTGAGAGCTCCTGGACCGATGCCCGCACCACGACATCTCCAAGCCGAGCCTAGTTTAGAGCTTTTTCAGCGGGTTGACACCAGAGCTTCAGGGCCTGGTGAATGCTTCTTGCGGCGGGTCCTACTTCGCCAAGGACCACGACCAGGTCTGGGCCATCTACGAGGAGATGGCTGAGAACTATATGGTGATGTCTCAGACCAGGTTGTATACTCAGAAGACCCAGCCACATCAGCCAGGACCCGTGCATTACCAGCGGATAGCACGGGTAGATGCAGGTCCATCCAGTTCGTCCGCAGCCGCAGCAGCACAGGCAGAGTCAGCAGCTGCGGACATGGGCATTATCAGCGAGAAGCTGGACCGCATGGAGCTGATAGAGAAGAAGCAGTTCCAGGGTATCACGCAGATGGAGCAGATGGCACAGGTTCTGAGCGACATGAAGACACAGCTCATGTGTCTCCAGGAGGCACAGACGGCTTCTCAGCCCCGTCTTCAGTCGCGAGGCGACGCCGGCAGCAGCAGCAGCTCGTCCCAGCGCTCCAGCACCCACGTGCAGCCTAGACAGGTCCATCTTGTACAGGCGGAGCCGTACCAGCAGCCGCAGCCCACCTACCAGTCCCCACCATCTCCAGAGATGCAGATGGTGGTCTACCAGCCGGACCAGCCTCTGGCAGTACTCCCGCCAGCCCCCTACGATGCCGAGCCGTTGATGGATGTCAACGGGATTTGGTATGACCGCCCCCAGCCTGGGATCCGACGAGACCATCCCGGATTCAGGTGGGGGAGTGGTGGTACCCAGCCCCAGCAGCAGCCGTTAGGACAGGGAGGGCAGTACTCTCAGCAGAGAGATCACCACCAGCCGCAGCAGCAGCCCCCAGCATATCAGCAGCACCAGTCAT
The DNA here is from genome assembly GCA_037367405.1 of Ottelia alismoides. Taxonomy (NCBI): domain Eukaryota; kingdom Viridiplantae; phylum Streptophyta; class Magnoliopsida; order Alismatales; family Hydrocharitaceae; genus Ottelia; species Ottelia alismoides. Next base: position 373,449 of record JAZKJV010008266.1, read on the forward strand.
CCTTCGGTCCGCGTCCCTATCAGCAGCAGGGACAGTCATGGAGACGTGAGCAGCAGGCTCACCCGGGATATCAGCAGCAGCAGCACCCTCCATCATACCCCTCTTACCAACACCAGCAGCAGCAGTTCCAGCAGCCTCACCCACAGAGAGGCCACCCGTCGGGCTCCCACGAGAGCCCCGCTTTGGATGACATCGCCCGCCTCCTCACGGACCAGCAGGCCACATTCAGACGGGAGATGGACGAGTTCCGCCAGGAGATGCGGGACCTGGTGAGAGGGAAGGCCGCCATACCAGCCCAGATAGAGCCGAATCCGAACAACCTCAAGCGGAAATCTGAGCAGGTAGTACATACTGAGTTAGCCACTCCTAGTGGCCCATTTGATGATACATCTTCGGATCTGTTTAATGCTGATTTTGTCACACTTAGGAGCGGTAGGACCCCAGCAGGTGGCGGCGCCTCATCTGAGCTTCACCACGAGGACATTCCAGAGGCGCCACATGAGGAGGAGGAGAGCGGTACTGAGTCCGCTCCAAACGATGACGGTGGTACTGAGGCCACCACGGATGCTGATCCCACCGGCGGTACTGAGGCCGCCGCTTCACCAGATCTAGGAGGTGGTACTGATGCCACCCGTTCAGCCGAGCCAGCCCGCGGTACTGATGTCGCACGACGTCTACCAGCAGCAGCAGCAGAGCCAGCCCGTGGTGGTACTGAGGCCACCGGTGTTTGTACAGATAGAGATGATGTTTTTCTTCGTATCCCTGTATCTCAGAACTCTGTTATGAATAAAGGAAAAGGTTTACTTTCTTCTGGTCCCACTGTGGTGCATGATGTATGTGTGGATCCGGTCCTTGAACCGCCGAGACCTTTTCCTAGTCCTTCATCTGAGAAGGACCCTGTGATCCCCTTCCCTAGAGCCCTTCAGATGGGGAAGAGGAAGAAAAATGATCCAAAAAATAGAGAGCTTGAGGAGTTCAGCCAGAGCATGATTGATCGATTCCACATCCAGCTGACCCTCCAGGAGGCTTTGCAGCACATCCCCCTTCTCCAGCGATCTTTGAGAGAGAGGACTACAGTCAGGAGGAGGAGGAGGAACCACACATCAGAGATCCATGTGCTGACGAAAGCCACGTGCTTCGCGATCCAGAACCGCCTGCCAGCCAAGAGGCCAGATTCAGGGGCCCCGTATGTCAGATGCCAGATTAGTGAGCAGAGGTTCGACCGTACTCTTCTAGATAGCGGATCGTCGATCAACCTTCTTCCGGCAGCCCTTCTCGACCGCTTCGAGTTGGGCACTCTTCGACAGAGCAGGACAGTCCTTCAGTTCGCTGATCGATCTGTCAAGAGGCCGAAGGGGTTATTAAGAGATGTTATCGTCACGATTCAGGGCCTGAAATTCCCCGTGGACTTCGTAGTGTTGGACATGGAGATCCCTGAGTCAGTGGCCGATACCCCCATCATCCTTGGTCGTCCGTTCTTGGCCACAGCCAAGGCGGTGACTGATCATGATAGCGGGAAGGTGTACTTTCGCGTCGAGGGCGAGAGTATACAAATAGAGACGGTCGAGGACTACAGAGCTAGATTCAGAGCCCGCTCAGATGAGAGTACAGATTCAGAGCAGCTGACAGACGCAGAGCCAGACATCCACCAGGACTGTGATTTTGTGATCACAGATGATGAGGTAGCTTGGGCATATCTTGAGACACAGACCACCCTCTCACTTTCAGATACAGCTGATGCAGAGACGACAACAGAGGAGAGTCTGGAGAGCACAGACCTGATTCAGGATACCATTGAGGCAGCAGAGCCGGTCCTTGATCGCAGCACGATGATTAGTGATGGTGGTGCTGAGGCCACCTTGTTTTCCGGTGGTACTAATGCCACCGCAGTTGATACAGATCCCTCGGATTCAGAGTCTGATTGGGCAGATTGTGATGATCAGATGCCAGACCTGATTCCACCTGAGCCTACAGATGAGGAGGAGGTAGATGCAGAGCAGACCAGAGACAGTGCAGTTGAGCAGCCTTCTCCCGATCCAGTTTGCGAGAGTACGCTTTCACTTTCCCAAGCAGATTTGGCCGACCTTGCAGCTTTCACTCAGTTTCTTCCGCAGCCAGATTTGCCAGCACCCAGCATTCCAGAGCTGAAGCCGCTCCCTACTTCGCTGAAGTATCGATTCCTTGCGGGCGAGCTAGAGATGTACCCAGTCATCATCTCCGCCGAGTTGACTGGAGAGCAGGAATCCCGTTTGATGGGGGTTCTTGAAAAGAACCGCAAGGCGATCGGATGGAGCGTAGCAGATCTCCATGGGATTAGTCCATCAGTGTGCTCCCACCATATCTATCTCGAGGATGGGGCAAAGCCGTCGCGTGAGTTCCAGCGACGTCTTAACCCCAACCTGAGAGAGGTTGTGATGAAGGAAATATCGAAATGGTGGGGTGCAGGTTTTATTTATCCCATTTCCGACTCCAAGTGGGTCAGCCCCTTGCATGTGGTGCCCAAGAAGACGGGCATCACGACTGTGATCAGTGAGTCGGGAGAGGAGATCGCTACACGAGTACCCACCTCTTGGAGGGTTTGTGTTGACTACAGGAGACTCAACCAAGCCACCAAGAAGGACCATTTCCCCCTGCCTTTTATTGACCAGATCATTGAGAGACTGGCAGGGAAGAGCCATTATTGCTTCCTGGATGGGTACTCGGGCTACAACCAAGTGGCCATCGCTCCTGAGGATCAGGAGAAGACCACCTTTACCTGTCCCTTCGGCACATACGCTTTTCGATGCATGCCATTTGGGCTATGCAATGCCCCTGCGACTTTTCAGAGGTGCATGCTGTCGATCTTTTCGGACATGGTGGGGGAGTGTTTGGAGGTCTTCATGGATGATTTCTCGATCTACGGCAATGGATTCGACTCCTGTCTTGACTGCCTAGACCGAGTACTCCAGCGATGTATTGAGTATCATTTGGTGCTATCTTAGGAGAAGAGTCACTTCATGGTGACTCAAGGGACGGTGCTTGGCCACATCATCTCCAACAGGGGCATGGAGGTTGATCCGGCCAAGGTTGATGTCATTAGGAAACTCACACCGCCGTCCAATCTGAGGCAGCTACGGTCATTTCTGGGGCACGTTGGATTTTATAGGAGATTTATTCATGATTTCAGCAGGATTGCCCGACCGTTGACTGACCTCTTGACGAAAGACACCGAGTTCCTTGTCGATGACAAGTGTCTTTCGTCGTTTGCTACTCTCCAGCAGTGCGTTATTGAGGCTCCTGTCCTCCAGCCGCCTGATTGGTCTCTCCCATTCGAGATCATGACGGAGCCTCCGATTTTGCCGTAGGGGCAGTGCTGGGACAGAGGAGGGATGGAGTTCCATTTGCCATACACTACGCTAGCCGCACATTGGATTCCGCCTAGCGGAATTATACAGTCACAGAGAAGGAGATGCTAGCAGTAGTGTTTGCCCTGGATAAGTTCAGATCATATATCATCGGATCTAGAGTGACTTTGTTTACAGATCACACCGCCATCAGGTACCTCATGGCAAAGAAGGATGCCAAGGCCAGACTGACTAGATGGATCCTTCTACTCCAGGAGTTCGATATTGAGATCAAGGATAAGCCTGGAGTCAAGAATGTGGTGGCGGATCATCTCTCCCGACTAGAGCAGCCTGAGGATTCTGAGCCGATTGACCCTATAAGAGATACCTTCCCAGATGAGGCGATCCTTGCTGTCGCCTCACTCCTATGGTACGCTGATATTGTGAACTTTCTCGTTGTTGGGAAAGTCCCGCAAGATTGGCCCAGGCAGAGACTTGAGACCTTCCTTGCGAAGGCCAAGTCCTACCACTGGGAGGATCTCATCCTTTACCACGAAGGAGGGGATAACGTCTGGCGTCGGTGTATTCCTCAGGAGGAACACCATAGCGTCCTCACTTACTGCCACAAGCTTGAGGCAGGAGGACATCATTCTGGGAGGAGAACGGCACAGAAGGTGCTCCAATCCGGCTTGTGGTGGCCTACCCTCTTCAAGGACTCAGATGAGTTCGTGAAGAGGTGTACTGACTGTCAGAGGATGGGCACTTGTGGACAGCGTGATATGATGCCGATGCAGCCCATTCACTTCTGTGAGGTTTTTGACGCATGGGGCATCGATTTCATGGGTCCATTCCCTAAGAGTCAGGGATTTGAGTACATTCTGTTGGCCATAGACTATGTGAGTCGTTGGGTGGAGGCTATCCCCGCCCGAGCCGCTGATGCGAGGACAGTTTGCAGATTTTTGAGGAAGCATATCATCACGCGGTTCGGGATTCCACGAGTTCTGATTTCTGATGGGGGATCTCACTTCATCAACGACCAGGTGAAGGCACTTGCTAGCGAGTTCGGCATAGACCATCGTGTTGCTACACCTTACCATCCACAGACGAATGGTCTAGCCGAAGTGTCGAATAGGGAGATCAAGACTATTCTGCAGAAAGTCGTCCGCCCTGACCGAAAGGATTGGTCACAGCTTTTGGACTCGGTCTTGTGGGCATATAGGACGTCTTTCAAGACACCTTTGGGCACATCTCCCTTTCGCCTCGTGTACGGCAAGCCATGCCATTTACCTGTTGAGCTGAGGCACAAGTCACTTTGGGCAGTTACAGACATTATCATGGATCCAGATGGTATGGGAGACCAGAGGAGGGCAGAGCTAGCTGCCCTGGAGGAGCTTAGAGATGCAGCTTTCTCAAGCAGCCTACATTATAAGGAGAAAGTCAAGGAGTGGCATGATTCTCATATCAGCCACAAGCATTTTGAGATTGGACAGAGAGTATGGTTGTTTGATGCGAGACTTAGATTATTTCCAGGAAAGCTACAGAGCAAATGGAAAGGACCTTATCTGGTGAGAAAGGTACACGACAACGGTAGCATCGACATATCCGAGTTGTCTTCTGAGAGTACCTTCCGAGTGAACGGCCAGCGGCTCAAGCCATTTCTAGATCATGAGCCGCGGGTCGTTGATCTTGCCCCTATTCATTTTGCGTGAGATGTGGTCTTTGACTCACATCTAATGCATCTCACGCCTGAGTTTCACTGATCTTCCGCTGTATATAGATCCAGATGTCCATATCATCACATTCCTTAGTCCCACATCCCCTTCTTCATCTTGTGATTATGCTATACTTAGGGTGCACTTTACCCTAAGTATAGGGGGGATGTGAGACCTTGCGGGTATTTCTTTTGCTTCTGTCTACCCCTGTTTTGCTGCCTATACTTAGGGATATCTCACCCTAAGTATAGGGGGGTAGACCCCGTACATTCTCCACTCAGTTTTCCCTTAGTATACAGCCTGCTATACTTAGGATTACTTGATCCTAAGTATAGGGGGGAGACCTGAGTCCCTCTTGACTTTGCATTTCCCTTTTGTATAGCCTTTCTTTTCACTCTCCTATACCTAGCACGAGTTATGTCTTCTTCATCGCTCTTGACTCTGAGGACATCGTTCGAGCTAAGTATAGGGGGGTGTATATATATTGCATATATACTTTAGTCATAACTCGTACTTTGTGTGTGTTAATAAATAAAAATGGCTAAAAATCACAAAAATTAAAATTTTTCATGTACATAATCTTCTTTTATTTGCACATACATAGCTAGTGTACAAATTATTTTTGTAAAAATGATTTCAAAAATCTTTTGTGTAAAGCTTGTGTAAATATTTTTGTATCAAAATTATGTATATAGTACAAAATTTTTCCAAAATGTTTTGAAAATCAAAAGTTTGCAAAAGTCTTGTGTAAATGTGTGTAAATATCTTTTTGCAAAACTTGCACTTCATGCATCATCATTCATGATTTCAAAACATTTTTCAAAAATTTTGCATGATTGTAAAATATTGTGTAAATAAGCATCTTTTTGTACATATGTATATCGTTTTTCTGGATGATAGTTGACATTTAAACTAGCCTGGAATCAAATTGAGAAATGGAGCTTGATTAAGATCTTAATCCACCTAATTTCTAAGAGGAACCTTATAGGACTTAGGTTTAAGGCTTTTCAGGTCCATGGTGACTTAATTCTTTGAGTCCACTAGGCTATGATCACATGTCATCTCAATGAGCCTAAGTAGAGCACTTAACAACAACACATGACTCATATAGATTATGGCTTTACTTGGACAACCGCACTATGCACCGAGCTCTCTACGGATGAGGTGGTGAGGAGGCAGTCTTCCTTGGCTTGGGGTAGCATATGAGGGTAGTACTTCTAGGCGGAACCTCTCTTCTTCTTATAATGAAGGAAGTGCGTCTCAACTTGGTCTGGTTGCCATGAGGTCTAACGACGGGAGTTGTGGGTTGCAATAAAGCTTCAAAAGAGGGATAGTCTACTGGCTCAAGAGGAAAAACTCCTTGTATATATGCTGCACATGTATATGTTGTATAGATGCACTCGAAAAAAAATGTGCAAAAAGAAAAAGAACTCCAAAAAAATGGTGGGTCTGAGAGAAAATGATAATCCCACCGGAGTATGTATATAAGTGCAATAAGCAAAGCTCGGTTTCATGATCCACCTGTTGTAGCTTGCAGCAGGGAGACTTGGCTACACTGGTCAAGCTCCCAAGGGTACTCGGCTACACTGGCCTTGACCCATTCTCTTCTTCCCCCTCTTCTTGAGCCGGTTGTACTTGAACTTAGAAGGGAATACCCCGCTCCTCGAGGAAAGAGTGGCCAGATTGAGGTCATAGAGTTACCTTGTTAGGGAGGGTTGTCAAGTTGCCATTTCTGAGGTGGAGAGCTTAGACCTCACTTTCACAGGACAAGAAAAGATTCATGGTCCTCAGGGTTTGTGATTGATGACTTGTTCTGGTCTGGAGCATTGAGGAGTCTTGGTTATAGATTAGTGGAACTTAGAGGCTGTTAGGTTTTAAGCTTAAGTCTAAATAAGGTTCCGACACATTAATAATCCAAAGATCTGATTGAGCTCCATAACTCAAATTAATGAAGGCAAGTTTAATAATCAACCTTGATCCATGTACATCCTCTTTTTCTTTTTCTCTCTTTCTTTTTCACTTCTTTTTCAAATAAGTGTTTGCTAAGGGACTAGCAAAGTATAGTATAGGGGGGTGATGAATACCCATTCATCACTTTTTATTCTTATATTTTAGCTACAAAAACCTCATGCAAATGCATGTAGATATGTGTAAATAGGACTAATTAGCAAAAGCATGCATTTTGTAAATACTTATAATTAGCATGTTTTTGTGCAAAAATAAAAGAATAAAGATGAAAAAGAAAAAGAGGGAAATATTTAGAATAAATATTGAGCAACCTAACCCAAGGGAGGGCTCAGCATGGGCCTGACCGCATAAAAGCCAAGTAGAGGGAGATAGGGGCTCAGGTGTATATATTTTTGTAAATAAATAAAATTATATTTTCCTCACCCAAAAATATGTTTGTAAATATTTGTACATATTTATAAAGTATAAAAACAAAACAAAAAGCTAAAAACCAAAAAGACCAAAAATATCCTATCACCATGTACATAGACCATGCCTCCTTATTTATTTAACCTTATAAATAAATGAAATTATTTTCTAACCTTTTTGTAAATATTCTATGTTATATATTGTAAATAAATTAAATAAAAAGAAACAAAACAAAAATCAAATAAAAATAACAAAATTAAAATTACAAAAAAATATTGTACATATACCTATATAGCCATATATTGTAAATACTTTATCTTTATTTCCAAAAATTAATTAAAAATCACCAAAAAATAGAAAAAAATAAAATAAAAATAATTCATATTTTAAGTTTTTGGAAAATCGGCCATTTGCTGCCTCATTTTTGAGCTTCAAACATTCTCCACGTGGCAGCTAACCATTGGGTCCTGGGGATGTTGACCGCCCGGTCAACTGGCCCCCCCAGGACCACTTCCCACGGGTTCGAGCGGCCAACCCGATTTCTCCATTTTATACCTGCTCGACCCGATTGCCTAACACCCTAACCCCGGCTCCGTTTGTCACCTCCCACATCCGACACCCTCACCGGGCGTCAACCTCGGGGTCCGCGCGCCTCCATGACCCTACCCGAGCTCCTCTTTTCGGACCCCCAGCCATTTAAATACCCAGCTCCGCCGCATTCTTTGATCATCTTTGGTTCCCCATTCTTTGTCCCGTGACCTCCACAGCAGCCCCTGAGGTGACAGCTCTCGGTTGCCCGTGTCGCAGCGAGGAGAGGGGCTGGTTTCCACTGATCCGGCGACTTAGCGCCGCCGTGCTCCGCCCAGAGCAGGAGCTCGAGCCTCGGGCCGAGACACCCCTTGAGGCCACGACCAGGAGCTACCTCAGCTCCAGCATAGTCTCACCATCCGCCCAGGTAATCTCTTAGCTTCCCTATTTAGCTTAATTTCTAGTTTGCCCCAAATCGTACCGCCGCCGTGTTCCGTCGATTCCGGCCATCTCGCGCATCCTTTCGATCATCGGAACCCGTCATCACCTCCGCCTTTCCTCCACGCACCTTCTCCGCCCCTCCGTTCAACCCAGCTCGCACAGGAGCTGGGATTCGAATCCCATCGCCGTCGCTTCGCCGGGATTCATCCGCTCCGACGCACAGACCACCTTCACGCCGCCTAACCGGGTCGAGGCATTTTGCCCTCGACCCGCGAAGCTTCTGAGCTACTTTGTAGGTCCAGAAGAGGCCATCTGAGGCTTCCCTACATCCAGGCTAGGAGCTCTCCTCCGCCGACCTCGCCGGAGCCCATCCAGGGCTCGGCTGGGCCATCGGAGACCACCAACAGCTGCGGAGCTTCATCGCGCATCTTCTCCGATCTCCGGAAGCAGCAGACGAGGACCACAGCACTCGCACGAGGCCGGCGAAACTCGCCGGCCACCTGTTCTTCGGGGATCCTCGCCAGCCGTCCGATCAGCCTCGACCTCCAGTTGCCATCTCGTCCGTCCATTCCAGGAGGAGCAGCCACCGTCCGATCCTTGGAGAGGAGATCTGGAGCGCCCACCAGCGTACCCGTCAGATCATCCACGTGGAGCGCATCCGACGGCCAGCGTAATAAAGGGTAAATTACCCTTAGGCCCAGCTCTTGTTTTTATTTCGTTTTAGTCATGTACTTACTTTCGTCAGTTGTTTAGTTTTAGGGTATTTTGCACATTGAACCTCATACTTTAGTTATTTGCACTTATGCCCCTGTTTGTGTGAGCCACGTGCTTCGTCACGTGTATGTTTGGTGTATTTGCAACATTAGCCCTGTAGTTCTGGATGCTCGTAAATGAATGAAATGTTTTCAGTAATTGCATATATGCCCCTGTGAGTGTTTTAATTGCACATGTGCGTCTTTTAGTGGGTTATTTGCAACACAGACCCCTGGACTTTTGGTACGAGTTACCAAAAGGTCCTCGGGACTTGTTTTTCTTACCAAAAGGTCCTTGAGTGCCCCAGGCACGTGCCGCGCGCGTGCGTTGCTGGGTTAATTGCACCTGGACCCCCAGAACTTCGGGTATTTGCACTTCAGTCCCTGTGCACAATGCCCTCTTTTGATTTTTGAATAAAATATCAAATCACCTCCAAATTCGATGAAAATTTGACACATGGCTCCTGCCATGTTGTAGGATTTTTGAGAATTTGTGAGGACATTTTTGAGTTTATTTGTTATTTTTAAAAAATTCAAAAACCATTATTTCAGCCACTGTCTAGTTTTAAAAATCCAAAAAAAATATAAAAACCCCCTCACAAATTCCATAAAAATTAGGTACTGTTTCTTTTGTGCTCTTTTAATTTCTAGGCAATTTTGGCTATTTTTCACCGAGTAAAAACCCTAAAAATTCAAAAACACCTAAAAACTCATAAAAATTATAATAAATAATTTAAAACCCCCAAAATAATAATTTTGGTACTCAAGTTTTCCTTGTTTTGTCTAGTATACAGGAAAAATACCTCCAGGCCCTCTTGAGATCCTTAGATATTTTATTTAGGGATTTTGGTCCTGGCTGGACAGTACCTTGCTTTTCTATCACTGTTTGGTTTTTAGAAAATAAAATATACATCAGAAAATTATCAAAAATTAACCAAAAACACTAAAAAACCTAAAAAACATAAAAACATTTTTGTTTGAATTTTTGCTTGGTTTTTGACACATTAAATAATTAGCCAAAGTGTGATTGATTTTGTGTCTCTTTTATTTTCTTCACATTTAAAAATATAAAAAAAATATAAAAACCATTAAAAACCACTAAAAATACTTGTCTTTTATTTTATTTTATTTTTACTACTTCGTAGGCCTTTGGCCAACTCGTGCTCCTTGAGTTCGACCCTGGGTGCTATACCAGGTTAATATCATAGCTGGACCGCTATTTGAGTGTTTTATTGATTTTATTTCGATTAGTGGTTCGATTTTTCTTGATTGACCTATCCTTTGAGATCCGGGTCGCAACGACCCTTGTCTTATTACCTTCACCCGGGTCTTTGGGATTCTTAGGTCATCAGAATGATATAATGTATAATTGCAATGTGCATGTTTCCTCATAGTAATGAGGAATGATAACTAAATAGACAATAGGACAATAACCTAGGATTTGTGTGTCTCTATAGTCTTGATCTCTCATCGAATGTGCTTTGGAAGTATCATGTTGATGATGATCGTAATTATCGAAAATCCTTATAAAACCTACGAAGATGTTTTGGCATATATATATGTGCTCGTGACATTTAATCATGAATGACATGGTTCTCTGCATTATGCATAATGGTGGCTCGATAAGAGATGATATACCCAAAATATTTGAGTACCTACTTGAATCAAAGTCTTTTATAGTTAAGATGGATGTAGATATCATGAGTATCATCATTCTATCTATACTCTAGTTATTCATGAAGCTTTATAATATTCATATTGTATGAATTGAAAGAAGCATGTATAAATGTTGAAATACTCTTACATTGAACTCTTTTGAGTTTAGCATAAGAAATCCTTTTGTCTTAAGCAATGGTAGTTTATAGATGGAGCATAGTGGAAGCATGGGTCTGACCCAAGTAAGAAGGAAAGTAAAAGTGTTGATTGTACTTCTATGGTTTCCATACATATGACATCGAAAGAGTTGGATGAATGCCAATACTGCAATAGAACAATGTACCGATAGCATGACTATTTGGACTATCTAAGTTCCGTAGATAAGGACTCGGATAGTACAACAACAACAACAACAAAGCCTTTTCCCACAATTAAGTAGGCTCGGCTACATGGATTCTTCGCCTCCATTCAGATCTATCTTGGGTCAATCTCGGACTTATATCCAAAAAACTAAGATCCCTTCGTATAGTCTCTTTCCAACACTTCTTGGGTCGTCCTCGCCCTCTCTTAGCCGGCTCAACATCCCAACACTCGCATCTCCTAACTGGTGCATCAGTTGACCTTCTTTGCAAATGACCAAACCATTTTAAGCGGTTTTCTCACATCTTATCCTCGATCGGAGCTACACCAACTTTCTCTCTGATTGCATCATTCTGAATCCGATCTTTACGTGTATGTCCACACATCCATCTTAGCATTTTCATTTCTGCTACAGCCATTCTCTGCACATGTCTATGGTTCACAGGCCAACATTCAGAACCATAAAGCATAGCAGGTCTCACGGCTGCTTTGTAAAACTTTCCTTTAATTTTTAAAGGAATTTTCTTATCACAGAGAACAACGAAGGCTCCTCTCCACTTTAGCCAGCCTACATTTATTCTATTAGTAACATCTCCATCAATTTCCACATCACGTTGCGAAATAGATCCCAGATATTTAAAAGAATCTCTCTTCTGAATATTATCGTCACTAATCTTAACCTCGATTCCTTCACCATTGCTTCCATCAAAGGTGCATTCCATATATTCCGTCTTAGCCCTACTTATATGAAAACCTTTAGTCTCCAATGCATGTCTCTAAACCTCAAGCTTCTCATTTACTCCATCTCTAGTCTCATCAATCAACACAATATCATCAGCAAATAACATACACCAAGGTAACTCATCATGAATGTGACTTGTCAACTCGTCCATAATCAAAGTAAAAAGAAATGGACTCAAAGCTGAACCTTGATGTAAACCAATGTTGATATAAAAATAGTCAGTCTTCCCCATCGGGGTCCTTACACAAGATAAAGCTCTATCATACATATCCTTTATGAGATTAATATATAGGATAGGTACTTGTCTCTTCTCCAAAACTCTCCACAGTATCTCTCGTGGGACGGAATCATAAGCCTTCTCCAAATCAAAAGATCATATGGAGATTCTTCTTTTTAGCTCTATAAATCTCCATTGTTCTTCTCAGCAAATGGATGGCTTAAATAGTTGAGCGACCTGGCATGAATCCGAATTGGTTTTCTTTTACTTGGGAAACTTGCCTCAATCTTCTTTCGATCACACATTCCCAAATTTTCATAGTGTGACTCATCAACTTGATACCTCTGTAATTTGAACAATTTTAAATGTCTCCTTTGTTCTTATAAAGAGGCACCACGATACTCCTCCTCCAATCTTCAGGCATTTTCTTGCTTCGCCAAATAACATTGAATAGATTCGTAAGCCAAGTCAAACCACGCTCACCTAAAACTTTCCATACTTCTACAGGGATGTTATCCGGTCCAACACCTTTCCCAGGTCTCATAACCTTCAAAGCCTCCTCTACTTCTTTTCTTTGTATTCGTCTATAGCATGCACGATTCAAGTAACTTTCACTACTACCTAGATCACCCAAAGTAATCTCTCTATTTCCTTCTCCAATGAAAAGTTTATGGATGTATTGCTCCCATCTAGTCTCTATATCCTTCTGAGTAACAAGCATGTGACCTTCCTCGTCCTTAATGCATCTCACTTGAGAAAGGTCTTTGGTCTTTCTTTCTCTTGCTTTGGCCAACCTGAATATATCCTTCTGGCCCTCCTTAGAGTTGATATTTTTATACAAAACTTCATAAGCTTTTGACTTAGCTTCGCTTACAGTCTTCTTTGCTTCCTTCTTCGCTATTTTATAGTCTGTTACAGTTTCCTCTGTTCTATCCTTAGACATATCTTTAAAGCAAGCTCTTTTAATTTTTAGCTTCTCTTGCACCCCTTCACTCCACCACCAAGCCTCCTTTTAACCCGGAGCTCCTCCTTTTGACTCGCCTAGTATCTCTTTGGCTACCTTTCGGATACAAGATGCTACTGCCTCCCACATCTTGTTTGCACTACCGCTACAATCCCAAGATAAGTCTTCTAAAACCTTCTCCCTGAAGATTGATTGCTTCAGCAAAAGATTCCACCACCTAGTTCTAGTGATCTTAGGAGCCTTCTTTTTCTTTACCAGCCCGTTTATTTGTAAATCCAAGACTAATAAGCGATGTTGGGTTGTCAAACTCTCTCCTGGGATTACTTTTCAATCTTTGCAACACAACCGATCTCTTCTCCTCGTATAAGTAATTAAATGCTCCTCCCTCTTCTTGAAAAGAGTGTTTACTATGAAAAGATCATATGCAGTTACAAAATCCAGAATGACTTTTCCCTCTTCGTTTCTATCCACAAAACCATGTCCTCCATGCATACTTGCATACTTTGAAACATCTTTTCCCACATGTCCATTAAGATCTCCACCTATGCAAACCATCTCTCTTTGTGGGATTCCTTATAAAATCTTATCCAGATCCTCCCAAAAAGCTTGTTTAGTCCTTTCATCTAAACCAATTTCCGGTGCATAAACTGAGATGATGTTCAGAATTTCTTCTTCAAGCACCAACTTCAGCAAAACAATCCGATCCCCAAATCTTTGCACCTCAACCAAGCAATCCTTCAAATCTTTATGAACAACCACTCCAACACCGTTTCTCGTCTATCTTTACATGAATACCAAAGTTTAAAGCATGTTTTCTCGATCTCCCTTGCTTTCTCTCCAACCCATTTAGTCTCTTGAAGACATAATATATGAATCTTTCTTCTTTCCATTGTATCCACTATCTCCATCAATTTTCCAGTTAAAGTACCGATATTCCAACTACCAATCCGTAACTTCCTTTGCAATCTCTTTTGGACTAACTTCTTTACTCGCATGCGTCCATTATGCGAGAACCCTTGCAAATTTTGGACCGCATCCGGGCGGTGATGCAGCGGAACTAGCTTATTTACCCGCATGCGTTCCTCATGCGAGAACCCTTGCAAATTTTGAACTATATCCATGCTGCAATGTAGCGGCCCTTGCCAATTTTTCATTGCATTCAGGCGATGCAACGCGTCGCAAGTAGGGAACGCCCCAACGAAATCTGTATGTTTGCTTAAATCCATGTTTAAAAGATCCGAACAGTTTCGAGATAAATTCATAAATAGTGTTCTTAGAAGAACTTTAAGAACATTACTTACGAATTTATCTCTCCTGCGCTGGCTGTCGGCTACCTAACGCGCAACCCTCCTCATTTACCCGAGCTTGGGACCGGCCATGGCTGAGTTAGATAAGGACTTGGATAGTGCATCAGAATTATCTACATTTAGTCATTGAAATTGACTTACTTATTTGATAAGATCAAAGTCTAATAATCATATCTCACTCTTCTATTAACACTTGCAATTGGTTGCATATGTTTTAGAAGTCTGAAAATTTGATTTTAAGGTTTAATAGTCATCCACATGGATATTGATGCAATTGTGCAATAATCTCTATTAGATAGATAAACTTCATATTTTCAGTAGGAGAGCCCTTAGTCTTATAGAACGTCTCTATGACTTAGATATTAGAATACACTCATTGTTTATTTCTAAATGTTGAAAATAAACACAAATTCTAGAATAGACCTATCATAAAGAGTTATGATGGAATATTTCAGATAGTAATATGACATCCGGAGGATTCTTCGAAATTAGAAAACTAGTTAATCTAATACTGAAAATTAAACCTTAAAAGAGCAATAGGAGGATGAAGATCATTTGAGAATGATTTGTCATCAAGCCTTGGACATAAGTCTATTGATAAGATCAATAGACTAAAAAGATATTGAACTTAAGATTGTCTCAAGATTCAAAACTTACATACTTGTGACCCTTCTCTGAGAATGGTGTAAGTTGCCAAGGTATTCAAGATCTCATACATATTGATGTATGTGTATCATATGTATCATAATAGACATTGATGATATGTGATATCATTCGATGATTGTTTGTGATATGAGATTTCTTCCCTTAACGTTAGAAACCCTTGAAATGTTCAAAATTTTCATTATTTGCTTTAAAACCAAAGTTTGAAGGAAGATGACGTGAATTTGATCTAATCTAAATAATTAGTAGCTATTAGATGAATTCATGGATTACCTTATGGAGACAGGAATAGCATTCCTATCTCACTCCTCTTGATACACCTAAACTCAATAGAGTTGTAGGGAGATGCAACTAGATCATGTGTGAGATGACTTGATCAATGATGAATCTTAGCATAATTACCTCTTAGTTTCCAAGTTATATACAAGTAAGCTGGAATCTAGCACCAGAGAGTGCTACTTTATTAGGAAAATAAAGGATGGTCTTGGATACCTACTTTATGACCTTGAGATCTTAAATTTCATCTATAAGGATATGATTCTTATAGAATGACCTTCTTGAGAATCAAGATGAAAATGAAGTGAATGAACTCATTTAATCTTGAGAAAATAATGAGGCTCCTAAAATCAGAATTTAAAAGGACAATTAAAGATGAAACACTCATATCTCTTCAAATTAGTTTGAGGATGGATTCTATGTGTCAGTTAATTATGACAATGATCTACTTCATGTGATGAAGCTTTTAAAGATCATGGCATGGAAAGATGGATGTTAGCAATAAAGTCTAAAGTAGACTTCATATATAAGCATTGTATATGGAACATCGAGGATCCACCTATAAGGGTGATGCTTGTTAGGTGTGAATGGATCTTCAAGAGAAAGAGGGAACCTGATGAGAAGGTAGAGACCTTCAAAGCACAGCTCGTAGCCATGAGCTACACACCGAAGAGAAGACATTGCTTGCGATGAGACTTTCTCTTCAGTGACCATTCTTAAACCCATCAAAATATTGCAAATTATAGCTACACAACTTGACTATGAAATCCTTCAAGATGGAAGTCAATATTGCATTCCTCTATAAATACCTCTCTGAGGATATTCACATTAAGTAACCCCAGGGCTTCATGGTTGAGGAATGCAAGGTGTGCAAGATGAGGGAACTCCATCTATGGACTCCAATAAGCTTCTTGAAGTTAGGTTTAGGGTGAAGATGTTTAGAAGCATAGAGAAGAAGGAATTAGGACTATCACATTAAGTGGTACACCTTGGACATGTTTCATTCTTGAAAAACCCATGGAAGGCTTCCTTCCCTTAAAATATGATACTGACCTACCTAAAGGGATAGCACCTCAAAGAGTTGAGGAAGTGAATGCTAAAACTGCTTGCCCTTGTGCATCAGTTTTGAGAAGCTGGGTGTATGCTAGATGTGTACAAAAGTCAGATGTCTGCCATGCAGTGGGAGTAGTAGACTGTTACTAATACTACTATGTAAATAAAACACTTGATTGCAGTAATAATAATATCTTCAAAGAAGACAAAACTTTTTGAGGTAGTGATCTCAAAGTCTTATCTTTAAGAAATTAAGACTTTATAGATAGTGATCTAAAAGGGTATTAACTGCAGATGCCTTATAAGAAATAAGACGAAGTCTTAGTCTTAGGAGATAGAGATCTCCAAGAATAAGGGAATTCTGATAAGGATAATAGAAACTACATACTGGTTATAACGATTATTGAATTATAGTGTTAAAGACACTATAATAACAAGATTGAGTATTGGTTGCATAAGATGAAACAACATTAGATGTGAGCACTGCTGCTAGGACATATGTAAGTGTCGTAAAAGGACTTAGCGTAGTCTCTCGAGAACAGAGTGAATGATCAGCTTACCTAGCTATTTTTAAATAGCCTATGATTGGCACATGAGTGTGGGTTGAAGATTAGCCCATTAATGGCTCTTCGGGCTAGTGGGAGATTGTTGGACATGCGAGCCTATGGGAAACCAGTATACGATAAATGTTATTGAAAATATCATCCCCTGATCTGAAATGAAGAATAAGTACTTTACATAATAGGTCCATTAGTATAATTAGGGTTATGTACCATGACCATCTTAATGATCATACAGTTATTGATTCAATTGTTGAATCATAGAGGTTGGTGCTTGGATGAATATCTAAAGAGTTAGATTGTGGACTCATCAAGCACCGTCAAGTGATTATTAAGAGATGATCTCCATCCTGAGTAGGAGATGACAATCCTTTCTCTTTTGGCTGATATCTGACTGACATCTTGACGAAGGTCCTCTGCATGGGAATAGAGATTCGGAGGTGTCAGATTAGTTATCTCAAAGAGTTGACTTAACGAGATCGAGATAACCATAGACCTGTGTCGTATGCTGTCACGATATAGCCATGCATCCTCCGATCGGAGAAAGATGTGTTACTATATGGTTGAGTATGTACATTTAGCAGACTGATAGGTTGATGGCCTAATCAAGGTCTATACACTGGCGTGCTAGTGTGCATACAAGGGCATATGAGTAATAAGATCTCTCAAATGGATTATGCAGGTCCATTTACTGAACCGGAAGACATGAGCTCACTCATGAGATATTGAGAATCAAATTTCGTGCACGGTCATCTCGCTTTGGAAGATTGATTGAATTTGTAGGTTTGATATATACTTTTGAAGAGTATATAATCAACACCTATGTATGATATATGCTTTGGAAAGTATATGATCGATACCAACTCATAATGATCAAATGAGAAACTTAATGATAAAACTCTAAAGGAGACAGACTAAATATTTTTTATAGATCGAAAACTTCAGGTTTATTCTAGGTTTCCAGTATGCAGGATGTACATGTATTAGGAATACCTAAGGATGATGTGATCATAAACGATTGTATAAACATGGCTCTTCCATTCCTAGGGAATGATGAAACGGGTTTGGAATTTAGTGACTTCTCTCAATAGAGAAGTAATCTGGTCTTGGTCCAAATGTTAGATAGTGATATGAATGTTATTCGGATGTAATGAAAAGATTAGATTTACGGTTTTGATTTGATCAAACATCTATGGGAGGTCCGCGAGATCTGGATTTGAGATTTGATCTCGATATCCAAGTCACTTTATGGGGAACATACAACTGCTATGTCAGTATCTCCAAGTATTCGTCGAGAAAGTGGATTATTCTTGAAAGAATTCAAGAATAATTTAACTGTTGATTTATGTATCTAAGCATTGAGATATTTTGATAATTAAATATGATTTAATTATCATGAATAATATGAATTTGATTCATATTATTTGGTCATATAAGGAGAGTTATCTAAGATGATTAAATGTGATTTAATTATCAATGATGTGAATAATGTGAATGTGATTCATGTTATTTAGGCATATGAGAATAGAGATCGAAGATGATTAAATATGATTTAATTATCAAGGATATGATTACTTGGGATATCACTATCCACAATAATGATGGATATTATAAATATGATTTATAACATGATGGAGAGATTTCATTGCAAATAGAATTTACAAATTATATGTTGTTGTCAATGAGATCCATAATAAACAATTAATTGTAAATATAATTTAAATATAATGTTGGATATATGAATGATTCATATTTGTCAATGGCAAGATTGAAGTTTTCAGAAATTTAGTTAGGAATATTTTTGTGAAGATATATTCAATAATTGTTATTGTATATTAATTAATATATAGATAAAAAAAGAGACTATATCTCTTTTATGGAGGTCGTCCATCTGACTTGTTCAAGAAGGATGGCCATCTTATATTTAGTAAAGATACTTAGTACTCCAATTATCTATGTATAATAATTAAATTTAAAATGAATTAATTATTATCTTGAAGAAGTATATAATTAAGTTATTTTAAACAAATTATTATTATTTTTGGAGCAACAAATCATGACCATTGATTAATAAACTTTTAATCTACACCGTAGATTAAAAGAGTACATGGATTGAGATCCATGTGCATCCAACTAGTATAAATGGAAGGATAGCCCTAGCCTTTGAGAACACACACAAAATTCCAAGAGGAATTAAACTCTCTGCATCTTTCTCTCTCTCTCCATGCCAAGTCTCTCTCTCTCTCTCTCTCTCTCTCTCTCTCTCTCTCTCTCTCTTTCATTTTGGTCTTCCACCATGGAGCCCTCGAGAGAGTCGCCATCGTCGTCGCATCGTTGTTATGATGCTGGATCATTTACTCTTGGATCTCGATCTCCTTTGGTGTGCCTCGCTCATGAAGAAGATGTCGGATCTCGTGAGATGAGATCAAGAGACCCACCATTTGGATCATCAATATGGATTACAAGAAGCACCCGTTTCATCAACGTCCTCACAATCGTCTCCTCTGTTGGATCGGACTTGAGACAGGAGGTCTCTTCATTTAAAGACTCGATCGTTACCACGCTTCAAGAGGCAAACCTAATACTTGTTTGTGATTTAGATGAAACAATTTGAGAAGTGTCCTTGGATCATGTAGTTTCATCATTCAAATTTTTTAAATTCTGCTGCCCCGAGCTACTAGTACGACTAGTCGCTCCTGATCGCATACGATGTGATCCTCACGCTTCCATGATATATTGTGAAAACCCCGAATACCGAACATGGACTAAAATGCAAATCTTGATTGAGTCTGGACTTAATTGCAAAATCTGTACTTGTACAGTGATCGAAAAATTCGAGTAGTGGATTCATTGCATAGGGCTCGTCGATAGCTTTTCAATGAGTCTAAGAACGCTAAAATCCGACTTTGGGAGCCCGAGTTATGGCCATTTTAGCGAGGAGGGGTCCGGGTCATATTCAGATCCGAACCCATATCCAAATCCGAGTTTTACCCTTAAACCCCAACCCTCCCCTAGTCCAAAACGCCCCAACTCTCTTCCCCTTAGACCGGACCTCTTCCTCCTCCCCTTTTTCCCTCGTCGGAGCTCCGTCAGAGCTCACCGGAGCATCTCGGATCGACGATCCAAGACCACCCCCGCGTACAGAAGGTCCAAAGCATCTCTGTATACGATTTTGCATCATCATCAAGGCACCGATCGTGCCGTTCTTCGTGGGTGAAGATTCCGAGGAATCGGGTCTTCTTGAGGTACGACATCTTCTTCATCTTGCTGCTGGTTCCACACGATTTTTCTTCCTATATTCGAACACCATTAGAGCCCTAGACATACGTGTACTATGAAATTTTGGGTGATTGTATTCGAAACCGCGGCTTCTTTGACGGATCCGGGATGGTAGTTGTGCTTTATTTTGGAAAGATATGCATGTATATATTTCTTACCTCATGTTATCCAAAAAGGGAGGAGGAGGGGGTCTACACAAAAAAAGAAATTGCATGGTCGTTGTTGCTGGGCATTGGCATACTGCAGCCCTTCTGGATGTTGTCCTGAATATGGAGACATGTTCGTATACGAGGCTATGTGTGGAAAATTTAATTTTGTTCTGAAATCTCCATTGTTGGAATGATGAAATGAGGTCCCTGAGATTTAGGATATTCTAGGAGACAAAACCTTGCTGGAAGTTGAGATGGAAGTTTACTTTACACTCGTGATATCAGAAACCTCAAGTGCATGGGCTACTCCTTTATATCTGTTCATGATATATCACGTCATCACTTGAAAACAGAATCCCTTTTGATAAGTAATGAAGCTATCTTACTGCAAAAGAAGTCCCACAACCACTCACTGAGTTACACAAGATAAGCTACCAGTTAGACTGTCCAATTTGCATATGCAATGTCGAGGATTTAAATACCCGTAGGCTCTAAAATCTCAATATATCATGGGAGTGGTCCATGGATTTTTTTGGGGAAATAACTTCCCCTCTCATAATTCGGGCAGCTTAATGGAACGTGTGATTTCCAGCTATACTTCACATACTTCTTGTTTGATGGATATAATGCAAATTGCAAAGGTGCCAAACCATATATGCACATTCGAAGTAAACAATAGTAGTTCTGGCCACATTTACATGTAGGCACTTCATGGGATGTAAACTTATAAGCATTGTTATTACTTTGAATGTTTGGGGTTTAAAGAGTAAGGTATATGAACAAATATTATGTCTCTTACAAGAGTACGCATTCTAAATGGCAGATTCATCATTATAGAACATACACAATGATGTCCTTGGACAAGAACTCATCAAAATTTTGTATCATTTCCTGGTACTCCATCTAAACAATAGTGTGACCTATAAACTCAACAATTTACTATAATGTGGAAGTCGACAGTGATGGGAAGATGATAGCTGATAACTCCAGGGAGTTAGCAATTACGGATTAAATTGAGCCCCTTTTTGGTCAGCCTGGTGAGTTGCAGTCGCAATCAAAAATTTCATGGTCTTGAATCTTTGGAGGTGATAGTGGCAATCTAAGGATTGGACTTGTTCCATGAGTCCTAATTGCATTCTTTTCATGAAGCAAAATTTGATGGGATTCAACAAATTCCGGCTTCCCTCATACTTGAGATCATTATGGAAGAGTTTATATCCTACTCTATATTCCTCGATATCAAACTATAGTACTTGATCATCTCGTGGTCCCAATCAGATACGCTTGAAGGCGAAGAATACATATAGCGAGCCCCTTTATGGTGGGAAAGGGCTTGGTAATAGTAATTATACATGATTTTCATGATGAATGGGTAGATGGAGTAGTTGCCGCCAAGGGAGGGGCATGCACCCTTGGGGGCCTCGAGTAGAAGCCTAGATGATCACGATCCCAACTGCTATTGTAGCTGCGATGGTTGGGGGACATGTTGCTTGGCACACTGAGGTGCTAATCTGACGATGTTGGCCTCGGCACTTGCGTGCTTTAGCCCGGTGCTCGAGCACGTGCCAAGTAGTCATGGTTGGTCGGCTAGTGTTTCGCTTGTCACTTAGAGTTAACACTTGTGTGCGGGCCAATGTAGGCCACACTGGCCGGTATTCTGAGTGGGAACGCTAAGAGGGGAGTTCCGGAAAATGTGGTTAATGAAGTTGGGAATGAGACGTGAATCTCCTGTGTATAAGGAGGATTGGGTTGTCATGATGATTCGCGGGTTGGAAACTAATTTGTGAACCGGAAGTACAAATTTGTGGAGCTAAGTGGACGTGTTGGGAACTTAGTTAGGATGCATTGAACCCCACCGCATGCCTACGGTGGCACCCCAATCCTAAGGTGTTTGCTTTTACCTTAAAGTCATAGTGTGAGGTCTCATCCAGATCAAGACCACAGACTATCCACGAAGTTTGGTTACTCATATCCATATCCATATCAAATAATAATAATAATAATAATAAAGATGTAATTCTCGTGAGACCAGGGAAACAGGTGCTCTTTTGCATACATTTAAATTATATGTTGCTTGTTATTGTATATTTGTTTAAATCGTATTGAGTAACTTTGCTCATAATGTACCTACTTGTGGATCCGCGGATTCGTAACAGTGACTAGTTGGAGGCACCATCCTTTTGTGCAGCTTCACGACACTTTTTGAGACATGGCATGTAATGTATAATTGTGGACACCTATTTTATGCTTACATGTATTTTTTTTGTGGACATGGAAATAATCAATGGAATGTGATGGAATTGGCATATGCAATGAATGGAATATGGAATGTGAACAGGTTGAATGAGAAGCAAAATTTTAAATTCTTGTGCATGTTGCTATTTTTCTCCTGTTGTTACGAATGTCAAGTATTCGAATGTGGAATGTGTATGCTGGAATTGGGTTGTCGAGTACTCGGATCCTAGGGGTGTCACAGCTTGGTATCAGAGTAGTGGTACTCCATTCCATTCCACACATATCATTCCGAATTGGTGTTCGAATACTGGATAGTGTGAAGATTTTCTGACCCAACACGAGTCCACAGGAGAACAACATGATTGTATCCATGTCCACATGTCTCTCATAATGTCTCTATTAAGAAAAATAAGTATTAATACCTTGATCCTTTTTGCAGAACCATGCCGCCTTGCGTAGATCTAGATGTGGCGTAGCAGTTGGCTCGCCTTGTACAGGCAGTACAGGGGATCCAACAGCGCCAAGAGATGATGGAGCAGCGGCTCCAGCGACAGGATGACCCATCCTACCGTCCCTCTCATGACGGGGAGGGGAGTGTCAACTTGTTGTTGTCCTTGGAGCCTGAACAACCAGAGGATGGGATGCCTTGCAGAAGCATCAGAGCACTTACTCTGCCTACCAGCGGGCGGCGGCACCCCATTTCCTTGGTACCACCACCCCTGACGTCGCCGAGCTATGGATGTCACAGGTTGCCAAAGTTTTGAAGATGATACGTGCACCCGAGGACATATGGGTGTCATTTGCAGAGTACTCGTTGGCTGGATATGCAGAACGGTGGTGGAATGCCACCAAGGAGCACTTGACGGGACCCATTACATGGGAAACATTCTTTGATGAGTTCCGTACAGAGTTCTACCCAGACCATTGAGTGGAAGATCAGAGGAGGCAGTTTGCTAAGTTGAATTAGGGGTCGATGACGGCCTAAGAGAACTTGATCCGATACACAGAGCTCTCTCGCCATTCCCCTACTATAACAACCTACCCCTTGGAGAACTTGCAGAAGTTCATTCAGGGAATGCGCGAGAAGGTACAGGAGCGACTATCTACCTTGGATCTCACCTCCATTAATGAGGCCATAGAGAAAGCGACAAAGTGGGAGGTGACATAACACCGCTTACAGAGGAGTCAGTCACGGTTGCCTCTACCTCAGCCTAGTGGGTTGTGCGGCGGCACTTCTCTCAGTCTCGTAGAGACCACCGCCACCACCCGACAGCGACAGCAGCACCTGTCAGCCGGTTCACACCTACCTTGGGACAAGCCTTGGCAAGACGCAGTTCAGTTTCTTCTATCCCCCTTACGCAGACACAGAGCCGTGGACTTGGGGGCGGCAGTTCCGCTTCTTGTGGGCGCTTGTTACAGACAGACAGTCATATTTGTTACCTTTGTAGACAATCGGGCCACTTCAAGGCCCAATGCCCTTTGTGTGCCAGTAGCTCAGGTGCACAACAACAGCAGAGTGGAAGACCAACTGGGTCTTCCAGCCAGTTTCAGAGATCAAGATCCTGCCGAGGTGGTCGTGGCTTCCAGCGAGCCCCACAGCAGACAGTCAGTGCTGCGAGATCTAGCACCCTGCCACAAGGGCAGCTAAATGCAGTGATACAGGAGCAGGTTCATTCTTCTGGATCGGTCATCAGAGGTATGATTTCAACCCATGGGATTTCTTTCATGCATTGTTTGATTCCGGGGTCACACATTCCTTCCTTGCACATCGTATGGTGCCCACATTGGGCAAGTCAGTGATGGAGGTTGCTTCCCCGCACTACATCAAGGGCCCAGGGGGGCCAATTGTTCATTATCTGCCAGGTAGTGGAGGATGTGGATGTGCAGATAGGTGGGCATGAGATGCCCACATTCTTGCTATTGATACAATTAGAGGAATTTGACATCATCCTAGGCAAGGATTGGTTAGAGAGGTACCACGCGTTCCTGGACTGTTTTGGGAAGACAGTGGTCTTTCACTTACCTGGAGTGCCATCATTTCAGTTCGTTGGATATACACCGGATGGAGATATTGAGTGTATCTCCGCATTGAGGGCACAACAGTTTCTTACACAGGGTTGCGTAGGCTACCTTGCCTACGCGGTAGACTCAACAGCACAGTATCAGATGATAGAGGATGTCAGAGTTGTGCGTGAGTTCCCTGATGTATTTCCAGATGAACTGCCTGGATTCTCGTCAGTACGAGAGATAGAGTTTGAGATCACGCTATTGCGAGATACATGGTCGATTTCTATCCCTCCATACAGGTTGGCATCAGCTGAGCTCAAGGAGCTCAAGGTACAGTTGCAGGAGATGTTGGGGAAGGGACTCATTCGCCCCAGCACATCACCATGGGAAGCACCAGTCCTCTTCGTAAAGAAGAAGGATGGATCCCTAAGACCATCCATAGACTATAGGCAGTTGAACAAGAGAACGGTCAAGAACCGTTATCCACTTCCCAGGATAGATGATTTGTTTGACCAGTTGCAGGGAGCAGCAGTGTTCTCTAAGATTGACATGTGGTCGGGATATCATCAGTTGAGGATCAAGGAAGTCGATGTAATGAAGTCTGCATTCCGCATTAGATATGGCCACTATGAGTTCTTGGTGATGCCATTTGGACTTACGAATGCACCTACAACATTCATGGATTTGATGAACCGGGTCTTCCGTCCGTATTTGGACAGATTTGGGATCGTGTTTATTGACGATGTTCTAGTCTACTCTCATGATGAATACGAGCATGAGTCTCATCTTTGCACCGTAATAGAGACGCTCCGAGAGCACCAGTTGTATGCTAAATACAACAAGTATGACTTTTGGCTTTCCGAGGTGACTTTTCTTGGCTACGTGATTTCTGGGGCGGGGTGTTAGTTGACCCCGCCAAAATAGAGGCAATGGTGTCTTGGGAGCGGCCCAAGACAGTTACGGAGATTCGTAACTTCCTTGACCTCGCCGGGTACTACAGGAGGTTTGTTAGAGGGCTCTCTCAGTTGGCTCTACCCCTCACCCGGTTGACACAGAAGGATGTCCCATTTATTTGGAGCGACAAATGTGAGTTAATCTTCCAAACACTTAACGAGTGGTTGACTTCTGCACCCATCCTCACCCTTCCTTCTGGTACCTTAGATTTCACCGTGCATACGGATGCTTCGAAGGAGGGCTTGGGTGCAGTGTTAATGCAACGTGGACAGGTTGTGCCGCACGCATCATGACAGCTGAAGAACCATGAACGCAACTACCCCACTCATGACTTGGAGTTGGCGGCTGTAGTCTTTGCATTAAAGATATGGCGTCACTATTTGTATGTGGTGACATTTGAGATCTTCACAGACCACAAAAACCTCAACTACATTTTTTTATCAGAAGGAGCTAAATATGAGGCAAGGGCGGTGGATGGAATTGCTAAAAGATTATGATTGTACCATCTCCTATCATCCTGGTACGGGGAATGTGGCAGCAGACGCCTTGAGTAGGCGACCATACATTGAGGGTTCGGCAACCTGGTTGCAGACTTGGGATGTGCTCACTACACTAAGTGAGTGGCATCTATTTGAGAGCACATATGATTCTGTGACAGTGTCAGCCAAGTATAGCAGCCTTGTGGGATAGGATCTTCAAGGGCAACAGGCAGATCAGAGGATCCAAGACTTGTACCACAGATGCTTGAAGGATGAATTCGATGGATTTCGAGTCCGTGAATCCATCGTATGGAAGGGGGACCGTATGTGTGTCCCAGATGACGAGGAGTTGAGGAGAGAGATCCTGGATGAGGCGCATTGCTCAAGATTTTCCATACATCCAGGTGGCACCAAGATGTACAACGACCACTGCCAACACTTTTGGTGGGAAGGCATGAAGACGGACATAACCGAACATGTTAGCAGATGTCTTACCTGCCAGATGGTGAAGGCAAACACCAGAGGCCTCCTGGTTTACTAACGCCTCTTCCTATCCCGGTGTGGAAATGGGAGTGCATGTCCATGGATTTTATAACATCATTGCCGCGCACCCCTGGAGGGCTTGATGCGATATGGGTCATCGTTGACTGGTTGACCAAGTCAGCCCATTTCATCCCGGTCAACATGACATATACACCAGTGCAACTAGCCAAGTTATATGTTCAACACATCATTCGGTTGTATGGGATACCCAAGGAAGTAGTGTCAGATAGAGATTCTCGTTTCACATCACACTACTGGGGAGAATTCATGAGAGCCTTGAGGATCGAACTGCGCATGAGTTCAACCTACCATCCACAGACAGATGGACAGTCTAAGAGGACTATTCAAACCTTGGAGGATCTACTCCGAGCATGCACGGTTGAGTGGAAGAGATCTTGGAAGGATCACCTCCTACTAGTTGGGTTTACATACAACAATAACTACCATGCCATTATAGGCATGGCACCATTTAAGGCATTGTACGGGAGGCGTTGCACCACACCTTTGTGTTGGCAGCAGGTTGGTGACAACACCATGTTCACCCCGCAGATCATTGAGGAGACCTCAAGAGTGGTGGAAATTGATAGGAGGAAATTGTTGACTACGCATAGCCGTCAGAAGAGTTACGTCGACTGTCGGCGTAGAGAGCTCAAGTTTCAGGTATGTTGTCATGCATTTGTGTCCTAATGGGCAACTTTTAGCCAATCCTGTGTGACTAAGCATCTCTCACGATCACAGGTCGGAGACTTCGTGTTCTTACGTGTGGCCCCAATGAGGGGCGTACAATGTTTCAGTGCAGAGGGAAAGCTAGCACCGCGTTTTGTAGGGCCTTTCGAGATTTTGGCCCGTGTTGGGAAAATGGCCTACAGGGTGGCCCTTCTGCCACACCTCGAGGGCATCCATGACGTGTTCCACGTATTGAATCTCAGAAAGTACATCCGAGATCCCCAACACGTGATCAGCTACGAGGACTTGGCGGTGGATCCAAACCTCTCCTTCCAAGAAGAGACGGTGCAGATTTTGGACCACGCGGTCAAGAGGCTGAGACGGAAGGAGATCTCATTGGTCAGGGTCCTGTGGTAAAGTCAAGACGGCGAGGAAGCGACATGGGAAATTGAGGCGGACATGAGGGATAAATACTCTTATCTGTTCACATGTATGGAATTGAAACCATAGTCAAGTTCCCTTTGAGATTTTTAGGGATTTCGCTCTCTTTGAGATTTTTATGCGCTCATTTCTCTGGGAAAGTTGGATACAACGGGGTTTGGGTTATAAAATCGATTAGGATCATCCTACATCTCGGGAACGAGACTTCCTTTAAGATTTTTATGATGTGAAAACTCTGAATACCGAACATGGACTAAAATGCAAATCATGACTGAGTCTGGACTTAATTGTAAAATCTGTACTTGTACAATGACCAAAAAATTCAAGTAGTGGGTCCATTGCATAGGGCTCGTCGATAGCTTTCCAATGAGTCTAAAAACGCTAAAATACGACTTTGTAAGCCCACGTTATGGCCATTTTAGTGAGGAGGGGTCCGGGTCATATTCGGATCCGCACCCGGATCCGAATCCGGGTTTACCCTTAAACCCCAACCCTCCCCTCGTCCAAAACGCCCCAACTCTCTTCCCCTTCGATCAGACCTCTTCCTCCTCCCCTTTTCCCTCTTCAGAGCTCCGCCAGAGCTCACCGAAGCATCTCGGATCGACGATCCGAGACCACCCCCACGTACAGAAGGTCCAAAGTATCTCCGTATACGGTTTTGCATCATCATCAGGGCACCGATCGTGCCGTTCTTCATGGGTGAAGATTCCGAGGAATCGGGTCTTCTTGACGTACGACGTCTCCTTCCTCTTGCTGCTGGTTCCACACGATTTTTCTTCCTATATTCGAACACCATTAGAGCCCTAGACATACGTGTACTATGAAATTTTGGGTGATTGTATTTGGAACTGCGGTTTCTTTGACGGATCCGGGATGGTAGTTGTGCAGTATTCTGGAAAGATATGCATGCATATATTTCTTACCTCATATTATCCAAAAAGGGAGGAGGAGGGGGTCTACACAAAAAAAGAAATTGCATGGTCGTTGTTGCTAGGCATTGGCATACTGCAGTCCTTCTGGATGTTGTCCTGAATATGGAGACATGTTCGTATACGAGGCTATGTGTGGAAAATTTAATTTTGTTCTGAAATCTCCATTGTTGGAATGATGAAATGAGGTCCCTGAGATTTAGGATATTCTAGGAGACAAAACCTTGCTGGAAGTTGAACTGGAAGTTTACTTTACACTCGTGATATCAGAAACCTCAAGTGCATGGGCTACTCCTTATATCCGTTCATGCTATATCACGTCATCACTGGAAAACAGAACCCCTTTTGATAAGTAATGAAGCTATCTTACTGCACAGGAATTCCCACAACCACTCACTGAATTACACAAGATAAGCTACCAGTTAGACTGTCCAATTTGCATATGCAATGTCGAGGATTTAAATACCCGTAGGCTCTAAAATCTCAATATATCATGGGAGTGGTCCATGGATTTTTTTGGGAAATAACATCCCCTCTCATAATTTGGGCAGCTTAATGGAACATGTGATTTCCAGCTATACTTTCACATACTTCTTGTTTGATGGATATAATGCAAATTGCAAAGGTGGCAAACCATATATGCACATTCGAAGTAAACAATAGTAGTTCTGACCACATTTACATGTAGGCACTTCATGGGATGTGTACTTATAAGCATTGTTATTACTTTGAATGTTTAGGGTTTAAAGAATAAGGTATATGAACAAATATTATGTCTCTTACAAGAGTACGCATTCTAAATGGCAGATTCATCATTATAGGACATACACAATGATGTCCTTGAACAAGAACTCATCAAAATTTTGTATCATTTCCTGGTACTCCATCTAAAAAATAGTGTGACCTATAAACTCAACAATTTACTATAATGTGGAAGTCGACAGTGATGGGAAAATGATAGCCGATAACTCCAAGGAGTTAGCAATTAAGGATTAAGTTGAGCCCCCTTTTTGCTCAGCCTGGTGAGTTGCAGTCGCATTCAAAAATTTCATGGTCTTGAATCTTTAGAGGTGATAGTGGCAATCTAAGGATCGGACTTGTTCCATGAGCCCTAATTGCATTCTGTTCATGAAGCTAAATTTGATGGGATTCAATAAATTCCGGCCTCCCTCATACTTGAGATCATTATGGAAGAGTTTATAATCTACTCTATATTCCTCGATATCAAACTATAGTACTTGATCATCTCGTAGTCCTAATCAGATACGCTTGAAGGCGAAGAATACATATAGCAAGCCCCTTTATGATGGGAAAGGGCTTGGTAATAGTAATTATACATAATTTTCATGATGAATGGGTAGATGGAGTAGTTGCCGCCAAGGGAGGGGCATGCACCCTTGGGGGCCCCGGGTAGAAGCCTAGATGATCGCAATCCCAACTGTTATTGTAGCTGCGATGGTTGAGGGACATGTTGCTTGGAATACCGAGGTGCTAATCTGACGATGTTGGCCTCGGCACTTGCGTGCTTTAGCCCGGTGCTCGAGCGCAGGCCAAGTAGTCATGGTTGCTCGGCTAGTGTTTCGCTTGTCACTTAGAGTTTACCCTCGTGTACGGGCCAATGTAGGCCACATTGGCCGGTATTCTGAGTGGGAACGCTAAGAGGGGAGTTCCGGGAAATGTGGTTAATGAAGTTGGGAATGAGATGTGAATCTCCTGTGTATAAGGAGGATTGGGTTGTCACGATGATTCGCGGGTTGGAAACTAATTTGTGAACCGGAAGTACAAATTGGTGGACCTAAGTGGACGTGTTGGGAACTTAGTTAGGATGCATTGTACCCCACCGCATGCCTACGGTGGCATCCCAACCCTAAGGTGTTTGCTTTTACCTTAGAGTCATAGTGTGAGGTCTCATCTAGATCAAGACCACAGACTATCCACGAAGCTTGGTTACTCATATCCATATCCAGATCAAATAACAACAACAACAATAATAATAATAATAAAGATGTAATTCTTGTGAGACCAGTGAAACAGGTGCTCTTTTACACACATTTAAATTATATGTTTCTTGTTATTGTATAGTTGTTTAAATCGTATTGAGCAACTTTGCTCATAACGTACCTACATATGGATCCGCAGATTCGCAACAGTGACTAGTTGGAGGCACCATCCTTTTGTGCAGCTTTACGACACTTTTTGCAGTACAGTTGTTGGTAGTAGTTTTACTATCCTTCTTTACTTGTAGTATTTTGTGAGAGACATGGCATGTAATGTATAATTGTGGACATATATTTTATGCTACATATATATTTTTTGTGGATATGGAAATGATCAATGGAATGTAATAGAATTAGCATACGTAATGAATGGAATATGGAATGTGAACAGGTTGAATGAGAAGCAAATTTTTAAATTCCTGTGCATGTTGCTATTTTTCTCCTGTTGTTACGAATGTCAAGTATTCAAATGTGGAATGTGTATGCGTGGAATTGAGTTCTGAGTACCCAGATCCTAGGAGCGCCACATGCACTTAAGGATCTTCTCCGTTCAAATTCTACCCATTGTTATACTTTATTTCATGATTTAAAATTGAAAGAAGTTGGGAGTAATGTTCATACATTAAGACCCAAATTTATTCCACTAGCATACTTGACTTCATGATTTAAGATTGAAAGAATTTGGGGATAATTTACATATTTTAAGACCCAACCATAATTATACTTGATTTCATGATTAAAATTGAAAGAATTTGGGGGAGAATGTCATACATTTTAGTACTGAGAATAATCCACTGTTAGGCACCAATTTCATGATTGAAAAATGGAAGAAATTTGGGTTATTTGCACGCATTTTTGTGCTAAAATCAGTCCACTGTTATACCTGGATTTCATGAGAAAATTTGGGAGATTAAATGGTGATTATCATGTATTAAGATCCAAATTTCAGATCGGTAAATAGCTATCGATTTCATGATAATTGAGGAGAAATATATGATTATTTGGAAATAGTTAAGTCAAGTTTTAGAACATCAATTAGCCACTGGATTCATGGCTAAAAACATAGAGATTTGGAGATGAATTAGCATGTAAGTTGAGACTAGCTTTAGATTTAAAAAGTGACCCGTGATCTCATGACTAAATAAGAAAAGTTGGGAATTTTTCGTTGATTCAAAAACTTGAATCAAAATCTAATGATCAGCTCCTAATCTCATATTTTAAAAATGAGAACATTGGAATTTTCATACAAGTGACTTGCAAAAAGTTAGATTAAAAATCATGCCATTAAACTAAGAGTTAAATAAGAAAAGTCAGAAATTTTACATTAAGTTGAACTTAATCCAGGGAGTAGTTTCTAATCTTATGATTGTAAAAACTGATAACATGTGACCCCAGGACTTATCATCTTCATGAAACAATCCTTTAAGTGTAATATGCTAACATTAGATCACTATAGATAAAATAATAATAATAAGATACCTAGACTTGTAAAGTTGACCACAGAAAAGCTTGAGAAAGAGATGAGTAGTCAAGAAAGTAAAGATGATGGTAAATAAGTGATGATAATTAATAGTATCGGTCATGGTAACCATTACACATGACTGTGCGAGGATGCGGTGACCCTCAGCAGGGCGGGAGATGGGAATCCCAGTTTGGACAGTGATTGCCTGGTGTGTAGGTCTAGGATCCCGGTCCTTTTAAGGTTTTTACGTGATCTCATACTGTTATTATGCTTCATTGGGATCTAGGTTTTTTATTAGTTTCGTTGACCCTATTTCAATAGGGTGCCTAGGCAGGAGGACCCTTGGTTTTGGTTTTTAGTGCTCTTTTTGCCTGTGCCGATTGTATAGTTTTCTGGAATAATTTAGTCTGAAAAGTCTCTCCCAGTCGTCTAAGGGTTATAGTTTGGAAGTGTCCATCTACTATACCACACTTCTACGGGGAAGGCGAGATGGAAAGGTCTCTTAAGAGGCTTCCTCACCGCTTGAGTTTTGTTTACTATTATGCCAATAGGTCCTGGTGAAGAAGAGATAGTTGTCAGCTGGAGTTGAGTTTGGTTACAGTTGGGGTTGGTTACAGTTGAGTTTTGTATTTTTCTTGAGTTTTGGTTATTGTACCTCTAGTAAGTCTGGCAAGGAAAATATCGTGAGAAAGAAATAATCAATCATCGCCATTTAATCAGAGTTTAGAACTACTACTACGGATTTAGGAGATGCTAGTGGATGTGTTGAGAACTTAGTTAGGATGCATTTCAGTCCACAGCATGCCTACGGAGGCACCTGATCCTTAAGGTATTCTTACACCTTAGAGTCATAGTGTGACATCACACTCAGACTAAAACCACAGACTGTCCACTAGACTTGAGAAATTAGACAAAGATAAATATTAGATCAGGTCATAGACTCATCATCTTCAATATCAAAATCAATCAACATGAACTATAAGTGATAAAAAGATAGTAACCTACATTAGATCATATAATTAATATATGAAAATGTTATGTACATAAAGTTAAGGGGCGATGGGTGATTAGGGAATTCACTTACAGAACAACTTGAAAATCAATTTCCACGCAAATAGCTTGTTAAATTTATATGGCAATACCTATCTACTTGCTTCCTTTTGAAATCACTGAAATACATGTTTTATATTTTAATAAATGTGATTGTACTCAAATTTTATTGACATTTCTCTTGTCCCCAACATGGATGGCTGCAAGGCACCTTCGACTCAATAGATTGACAGCTGGATGCTAAGCTTCTGTAGTTTCTATTATGGTACACATGTTATAGATTTTGTACAAGATAATGTAAATACTTTTCTTTCTCTTCTATTACATTTTGGGATACATGTACGTAATGTAGTTTCTATTGTTACATATAACCGTACATGAAAATTAATGCAATGTGAATTGGTTTCACTTGTTATTTCTATGGCTTGTGAATGTCATTTCGAATCGCCAAAATTTTTCCCTAAATTTCAAGTAATCTAATGCGATCAATAGCGAAACGAATGCTATGTAAACAAGTAACCCGGATCAGAGCAGTGGTACCCTGCTATACACATTCGTAGTATAAAATTCTGATTGCATTAAGTTCTCGAACGACAATCCTCCGACTTGTTGCGAGCCTGAGAAGGGAAAGACTGACATTCCATTTCAATAACCACAGATGTTACCAATGCAATTAATGTTCATATCGTATCCCAAGAACAGAAAAGCATAGTTGATGGTATCAACGGACATCAATTTTTATGACTAATGATGTCACTTCTCACGCAGAAAAATGGCATCTAGAGCTGGCCAGGAGATGGCAGATCGTTTAGAGCGCATCATGATCGCCCTCACCGACCTCCAGCAGCAATAGACTGTAATGGAGGTCAGCAGGACCAGATCTTAACCCAACAGATAGAGATTGTAGACATGCAGACAGATATACAGATGAGATTCGAGGAGATCTCCAATTTCACTTACCATCCATCTCCAGATGGAACAAGATAGGACCAACCTCACTCTGTTGAGTTTCAACAACCTTAGTTTGATTTTCATATGAGGAGATGCCAACACATGGAGTAGAGGATGGAGATCATGATTGGGAGCAAGACCCTATAGAGTTTGCGCCTGACCGCTCTGCTATTCACTGGCATCAGTCGATATTTACTTCCTATCAGCGAGCCAATGTGCCCATGTTCAAGGGCACCAGGACATTAGATGAGTTCGAGCAGTGGCTAAAGAGAGTGATGAAGGTACTTTATATGATTCGCGTACCATGAGATGTGTGGTTATCTTTTATGGAGTATTCATTGACAGTGTTCGTCAAGAGATAGTGGGAGGCAACAATTTCATAGATGGAACATGAGCCCACACAAGACGATTTCGAGACGATATTCAGATCCCACTTCTTTTTTGAGAAGTGGAAGGAGTCCTAGCGTTAACTATTCACAGATCTCAGACAGGGGTGGGTGACAGCTAGACAGTACTTTGTACACCGAGCTCTCGGGACACACACCAGTGGTGGGTGCATTTCCCGAAGAGAATTTAGATAACTTTATCAAAGGTATGAGGGAAGAGGTGTAAGAGAGGTTGTCCAGACTATGTCTCACTTCCATCTCTGAAGCCAGTAATGCAGTGGAGAAGTTTGAGGATATCAGAGAGAGACGTTTTGGGAGTTCATCTGGAGCAGCACACACACCATAGTGGTCATTCAGACTGATACGCAAACCGTTCCAGTAGCATAGATCAGTCAGGAGGTTTCATCCTTCAAGTTCAACATTTTCAGATGGTGCTTGCACATCTCCAACGTCTACTTCAGAAGGAGGACTGTCGACGTGGCGCAAGTTCAGATCGATCATTTCAATCATAGAGAATAGAGAGAACCCTAGCATGACCGACTCGAAGCACCGATATGACTACCATGCCTACCATGTTCGTACGATGCTACTTGTACAACCAGTGGGGTCACTATTGATCTCAGTAGCCCTAGGCTTCTAGTGAGCCTTGACCACAACCACAACCTTCACAGACGCAAGCACAACATACTGAGAGTTTGCGTGGCAGGAACTCCAACATCAGGAGGCCGCAGAGATAAACACAGAGTAGGTCTGGTTTGAGCACCAAACCAGCTAGGCAGGGTCGGTTACATGTTGTAATTGAGGAGCATGCACGATCAACGGCTACTTTGGTGAAAGGTATGGTCTCAATCTTGAGCCAACCTTTCCATGTTATGTTTGATTCTAGAACTACCCATTCCTTCATTGCTTCAAGATTACTATATTCATTAGGTAAAGTTATAGAGGCCCTACATACTCCTTACCATATCTATCGGTCAGGTGGCTAGTTGTTCGTCACTTCACTTATAGTCAGAGACTTACCGATTGATTGGCGATCACGAGATTATAACATACTATATGCTACCACAACTTGATGAGTTTGATTTGATTTTAGGCATGTATTGCTTCTCATCTCATCATGCCTTAGTTGATTGCTTTAGGAAGATGGTTGTCTTCAGCCGGGTTTACCTTTGAGTTTACGTTACATGACTCCAAAATGGAGTACATCTTAATGTTGAGAGCTCAAAGACTTTTTGATCAGTGATGTAATTCATATTTGGCATATGTTCGAGAGACATCTGATTGAGAGCCAATGACCAGGACATCAAAGTAGTACCAGACTATCGTAATGTATTTCCTAATGATTTACCAGGATTACCACTAGAGAGATCGAGTTCAATATCACATTGCTATCAGATATACAGTCAATCTCGATGGCTCCTTATCGCATGGAACCAATTGAGTTGAGAGAGCTGAAGGTTCCGTTGCAGGAGTTACTTAACTTGGTCTTCATGAGGCCGAGCACTTCACCTTGGGGTACTTCAGTTGTTTTAGTCGAGAAGAAGGATGGATCGATGAGATTGTGCATTGATTATCAACAACTGAACAAGAGAACGGTGAAGAATCGTTATCCTCTGCCACACATCGATGACTTATTTAATCGGCTACAAAGATCTTCGGTGTTGTTGAAGATCGATCTTCAATTTGGCTACCATCAGCTGAGGATTCGAGAGTCATATATTCTGAAGACAACTTTAAGTACTTGATATGGGCACTATGAGTTTGTGGTGATGTTGTTTAAGCTCACCAATGCCTCTGCAACATTCATGGACATGATGAATAGTTATCTTTCGTCGATACTTGGATAAGTTTGTGGTGGTATTCATTGATGATGTGTTGATTTATTCTCACAATGAATGGGGTAACGCAAATAATCTGAAGATTGTCCTGGACACATTTGCGAGAGCACAAGTTGTATTCCAAGCTAAGCAAGTGTGAGTTTTGGTTATCCCAAGCCTCATTTCTTGGGCATGTCATTTATAGAGCAGGTATCGCAGATGATCCTGCGAAGATTAAGGCAGTTATGTCATGGGAGCAGCCCAAGACAATTACTTAGATTCGGAGCTTCCTTGGACTAGCAGGCTATTACAAATGCTTTGTCAATGGATTTTCTCGAGTTGTTCTTCCTATGACACGATTAACATAGAAGGGAGTTCCTTTCATTTGGGATGATTCATGCGAGCAGGTCTTCAGAACATTGAAGGGAAGATTGACCAGTGTGCCCATTATTGCACTTCCTTCAGGCACTCAGGATTATGCAGTATATACACATGCCTCAGGAGAAGGTTTAGGAGCAATGCTGATGTAGTGAGGTCGCGTGATTGCTTACACATCACGTCAGTTGCATTCGCATGAGCGGAATTACCCCACTCATGACTTGGAGTTGGCGGTAGTTGTCTTTGCCTTGAAGATCTGGTGCCACTATCTTTATGGGGTGAATTTCAAGATATTTACATATCACAAGAGTTTGAAATACATATTCGATCAGAAGGAGTTGAACATGAGACAATGCAGGTGACTTGAGCTACTGAAGGATTATGATTGCACGATCTCTTACCATCCTAGTAAGGGAAACGCGGTGGCAGATGCGCTTAGCATGA
The DNA here is from genome assembly GCA_037367405.1 of Ottelia alismoides. NCBI lineage: Eukaryota > Viridiplantae > Streptophyta > Magnoliopsida > Alismatales > Hydrocharitaceae > Ottelia > Ottelia alismoides. The sequence goes on from JAZKJV010008266.1 coordinate 410,546, forward strand.
GAGCTCATGCTGAGGGTATGACGAACTTGTTATATACATGGGATAATTTTTGCCACTTTAATAGATTGGCATCCTCATGACATTGCCTCCTTATCTACTGTCGTGGCTCCATGATTCAACAATCTATGAGATCGCATGGTTGAAGGCCAGAAGTCAGATTCTTGGATCTGAGATAGATAAATGTGTGCCATCAAGGATGAATTTGATGATTTTATGGTGACAGGGACCATTTTGTTGAAGGTTGCCTGGGTCGTTGTGCCCAATGATGAGCAGTCATGCAAAGGCATTCTTGATGAGGCACACAATTCACTATTGTCTATTCATCCCATCAGTACAAAGATGTATCATGATCTGCACAAACATTTCTGGTGGGACGGGATAAAGCACGATGTGGCACATCATGTTAGTAGATGCTTGACCTATCAGATGGTCAAGGCTGACCATATGAGACCTCATAGTTATTACAGTCTCTCCACATTCCCAAGTGGAAGTGGGAGAGTATTTCTATGTATTTTATCACTGGATTGCGGAGGACACCAGGTGGCCATGATGCTATTTGGGTTGTTGTTGACACGTTGACCAAGTCATCTCATTTCATACATGTCAGCACGACCTACACCCCATCTAGATTGGCCAGATTATATGTGCAGAACATTATCAAGCTTCATGGTATACCATGTGAGGTAGTGTCGGACAGAGACTTGAGGTTTACATCTCACTAGTGGCACTATATTATATCAGCACTATAGACAGAGCTGAAGATGAGTTCAGCATACCATCCACAGACCGCTGGACAGAGAGAGCACACCATTCAGACACTTGAGGATTTGCTACATGCATGTACTTTTGAGTGGAAAGGGTCTAGAAGGACCACCTACCATTGGATAATTCATGTACAACAACATCCATCAATCCAGTATCAGAATGCCACCATTCGAAGCCCTGTACAGGCGGAGATGCCTCACATCTCTGAGTTGGCGCTAAGTAGGTGACCATGCTCTTTATTCCATGGATCTTTTAGAGGAGAATACGAGGGTTGTTGATATTGTGAGGAGGAAGATTCTGACAGTGCAAAGCCGCCAGGAAAGCTATGTAGACTGTAGGAGAAGATATTTGGAGTTTCAGGTAATCGGATCCTCTTCTCTTATCAATTTGCAAATATGACTTACTAACATTTAACTTAATCTTTCATACTGATAAAATTCCTGTAAATACATGTGGGAGATTGGGTGTTCCTAAGAGTATCTCTCATGAAGGGAGTACATAGATTCGGTGTTCGTGGTAAGTTAGCGCCACGATACATTGGACCATTTGAGATCATTGCTCGTGTAGGGAATGTGGCCTACAGAGTAGCCCTTCCTTCACACCTATCAGCCATTCACGGTGTCTTTCACATATCCAATCTTAGGAAGTATGTGCACAATCCTCGACATGCCATCAGCTATGAGAACCTTGATGTGGAGCCCAACATGACATACAAGGAGAGGCCAGTACAGATACTTGATAGTGTTGTGGAGAAGAATCGCAGCAAAGAGATCCCCCTAGTCAAGGTATTATGGCACCGACATGGTGTCGAAGACATGACATGGGAGCTCAAAGCAGACATGTTAGCACAATACCCACGGCTCTTTTTAGGTAATCATTAAAACAATCCCATTTAAATATATATATGTATGTATAAAAAGAATATGGCTTGTTTTCCTTCGAGATTTTTTATGGGTTCAAAACCCTTTGAGGTTTTTATAGAAATCGAATAAAATACATAATGCCTCCAACCCGAGTCTTAAGGATGAGATTCCCTTTGAAGTTTTTATATTTATGATATCTGGATCCGAATAACTTGAAACCGACTCGATTATGGTCCATTTGATCCAATAAAACAATCGATCAATATTAAAAGATCTAAATCTATCCATAGATAGTAAATCAAAATCTAGTGGTATCAATCGATCAAAAATCAATTGCATCGTAAAGTGTACCACTAGAAATACTATAAAGTAATTGGAAAGCGCAAAACTAATCCGAGACCATCATAAAATTCTTCTCGATAAAATAAGACCAATAAAATCGACCATTCATCGATCGGAGGTTGTTTGATAATTTTAAATCGCAAAATTTGATCAAAGTATTTTGTTAATTTCTATACCAATATTGGATCAGAAAGTATGAATATTATACTCATTTTGATAATCATTCAGAGACGATCATTTTGATAATCATTCAGAGACAGTCAAAATGAGCTATTAAACATTAGAGTCAGAGATTTGAGGTGCAAATACAGATAACTTTGGGTATTTCAAATAAGAGAGAGAAAATGGTGTAAAAAATCCAAAAATTTCCAGCTATATAGGACAACAGGTGATGTCCCCCACACTTGGCATTAGAGCCTCTCTACTTGGCAATAAAAGAAGCCCTTCCTTCCTTTATATATCTCCCAAAAACCCCTCTTTTTCTTCTCTAATTCCTCTCCAAATTCCAGTCGAGAAAGCCATTCCTCTCATTTTCCTTGCTCTTGGGCTCCTCCTAGCAACCAATTGTTGTTAGAAAAGGCAGCAAATTCTGTTACTATTGCATGTGCAGCCACTGTCGCTTGTCTCTCAAGTAGATGGGTGTTGTTGTTGAAGAAACCCCTGCTGGAGCAAGTTCCAAGTGCTGGAACTGACCTCCTATTGCATGAATAGTAGCCCAAGTTGCTGACCAAGACCCCTGGAGCCTCCAAACAACCACTGTAGTTGCTGCTTCTTGTTCTTGGAGCAGCCATCTACTGCTCCTTTAAGAGCTTTGTTGCATGCATTTTGATCTCTAATTCTTGGAGATCAAAGGTAGAATCACCCCTCTGTGTTGCCATCCATGTTCCCAAAACCTAAGTTTTAAATCATTTATATAGCCATTGATTCTATGCCTTTAAAATGAAATATTGGGGGGGGGGGTGAATGCGTGCATGATAAATCCAACTTCAGTCCACTTTTATAGTTGATTTCATGATTTAAAATTTAAAGAATTTGAGGACAATTTGCTTACTTTAAAACTCAAATTCAGTCCACTATTGTAGTTGATTTCATGATTTAATATTTAAATAATTTGGGGAAAAGTTGTATACTAAATTGAGTCCACTATATAATTGATTTCATGATATAAATTGAAAGAAATTCGGGGAATTTGCATACTTTAAGACTCAAATTCAGTCAACTATTATAATTGATTTCATGATTTAAAATTGAAAGAAATTGGGGGTAATTTGCATACTTTAAAACCCAAATTTAGTCCATTATTTATATTAGATTTCATGATTTAAAATTAAAAAAAAAATGGGGGCAGTACATACTTTAAGACCCAAATTCAGTCCACTGCTATACTTGATTTCATGATTTAAGATTGAAATAATTTGGGGGTAATTTGCATACTTTAAGACCCAAATTCATTTCAATATTATACTTTATTTCATGATTAAAATTGAAGGAATTTGGGGAGAATGGCTTACATTTTAGCATTGAAAATAGTCCACTATTAGGCACTAATTTCATGATTGAAAAATGAAGGAAATTTGGGTTATTTGCACGCATTTTTGTGTTAAAATCAGCCAACTGTTATATTTGGATTTCATGAGCAAAATTAGGAGATTTGAGTATATTTAAGATACAAATTCATATCACTAAATTTCTATTGTTCATGAGTAAAATTGAGAGTTTTGAGGACACCAACAAGCATGTAAGATTCAATTTTAGATCGGTGAATAGCTACTGATTTCAAGAGGATTGAGGGGAAATTTAGGATGATTTGGATGTAATTAAGTCAAATTTTAGAACACCAATTAGTCACCAATTTCATGGCTAAAAATTTAGAGAATTGGAGATGAATTAGCATGTAAGTCGAGACTATCTTTAGATTTAATAAGTAACTCCTAATCTCATGACTAAATAAGAAAAGTTAGGAATTTTACATTGATTCAAAATTTTGAATCCAAATCTAATGATCAGCTCCTAATATCATGTTTTAAAGATGAGAACATTGGGATTTTTATACAAGTGACTTACAAAAATCTAGATTAAAAATCATGCCAGTAAACTAAGAGTTAAATAAGAAAAGTAAAGAATTTTAAATTAAGTTGAACTTAATCCAATGAGTAGTTTCTAATCTCATCATTGTAGAAATGATAACTTGTGACCCCAAGGACTGATCATCTTCATAAAACAATCCTTTAAGTGCAATCTACTAACATTAGATCACTATTGATAAAATTGACTAACAAAATACCTAGATCTGTAAAGTTGATCATAGAAAAAACTGAGAAAGAGATGAGTAGTTAATAAGGGAAAGATGATGGTAAGTAAGTGATGATAATTAATAGTTCTGGTCATGGTGACCCTTCCACATGACTGTGCGAGGGCGCAATGATCCTCAACTGGGCGAGAGATAGGAAGCATAGTTTGGGCAGCGGGTGCCTAGTGCGTAGGTCTAGGATTCCGGTCCTTTTTACGATTTTGACGCGAGCTCGCAGTGTTTTTACGCTTCATTGGGATTCAGGTTTTTTATCAGTTCTACTGACCCTGTTTCAGTAGGGTTCCTATGCAGGAGAAACCTTGATTTTGGTTTTAGGAACTCTTTTTGTCCGTACTGGTCGGGTCGGTTTCTGAAATGACTTAGTCCAAAGAGTCTCTCCCGCCCTCTCAGGGGTGTAGTTTGGGAGTGTTCCTAGACCTCTTTTGGACAGTGCTTCCACTGGGAGGGTGATGAACATGGATTTTACGAGGATCGCACGATCTCACAAGGGGAGACCGCAATCAATGTATTGACCGCTCAAGAAATCCAAGTTAATCAACAATTAACCCACAATCTAAATCAAGCAATGAATGGCAAAAATGTGGAGTTAAAATTAATTATACTATACAATCCTAAAGTATATAGCAAGTAAGCATGAAGATATTGAACTCAGGGAGCAAACCAAGTATCCTATGATTATTTCTAATCAATGCATATTATGTACGTGTGTATCTTTATTCATTGCATAGGTTTTTTATTTATTTATATTTTTAATGAAGTTTATAATTAATATATAGGTATATTTAATAATAATAAATCTATATATTAGATTAATACATATATACATATATACACACATGTAAATATAAATATATATATATAAGTGCTACACATATTTATTTGCATACATATATATATACAATTTCCTAATATATATATATATATAAGTGTTAATAAAGTTAAATAATTTTTTTACATTTTCTAGTTATTAAATTTTCTCTTTTTTATAATCAATTATATAATATCGGGGTATATAAGGCTATCTATACAATATAAGGTTATATAAGCATAAATACTAATAAAAATAAACAAAATACAGGGAATAAAATATATTTGTATTTTATAAATTTTCTAATGTTTTTTTTCGATTTTTCTACTTTTTTGCATATTTTTATACATTTTTAAAATAAAAAAATCCCAAGTCAGGGATTAAATAAATAAGCAGAATTGAATTGAAGATTAAAAATAGCAAATAAAATCCAAATTATTCAAATCAATTTTACTAGATCAATATTAATATAAAAAAATTGGGAGCAAAAATAAATATTTTCGGGTTTTCTAGGAATTTTATATTTTTTTACTGGACTTTGGAGCTTTTAAATTTTTGGGTTTTTCCTTTTTTATTTTTAGGGATTTTGGGTTTGTAGTGATAAAATATATTAATAAGCCATATATATTTTTGGGGGAATTTTTCAAAATGTTTTCCTAATTTTTTTGTATTTTTTAAGTTAAACAAGGATAAAATGTGCTTAATTTTGAATTTTTATAAATAGTTAAAATACCGGAGTAAAAATAAGGTGTGAAAATACTTGTTGGCATGCATCTAGCGTTATTTTTGCATAATTTTTGGAGTGCGGATGCTACTTTTAATAAATGAATTTCAAGCACCAAAAATACATGAACTGGGGAGGGCATATTTGCAATTAAAATAAATATCATGGGTGCATGTGCAATTTTCCTAGCAACATACAACGTGTATATAAATTTAGTGGACTAAAAATAAATACAAGAACTAGAAATGGTATACATGCAATTCGCTCAACTTACATGGGACGATATGTGAGCTGAGTTGGACAAGACCAAAAAGCAATATGAAATAACTATAGAGACCTTTATGCAAAATGTCCAAATTATTTACACTACATATTTTATTTATAGAACTAATAAATAAATACAAAATTATAGGGAAAGATATGCAATTTACATCCCCCCAAAGGCGCACCATTGTGCGGCTGATATCCGCCACTCATCCATGTGTCAGTTCCTACGTAGCCGATGACGTTTCGGTCATAAGCGCCTGAGATTAGATCTCAGGCTGAGATTGAGTGGATGGGGCTTGCGAGATCCAGCAGTGGGCGATGGATCTGAGGCTCCTCCCCAAATCGGACGGTAGTTGCCACTCGCAAAGAACAAGGCATCCCTTGACCTTCAATCCATGATTCCTCCTCCATCCGGTAGTCTTTGGCGATGGTTCTTGGCTCTACATGACCGGGGAGGTCTTCTGCAATGACTGGTGCTCACAAAATGGTCCGGGACCCAATGTTGGGGTCCTAGAGCTCGGTCAAAGTCAGAGCACCTAGGGATCCTAGATACATGTGCGATTTTGTCCCAAGATGGGTCCTTCAGCCTTGGCACCTGCATGAAGAGATCCAATGGCACGAGGCGAAGGTCCTCGGCCCAGATAGAAGCTGCAATGCGCAATGTATGAGGTGAACGGAGAGGGTCCGATGAAGGGCCGCAGAGGACCCTCGATTCGCAGATCCACAATGGATTTGGTTGGCTTGATGGGCGAATCAAATGGAGAAATGCGATGGGAAGGATATGGATGCGACAGGGGAGTCAAAACTATGGTCATGATTGGTGGAAAAGTGGTCGGAGCACTAGAGCTTCGACGATGTGACTAAGCTAACCAGCCTTAAATCATTAACTAAAACTCAAAATAAAATGCAGAAATCGGAAAGAAATCTACCTAATGGAATTAAAAACGTGGATCTTATACCTACTAGTGGGCAGGGAGCAGGTCAGGTCAGAGCTCCGTCGTGGATCGGATATCCTCCTCGCTCCGACGCTCTCCAGGCATGGGGAAGGTCTCAGCTATCACCTGGCCCCCGAACTCACGTAAGGATGGAATCTTGGGCTCCAAGAGGGATCAAGAGGCAAAGGAGGATCATAGGTTTTTATTTATAGACAAAGCAACGATCCTTATTGACCTAGGGTTTGGGAGAACTTTGGTCTTTGTACAAGGGATCCAGGGATTAGGCGAACATCAATGATGATTGAGGTAGATTGTGGCGTGGAGAAGTGATGAAAAGGCTCGATGGATCGAGCGGGAAAATGGTAGAAAAGCGGGAAAAAGACACGACGGGCAAGTCAGAAGCGTCGGGTGATGAGTTGACTGAGGTCAACAAACAGAGCATTGGCATTGGTCTACGTAAGACAATAAAGGACAAAACAGCCCATTTTATTCAAAAATAGATAATTAATAATAGTAAATGATTTTATTAATTTTTAGGTATAAAATAAAAAAGTTATTATTTTGTTTAGTATTTTAATATTATTTTTTATTTATTTTTTGGTGTTTATTTATTACAAGTTAATTTTTAAGGTATTATTTATAGGTATATTCATCTATATTTTGTGTGTTTTATATTTATTTTGTGTTTTTGATTTTATTATTTTATTCTCTTATTTTATTTATTTATAACTTTTTTTGTACATAAATATATTTTTATTGTTTTTTATGATCTATTATGTACTCTTAAATAAATAGGGGTATTAAATGTATATGTATAAGTATAGGTATTCCATCTATGTATTTAAGTACACTATTTTATTTTTTGTATTTTATTTGAATTTTATTTGTGTTTTTATTATATTCTAAATATGTACATATACTATAAATAATATTTACAAATTACAAAATATAAAATTATAAAAATAATAAAGAGTAAATAAAATGAATTTTTTATTCACGTATATGGTACAATGGGGGTAAAAAAACCTAACTTTTACACCTTAACTCTAAAAAATACGAAACCATCTTAATTAGATAGCTTATCAAAAGTTATATACAACTTTTGATATATTTTGAGTTTTTATTTAAGAGATATTGGTCTGGGAAGTTTGAATTTTGGCTTCTTATTTTGAGCATAAATGTACTTTGTATATTATTTTTGTATAAACTCAATTTTGTATTTTTCTATATATTATTATATACAACTTTCATGTACAAAGTTTATTGATTTGAGGTATAAAGAATAGAAAATAAAATGGATCCCAAAATGAACTTATTGATGAATTAAAGAATAAGAATTTATTAGATTTATTGGCTCCTATCTCCCCCTACTTTATTCCTTATCGACCCAGTCATCAAGATGCCTAGATCTTGAGGTTTATGGTCATAAAATACCATTGACATTTTATTATTTTTCTTTTCTTTCCTTGATTCTATAATTTTGGCATTAAAAATAATATTTCATATACTATAAGCAGAATAAATAATGAATGTTATTCTGTACAAAATAATGCTATTTACATGCATTGGCTAGGGTTTTTATGGCCGAAATGATAGAATAAAGGTGATGAAATGGAGATTCATCACCCCCCTATACTTGCCTTTGCTAGTCCCTAGCAAACACTTATGAAATGAGTTCAAAACTAAAAACGAAGAAAAGAAAGAGAAATAACTTGGAATAATTGTCGACTTTTAAACTAGTCCCTAATAAAATAAAAGTTTAGTGCTTAGAGAAGGCCTTTGGATTAATGGTATGTTCAGAACCATATTGAAGTCGGGAAGTGTGACATAACTGCCCTCAGATTCCATACTCCTACCATCCAGTCCAACTCACAGCTAGGTCAGAACCATCCTCCCAGTCGCATAGTCTTGCTACCTTGAAATGATAGAACCATGTGTGTGAATTTATTCAGCTCTTCCTAGACTATACCATTGAACCATCAAGGTATCTACTCTTCTGGTAACTTGTCTTCATGGAGACAAGTATTCCCTTCTAAGGTCATGTGCTCCCAATCTTTACAACTGAAGTGGGGAAGAAGTTAGAAGAATGGAAAGAGAAGTGGGAGTGGACCAGTGTAATCTTCACTCCCTTGTGAAGTCAGCCAGTGTAACCGATTCTTCACCAAGAAGCAGGTTTTTTCTGAAGCTCAAATTTTTGGTGAGATTTTTGGTATAGGCTTCTTTGGATATTTTCTTTGACTTTGTACATCTTCTGCATTCTTGTTTATGCCCCGGTGGATATAGCATCTTTTGTTCCATCCACAGTTTTGGGGTCTTAGAAAAGTTGCACTGGTAGACCATTCCTCATCCGAAGCATTATCTCAATCCATCTCCAGTCTTTAGATATAATTGTTACCAAAAGAATCGGGTTAGAGTACCGGTGTCGGCAATCCCCAAGAATGGTTCCTGAGCCACCCTTGATGAAGCAACATTGCATCATTCTGACTTAGACTAAAAGATTTTTCAACAATCCATCTGGGTTGAGCTAAGTGCTAGGTGTGCGGTTTCTAGTCAAGTCACTGTCTCTAGAGTCGTATGGACGATATGAAGGGTTCTATTTATGCATATTGAGTTGACTCATGAATATAGTCTTATGGAACCTAAAGAATTAAGTCAAGGTGACCTAAAACATCTCCACTTCTAGTCCTCAATGAGTTCATCTGAAATTAGGTGTATTAAGATCTATTCCAAGCTCAAATCTCCAGACTTTATTTTGACTTATTCAATTATCTATATTATTCTGAAAATGTGAATGATATGTGCAATGCAAAAAAAATTTGTGATGTCATTTTCTAATTTTGAACCTTTTATGGATTTTTGAAAAAAATTTTGCAAATTTTATGCAATTTTTGAAGAAGATTTTGCAAATAATTTTAGAATTTTTGTAATATATTTGGAATTTTTAAAAACAAAAAGATTTTTGGCACAAAAAGGAAGTATGTACAGTTTTTTACATGGGCATGCCTATTTTTATTTACAACAATTGAGGTTGGAGGATTTACAGATTGAATGTTAGTTATTTTGTAGGTATGTGTATACAATTTGTAAAGAATTTATTTGAATGGTGTATATATTCCTCAAACTTATTTGAAAATGGTTTTACAATCGATTTTGAAAACTATAGTTCAAAATAAATTTTTAGCAAATAATTTTTACAAACATTTGCAAACATCTGAAAATCATTTAACAAAGGTTTTTCAAACAGTATATATAGATTTTTCAAATATTTTTGCAACCATCTTCAAAACCATTTTCAAATAGGTTTTCAAAACATTTTTATTTCACAAAATAAAAGAAATTTTTACAAACCAAACATTTTACAAAGGTTGAAAATATTTTATAAAACTTTTTTCAAACAGGTTTCAAAGGATTTTTCAAATAGATTTTGAAACTATTTCCAAATATTTTGCAAAACATTTATACCTGATTATTAATCGATATATACAAAAAGAATTTGAGGAATAATAGATATCTTTTTATTACTTGCCTTAATGCATTGTATATGTATAAATATAGTATGTTAGCCATATTAATTTAAAAAATGAAAGTACAAGTTATGGCTAAAATATGTACATAGTATATATGACCCCCTATACTTAGCTTGATCTATGTCCACATAGATCAAAGAGAAAAAGAGAAGACATAACTCATACTTAGTATAGAAAAGCCTATACTACAACGACTAAAGAATAATGACCAAAAGAATGAGAAGTCGACAGTCCCCCATGTACTTAGGATCAAATAATCCTGAGTACAGTAGATTGTAGTTACATGTAGGGAGGGTCGAGGGTGGGAACAACTCAATGACTCATCCTGTCTCCCCCTATACTTAGGGTAAGATATCCCTAAGTATAGACAAGAGTATCAACAAGATAGGAGACATGTGGTGAGACAAGGAAGGAACAAGTTACGTCACTCATCCCCCCTATACTTAGGATGAATCATATCCTAAGTATAGAAGCAATGAATGAAGAAAATAGAACAGAAAAAAGGAAATAGAACAGGAAAAGAAGAAAAGAAGAAAATAAGAAAATAAGAAAACCAAAGGAAGAGTTTTTGAGTAACATTATCTAAATCTTTCGATGTTGCTGGTGTTTTGGATGCTTCTTCCTTATATATCACTTGGATTGAGTCGACAACGGCCAAGAAAGTGTCATGCTCAAGGTAAGGCTTCAGTAACCGACCTTTGATGATAAATGGTTGTGCATCAGGTGACAATACTAATATTACGATGCTTCCATTGTCACACACGTCTTGTACTCTGAATGCCCTATCCATTTACTCTTTAATTTGTCTAGGAATATCTTCAACTTTACCTCAAATAGCTACACTTTCTATCCAATCTTGAAGGTCTTTCGTCTGATGTGCCAGTCATGCCAACGTTTAATCTTCTCCTTGTACATAAAGATGTTATCATATGCATAATCTCGGAATTCTAGGAGCTTGTTTAGATCCTCTTTTCTTTTCTGACCACCTTTTTGTGAGTCCAAATTGCAGATATTGATTGTCCATAATGATTTATGAATCAATTCCATGGGAAGATGGCATGGTTTTCCATACACAAGTCGGTAGGGCGACATGCCCAATGGAGACTTGTAAGCAGTTTTGTACACCCAAAGTACGGAGTCCAAGAGTTGGGACCAGTTCTTTCTATCCAACTTCACAAGCTTCTGCAAGATCGTCTTGATTTCCCTGTTTGATAATTCAGCCATGCCATTTGGTCTGAGGCTGATATGGAGATACAACTTGGTGCTCGATGTTGTACTCCATTAGTTTCTTGACCTCTCTGTTAGTGAAGTGACTACCCCTGTCTGATATGGGTATCTTCGAAATCTCGAAGTACGATATGATGTTCTCTCTCAAAAAGCGACATTGTACGGTTGTCTACAGCTCGAGTAGAGATAGCTTCAACCCAACGACTCACATAGTCAATGGCAAGAAGGATGTGCTCATATCCCTGACTGTTGGGAAAGGGTCCCATGAAGTCGATACCCCAAGCATCGAATACATCTGCTATCTGAATGAACTTCAAGGGCATAGAATCTTCAGCTGTGAGGGTACCTCCCAATCTTTGACATTCAGTGTAATGTTTCACAAATGTTGCAGCATCCTTAAATAATGTCGGCTACCAGAGGCCACACTGCAATACATTCGTTGTCGTTCTATCTCCAGAGTGGTGTCCACTAGATTCGAGTGAATGACAATGCTCGAGGATACTGTGATGCTCCTCCTGAGGGATACACCTACGCCAAATGCAATCTACTCCTTCCCTGAATAAAAGAGTATATTCCCATTGGTAGAAATGGATAGTAGACAAGAACTTATCCTTCTTGATCTTCATCCATTCTTGTGGAACTACACGGGAGATGAGGTGGTTCACAATATCAACATACCAAGGGAGTGACTCCACGACCATAATCGACTCATCGGGGAAGGTGTCTGTTATGGGTGCACTGCTTAGTGGAGGATCTTGTTGCTCAATTACGGAGAGGTGATCTGCTACCACATTCTAAACTCCGGGTTTGTTCTTGATCTCCAAATCGAATTCATGTAGGAGAATGATCCATCTGATCAGGCTAGGCTTGGCATCCTTCTTATGTTGTAAGTATCGGATAACAGAGTGGTCAATGTAGATGGTGACTTTAGATCTGAGCAGATAGGATTTGAACTTCTCAAGGGTGAAACCACAGCCAGTAGTTCTTTTTCTGTGATAGTGTTTCTGATCTTCATCTAGTGTTTTGCTGGCATAGTGAATGGCATAAGGCGCCTTATCTTTCCTTTGTCCTAGAATAGCCCCAACTACAAAGTCTAACGCATTTGTCATGGTCTCAAAAGGAAGAGACCAATCTAGTGGTTGTAGGAAGAGAGCTTGAGTTATTAGCTCCTTCAGCTGATTAATTGAAAGGAGAACATGTTGATGAACATTAAACTCATCTCCTTGCATAATAACTCTGTGATAGGTCGGGCAATTCGAATGAAGTCATTATTGAATCTCCTGTAGAAACCCACATGTACCTGGAATGACCTCACATTTCGGACAATCTAAGATGGCTCTATATTGGCAATTACATCCACCTTTGTCGGGTCGACTTCCATGCCACGTTTGGAAATGATGTGACCCAACACAATCCCTACCGTGATCATGAAGTGGATCTTTTCCCAAGATAGCTCAAGATTGACTTCACGGCATTTCTGAAACACTCTGTCCAGGTGCTCAGGACGGGAATTAAAACTATTACCATAGACATGGAAGTCATCCATAAACACCTCCTGAAAACTACCTACCACCTCGGTAAAAACTGCAAGCATGCATCTCTGGAATGTCACAGGTGCGTTGCAAAATCCAAAGGGCATTCTCCTGAAAGCATAGGTGCCGAACAAGCAAATGAAGGCCATCTTCTTTTGGTCTTCTGGGGAGATTGCCACTTGGTTGTACTCAAAGTACCCATCCGGAAAGCAGAAGAACTCCTTTCTATCTAGTCTTTCTAACACTTGATAGATGAACGGCAAGAGGAAGTGGTCCTTCTTGATTGATACATTAAGGCGGCAGTAGTCATTACATACACACCAGGATGTCGGTACATGAGTAGAAATCTCCTCTCCTCTGTCATTTGTAACCATGGTGAGCCTGGATTTCTTCAGAACTACATGTAGAGGGCTCACCCATTTTGAATCAGAGATGGGATAAAGAAAGCCAACATCACACAATTTTGTGATCTCTTTCATGATGATGTCCAGCAAAGTTGGGTTCAGTATTCTTTGAAACTCTCGGGACGGCTTGGCATCTTCTTGCAAATAGATGTGGTGTGAGCACAGAGCAGGATTTATCCTGCAAGGATTTAAGACGTACCAACCAAGTGCCTTGCAGTTCTTTTCTAGAACCTCTAGAAGTCAAGATTCTTGATCCAGGATCAACCTACTACTGATGATGACTGGATACATGTTCTATGCACCTGCAAGGAAATCATACTTAAGACATGCTGAAGTGGATTTAATTCTGGTTATGATTTGGCCTGCTTCTAAGTCACTTCAAAAATTATGCTGGTAGGTGGATGATCTACCATAACTTTAGAGGTAGTGCTGCTCACTTCAACGGCTTGTTGTTCAACTAACAATGTGCTGAAAAGATCTGTGATGAAGTCATCATGTTCGGACTTGCATGACTCGTCTAAATCAAAGAGATGCATCAGCAAGTTGGATTCTATCTTTGAAGGTCATCGGAGCTTGTGTCGATTGTGCTTTCCCAGTCCTCCTCAGGAGACAGGATTTCCAGGGTTCATATGTCATTCAAAGAGAGGTTTGTAACTCTAATATCTGCAATAAAGTCACAGTTTGCTTCAAGCAATGTGACATGACTTTCATCATATACGATCCTTGGCTCACCGACCATGTCTATGGTAACTCTATGATTGCTCGAGCTGGATGTGATCTTCCTAGACCCATAGTCCACTACGACCTCTACAGTGCGCAGGAATGGTCGTCCAAGGATAATAGGGGTCTGAAGTAATGGTGTAGGGGGGTCCATATCAAGGACCACAAAGTCAATAGGAAACTGCATATCTTGCACCTTTACTGCAACGTCTTCCAACAAACATATGTATTACTTGATGGATCGATCAAAGAACTGAAGGATCATGGACGTATGCTTCAATGGACCTAGCCTGAATTCTTGCAATAATGATGAGGGCAAGAGGTTGATGGAAGAACTTTAGTTAAGAAGGGTTCACTCGAGGACTTGGTCAAAAATCTCGCATCTTATCAAATTGCTCCTTCGTTTACTTCTTCTGTGGGAGATTGTTGATGGTTGCAAATGTGGTCATGGTGAGGATGTGCCTCACAACTTGCTGGCACTTGTTGTTACGATTCGAACGGCGCTTGTTTGTACATGCCTCCTTCAAGCCTTTCTTCACCGCGTGCATGTATTCTATGGATTTCATCAATGGTATCTCAATAGTTAAATTGCTAAGAATATCCACAACGCCAGGATCAGACAATGCACTTTTTCTATTTGCTATTTTTTGGATTTTTGTAAATAGAAAAAGGAATATGTACAGAGCTGAAATCAAAGTCAGTGTTCTTATTTACAACAAAATTCTTGTCCACAATATTCTGTACATCTGGATCAAAAAAGGTGTACATGCTGGAGATGAAGGTGGTGTGCTGGTGGACACGTAAAAAGTGCAGTCTCTGCTCCGTCAACTAGCACTGGATCAGTTGCTGATGCTGGCTCCTCCATGGCTGGCATGATTTCACTGTGACGGTGATTATCATTTTGTTCTTTTTGCTTTTTTCTGTTTTTTTTTGTTTTTTTGTTGATGGCGAAGGTGGTGGATTGCAACTGGCATGGCTCCTCCTTATTCTTCTTCCTCACTCGAACTTGTAGCTGGCGCGGCTGATGCAGAAGATGACGATGCACCTAAAAAGCTTTATTCTTCCCTTTGCTTGTGGCAAATGGAGGCAAAGTCCTAAAGCTCCTAAGAATGACAACATTAGATAAAACAATCATCTGACTCTACAGAACAGACATGACATCCCATTCTACCTGCTCTTTCCTCTTGAAATTATTAGGATTTGCTTCGACCTATGCCGGGATAAGAGTTTTAGTGGTTGTCAGGTCATCTAGCCTCTTGGTCATCTCTATTAGATCATTCACGATTTGGGCCAAGTAATCAAGGGTGGGGTTCACTGGAACCACCTCAGAAGTTTCAAAGCGTAGACCACATTGTGGCTGATGGTTGGGAGGTTGAGGTTGGGACTGCTGATATTGCTGTGGAGGAGGAAGTTGATACTGTTGATATGGAGGAGGGGGTACGGTTGTTGTCCAGTTGTGTACTGATGGTACGACTATGGATGACGGTGTTGCAAATGTGAGTACTGCTGAGATTGTCTCCAGCTGCCTTGGTACTATGGAGATGGGTGATGCTGGTATTGAGGCTAAGGCTGAAAGGACGGTGCAAAATGACCACCCAAAGGTTGTTGGTAAGGCTGGTTGGCTAGTGTCTAGCCTCGGTGTTGTCTCGTAGGATGGGTTTGTTGTGCAGCGTTACTCCATACAACATTGACATATTGGATCAGTGGTGATGGTGGAAATGTTGGATCATAAGATGGAAGGTAGTCTGGCTGGTAGACCACCATCTGTTCTGTGGTGGGGCCTGCTTGGGTGCGTGCATGTAGTACACATGATGGATCACGAGCTGCTACGAACTCGGTTGAGGTTGTTGTGGCGGTGAGGCCCCATCCTTCTTCTCAGCAGGAGTCTCTGACTTTTGGGTCGATGACTGATACGAACTGATGGTGCTCACCAACAGCTTCAACTGCTTGGTGATTTGGTCCAGCTTGTCCAAATTATGTATCCTTTGTTCGATCACAGCGAGCTTCTTAAGATCCTTTGATCGCTTCTCTATGATATCAACCTTTGAGAGATGGACCCCAATGATGCTGAGGTTGGAGCTCTCATCTCTTTCTGCCTCTTGGGATGCTGCCATGTGAACTAAATTCTGGAGTACTTGAGTCTGTCTCTGATAAACGTGTGATGGAGATAGGGTGGCCTCTCACTCAACCATTTCTTCAAAGATCTGGTGTACCACATCTTTATCCATGTTAAAATGGGATCCTCTACATGCAGCATCCACTAGTCTCTGGCTCTCTACGTTCAGGCCTCCAAAAAAGTGCTAGAACAGGCTAGTCCTCGGTATCTCATGGTGGGAGCACTTCTCCTGTAGGTTTGTAAATTGCTCCCAGACTACATGGATAGACTCCTGGGTGGTCTGGGAGAAGTTGTTGATCCTGGCTTGCATCTGGTTGAGCTGGCCGTGAGTGTAGAACTTGTGAAGGAACGTAAATTTAAGTTCCTCCCATGTCGTCACGACCTTTCCCAAATGATTGACCCAATATAGGGCCTTATCTTGTAGGATGAAGGGGAACACCACCATCTTCACTACACCCAACAAGATGTTAAGGTAGTGGGTAGTCCTACAGATGCGAGAGAACTTTTGTAGATGAATGTACGACTCCTCATTGGTGTTCCCGCGAAATGAGGGGAGGAGCGCAAGGAACTGGGGCTTGAGCTCAAAATGAGCATGGATCGATGGGATGCGGATCCATTCTGTCATTTGGTTGTCTCCACAATTATATGTCTCCTTTAGCATCGATTTTGGGTTCACATTCCATGCTCCCTCCTATTGGTCTGGATCATCATGGGGGATTTCTCCACCACCTCCTCCTGTTGGTCTGTCACGTAGATCATTCAACATATTCTGAAATACAGTCTGTGTTAAGGCCTACTCAGTCAGTCGCTGTTGTATGCCTTGGATGGAAGCTAGCAACTAAGCATTCACCTAATTCTGATCTAGCATCTACCCCTGCTCTGGTTGGGGCACCTGTTGACCCTTGCCTTTTCCTTGGGGAGCCATCTCTCGGTCTAAGTCTAAGGAAATGAGTTCTAGATTGGGTTCCAAGATGGACTCCTATCTAAAATATGAGAGAATCTCAATCAGACCACTTGAAGTTAAATTCTACCTGCCAAGATGAATACGAGATTAGGGTCAATCTCAGATAGTTGTGAATGTAGTAAAACGATGTTGACAGAAATCGACCTCCATTCGCAACGGGCATAAGGGGGACAAGAGTGATCCCGATTTATTAGGTGATAAAGGAGGATGGAAAGAAAATGAGGAGTCTGGAGAATCGGTTCGCAAGGTCCGAACCGGGTTCTCGGGAATCACCTCAAATTATTGACGATGTCGAGTCCATGGAATCGATGTGGGTGTCGTCCCCCGACTAAATATCAATGGATCGACATCATAAATAAATATAAGATTGATGAAAGAAGAATGATATGGTGATCAACGAGGAATAAAAAGGAGTGTAAATTAGTAGAAAGGCACGAAACGAGCAGGGGGTCAAAAGAGAGAACACAGAGACAAAATTTGTGCAAATGAACGGGACTTGATATTTGAACCTTAATCTAGATCCATACAAACACAATACAAAATTGGGTTCACCAACTCTACACATGTGAAGACGTAAGGGATCGGCTATTTATTATCGTTTTATTTTCAGAGTTGTCATTTCAGGCATATCTTATAATGAGTCCTTCGCACTCTAATCCTATAGGAGAGAGAGTACTGCCAGAAAAGTAGCACGTACGTGTCCTCCTCCTTTATAACATGTAGTCTGCACTTTTTGAGGTCCTTGTAACCTTTCATGGATCCCTACTCAGCCAAAGAAATATAGGGAGGAAGCCGATAGGTGAAATTACTACTTCGGACCTCGCTCGCAACAAAATCACCCGTGAGCGTGCAAGGACCTACTTGGATGCAAACCGATGAGACAGACACACTCGTGAGGGTGTGGCCTAAGCTCAATATTTTAGAACAAGTCTATGTTCCACACAAGGCGGTAATACCATCAATGACAGGGCCCTACTCAATCACGTACGATAATAGCACCAATACTTCGGAAATCCAGGAGATACAAAAGGCAGTTACAGATTGGGTTTTTGGTTCTAATCCTTAGTGGGTCATGCCTCATTCATGGGAGGGATTTTGGTCCCCTCCTAAGGTACCTGAAAATATTAAGAGCTTTATGAACCCAAGGTAATGAAGTCCATTACGGATTTTAATTAAGGTCAAAGTTTATTTAGTAGTCCCCTTGTTTTAGTTTTTTTGGGTTTTCACTTTTTTGGGTATTTTGCATATAAACACCTAATGATTTTGTAGATTTTCATTTAAGTTTTAAGTGCTCAATATCAAAGGGATATAGCGAAAAATCCATGCAAGTATATTAGATGATGGAAATCTCACCATTGAATCTAATGATGCATGCAGAGTTAGAGGACTTCCAGTGCTTCCCAACTCTCTCCATGTGGTGTGCAAAATAGAATTTTTAAACCTATCTATATGGCGATTTACGTTCAACAAAATCACCCTAAACAGTAGCTGCTTTTAGATGTGAAGAACCATATGTTGATTATTAAGAAAAGAGATCAAAAGTCTGGTCATTGAAGCCACTCGGTGCCCGCCACAACGGGTCCTGCAAGCGTTGTATGTGACCTCTCTTGGCACACGATCTCAAGTCCAATAACCAAAATTTATTTATTTGATTAGATCCAAACGTAAGAGACTGCAGGCACATAATTCTTATTACGATTTAGACCTAATTACCGATTCAAGCAACCTACAAGCTAAGGGCTTATGCACATACAACAAATAAAAATAAGGTGGAAAACTCAAAACATCAGGAAAAAATAAAAAGAAGGTGGTGAAAATATGAGGAAACCGTGATGAGGCCCCCATGTGAACAGATACATGGGCAATGGACCTCTTTGTGAAGAGTAGCGTCCAAGTCTTTAATTATTACAAATACCAAATGAATGAATCTCCCTCTCTCACAAGTAAATAAATCTAAGCTACATCTATGCTAGCTAGTCTCCTTGCTCCAATTGTCGCCTCTCCAATTGGTCAAAGTAGGAAGACCAGCCTCCACCAATCTTGGATGCATTAGCCTCTTAATAAGCCGTCCTCGCATCGCGGGCCCTTGCAACAAATACAACAAGAGAGGTATTTGAACATATAATCAAATAATGTATCAAGATATAAAATGAGGTATATACAAGTAAGAGACATCAAATAAATGAATCAATAAATATGCAAAAGTAAAAAAATAATTAATTGAATCGATGAATGACTTAATGAATATAGACACATAGATAAAAAAATAGGCTACATTCATTGCTCTCAGGTAACGACGCCATTTGATGAACATGGATTCCACAAGGGGCGCATGATATCACAAGGCTAGACTGTAGTCGATGCATTGATCGCTCAAGAAATCCAAGTTTATCAATAATTAACCCACAATCTAAATCAAGCAATGAATGTCAAAAATATGGAGTCAAAATTAATTATACTATACAATCCTAAAGTGTATATCAAGTAAGCATGTAGAGATCGAACTCAGGGAGCAAATCGGGTATCCTATAATTATTTCTAATCAATGTATATTATGTACATGTATGTCTTTATTCATTGCGTGGGTTATTTATTTACTTATTTATATTTTTTATGAAATTAATAACGAATATATAGGTATATTGAATAATAATAATAATAATAACCATAAAATCTATATATATCAGATTAATACATATATACACACATAGGTAAAGATAGACATAAAAGTGCTACACATATTTGTTTGCATACATATGCATATACATTTTTTTAAAATATATATAAGTATTAATAGTTTTTAATGATTTTTTGAAATTTTTTAATTTTTTTAATTTTTCTCATTTTTTATAATTAATGATATAATATAGGGCTATATAAAGCTATATATACAATATAAGGTTATATATACACAAATAATAATATAAATAAATAAAATACATGGAATAAAATGTTTTTGGATTTTATAATTTTTTAATGTTTTTGTGATTTTTATGTAATTTTTGCATATTTTTATATATTTTAAAAAACAAAAATATCCAAAATCAGATTAAATAAATAAATAGAATTGAAATGAAGAATAAAAATAGCAAATAAACTCTAAAATTCTTCAAATCAATTTCAATAGATCTATATTAATATAATGAAAATTCAAGACAAAAATAAATATTGTTGGGGTTTGGGGGAATTTTATATTTTTACAAGACTTTAAAGATTTTTAATTTTTTGGATTTTTCTTTTTCTATTTTAGGGATTTTTGGTCTATAGTGGTAAGATATATTAATGATCCATATATAATTTTTTAGGAAATTTTCAAAATATTTTTCTAGTTTTTTATATTTTCTAAGTTAAACAAAGATAAAATGTGCTTATTTTGTTTTATTTATAAATAGTTAAAATATCAAAAATGCTAAAATAACAATAAGGTGTGAAAATAAATTTTGACAGGCACCTAACCCTATTTTTGCATAATTTTTTGGAGCAGGAGTGCTATTTTAAATAAATGAAATTCAAACGCCCCAAATACATGAACTCAGAACGACATATTTGCAATTAAAATAAATATCAGGGGTGCATGTGCAATTTTCTCAAAAATATACAACATATATTTAAATTTAATGGACTAAAAATAAATACAAGAACTCGAAAGGGCATACATGCAATTCACCCAGCTCATGTGGTACAACACATGAGCTGAGTTGGATAGGACCAAAAAGTAATATGAAATAACTACATGGTCCTTTATGCAAAATGTCCAGATTATTTACACTCCATATTTTATTTAGAGAACTAATAAATAAATACGAAAATTGTGGGGGATTATATACAAGTTACCCCCTAAAGGCGCGCCATCGTGCGACTGATATCCACCACTCATCCACGTATCAGCTCCTACGCAACCGATGATGTCTCGATCGTGGACACTCGAGATTATATCTCGGTCTGAGATCGAGCGGTTGGGGCTTGCGAGATCCAACAGCAAGCGATGGATCTAGGGCTCCTCCCCATATCAGAGCTAGATACCGCTTGCGAATAACATGGAAGAACAAGGCCTCCCCCAACCTTCTATCTGTGATTCCTCCTCCATCCGACGATCTTTGATGATGGTTCTTGGCTCTACATGACCGGGGAGGTCTTCCGCAATGGTTGGTGCTCACAAAACGGTATCAGATCCAGCGTTGGGGTCTTGGAGCTCGGTCGAAGTCGGAGCACCTAAAGATCCTAGTCCAGGTGTGGTTGTGTCCATGGAGGGATTCTTTGGTCTTAGCACCTGCATGAAGAGAACCAATGGCATGAGGCGAAGGTGCTCGGCCCAGAATGAAGTTACACTGCGTAATGGATGAGGTGAACGGAGAGGGTCCGATGAATGGTGGCAGAGGATCCTTGTATCACAGATCCACAATGGATCCGGTTGGCTCGATGGGTGAATCAGATGGAGAAATGCGAGAGGAAGGATAGGGATGTGACAGGGGAGTCGGAATTGCGACCACGATCGGTGAAATAGTGGCCGGAGCTCTAGAGCTCCAACGAAGTGACTAAGCTAACCTACCCTAAATCATTAACTAAAACTCAAAATAAAAGGTAGAAATTGAATGACCGGAAAGAAATCTACCTAATGGAATAAGAAAAATGAATCTCTTGTACCTGCTGGTGTGCAGGAAGCAGGGCAGGTCGGAGCTCCGTCATGGATCGCCTCTCCTCCTCGCTCTGACGCTCTCCAGGCACGGGGAAGGGCTCAACTGTCACCTGGCCTCTGACACTGACACAAGTATGGAATCTAGGGCTCCAAGAGGGATCAAAAGACAAAGGAGGAGAGGAGGTTTTTATTTATAAACAAAGCAACGATCTTTATTGACCTATGGGTTGGGAGAAATTTGGTCTTTCTACAAGGGCTCCAGGGATTAGGCAAAGATCAATGATGATTGAGGTAAATTGTGGCTTGGAGAAACGATGAAAAGGCTCGATGGATCGAGCAGGAAAAATGGCAGAAAAGCAGGGAAAAGACACACCTGACGAGTCAGAAGCGCCTGGGGACTGAGTAGACTAAGGTCAACAAACGGAGCGTTGGGATTGGTCCACGCAAGACACTAAAGGACAAAACAACCCATTTTTATTCAAAAAAATTTATTAATAATAGTAAATGACTTTATTAATTTTTAGGTATAAATAAAAAATGTTTATTATTTTGTATAGTATTTTAATATGATTTTTATTTTTTTGGGTTTATTTATTACAAGTTAACTATATTTGGGGTTTTTCATTTTTATTGTGTTTTTTTATTTTGTTATTTTATTCTCTTATTTTATACATTTATAACTTATTTTTATGTACGCAAATATATTTTTATTGTATTTTTCGGATCTATTATGTACACTTAAATAAATATGGGTATTAAATATATATGTATAAGTATAGGTATTCCATCTATGTGTTTATGTACGCTATTTTATTTTTGTATTTTATTTATGTTTTTATTATATTCTAAATATGTGTATATAATATAACTAATTTTTACAAAAGTATAAAATATAAAATTATAAAAATAATAAAGAATAAATAAAATGAATATTTTATTCAAGTATATGGTACATTAGGGGTCCAAAACCTAACTTTTACATCTTAACTCCAAAAAACATGAAACCAACTTCATTAAATAGATTATTAAAAGTTATATACAATTAAAGATGATTTTGATACCTTTTGAGTTTTTATTTAAGAAATATGGGCCTAGGAAGTTTGAGTTTTCACTTTTTATTTTGTGCATAAAATGTAAACTGTATTTTACTTTTGTATAAACTCAATTTATATTTTTCTGTATATTATTATATACAACTTTCAAGTAAAAAAGTTTATTGATTTGAGGTATAAAGAATAGAAAATAAAATTGGCCCCAAAATGGACTTATTGATGAATTAACTAATAAGCATTTATTGGATTTATTGACCCTTATCTTCCCCTACTTTAATCCTTGTCGATCCAGTCATCAAAATGCCTAGGTCTCGGGGTATACGACCACAAAATACCTTTAGCATTTTAATCTTTTCTTTTATTTCCTTTATTCTATGATTTTTACATTAAAATAGTATTTCATATACAATAAATGAAATAAATAATGAATGTCATTATGTACAAAATAATGCTATTTACATGCATAAGCTAGGGTTTTTTAAGCCTAAATGATAGAATAAAGGTGATGAAATGGAAATTCATCAGAGGGCGAGATAGAAGAGTCTTAGGAGGCTTCCTCACCACTTGAGTTTTGGTTACGGTTCTGCCAGCAGGTACTCGTGAAGAAGAGAAGAAGAGATCGTTGTCAGCTGGAGTTGAGTTTGGTTAAAGTTGGGGTTGGTTACAGTTGAGTTTTGTATTGTTATTGAGTTTTGGTTATTGTACCACAGTAAGTCTGGCAAGGAAAAGATCGTGAGAAAGAAATCACCAATCATCATCAATCATCGTCATTTGATCAGAATTTAGAGCTACCACTACGGATGTAAGGAGAAGCTAGTGGGTGTGTTGGGAACTTAGTTAGGATACAATGTACTCTACCACATGCCTATGGAGGCACCACAACCCTAAGGTATCTTCACACCTTAGAGTCATAGTGTGAGGTCACACTCAGATGAAGATCACAGAATATCCACTAGACTTAGAAATTAGACAAAGATAAAGATCATATCAGAAACTCATCATCTTCAATAGTGAGATCAATCAACATGAACTATAAGTGATAACAAGATAATAACCTACATATGGATCATATAATTAATATATGAAAATGTTATGTGTGGAAAGTTAAGGGGTGATGGATGATCAGGGGATTCACATACAGAACAATTTGAAAACTGATTTCCATGCAAATAGCTTGTAGAATTTATATAGAAAAACCTAACTACTTACTTCTTTTGGAAATCACTGAAATACATGTTTTATATTTTAATAAATTTGATTGTACTCAACTTTTGTTGACATTTCTCTTGTTCCCAACATGGATGGCAGGCAAGGCATCTGCAACTCAGTAGATTGACAATTGGACGCTGAGCTTCTGCAGTTTCTGTTATCATACACATGTTATAGATTTTGTATAAGATAGCGTAAATGCTTTTCTTTCTCTTTAGTTACATTTTAGGATACATGTACATAATGTAGTTTCTTTTGTTATATATAACTGTATATGAAAATTAATGCAATGTGATTTGGTTACACGTGTTGTTTATGTGGCTTGTAAATGCCATTTTGAATTGCAAAATTTTTTCTCTAAATTTTAGGTAACCTAATGCGATCAATAGCTAATAGAATAATGGGAATACTACGTAAATGGGTAACCTGTATCCGCAAACATCATAATATCTCTCATATGATGAGTCTATTATTCTTTGATTTTTTTGTATATTTTGTGTTTCTGTAATGTGCAAGGCATACTCTCTTGTCAAGATGTTAACCATTTATGGTGGTCCCTTGCTTCACAAACTTCTTCATCATCTTACCAGTTCAATGAACTTCACCGCCAATCCTTAGTTCATTAAAACCACCTTTATTCGTCTATATATACCCTGATGAACCCCTCGTTATCATCATCTAATATATTTCTCCCTTTCTTCTTCTCAGAGCTCTTCTCAAATCACGATTGAGCTCCACGGTTGAGCTTCTCTACTTCGGAAGTGCATTGAGGAGTCAAAGATGAGTTTATACCTAAGATCCAAGCATGTGGCTCTTGGATTTAAATGCTAAATTAGTTACATTATTGGTTCCAGATCTTAATTTTCACTTTTTATTTTATCGACTTAGTTAGATTTTGATGTAATTTAGGTTTTTCCTCAATTTTGTAAATTCTTGATCACTTTTTTTCTATTATCCTTCATTCATGTAATCAAAGAATCCTTGAAAAGATTTTTCCTCCAGCATTCTTTGACTCCATTGAGCATCTTATGGTTTGTCTATCTTATGAAGCAAAAGTAGGTCACCTGTAAAGCATCATGGATAGCACTAAAAAGATTTATATAAATACAAATAATTTTCATATGAGTGTGTATTTTATTATATTCAATGTTTTTTCTATTTTTGATAAACGTCATCTGGCCATTATTTTGAGATAGTAGTATCGTTATCGTATAAGTAATCACCAATATACATGGTTTACCTCTCTTCTTACTCCACAATTCATTAGAAGGTTTTGAAGACATTAGCATTCCTGATTTGGCCAGCTCTATTAAGTTTCAAAGTCTATATTGCATATATACATGCTTTCCATACTTTTCATTCTTACATATACAATGAGAAGCACAAATACTTCCGCAAAGCATTCCAATACTCTCTCCAAGATCTGATCAATGGCCATTCTTTGTATCTCCATGAAGCATTAGAGATACGCCTCCACACGTGATTCAACTCCACATGTGATCGACTTTCGACAGTTCATCTTGATCATCATGAGCTTCGAGTATTATTGATTGATAGTGTATACAATGTAGATTATGAAGGCCTTGATAAAAGATTGCCTGTAATCATATCTTTACCTTTCTGATTTTTGTAAAAGGCCACTTGGTGGGTGATCAAGTTATAGGCAACTTGGTGTGTGAACCTGTGATCCTAGTTGTAGGATACATGGTGTGTGATCCAAGTTGCGCGAAAGTTGTATGACCAGGGTTGTCAGAAGCTTTTTGTGTGTGATTAAAGTAGTGTACTTTGGTCCAAAACTTTTGTGAGATCTAAAGTTGTAATCCAAAACACTTGTAAAAATGATCGAGCTATGTGTGGAAAATAACTTGGTACAGTGATTGATTAGTCGACTCGGTCTGTTAGGAATCCTGAGTTAGGAAATCTGGGTTGTGGTTTTCATCCAGAATGATTTTCCTAATAAATATCGATGTGTGAGTGGTAACTAAATTTTCATAAAATCCTAAATATCGTAAAATACATGAATTGTTTTAGAACAACGTCGCATATGTTTCATTCTGTTTCAAGGTACAACATCAAAAACAAAAAATGGGTCTTAATTGAGTCAAAATACATTAAAAGATAAAAAAAGTACAATTAGTTGATTCTTTGTGATCAATCCCCAAGCATGCCCAATATAATATTTTTGTTTTCAATTAGGCTTGTTTGTTGCTATTCATCTTAAATTCATGAGATTCATATGTGATCACAATGACGTGTTGATAATAATAGCACATTGATTTTTACATTTTCATTTTGGTATTGTTGCTGGGAACTCGAAGAAATGTGCTTCTCTTATTTTGATCATTTCATATCTATTGTTGATATCTGAAATATTTCTTATTCATTCACGTATGAAATAAAAAAACTACTTCTTCATTTCTTCTTTTTACGTAATAATTTGAAATAGTTGAGCGTCTCTCTCTAAATACTAAAATAGGTATCCTTGGGCCCGTTCAGTACGGGAATAAGGAGGAATAAAGTGGAATAAGGATAGTTAGTTACTATTCTCCGTTTGTATGGTAATGAGGGATAAGAATAAGGTTTTGTAAGTTAGTTAAATATATTGGTTGACAAATAATCAGAGTAAGCCCAATGCATTATTAGCCGTGATTGTCAGCAATAATCACTCCATGATAGAAGCACATTTCACATGTTTTATTGAAAAGTTCCTCTTTTTATTAAAATTTAAGACTCCATAAATTCATACATATAAGCAAGGTGATTGTACATTGTGGAATGGGAATTCTACATCACAACATGCTTATCACACACTGATGCGTCAACAACGTCAAGTGCTAATGTTGATCCGCTGGTCAGGAGAACAATAAGTCGATCCTTCTCACAAAATAAGCATTCGATTTCCTCCAACTTCTCCACACGATATTCCACCAGCTTCTACACATGATATTTTCAACCCGAGCCTACCGAGTCGGGTTTCGGGTCGACTTCGTGGGCTAGGTCGGATCGGCCTAGCTTAACCCATTGTTCATCCCTAACTATGTCATTGCAATATCCAAATATACTGAAATTGTCCAGCTAATTTGTAGGCACATACCAAAGAAACTATTGTAGACATGAACCAATTGATTCTAATTTCATAAGGCATACATTTTCCTACTATTACCCTCTCTTACATTGCAGCAGGGATGCGTTAATTTTAAACGGTGAGCACAGTCGTGCATCCCCACTCCATGCTCTCGGATCTTCCCACCCATCAAATCTGTTGGCCATGCAAACATCTTACACGGCCCCACCAAGTCCATCTTCTAGAGTCTTTGCAGTCCAGAACCTCCGTGAAGTGGCATATATAGAACCCACACCATACGATGTTCCTTACAAACCCATGAAGAAATATGGGATAATAAGCTCTCTCTTTGTAAAGCCTATAAAAGGAGGTGGAATAAGGGGGAAGTGGAATAAGAGAAGAAAAATAAGATAAGAGAGTGGGATTAGAAGGAATAAGGAAATAGGGGAATAAGGACTTATTCCCATCTTTATTACCCTACCAAACATATCCTTAAGGGATTTTTACCCAGCAGACCTTATAAACGTTTTAAAATGCCTCTACGACCTTTTGCACAACGTAATTACCCCATCGACCCTATAAATTACCCCAAGAACCCCCACGGGCTTAAAACATATTATCCAGAGGGTTCATAGGGTAAGAGTTGGCAAGTTTATGGGGTCGAGAGGGGAATTAGGTTGTTTCAAAGGTCGTGGAGGTGATTGACAAAGTTTATAGGATCTGCTGGGTAAAAATCTCTATCCTTAAAGAAGGAAATTAGCGCCAACATTCACTCGTAGTATACTAAATTCTAAAAATGAAGCATATATAGGGTACTTACATTTGTGTGTGCTCCGAGTAAAATCGAAATCATATAATTCTTGGTGCACTAATGCGTCTGGTCTTCTCCTTTGAAAAATATAACAGAAGATCATCATGTCATGTTTGATCATTTAATCTGATAATCAGAAAAAAATCATAATTGTGGTATAGACGAAAAAGGGAATTGATTTCATGATTCTTGCACAACTATTGTGAATTCACGTGCATTCACATTACCTTAGATCAAACACAAATCTCAAGCGGAACTTAGCTGACTACTGAAATTAAAAAATCATCTTGTTATTTCTTTGTTAGAAGATTTCTCAGTATCCTCAGAAAACTGAATACTTGAAGGACACTGCATAAGGCACCTGCCTTACGAAAGGGTAGCCAATTTTGACAACCACAACTATAGCAGGAAGCATGGTAGCCAATTTTGACAACCGCAACTATAACAGGAAACCCATCTGCTAACGTAACTTTCTCTCTTTTCGAGGATAACTTGTGTTCATGAAATATTTTCAAATTTCCTATCTTATGATCGAATGCCTCATTGTCAATAATCCGCTCAGAGTTGTCAGAACGAGTATCATCAAATCTCTTTGTGTTGCTGAACCAATATCTTTAGAATGCATATGAGCAGAAATTTTCCACAATATTTCTCTTTAAAAAAATTGTTACTCCTCGATAGTACTCTATTAGAACGTCATGAGTAAGCAACCACATGAAAAGCAGAGAATGACACAGGAGCACAAAAAAGCAAGCAATCAACTCCGTCACACCTAGAGATCCAACAAAAACCACTCCTTCACACACGAAGTAAATAATAAGAAACAAAGAGCGCAAACTTGACCACGTGGACATTGAGAGGCCAAACATGTCACCTTTGGGTATTGTTATAGAAGCACAACCCAGATGAATAGGTTATCACAATAACCTTTGGAGATTAGGTCCCAAAAATATTGGTACCAACGGCAGGACAACCAATCTTGGCAACTCTGCTAATCATAAAAGAGAGGAATGAGTGTAATATACAGGAATGGGTAAATGTTCCTTCACCCAACTGTTTAACCATATAAACATATGTCCAACTCAACAACGACACGTCTCGCCTTGATATTGAGTCTATAACTTTTGCGATATGTTTATATCCCTCTTCCTTGGTTGTTACATGTAATAGCTAAAATGTCCATGGATTTTATAGCTGATTATCCATTCTTGAAATCATTCAAAAATTCTGAATATGGGCCACCATCTTGCAATCTGAAGGAGACGATGTTGATATCCAAGTTGATGTTGAATTGAACTTGGAAATGGATAAAAGAGATAAATATCCCAGCATGCCTGACTCAAGCTTAAGATGAATAAAAACTTCTTATGAGCCAAACAGTGAAATAACTGCTACAGAAGGAGACATTGATACGTTATTTTCATTCCATCTTAGTCCAGAACAGGGTTGGACATGGCTGCTAGAAACCATCCCCATATTCTTTTTTCCACTTATTAATGATCCCTTTCAAGATGAGATTCTCATAGAGCTTAGAAAGCATGCACTGTCACTTAGAATATGGTCATACTATTATTCTGATGAGATGTCATCACATGATCTTATATGGTTGGATGTTATTATTAGTTCTTAGGATGATTTTCAGGTAAATAATAATGAAAGAAATATAAAATTTCCTTTGGTAGAGAAACCAATTATCCACTATACCTGACCATGTGTCGGATGCTTGTTTGGTAACAAGGTTGGGTTGGGTTAGGTTGGGTTGTGCTGGAAGTAACCATGGGTCTGTTTGATTACTGGGTTACCCGGGGTAATCCGGTGTACCCCCTTGCATTCATGGGTTGGAATTTCATCACAAATCAAGGTGACATCGCATCACATTCCTTATTCCAACCCTCTACCAACCCTCATAATCGCCCAAACAGCTACTAGAAGGTTACCCCAACCCAGTAACCAAATAGATCCCATATGTCAAATGGTTAGCTAGATGAGTAACTCTTTTATAATTTTAAATAGTAGTTGTTTGGATAGATAGAAAAGATGGAATGCTAAATGTAATATGACATCACGTTGACTATGTGTTATATTGATCATTTTTATGATTATAATATATTTTTTATGCTAATTTTTTATTTGAAGGTCACTAAAAATATTATAACGAAAAAAGTGGGATCCTACCCCTAATTCCAAACCGGGTGTTGATAATGCCTTGAAATCTACTGTCCAGATTTTAACATGTGATTATCCTGCTATTTGAGGATTCAATTTCAAGGTGGAGTTCTTCGATAATGCCTTGAGTCATGCTATATGGATTTGGAGTAATTCTGCTATCTGAGGATTCGAATCAAGAAAAGATTATTAATGTGATTTGAATCCTAAATTTGGGATCTATTCAAATAATAATTGATTAGGGAATTTATTCCGATTCTTTCCTATTCCGTATGTTCTTTCCATTAGAGAGATTTGGAGGTCTTCATGAAGAGATTCAAAAAATCTGCATGTTTAGAGAGATTTGGGAATATGTCTATTTATAGATTTTCCAATTTTAGTGCATAATATGTCATTTTGAAGCTCTTTTTGTGCCCTATCATATTTTATACTTTGTGGACTGATCTAATGTTGTTTATTGATGATTATTATTAGAGGAGCATTTTGATTTATGCAGGCTACTCTTTGATATATCTTCTGCATGGATAAAATTAACGATATCTTTTTTAGGAATTCGGTTGAGGAATCTAAATTGAATAATTCCTTCTGATAATTGTTGGTTTTTCTTATAGAACTAAAATTTGCAGGGCATCGATTTGAGAAAAATTGAATTTAATTCTCAATATTTTTGATCCGATTTACTTGGGGTTTTTTTAGAGAAAATTTGGAAATCACCTCCTTTGATTGAGGACTATTGCAGAATTATTCATAAAGACTCTTATCTGCATATGAAATTCAATCAATTTGATCTGTGATTTCATTTTAAGGGTATTAATCGTTATTATTTAGATTAAAATCATATAAATCTCAGACCTAGTGCTGGATTGTTTTCTCTATTTATTTTCTTGCATCATTTCATCGCATTTTATTCTTCAATACTGAAATTAATCGAGCAATTATTTAATTATTTAATTTAATTTAAAACCTCGCAACTATTGTTCCCTATGTTCGACCTTGGTACACTTACCAAGTTAAAAATACTCTACAACATTCGAAGATTGTGGTTTTTGCTTAATCGTCTTTTTCCTCCTATACTACAATTCATTATTACACAAGAGGTGAATTTTACGTCAAATGGCACCGTTGCTGGGGAACGACGTATTTTTAAGGTTTTAAATTTTTTTTTTGAAATTAATTTCTGTGTCATTTTTTTCCTTTTGCATTTTATTTTGCATTTCTCTCCTACTTCTGATACTAACCGCAATTTCTCTTTTTGCAGACTACTGGGAGCGACTTTTTGGAATATAAATCAAGGATCCACAAAGAAGATTGAAATTTAAATTTTTGTGTGAGAGAGAGCATAGTGTAGATTTAATTTCCTGCATTATTCTCAGGGTCCCTCTATTTGAACCCTTGTAATAATTCGGACTAAACTTCCTTGTGGTGTGTCGGGTATGTTTCAACCCCTTCTGTGTGGTTGAGGCCCAACATCAGTGGCGTAGGAATTAGGCATACGTACGCTTATTTATTTATTCTTGATTGTGCTCGTAATTTTTAGGCCACACTTCTTCACTAATTATACGCACTAGTAGATCATTCAATTTAGCCAAAATTTTAAATCAAATCTTTCCCGCTAATAGAACTATCTGCTTAGGGTGATTTCATCTGTGCATATCATTTAGTATAAATTTAAATTCCTTTTATTGCATCCCGCATGAAGAACGTGAGGAATCACTGTAAGTCTTCTTCTTAAGCATGCATTATTGATTCATGCTTGCATTGACTTTTTCGATTCTCCCTCCTCAGTTTTACAACTTAGAAATTAAAGGAATTGGGACTGCTCGTTAGGCGTGTATTTTTGTGCTCAGATAAAACTTCAGTGATAACCCTAATCTAAAATTGGGACTGCTAATCAAGGCGACTGTAAAGAAATTGACATAAAATTAACCCTTGTGTCTGGTGGAGAATAACCCTCTCATTGTTTGTGAGGATTAGACTGCACACTTAGGATAGAGCCAAAAATCGAAAATTTTCACTCAGACTACTGTTTTTTAAAAAAATAGCTACTTCTCAGTGAGGGTTTTAGGTAATCATTTTACGGTCCAACTTCCCTTAGCAGAGTGGATGGTTTAGAGGACTTTGCATAAGGCTCCGTCCTCAAGTAACAGGGGTAGCCATTTAAACGGTCCGTACTTACCCCTATACTAGCTGAAAGTAGGTGCAACTAGTTGTATGAACTCGGGACAGTCTTTGTGAAATATTTCGGCACCTAACAGCTCCACTTAATTTTCAAATACCATTTTGTCATTAAATTAAAATTGAAAAGATAAGCTGTCGGGCCCTAATGTGCCTTCATCGGTGTTGAGTGGGTAAATTGACGAGTTTTGAATTGCATTTGTTTTGAGTGGGTCTTTTGTACATATGTACTCTGTGGAAATTCCTTTGTACGATGGATTCTTCGGGGGTTCTTCGTCCAGACTCTGCGAACAAATCCCCGAGCTCCTCAAGTAACTCATCTCCTCGGTTTCGAGATGACTCTCTTCTTGAAATCCCATGGTATGGAGACAACCCTTTTCTCCAAACCATGGTTCACCCCATACCTATAAGAATTAGTCAACCCCAGGCTAACCCTCTCTCTTACTCCCTTCCTGTAAAGAAACTTTCTTCTTTGATATAACACCTAAACCTTCCAAGCATGAGCCTAACTCATTTTTGTTTGCTTTTGAAGGTGAAGAAGAAGATGAGATGACTCCAAAGAAGGACGATAAGGACAATGACCCTATTCGTGCACTTTTGGCTAGAATTATTGTTACCGAACAATACAATGAACTCCTTAAAGCATAGATGGCAGAAATGCAATGCGGTGAGACTGCTATGGAAGATACGTACCTCCCTAAATTAGATGAAGACTATAATTGGTTGAGGCTAGTACCCTCGAGGATGCGTTCGAACACAAACCGCATTTCCTTGCATTGTTGCCTAAGTTCGGAGGGAATAGTCATGAAGAACCATACATCTTCCTCTGTGACTTCGAATTAGTCTGCGTTAACCTATTCCACCCTAGAAAGTTGTCCCCTTCGCCTTGACTGATAAGGCAGCTTACTGATTGAAGAACTTAGGGGAAGTGGTCACGACATGGGCCACCTTCAAGACATTATTCTTAAAGAAATTCTATCCTATGAGTAGAATTAATCAGATGAGGATCAAGCTCACAAGCTTCACCCAACACCCGAGCGAGCCATTAAATGAAACCAGGGAAAGGTTCAAAGACCCAATCCAGATTGCCCATGACACATGATAAGCAAAATGATGCTGGTCCGAAGTCTTGTTAGTGGGCTGAACCATGAGATCCAAATGTTAGTGAGTGCATCTTGCGGAGGAAGCTACATGGGACGCCACAAGGACACCGTCTACAAGGTGTTCAAGAGACATGCTGAATCCAGCCGTGCACAGACCACCAGTCGGGCTTTGCCAGATCTAAAAAGATGGTGAATAATCAAACGGCTGATCAGAATGCTAATATGGGAATAATAGCTGATAAACTGACTACAATCGATCAAAACAAGAAAGTGATGAACTCCATAAATCATCTGATATGGAGAAATTAGCTAAATTGCCTAAACAAATGGAGGAACTGGCTGACACGTTATGCAAGATGTAGATACCTGCCCTAAGTTCATCCCCTGCCCCTATACACCAAATTCACTATATTCAAGGGCAAAGGGATAGGGAAACAGAGCCATTGGGGGGGAGATCAAGTCTTTTCCCATCAAACTGAAGAAGCCTCCATTCAAACCATTTACGAGGAACCTCAACAAATTATTGAGATAAACAAAATTTGGTATAACCTAGAACCTATCAACCGTTCAGATCAAAACTCTACTCCAAACCCTCACACACCACAAGCCCGATCCACCTTCTAGCCTCAGCAGTAGCGTCAGCAATGTTGTACGGGTTATTAGAACCCGCAACCACAGTAGCAGCATCAACGTCAAGGCCGGCAGGGCCAATTCAGACAATATCAACAGCCTCAGGCCAAGCAGGGCTAGGGGTCCTCCTCCTCTTCTTCTATCTCTCTGGAACTCTAGCCAGTGTTGGACAAACTTCATGATATGAGAGTCGACATAAATCGACTCTCTCGATGGAGAGACGAGGTAACTGCACCCCAAACCGTGATTCCAGCTTAAGTCCAGGCTAATACAAATAGCCTCAGACAGATTTAGGTATTAATCTATGAATATTCCTTACCTAAATAGGAGATCTTTTTGCATGATGATGCTTATCATATTTCTCTTAGGAGCGGAAGCACCGTAACCATGCTTGATCGAGCGAAAGAACACGGTGACATAGCCCCAGTGTCCACAATCACACAATCCTGGGGAAATTGAGGAGGATAGGCACGAGGTGGAGAAAGAAGAACACCCTCCCACACCACCCGTCATACACTACACCATTGAGGACCATGGAGAGTCAGAATCTGAGTCTGACAAAGAAGCGCCACCGAGACATCCGCAACAATTCTCCACCAAATTTCCTGTTTTTAGATCAGTCAATCCGAGTCCTGTAAATAAGTTTAATTCCTCATCCTATAAAAAGCGATGTTTTTTTATCACAATGAGTCCATTCCTTTCTCTTGTGCTCTTGCAGCAGGAAAGAAGAAAAACATAAAAAACCAAAAAATGATGATGAAGAGATAGCTCGCATTTGTAAAGAAAATATTAAGGTCACTCTTTCCCTAGACGAGATGATAGAAAGAGACCCGACATTTCGAAAATACCTTAAGGTGAAATGCACACCGATAAGGGCCAGCAAAAAGAATCCTAGTTGAACAAAGAAGCACATACTCTCTATTGCTACATCTCACCTGATAAAAAATGAGCTACCAAGGTCTCAAAGAGACATGGGCACACTTTTTGTCACTAGCCATATCAACGAAATCAAGTTTGCCCGAACATTATTAGACAATGACTCCACCATCAATCTCATGCCCACAACTCTATTTGAGCATCTAAATCTATGTCCTTTTAAGAAGTCTACAACCGTACTTCAATTCGCAGATACATCAACTAAGAGACCTAAGGGAGAGATTAGAATTGTTGCCATCAACATAGAGGGACAAAATTACCCGGAAGATTTCACAATACATGACATGGATGTCCTTAAAAATTGGAAAGACTCCCAAATGATACTAGGGTGATCCTTCCTTAGAATCATAGGAGCTGTATTTGATTACACATCCGGGAGAATCCAGTTTGGAAAAGTTGAACTTAAAATGAAGCAAACTTGGTTTCAACGACATGACATTGAGATTACTGTCGAGTCTGAAAACTCAGAACCTGAGCAGAAAATACGGAAGCAACGGTTGGGCCATGGAGACAGAACTCAACCATAATGATAGAATCACCCTCACCTGGAGAGGACATTGTTGATGATTTGATCTGCCAGTTCATCCATGCATCTACCTATACTCTCAAAGACTCAGAGGTCCCTCTTAACCTATCAGTCCATTCTCCTTATGGACAATCCCAGAGTGAGGTACATAGATCGGATGCGATGGTTGCCACACCACATTCCATCTTTAGCGATCCGATCCTCGAAACAATTAAGATGGTGTCCGATATTGATACATTGCAAGCATCCACATCACAACCAGAATTAACAATGAGAAAGCCAGATTCTGTGAATGATACAGACTTACCCGAGCTCAAACCATTGCCCCCTACTTTTAAGTATGCCTTCCTTGTAGGAA
This sequence comes from Ottelia alismoides, assembly GCA_037367405.1. Lineage (NCBI taxonomy): Eukaryota > Viridiplantae > Streptophyta > Magnoliopsida > Alismatales > Hydrocharitaceae > Ottelia > Ottelia alismoides. The sequence goes on from JAZKJV010008266.1 coordinate 446,717, forward strand.
ATAAGGGACAGTTTTTGATCATCATCAATTCACATCTGACTGAAGAGTAGGAGATCCCCCTGTTTAAAGTTTTAGAGAAAAATCGCAATGCTATAGGCTGGAGATTGTCTGGTCTTTCTGGGATTAACCCAGTCCTCTGTTCACACCATATTTACCTTGAGGATAATGTTAAACCCTCTCGAGAATGCCAACGTATGTTGAATCCAAATTTACGGGAAGTGGTTAAGATGAAAATCAAAAAATGGTGTAAGGCCGATTTCATATATCCCATCTCAGACTCCAAGTGGGTATCACCTTTGCATGTCGTCCTGAAAAAGTCAAGACTTTATATTATCACCAATGAGGAGGGAGAGGAGATCACGACATGGGTACCCACGTCGTGGCGTGTTTGTGTGGATTACAGGCGCATGAATGCCACAACGAAGAAGGACCACTTTCTGCTGCCTTTTATTGATCAAATTTTGGAGAGATTGGCAGGGAGAGAATTCTATTTCTTAGACGGGTACTCGGGCTACAATCAAGTAGCCACTGCCCCTGAGGACCAGGAAAAGACTACTTTTACATGTCTTTTCGGTACTTACGCATTCAAGCGCATGCCTTTTGGGCTTTGCAATGCCCCCGACACTTTTCAACGGTGCATGATTGTGGTTTTTGCCGAAATGGTGGGAGATTTCCTAGAAGTTTTCATGTATGACTTCTCGGTTCATGGTAATTCATTTGATGATTGCATCACGCACCTGGAGCGAGTCCCCAAGAAGTGTAAGGAAGTGAATCTGGTGCTCTCTTGGGAGAAAAGCCATTTCATGGTAAAAGAGGGCATTATATTGGGGCATGTCATCTCCAAGAAGGGAATGGAGGTTGACCCTGCGAAGGTGGATGTGATCAAGAAACTCGAGCCACCTACCAATGTGAAATAAGTGCGGTCTTTTTTGGGGCATGTCGGATTTTATAGGAGATTTATTAAGGATTTTTCAAAAATTGCCTGACCGCTGACTGACCTCTTAGGAAAAGACACCGAGTTTATTATAATCATGTGTCTTGAAGCCTTCGAGCTTCTCAAAAGAGGATCATTGAGGCTCTGTTGAGCCGAAATTTGGAGATTTTTGAATTTTTTTTATTTTCCTGGCAATGGCAAAATTTTGTTGTGAGCGAAAACTGTTGGGGTTGGAAAAATTGATGATAAATAAGTTGATCAGTCATTGATTTTTATCCCCAAAATCCGTGTCAACAAAAAAATATTTATATTTTTTTTGAATTTTTGCTACTTATTTACCTGTATAGCGGACAGGGTCGAACTCAAGGAGGCTACAATTCCCGAGGGTTATTCAATTAATAAGAAACTAATTAAGAGAAAAACATGAATCTCAAAGGACAACTATCCTTTGTTTTTGTGAATTTTTGAATCTTTTTAATTTTTTTATTTCTATTTTTTGTATTTTCTGATTTCCAAATTTTTAGTGATTTTGATTTTGCAATTTTTTTAATTTTCAAAAATAATGTGAAGCAATATAAATAAGGTCAAGAATATGCACTCTAACTCTTTTTGCAATTTTCAATTATACCAAAAATACTCAAAAAATGCAAAGAAAATGTTTTTGGGTTTTAAAATTTTAAACTGTTTTTGACAATTTTTGTAGATTTTTCGGATGTTTTTGTATTTTTCTAAAAATCAAACAAGGAGAAAATAAGAAAATATGCACAAACTGGAGTAATTTGCAATTTAAAAATCTTTTAAATGCTCAAAACTCCTGGTAATTATTTTTAAGACAAAATAGAAACAAATATCTACAAACAGGAATTGAAATCACAATTTTTGGATTTTTGTAGAATTTTTTATGATTTTTTATAAGATTTTTGTTATTTTTCATTTTTTTGAGTTTTATAAATAATCAATGCGTGAAAATTGGTCAAAAATTAAAAGACAATGAAATAAAGCTATCCTAATTTTTTTGGAATTTTTGGAATAATTTTCGAATTTTTATTAAATTTTGAATTTCAATAAGACAAAAAGACACTGTTTTTGAATTTTTAATAATAATAAATGAAATCAAAATACAATAAAAAATTTATGCTAGATGGATATGAACATCAAGAGCATAACACAATTTTTCAGAATTTTTGGATCATGAATAACATTTAATTCATCATAAAGATCGAGCAGGTTCAATGTTTGAAACAGAGGGACTGAATTGTAATTTGTGAAAAGTTCTAGACTGCAATATAACAATAAATAAGATAGATATGAATGTCGCAATTTACCCACAGAACATGTGCGTCGCATGTGACTTTCTAGAGGCCGAAGAGTCTTCTTTGAAATTTCTGAAATGTCCAGGGCTAATTTGTAATTTTTCCAATTTAGAAATCCCAACCCTAGATTCAAGCTTCCTCCGTTCTTGCAAAAGGGGCAAACAGGGGCAGCCGCCCCTCTTCTTTCCTACCGCACACGGGGGCGGCGGCAGCTGAGGGCGGCGGAGATGCGGCCGGTGGGAGCGTGTGGCGGTCGGGGCGTCGATGCGGCTTCAAAGGGCGGAGCGGAATGCTGGGCCATCGCGCGGAGAAGCGGCCCTGGGCGGAGTGCGCCGCCCTCGCGCGGGACGACAGGTCACGGCGTGAAGTCACGCGGCGGGGGTACGGGGGGGGGGGGCTGTAGCATGCTCGGGACGGCGCACACTCGGCGGCGCGCGGCTTCGGCTGTCGATGGAGGGGGACGGCACGTGCGCGTCAGTGGCGGATCAAGGGAACTGGAGGTGCGGCGGCGAGCTGTGTCGGCGGAGGAGGGTCGCGTCGGCGGCGCGGTCAGGAGGGTGGTCGACGGTGCAGTTGATGGGCGGCGCGGGATGGCACCGCCGCCTGCGTGTATTGCTCTTTTTTTTTGTAATTTTATGTTGTAATGTAAACAGTAAATATAAAAAAAAGAAGAAAAATCTCTTTTTTTTTATTTTTTTTGAATCCGAAAATAAGAAAAGAAATAAAGAAGAATTTTTTTATTTTTATTTTTTATAATGTTCCCCTGCAAAACAAACATTAAATAAAAAAAAGAAAAAAAATTATTTATCTACAAAATCTGAAAGGGAATGGGGATTCGGCGAAGATGAGGGATTTGAATCCGATCTCCAGCCACCGTACGCGGCCGGAGTTGATAGATCGTGGGAGGTAGAAAATCGAAGGCGGAGAGATCGAGAAAGTGGGATGAAAAATTGAGGCGGAGCGGATCAAAATTGTGATGAAATTTTTTTTAAGATCTAGGGAAAAAAATTGACGATAAAAAAAATTGCGATGAACTACACTACGATTAAACTAAGCTAAATGCAAAAAAAATTGGATCTCACCTTAGGAGTGGAAAATAGACCGTGATCGCCTCGACAAGGCTGACTCGCTGTCACCGGACGGCTCGGAGGCTAGGCAACTTCCTTGACGAAATTTCTCTCGGAGATCGAGCTCCTCTCTCTAAAGATTGATCAAGTTGGAATGAGGGAGAAGGAGCCATATAAATAGAAGAGAGATGAAATTTGAATTTTTGAATGTTTAAATAAAGAGATAAGGGAGATGAAAATTAAAATAAATTTTTGAATTTTTTTGGTGGAAGGGAGATGAAATTTGAAAATGAAAATAAAAGAGAGATAAAACTAGTTACAAAATTATCTAATTTTTTTGAATTTTCGTCACTTATTTAATTTGAATTAAAAAATGTTATTTTTATATTTTTTTTATGAAGGTTAATGAAAAATAGCAACTATATGCATATACTATATACATATGTGACACTATATACAAGGATAAATGACGAAATTAGCTTTTTTGTTTTTTAAGAATTTATTATTTATTATTTTTATTTTTATTTTAAAATAAATCAGTGGGATTAATTTACAATATATACAAATACAATATGCACAAAATACATGGGAAAATTGCACAAACCACCCCAGAAAACCGACTTTTCAACCGTAACTCCAAAAATTATGAAAATACAGCTATTTTAAAGATAATTTAATATCGAGTCCAATGGAACTGAGATTGATTCAATTTGTGCTCATATGGAGCCGGAATTGGTCTTTCAATTAGTTCTTAGTGTTTTTTTTAAATTGTGGCTACTTTTATTCGGTACAAGATTTAATTGTGCAATCAAGTTTAGTAATTAGAACACATTTTTATTTACAACTTTGGTTTTGAATGTTATTTGATTTGAGGTCAATTAAGGCACAAATAAATTAGTGTCAGTTTTATACAGATATATACAAAATAAGGGAGAACACACAATTTTTTTGGATTTTCTGGTTAAGGACCCTATCTCCCCCTACTTTATTCCTGGTCGATCAGGTCAAGTCTTGACCTTCTCTCGGGGTTCGGGTCAGCCTGTATACAGTCTTCCTTTTTTTATTTTCTTTTCTTTATTTATTTTTTTATATTTTCTTTATTTTTCCTTTCTTTATTTATTTATTTATTTTAGGTTAAAATTAGTCAGAAATGTACAATGTTTACACACAAATGCAAGTTAGTAAGAGTATGGAGTTAATGTTAAATGCAGGTGTTTTATAAGGGATTTTAAGCTAAAATAAATGAATAAAGATGACGAATCGCAGATTCATCATCCCCCTATGCTTTACCTTTGCTAGTCCCTTAGCAAACACTTATTTGAATGAATAAGTGAAGAAAAAGAAAGGGAAAATAAAGAAAGTAGGAAAACATTGAGTATTAAACTTATCTTCATAAAATTGTAGTTTGGAGCTCTGTCGGACCTTTGGATTATTAGTGTGTCGGAACTTGTGTGAGACTTAGAATTTTAAAAACGACAGCCTTCAAGTTCTACACATCATTGTCACAGTTTCGGCTCATAAGTCATCTTAGATCAATCCTCTTCCCAAAGAACACCCTATGAACATTGAACAATCGACTCATGTGTGTGAAAGGATTTAGCTCTTTCCATCCAGAATGCCGGACTACCATGCAAATCTCCTCTCCAATAACTCGTCCTCGGGGAGTCAGGTATTTCCTTCTAAGGTCTGTCGTGCTGTGTTCACAATCGAATTGGGGGAGAAGATAGAAGAAGGAGAAAAGAACTGGAGGGTGGCCAGTGTAGTCACCTCTCGTTGTGGAGCTGGTCAGTGTAGCCGAGTCTCCACCAAGATCTGCAGGTTTCTTGAAGCTTGGACCTTTTTGGTCAGATATTTATTTGGTAGTGGCTTCTTTGTATTTGGATTTTTGGTGGTTCTGCTTGGATCTTGTTGTGCCCCTACGGATATAGAATCTTTTGTTTCCGTATATTTTTTGGGGTCTTGGAAAAAATTGTGCCCAGCCGTCCATCCCTTTTCCGAAGCTTTATTTCAACCCGTACTCCGGTTTTTAGATTTCCACGCTACCAGAAAAGAAACTCACACAGTCTTCCTACATCCCGTCTGAGTTGAGCTAAGTGCATAGTGCGAGAGTACAAATTGATTCCCTATTCCAGAGTTATACCCAGAATGAAGAGACCAGGTTAGACACTAAGAGTCAAATGCTGCACATTGTCATGTGGAACTCAAAGAATTAAGTCAAGGACCTGAAGCTTCTAAAATCCTATTTCTCGGTGAAGTTCCTCTGAGAATTAGGTGGATTAAGTTCCATCTAAGCTCCATTCTTCAATTTTATTCCAGACATAGTTTAAATGTCAATACTATCATGAAAAATGCACATGAAAATGCAACATATGAACAATGCAAGGGTTTTTTTGGAAAAGGAATGATGCACATGTGAAAAGAACACATTTTTTTAAAACAATTTCCTAGTTTTGAACTTTTTATGGCTTTTTTTGGAGGAAAAATGCAGATGTGAAAGAAAGTTTTTTTTTGAAAAGGATTAGTAAATTATACAAGTATATACAAGATTTTTTTTGATTTGTTTTTTTGGTGTTTTTTTTTTGCTTTTTTTAGTTTTTTTTGGTTTTTTTGTTTGTTTTTTGTTTGTTTTTTTTGTTTTTTTACGCACAACGCTTTTACAAACTATATACATAACCCCCAAATAAACGTAATTAAAAGTACGAGTTATGTCTAAAGTATATATACAATATATACGACACCCCCCTATACTTAGCTCGAACTATGTCCTCATAGTGATCAGAGAGCGAAAAAGAAAGACATAACTCGTGCTAAGTATAGAAACGTGAAAAGAAAAGATAAAAAGAAGAGAAGATGGTGATCCCCCCTATACTTAGGATCAAGTAATCCTAAGTATAGTGGAGTGTACAAAAGACGAAAACCGACGACGAGAATGTACAGACTCAAAAATAAAAAAGACATGATATGAACAACATCACCCCCCTATACTTAGGGTAGAGTATCCCTAAGTATAGGCAACAACAAGAGTGATGAACATGACGAATATGAACAACACAAATCATTCATCCCCCCTATACTTAGGATAAAGCACATCCTAAGTATAGCATATATACACACACGGAAAAGGGGTGAATGATAAAACGGGAGAAGACAGAGTAAAGCAAAAGGATATACAAGAGGAGTGGATGTACAAAGGTCAACAAGATCGAAAACGAACCTTCTTGCGGGACCGCTGAGGTATGGATTTGACAAGGTGTAGGTCGATATTGGGATCATCATTAGATATGAACTGAGTAGAATCGATCAAGAATATATCCTCAGCGGTTTCAGATTGTGCAGGCCTAAACTGATTATTAGAAGTAGTATGGTCATGTCTGGCCTGGGAAGTATCGCAAACATCAAAGTAAAATGGCTCGAAATCATTATCCGAAAAAGTAGGATCAATATCAGACATACGAGCCTCTACTGGATCATCATCTCTATCAAAAGGCCCAAATTCTTTTATAAAAGCAATCAAATCAAATTGGGCATGATCGGTCTCATCTGAATCAGGGTGAATAGGAACGGACTCATCAGTGGAAGTAGTCAAATCATGTCCGTCCTGTCTAGTCTCAGAGTCTGCCTTCCGCTCTACGGTGTCTATCGTGTAAATCCCACGGATGTCATCAATGCATCGCCACGTACCAGAAGAGGGAACTCCAAGGTCTATGCTTTCTGAGTCTTCCTCCTTCAAGAGGAATTCTTGGGTTTCATTATCATCCAACATATAACAAGAATCTCTGATATTATCAACGAGGTCACATTCCTTGGGGTTGGCTAACACATGCGAGCTCTCATGGGATGCAGGTATCTGGTCGGTAGTGGGTGTAGTGATCAACACATCGCTCCCGACATTAGAATGGAAGCGAATCTCTCCTGAACCATAGTCAATAACGGCTCCCGCAGAGGCGAGGAAAGGCCGTCCCAGGATGATTGGAGGGTGCTCCACAGGGGTGGAGGTCTACATGGGTATTACAACAAAATCCGAAGTAAAATTCAGGCCCTGAATAGAAATAACAGCGTTTTCTAGAATACCCTTCGGCCTCTTGATAGATCCATCAGCAAATTGAACTATCATCCTGGTTTTCTTGAGAGGCCCTAGATGAAGAGACTGTACCATAGAGAAGGGTATTACATTGATTGACGAACCGCCGTCAAGGAGAGTGTTATCACAAGAATAGTCAGATATGGAGCAACTCACAAGAGGTGTGGCAGCGTTCCCTTTCTTAAAATACGGACGATGAGAGATGGCGTAGGTAGTGGCCATGGTCAATATGTGACGCTCAGATCTTCTCCTTCATTTTCTCTTCTTCTGTTCAGGAGTAGATAAACCTGTCATGGCCTGTTGAAGTGGAGATTTAATGATCTCATTAAGGGTGGCTACCACTTCGGGTTCAGTCAACATTTTTTGAATTTTTGGACCTCATCCATACAAGGGAGGAGGTCGGAATCATCATTTACATGAGGATTGCCAAGAGCAGTATGTACAGTGGAATCCTCGGGGTCAAGATTGGGACATGTGATGGATGATTGTGTGGGAAAATGATTGGGTATTTGGGTCCTTTCCTCACAAAATGAATGGATAATGTGACTCCCAGAATCTTTTTGGATTTTTAAATTTTTCTCATTTTTTTGTATTTTGGGCGATTGCAAGCTCTCATGATTATCCTCAAGTGAATCTATATCCTCAAATATTGGAGCAGCGTTCTGGCCCTCATTTATATTAAATAGATTGGAAATCCTCGAATTCATATGCTCTGCCATCTGATTCAGTGTCTCAAGTGTAGAAATCATGAAAGGTGACTCCAAAATCTCAGGACCGGGTGGGCTGAATGAGGGTGGGTGAAAATCAAATTCCTCCGACTCCTTAAATAATGGGTTAGGCGGATATGCACAAAAATCAGGAGGAAAGTCCTCCTGGAAAAAGGAAGGTGGATCGTCTGGAGAGTACGAGATATCCTCGATGATCAGATTAAAATAACTCCAGTCGGCCATCTTCGAAACAAACGACGGGATCAGGAGAGCACGAGTGGTCAAGTCAAAAGATATGGAGAAGAAGGTGCAAAATGCACAAAAGGATCTAGCAAGCACACAAGTAATCAAACACAATACAAACCCCCAATTCACCAACTCACGCAATGTGAAGACCGTGAAGATTCAGTCTCTTAATCTTGTCTATTTTAGAGTTAGGTGATAATCACAAAAGTTGTACAAACACTTAGGCTGAATTATGGGATTTGGGTACTAACCTTAATGTGTATGTGAGCACGTTAAAACGAATACAATGAGGGGGTTACTCTCCCCAAAACAATGGTTTTTCCTTGTGTTTTTTAGGGTCGAGTTTTCTTTAGCAGTCCCAATTTTAGGCAGTTATCACTTGGTTAAAATGTTTGTAATGAATCGCCTACCGAGTGTCCAATTTCCTTTTTAATTTATGTGAGTGAAAACAAGGAAGGAGATCGGAAATGCCAATGCGCGATTAAAAACGATGATGCATGCAGGGTTAGAGATGCGTACCTTATCGCCAGCACTCTACATGCAAGTGATCCGCAGAATTTAAATACATAAAATAAACTAACCTATATGCAAATGCAAGTGAACCGTCCTAGAGGATAACTTCTATTAACGAGCAAGAACAAGTTAATTTGACTAAGTCCAAATTACGCTCCACTCTATAGGCACAGAAATTCTTGTTTAGGGTGTTTGGACCTAATTAATTACCTGGCTCAAGCAAATTAATTAAAGCAATCAATAGGTGGCTCGTGAAATCCACGGAAAATAAAGAAATATAAAGGCGATGAAAACAAAACAGGTGAGGTCCCCCAAGTGCACCAGCACTTGGCGAAACAGACCCCGCAACAAATGAATGTCTTATTACAATGTTCAAATGGAAAAGAAACTCTCTCTCTCTCTCGCTCTCTTTTCTCTCTCTCTTTTTAAAATTTTTTCTTGCTTCTTCTTCTTCTTCTCACGCTATCCTGCGGCTTGGTGAAGAATCAATCCGCCTCCACGTCGCTTGGGTGTTTCGGCTCTCCTAAGATCACCTCCTTCGCTCCACGGGCCCTCGCAAGAAAAGAAAAGAAAACATGTAAGAAATACAATTATCAAATATGAGAGGAAAGAAAAAATGAAATGAAATGAATGTAGTGATATTAACAATGGAATGAATGCCAAAAATGTAAACAGATATTTACAACCAAGAATAGCAGGTCAAAAGAGAAATCTAATTACCCTCGCCGTGCCTCCCCAGCAACGGCGCCATTTTGTTGAGCATGAAATTCGAGGACGGAAATTAATTGATGAATAGGTCGTTGCTTTTATCCCCAAAACCCGTGTCAACAAAAAATTATTTTTTTTTAAATTTTTGCAACTTATTAACCTGTATAGCGGACATGGTCAAACTCAGGGAGGCTACAATTCCCGAGGGTTATTCAATTAATCAGAAACTAATTAAGAGAAAACATGAATCTCAAAGGACAACTATCCTTGGGTTTTGTGAATTTTTGAATCTTTTTAATTTTTTTCTTTTTTTATTTCTATTTTTTTGTATTTTCTGATTTCCAAATTTTTAGTGATTTTGATTTTGCAATTTTTTTTAATTTTCAAAAATAATGCGAAGCAATATAAACAAGGTCAAGAATATGCACTCCAACTCTCTTTGCAATTTTCAATTATACCAAAAATACTCAAAAAATGCAAAGAAAATGTTTTTGGGTTTTAAAAGTTTTAAATTTTTTTGACAATTTTTGTAGATTTTTCGGATGTTTTTGTATTTTTCTAAAAATCATACAAGGAGAAAATAAGAAAATATGCACATCCTGGAGTAATTTGCAATTTAAAAATCTTTTAAATGTCTCAAAACTCCTAGTAATTATTTTTAAGACAAACTAGAAACAAATATCTACAAACAGGAATTGAATCACAATTTTTGGATTTTTGTAGAATTTTTTATGATTTTTATAAGATTTTTGTTATTTTTCAATTTTTTTGAGTTTTATAAATAATCAATGCGTGAAAATTGGTCAGACATTAAAAGACAATGAAATAAAGCTATCCTATTTTTTTTTGGAATTTTTGGAATAATTTTCGAATTTTTATTAATTTTGAATTTCAATAAGATAAAATGACATTGTTTTTGAATTTTTAATAATAATAAATGAAATCAAAATACAATAAAAAATTTATGCTAGATGGATATGAACATCAGGAGCGTAACACAATTTTTCAGAATTTTTGGATCATGAATAACATTTAATTCATCATAAAGATCAAGCAGGTTCAATGTCTGAAACAGAGGGACTGAAATGTAATTTGTGAAAAGTTATGGACTACAATATAATAATAAATAAGATAGATATGAATGTCGCAATTTACCCACAGAACATGTGCATCGCATGTGACTTTCTAAAGGCCGAAGAGTCTTCTTTGAAATTTCTGAAATGTTTGGGGATGATTTGTAATTTTTCCAATTTAGAAATCCCAACCCTAGATTCAAGCTTCCTTCGTTCTTGCAAAAGGGGCAAACAGGGGCAGCCGCCCCTCTTCTTTCCTACCGCACGTGGAGGCGGTGGCAGCTGATGGCGGCGGAGATGCGGCCGGTGGGAGCGTGTGGCGGTCGGGGCGTCGATGCGGCTTCAAAGGGCGGAGCGGAATGCTGGGCCAGCGCGCGGAGAAGCGGCCCTGGGCGGAGTGCGCCGCCCTCGCACGGGACGGCAGGTCACGGCGTGAAGTCACGCGGCGGGGGGTACAGGGGGGGGGGCTGTCGCGTGCTCGGGACGGCGCGCACTCGGCGGCGCGCGGCTTCGGCTGTCGATGGAGGGGGACGGCACGCGCGCGTCAGTGGCGGATCAAGGGAACTGGAGGTGCGGTGGCGGGCTGCGTCGGCGGAGGAGGGCCGCGTCGGCGGCGTAGTCAGGAGGGCGGTCGGCGGTGCAGTTGATGGGCGGTGCGGGATGGCACTGCCGCCCGCGTGTGTTGCTCTTTTTTTATTATTATTTTATTTTTTTTGTAATTTTATGTTGTAATGTAAACAGTAAATATAAAAAAATGAAGAAAAAATCTCATTTTTTTAACTTTTTTGAATCCTTAAATAAGAAAAGAAATAAAGAAGAATTTTTTTATTTTTATTTTTTACAGAGTTCCCCTGCAAAAAAACCTTAAATAAAAAAAAGAAAAAAATTATTTATCTACAAAATCGGAAAGGGAATGGGGATTCGGCGAAGATGAGGGATTTGAATCCGATCTCCGGCCACCGTACGCGGCCGGAGTTGATAGATCGTGGGAGGTAGAAAATCGAAGGCGGAGAGATCGAGAAAGTGGGATGAAAAATCGAGGCGGAGCGGATCAAAATCGTGATGAAATTTTTTTTAAGATCTAGGGAAAAAATTGACGATAAAAAAATTGCGATGAACTACACTACGATTAATCTAAGATAAATGTGAAAAAAAATTGGATCTCACCTTAGGAGCAGAAAATAGACCGTGATCGCCTCGACAAGGCCGACTCGCTGTCACCGGACGGCTCGGAGGCTAGGCAACTTCCTCGACGAAATTTCTCTCGGAGATCATGCTCCTCTCTCTAAAGATTGATCAAGTTGGAATGAGGGAGAAGGAGCCATATAAATAGAAGAGAGATGAAATTTGAATTTTTGAATTTTTAAATAAAGAGATAAGGGAGATGAAAATTAAAATGAATTTTTGAATTTTTTTGGTGGAAGGGAGATGAATTTTAAAAATGAAAATAAAAGAGAGATAAAACTAATTACAAAATTATCTAATTTTTTTGAATTTTCATCACTTATTTAATTTGAATTAAAAAATGTTATTTTTTTATTTTTATGAAGGTTAATTAAAAATAGCAACTATATACATATACTATATACATATGTGATGCTATATACAAGGATAAATATTGAAATTAGCTTTTTTTGTGTTTTAAGAATTTGTTATTATTATTATTTTTATTTTAAAAAAATCAGTGGGATTAATTTACAATATATACAAATACAATATGCAAAAAATACATGGGAAAATTGCACAAACCACCCCAGAAAACCGACTTTTCAACCGTAACTCCAAAAATTTTGAAAATATAGCCATTTTAAAGATAATTTAATTTCGAGTCCAATGGAACTGAGATTGATTCAATTTGCGCTCATATGGAGCCGGAATTGGTCTTTCAATTAGTGCTTAGTGGTTTTTTTCCAAGTGTGGCTACTTTTATTCAGTACAAGATTTAATTGTGCAATCAAGTTTAGTAATTACAACACATTTTTATTTACAACTTTGGTTTTGAATGTTATTTGATTTGAGGTCAATTAAGGCACAAATAAATTAGTGTCAGTTTTATACAGATATATACAAAATAAGGGAGAACACACAATTTTTTTGGATTTTCTGGTTAAGGACCCTATCTCCCCCCACTTTATTCCTGGTCGATCAGGTCAAGTCTTGACCTTCTCTCGGGGTTCGGGTCAGCCTGTATACAGTCTTCCTTTTTTATTTTATTTTCTTTATTTATTTTTTTTATATTTTCTTTATTTTTCCTTTCTTTCTTTCTTTATTTATTTTAGGTTAAAATTAGTCAGAAATGTACAATGTTTACACACAAATGCAAGTTAGTAAGAGTATGGAGTTAATGTTAAATGCAGGTGTTTTATAAGGTATTTTAAGTTAAAATAAATGAATAAAGATGACGAATCGCACATTCATCAAGCTCCCATCCTACAAGCCCCCGGCTGGTCTCTTCCCTTCGAGATCATGACAGACGCTTCAGCCTTTGCAGTAGGGGCAGAGTTAGGACAAAGAAAAGATGAAATCCCTTATGTTATTCACTACACAAGCACAATTTTAGATCCATCTCAGAAAAATTACATTGTAACTGAAAAGGAAATGCTTGCAGTAATCTTTGCCTTGGAAAATTTCGATCTATACTTCTAGGATCTAAGGTGACAGGTTACACAAATCATTCTGCCATTCGATACTTAATGGCGAAAAAAGATGCAAAAGTGCGACTCCTCAGATGGATACTCTTACTTCAGGAATTTGGTTTGGAGATTAAAAATAAACATGGAGTTAAGAAGGGCGTGGCTGATCATTTATCACGGATAACAAAACCCTGAGAGTCTGAATCCATCCGTGAAACCTTCCCAGATGAGTCAGTTTCTGCTATTGACTCTCTCCCATGGTATGCTGACATGGTGAACTATCTTGTCTCCAATAAAGTTCCCTAGTGTTGGCCCAAGAATAGAATCGATCGACTCAAGTCGAAAGCCAGGCATTACTATTGGGAGGATCCGTTCCTTTTCTTTGAAGGACCGGATTGTATATGGAGGAGATGTATTCCTCAAGAAGAATACCACAATATCCTCAATCTCTGTCATACCTAGGAGGCGTGAGGACATCACTTCGGGAAGAGGACCGCTAAGAAGATACTACAATGTGGATTTTACTGGCCGACCTTGTTTAAGGATGTCTACAATTTTGTCAGGTCATGCCCGATCTGTCAGAGAATGGGAGGGACCATTGGTCCCAAAAACGCCATGCCTATGCAACCAGTAATCATTTGTAATGTATTTGATGCATGGGGCATTGGCTTTATGGGACCGTTCCCTAATAATCAAGGATTTAAATATATTCTTCTTGCTATAGATTATTTATCTAGGTGGGTGGAGGCTATCCCTACTCGAGCAGCAGACAACAAAACCGTATGCAAGTTTTGAAAGATCATATTATTTCGAGGTTTGGAATTCCTAAGGTATTAATATTTGATGGGGACAACCATTTTGTCAACTACGAGGTGAAGAAGTTGACTAAGGAGTACGACATCAAGCATCGTGTTGCTAGTCCTTACCATCCACAATCCAATGGCATGGCCAAGGTGTCAAACAGGGAGGTCAAAGGAATTTTACAGAAGCTAGTCCGCCCTGACATGAAGAACTGGTCCCAACTCCTGGACCAGATTCTATGGGCTTACCGAACGTCTTACAAGACCCCATTGGGAACCTCCCCGTTTCGAATGGTATATGGAAAGCTGTGTCATTTGCCCATAGAACTCGTGCATAAATTAGAATGGGTAATCAAAAAGATCAATTGGAACTGTCACCAAGGAAAGAAGAACAGAGAGATGGATTTGAATGAACTATCTGAAATCCAAAATTATGCCTACGAAAATAGTACGATTTACAAGGATAAAGTAAAGAAATGGCACCACAAGAACATTCGAACGAAGACCTTTATCCTAAGGTAGAAAGTGTGGTTATTTAATGCAAGATTGAAATTTTTCCATGGTAAATTGAAATCCAAATGGACGGGACCCTTCATCGTAAGATAGGTGCACAATAACAAACGTGTTGAGATCTCAGAGACCGCATACAACATGTGAATATCTATAGTCAACGGTCAACTGCTTAAACACTTTGTCGAATCCAATGAGCAGTTAGTGCAAGTAGAACAGATCATCTTCACTCAGGATGCTATCTGCCTAGATAAACCACCTCTTCAATTCCATCACTCTTCTGTATATCCATCAGCCTACTAATCTACCCGGTTTCCCATATGTAATTATCCAATCATACTTAGGCTGACCTGAGCCTAAGTATAGGGTGACCAATACCATTGTGGATGCATCACTTCTATTCCTTCTGCTCACCCTCGACTATCTCATTTCATGCCTCTCTGTTATGCTTAGTCCCTCCAAAGTTTAAGTATAGGGGGCATGTCGACTTCTGTTCTCTTTCACTCATCTATACTTAGTAGGAGCCATGTCTACATTTCACTTTGTGCCATGAGGACATAGCACATGCTAAGTATAAGGGGAGGGGGTGTTAGTATTTATTTACTTTATCCATAGCTCGTACATTAATGGTTTTCATCTAACATCGGAGATGGGTACAAGTAGTGTATATTACACTAAATGCTTTCTGTAAATAATACCCATTTTCAAAAAGAGGAGAAAAAAGCTAAAAAGAAGAAAAAAATCACTCATGGTCTTGCATTTCATCAAGCATCTCATGCATTCCTTGGTTGATATATTCTTGATACTTTCACATTCACTCAAGGCTTGAGGATTTTTGAGGACACTTGATTTTTTTGATCTTGAGAGTTTGAGTTAACATACCTTAGCCATTAGGGTTTTTGAACTTAATAATCGATACTTCCCTAGTTTGAAAGATTTGAGCGCTATATTGCACTCTTCATCTCTACCTTCTAAAGAATATGATCATCACATCACTTTCACAACTGCATGATTGATGAGACGAGTTGAGTTATCACTTGAGGAACCAAGACTGGTGATTTGAGTCTAGACCCGATCTAATGATGCTCGAGGATGGGATAAAGTTAATGAAGGCTTCAAGAAACCTGGGTGTCAGCAACCCCTAGCTATTATGTGAACAAGTTCGCGTGTTGTGGTTTGATATTGACCTATGTGCCAGGGCGTGATGAAACACAATTAATTGTTGATTAGTGTGCTCCAACTTTTGGTAAAAGCAGTGTATCTAGCCAAAAAGAAAAGAAAAGAAAGACATATTCAAAGAAAAGCTCTATCCTTCAAAGTCAAATTACAAATGAGCTTCCACCAATGGAGAGCGCTCCCAACCATTTTCAAAGTGTCCACTTGGACCAAGCACTAATTAGGACCACCGAGTCGGGCTGGCACCAAAAAAGGACTCTACATCGTAATCGATACAAGTCTGGGTGTCGAAGGTATCTTAGATACTCAAAAGAGACACACCCCGGTGTACTCCCAAAAAAACAAGTGCAGATGACTCCAAATTCTCTTGACGGACACATTGATCAACAAACTAAAAATCTACATGTGTTGAGTAATAAGACACTCAAGAGGCCCCTTATTCCAATATGAGGGAGAGAAAAATATACACAATCCTATGCCCTCCATCATCTAGATGTCCATCTATACTTTCAAGTCTGACAAACTCATGAGACAGTTGACTGAAGCAAGAATAGACTTATTCCCCAGTGTTGAGGATTAGGTCTAGAGGAGAGTCTCTTGGATTGGAACTTTGGATGATGTCTCAACTCGATTCTCATGTTTGTAGTATACTAATCTTCATATTCTTATATTGTACGTACAAACAGAGAGTCTGATAAATAGAGAAGTGGATTCCTTTTGATTAAAGTGTGGTTGAGCCCAACATTTTAGGATCACTCAAATTAAGGGTCTTCTGTGAATCGAGACTTGAAAATTCACATACACGGTCAGGGATGTATTCAACTAAGTCATTCATTCATTGATGCTCGGGGACGAGCATGGTTTAAGTATAGGGGTATGATGAATCTCGTATTCATCATGCTAAAATTGGTCAATTAGGCTTTGTTCCCCATAATTCTTTTGCATTTAATAGTTAATAGAGCATCATTAGCATTCATACATGTGTAAATAATATTTACATTTCATCATGCATAATTGCATTAAAAAATTCTAAGTGTAAATTGGCCCAAAAAGCAGTTAACTTCTTATATTTTTAATTAGTTCATCCTAACTCGACTGACCCCAAACAATCTCCATTGTGTAAATATTACTAACAAGATTAAATAAAAAATACAAAAAAATACTAACTCAAATAAGTGTCAAATAATCCCAAAGTCTAATTTCACATCTGACAGACTAAAATGCGCATATCTTCCTCATATAGTGTCCGATTTTGGTCTACTCACCTTTAAGATACCCCATTTTCAAATACCTTAAAAACAAGACTAATTTCGTAAAATTCAGATGTCATATGTGAAAGTTGGATTTTGAGCCTCTTTTGCGCATTTTAACTTTTTGCTATTTTTAACCCGAGTTTTTACGTACATAATTAACCCTTTTAATTTTATTTCTTCTTCATTTATGCTTTTTGATGAAAGTTTTATTAAATGGTTTAAAAATCCAAATCGAAATCGAATGTGAAATCAAAGAAACTGACTGTGTCCGAGTGTCCTTTGTGAGTTTGTACAAAAGACTCGTATTTTGTACATCTATTTTATTTTTCTATTTTATTATCTATTAAAAATCCAAAAAAATAGATTAATGTGTAATTCATTTTATTGTATTTTATCATATTTCTCCTAGATTTTTGTCCTCTTTTAAAAGCACAAAAAATTATAAAACCCCAAAAAGCTGGTTTTTTATATTCATAGAGACCACAAAAAATTCCACTTCACACAAATGACCTCTTTCGCTCCAGAGTCCTTCATGAAAGTTGTAACCTCGTCGAGACGAACAACTTTTGTGAAGGAATTTTTTCAATCCGAGGTCTCCTTCTATTTCTTTTCTAATTTTTTTCTTCTTTATTTTTGAATTTTTTGGGGGTGCCATGTAGCAGCCTCTGGGCGTGCGACGTGGCAGCCCCTGGGCGTGCCACGTGGCAGCCCATCTCACCTTTGCATCCTCTCTCCTCTCACCTCCCCCAGGCCATGTGCCACGCACGTGACCTCTCCTCCTCCTTGGTCACGTGCGAGGTACGTGACCCACACCCCCTCCCCTTCCTCCAGCAACGGCTCCACCTCCTCTCGTAACCCCCACCTTGCCTCTGCTGTTACGACCCCCAACGACCTTCATTCCCTGTCGCCGGTCGTTACGACCACCTCCATGTAACGCCCTCCATCACCTCTCCTTTAAATCTTGGCCTCCACCTCCATGTAATCCATCCGCCATATCTTCTAATAGAAGGAGAAAGCTGCGAGGTCGGGTCAGTGACAGAGACCCAACCTTGCCGGCAATAATCCCCTCCGAGGCGAGATCCTGAGGGCATCAAACCCCTCTGCTGCTACTCAGTGCAGCTAAGCTTCGAGGTCTTCTCGCCAGACCTATGAGGCGACGATCAAGAAGGGCCTTAGCACCTCCAACTTCTAGGCGTTGACCACTCAATCACTTCACCTCCAGGTATCTCCATCATTTTCTTCATTCACGTCAATCTTCGATCTCTCTATCATGCACCCAATTACACACACAAACTCAACTCGCTCCGATCTTTCGCCCTCATCTCCAATATCCCCCTATAGTTCTCCTTCTTTCCTTACAGGCCCTTATCACCTTCGGCCTTTCTTAGGTCGGAGCTTCACCCCTAACCCATCATCTCCGCAAGAGCTTCCACCTCCCCTCTCTTTTTGTTGTTGTCTGCTAACAATTGCAGGAGCAAGTGCTGTCGGAGCTCCTCCGTCTTAGCCGTGACTACTCCACCTGTAGGAGCTTGGAAGTCCAAAGCGTAGTCAGGGCCATCATCATTCCCGCTTGCATCGCCCTTCACCGACCAACTCGCTCCCACCACAGCTCTGCCGCGCTCGCTCCAACCCTCGCGCCGTGTGTCGGTCGAGGGTTCGAGCCGCGATTCGCTCGACGAGCGCCCCCGCCCCGGGGTAGGTACGAACGACCACAACAGGCCGTCAGCTTTGCCCCGCGCCCCCGTGCCACCTCCTCCATCTGTCGTTCGATCAAGGCATTAATCCTTGATCCAACGTCCCACGTATCGCCACGTCAGTATCCCCAAGCCTTTGCCCCTGCCAAGAGGTTTGGGTGACCCGAGCCATCATTTGTGTGCCACGTGGAGGCTCGGGTCCATACCTCAACCTCCACCCCCGAGCCTCTAGGTCTGTCCAGACCGCACATGCCTAGCACGTGCAATTTGGCAAAATTGCAACAACACCCCTGCAAGCTCCTGAATTTGCAAATATACCCCCGTCGTGGGTATTTTATAGAAGGGCCCCTCCGACTTCTTGATTTTGTAGATAAGCCCCTCCAGGGACCTTAATGAAAGGAAAACTTTATTTTATTTACAATTTAGTCCCTACAGATTCATTTTATCATATCTTTTGCATCCGAACTCCAATTTTAGCGCATAATATGTAATTTTGAAGCTCTTTCTGTGCCCTATCATATTTTATATTTTGTGGACAGATCTGATGTTGTTTATTGATGATTATTATTTGAGGAGCATTTTGATTTATGTAGGCTACTCTTTGACATATTTTGTGCATGGAGAAAATTAAATGATATCTTTTTCAGGAATTCGGTTGAGGAATCTAATTTGAACAATTCCTTGTGATTATTGTTGGTTTTTCTTACAGAACTAAAACTTGCAGGGGATTGATTTAAGAAAAATTGAATTTAATTCTCAATATTTTTAATCTGATTTACTTGGGGGTTAGTTTAGAGAAAATTTGAAAATAACCTCCTTTGATTGAGGACTATTGCAGAATTATTCATAGAGCTCTTGTCTGCATCTGAATTTCAATCAATTTGATCTGTGATTTCATTTTGAGGATATTAATCATTATTATTTGGATTAAAATCGTATAAATCTCAGATCCTGTGCTGAATTGTTATCTCTATTTGTTTTCTGGCATCTCATTTCATCGCATTTTATTCATCGATACAGAAATTAATCGAGCAATTATTTAATTATTTCATTTAATTTAAAACCTCGCAACTAAAAATCACAGTTCCCTGTGTTTGACCTTGGTACACTTACCAAGTTAAAAATACTCTACAACATTCAAAGATTGTGGTTTTTGTTGAATCATTTTCTACGTCCTATACTACAATTCATTATTATACAAGAGGCGAATTTTACGATCATCAAATGACGTGCACTTGGGGGACCTCACCGATTTTATTTTCATCAATTTTCTTTTTCTTTGTTTTCTCGCAGTTTTGTGTGCTTGAGCCCTTAGAAGTATGTTTTATTATCTTGCTTGAGCCAGGTAAACAATTAGGTCCAAAGCTCTTAAACAAGAATTTCTGTACCTATAGAGTTGAGCGTAGCTTAGAATTATTCAAATTAACTTCTCTTGCTCGTTAATAGAAGTTACTGCTGGGATGGTTCTCATGCATCATTTATTTAGTTTATTTTATATCTTTTATTTTATGTACAGATCACTTTGCATGTAGAGTGTTGGCGACAAGGTATGGATCCTCTATCTCCTGCATGCATCACTGATTTTCTTGCACATCTACTTTTTCGAATTCCTTCCTCATTTTTACTCACTTAATATAAAATAGAATTGGAATATTCATTAGATGACTTACTTGAAAATATCCAAAAAAGTGACAACTGTATAAAATCGGGACTGCTAAAGAAAACTCGACCCTAAAACTAAATGTAACGACAAAATCATCATTATTTTGGGGAGAGTAACCATTTCATTGTTTGTAGGTACTTACCTTCAGACAGTGTGGGTGAGGACGCAGCCGTAAGGATAGAGCCCAAATCCATGTACTTGTGCCTTAGGTACATGTGCATCACTTTTCGGTGTATGGTTGCAATTGTAAGCACTTACCTCTGACCATAGAAAATCATTTTGGTGTTCTAATCCTCTTATCTCTCTTTGGACCCGACAATCGGGGAAGATGGTACCACTATTTGGGGAGGTCTGAGTATGCACGTTGAGTGATAGCGATGACTCATCTTGTGTGTTTAGTAGTAAGAAACTGCTTGTAGATTCACTAAATCTAAAATTGAACAGATAAAAGACTGAACTCTTACGATATCCACTTGTGTCCACTTGGTGAAATAAGGGTTTGTGTTGTGTTTGTTTGATTAGTGTCAAGATCCTTCCACGCTCGTCGTGCCTTTTTTTCATTTTCTTCAGCTTCGTGTTCTCGCATCTTTGCTCTTGATATCAAACATGTTGGATTGGAGTATTTTTCATTCGGGCTTTACGAATTCATTTCACACTTCAAATTGGTCATCTTCTATTCGGGAAGATTCACTTCCCAAGTATTCCTCTTTCTCCACTTCACCATTCACCACATAGATCAATACATTGTTCAAGATTGGCTCTAATATTGAACTATCATTTGAGACTCATCATTCTTAAGGACTAATCCAGTGTCGTGTACATTTTCAAAAATCGAGATAGTGCACTTGATGCCACCAAAAGTCAAAGGTTCATGGCCAAGCAGAGTGAGATAAACAACACGATGTTAGCCTCCATATAGGACATTCATGCACAGTTGACTGAACATGCTGACATCCAAGCCGGATTGAGAGACATGATCATAGATCTGAGGAATGACAAACAATATAGGAGAGAGGAAGATAGAAATCCTAGAGGAGGTGGGAATGAGGGAGGACAAGATCCACTTATTGAGCCAATGGCTAAGCTTACTCTGAAGGATTCCTATTATCTAGGCACAGAATAGATGAATACATGGATTAGGATCCCTACGATTCACGAGCATTTTGAGCTTAAGCAACCATTTGATCACTACTCCCAATTTTCCATGGACACATAAATAAAGAATCATATTTACACCTCCAACAGTTTGATCATATTTGTGGCACTATACACAACCCGAATGTTCCATTAGAGGTAGTGAAGATGCCAATCTTTCCTTCAGTCTCATGGACAAGGCACTATATTGGATCAACCACGTGGGAAGGGTTGTCACAACTTGGGAAGAGTTGAGTTCTGCTTTCTTGAACAAGTATTATCCACTTGGACATCTGAAGCAAATGAGATATTTGATTTCCAACTTCTCCCATATGTCCCTAAGCCTATTCACGAGGCGTGGGAAAGATTCAAAGATTTGATGGAGAAGTGCCCCTATCACGACATTCCGAAGATGATCCCTGTACAGAACTTCTTTGGGGGTTTGAGCGTCGAGAACCAGAAGCTGGTAGATGCCACTTGTGGGGGGTCCCATTTCAATAAGGATGATGACGTCCTTTATCAGATTTTTTAGGAGATGGCGGGGAGCTCAACAACTATTTCTTCTTCACATGCTTTTCCGAAGCATCTCATTACCTCTCCTTCAGTACCCCACAAGGCTGTCAACATGACAACATCATATGATGTGGATAGAGTGGACAGTTCAGATCTGACCATCATAGGAAATCACTTATCCAAAGTGGACATAGTTGAGAAACGACCCAAGGAGCTTGAGAAGCTCCATGTGATCGAAAAAAGGACAAAGAACCTAGACAAGCTAGATGAGATCACGAAGTATCTGGACCTTCTTATCAATACGATCAGTGCATGCGAGAGTACGAGTATAGCAGTTGATACCTCTACTCGAGAGTAGACTACTTCCACTTTAGCGTAGTAGAGAACTAGAGGACCATCTACCATTCAACACATTTACTACGTGCAAACCCCCGACCAGGTCCATTAGTAGTCACACCAGACTGTATTGTACCAGCAAGAGATTCCATACATTCCTTAGCAGCAGTCTCCACCTCCACCTCTCATTCAGGAGTTGAACGTTATTTGGTTCGATAGAGAGCGCAACCAACCCCATCCACCAGGACAAGGTCTGTTGGAACATCAGTCAAGTCAGAGGCCTATTCATCATTTTCAAGGTGGAAGACCAAAGACCCAGCACAAGCAGTTCCAGCCTCACTTTCAATCTCCACCATACTCCCAAAATTGGAGACATGGATAGCATCACATGTAGCCTGCATATTCTCACCATCCTTACTACCAGCAACAATATGCATCGTATGGACCGTTTTCACATCCTCCTCCTCCTCCTCCTCAATATCAACCGCCACAGTCGTATTGATACTAGAAGCCTCCTCACTACCAGTCTCAGCGACAATTAGTCATTGAGCACCTAGAGGCACCTTCGGTGAATCCCTCATTTAATCAGCTTGCCTCGTTGATGAAGAACATGAATGATCTGACTCAGAGGCTCGATGACATGACTCCACGAAGATACTAAATCCAGCACATGTCTAAGCCAATCCTAACAACTTTAGACGCAAAGAGCAGGTAGCCTATGACCCATCCATCTCCGAGACAGGTATGACCCTTGAATTTACATATTTATCTGATGCCATTCATATCAGGAGTGGTAGGAGAGTGCAACCTATTTCACATCCATTAGGATTGGAGAGAGCCACTGAGTTAGCCTCACCTTCTACATCATCTTCTTCACAAGAAATACAGAGATCTAGTGATGCAGAGCATGGGCATGGAGTTTCACCATCTTCTTCTTCACCACAACAGTTGCTTCTTCATTCAGAAATCACCAAAAAGATAATAAAGAAAGATGTAGTTCATCGTCAGCCACGAAGGAGAACACACTCGTCACGGAATCTCCTTTTACACAAGCAGCAACAACCAATCATATTTTTCAGTTTATTTCTACTAATCCTATGGTGAATGATACTGTACAAACTGAATCTGATCACCCAGTTGTAAATGATGACTCTATTTTGAATAAAGGAATTGAGCAGTTTGATGTTTATCATATTCTGTTACATTCCCTTCTGCTTTGAATAAAACAAGAAAAATCCAAAAAAAAAAACAACACTATCTGATCCTAGAGTGGTAGAGGTCTTACAGAATATCTTTTTAGAGATGCCGCTCCTTAAGGCCATGGAGTACATGCCTATAGTGAAAAAGGGAATGAAAGAAGAATGTACTCAAAAGCATCAACCAAAGTAAAATAGACAAAAGAAAATAGAGAAGCACATCTTGACCATGGCCACAGTTCATGCCATTAGCAACAACCCACCACAAAAGAAAGATAAGAGATCACCTCATATCCGTTTCCATATATTTGATCAAGAGTTTGATCATACTCTTCTCGATAGAGGATCCTCCATTAATCTCATGCCAACCTTGCTACTCACTGAGTTTGGGTTGGGGCCTCTTAGATCCACATGATGATCTTTCAGTTTGCTGATATATCGATAAAGAGGCTAAGAGGCATATTAGAGGATGTTATTGTAATGGTGCAAGGAATGTGAATCCCGATTGATTTTGTTGTTATGGATATGGATAACTCTGAACTGTTACTCCATAACCCGATCATACTTGGTCGGTCGTTCCTCTGAACGATTGAAACGGTAGTTGACTATGATACTGGAGAGATCATCTTTCATTCTCGTAGTAATAAGGTGAAAATTGAGATGATACCTGATCCTCGGCCATCATCGCCACCAGCAGTAACAGATGAGAGAGAGCCAGTTATACCATATCCTAAGGACATTGATTTTCTTTTCAAGTTTAGAGAGACAGATCTTTTCTCAGATTTCATGGAGTTCCTTTCTCAGAAGGAATCCCTAGACAGTCGACATTAGTTCCCTTATTGATCAATTTGAGTTGTCAGCTGATGGACAGTTTGAGATGTTTTTTGAGGATCATTCTGAGATTAGAGAGGTATATTCTGATATTCCTTTGACACATCATTCTGAGGTTATTGTTGATATACCTCCTGCTGAGATATCTAAGCCACTTGCTGAGTCTTCTGAGATATGTATTGATGAGCCATTTCTAATGTGGAGAGCTATTTTACACTTACACAGTACAAGTAAGAATCATAGTCATCAGAAATTTGCGTTTGAGGATTTGTTCTGACCTGGATATTGAGGAGTCTTGAATAGGAGACTTGTGGAACTTGAAGTCTGTTAGGTCTTAAGTTCAGATCCCAATAAGGTTCCGCCACACAATTAATCCAAAGGTCGAGTCAAGCTCCATTTTCAACTTTTGGACATGACCTTGGTATGGAACCCAAAATCATTTCACTCTTGCATTTCATTTTAGTTGCTCGGGGACGATCAAGGTTTAAGTATAGGGGGTTGATGAATATGTGATTCATCACTCTTAAATTGAAAATGGAGCCTTGTTCTCGAGTAATTAGGAGCATATTTCCACCAAAATTGCATAATTAGCATTCATGCATGCATTGATAACATTTGCATTTTAGCATTTGCATCTGCATTAAATTAGAAGCCCAATTCACTTGTAAAATTCACTGTAAATATCATATTTTTATATATTTTACACTAACCCTAAATCCCATAAATTTACTCTATACCGTATATATTACTAACACTAATTAAAGAAAATATAAAAAAAATACTAACTTGAGCAATTGACCAATAAAACCCCAAACCAAGTTGGAGACCATGGACCTTAGAATGCACATATCTCTCTCATACAACCTCCGGTCTAAGTATACTTACTTTTAAATTAATACACATTCAGAGGTCTTCAAAATGAGACCGATTTCATTTGAATCAGAGCTCGTATGCAAAACTTGGGGTTTGGGACCCCATTATACACTATATGTAAGTATATTTGTACCCTTGTATTTTATTACTCTATTTGACATCGTTTCTGTTTTTAGTCAACATGAAACATATAGATCTCATCGAGATATACAACTTTCATGTTTTGAGTTTTTCCAAATTCGGCCATTTTCTCCCTCTTATTCTACATTCTTTTTCAACCAACTAGATTGGGCCACGTGGCGCCCTCTGGTTGCACCACGCGGCCCACTCCATTTCCCTCCACGCGCCTCGTCTCTTGGTCGTTAGATTGCCTTTGTCTCCTTCAGATCTTGGCCCTCAATTCCGCAACTCACCACAGCCATCCGATCTTTCCCCAGATTTCATCCATACCGTTAACTCCCGCCTCAACCTTAGCACTCCACGTGGAATGCTCATGGCCGTTGGATCTTAGCCCCGATGATTATATCTCACCCTCTCACCCTCGCTCAATCACAACCCTTCAATCCTACGCCAGATCTAATCTCCACCGTTCTTCAGCGTCGTGCCCCCATGCTGCCACGTCGCTTGATCACAACCCTTCAATCACACCACCATGATCTAATCATGGTCGCTCCCTCGCACCCACATCCTGGCCGTTGGATCACAAGATCCAACGGCTGAGACATCGTCTCCTACCTCCCGAGGAAGCCCCGCCCACGTCGCCCACCTCACGACGGCTTCGCCCCCTTTCTATTTTTGGCTCCACTCTAGCCACCTTCTCCGCCCACTATTACCTCCACGACGTCGCACATACCTCCCTCATCCTTGCCAGCCTCCACGATCTCCATGACACCCTTCCTCGTCGCTCCACCACTCCACGCAAACCACGCCTCCCGTCGCCGGGACCTTCACCTTCTTCCTTTAAATACTACACCTCCGACCACTTTCCACCCCATCTGCCCTTGTAGAGAGATACCCAGAGCTCCCTTCTACCTGTTGGTGACAGCAATTAGGCACGAGATCGAGCTACAACGGCTTTATCTTCTCCGGCGAGATCCACGACATAGCACGCTGCGCCGCAGCCTCTTCGATGAGATGCATGAGCTCGGGCCAGCTGCCAACCCTCGAGCGACAACCAGGAGCTTTTCCCGAGCTTCTAACCCAAGGTTGCCTCCTCCATCCTCATCCGATCACCTTTCTTCTTTCCTCTTTATCTTCTCTAAATTTATTCCGCTTCTCCGATCGACTACACGCCTCTCCGACCATCCACCGAGCTCTGCCTTGGAGCCCTCACCTTCGCGCACTCCTTAGATCACTCCAACAATGCATCGTACCATCTTCCGACCAAAGCTCCGCCATCACGGCGGAGGAGGATCATCATCCACCGATCACTCCGCCTTCAGGCCTCACCGCACTCGCAAGTACCTCACGAGCACATTGCACTCGATTCCTTGCACAAGCTAACCTTGCAAGACCTTAACCTTCATTGGCCGGAATCATCATTGGAGCCTCTTTGAGCTCCATCTTCACCGGCCTACAAACGACTCCATCACCCTCCAGAGCCTCCGGCGGACTCCTGATGCTTCCACGATCGATCTGAGCCATCCAGGAGTCGCCGACGAGCGTCTACGAGCACAGACGAGGGCGGCAGAGCGAGAGCACCATCGCTAGAGCCCCTCCATGTCCGCCGTAGGAGGCGGCAAGCCAGAGAAAAAGAAGTACAACTACAGTTGGATCTTCCCAATCCGACGGTCCTCTATACGACATGTCGCCCGCTTCCTACCACCATTGGATTGATCTCCATCCAACGGCCACTACTCTGCCATGTCACCATCACCTCCATCCCAAGATACCGTCGAATCAATCTTGATCTGACGGTCCTCTTCACGTCACGACGACCGCATCACGCCACTGTTGGATCGCTCTTGATCTAGCGGCCCAGCCTTTGCCACGTGGATTCTCCGAGCCTTGTCTTACTAAGGTTTTAGTCTCAGAAAATAAGAGAAAGAAGCTAGGTCCTCAAACTGTTGATGATATTTTTTTAGGTTACTTGGAAAACAGCTATGCATATAGGTTCTTGGTAATTCGGTCCGAGATATCGAGCATAGATGTCAACACTATTGTTGAACTCTGTTATGATACCTTCTTTGAGGATGTCTTCCCTATGAAGATTGGGATTCCTCATAATCTGACCAATGATGTTGCCTCCACATCAGGATATATTCCAGATCAAGTGGAAAGGATAATGAATGTGGAGGTTGAGACTCAACTTGAACCCAATGATATTTCAGAAGAAAATAAACTAAGGAGGAGTAAACGGCCTCGGGTAGCCAAGGATCTGGGTAGTGACTTTGTTGTCTACCAGATCGAGGGTGATCCACCATGCTACAAGGAAGCCATGGCTTCATCTGAATTACTGTTGGGTGCAATGGGTGTTTAAGAGAAAGCTTAGGCCTGACGGGTCAATTGAAAAGTAAAAAGCCGAATTAGTTGCCAAGGGCTTTAAACAAAATGAAGGTGTCGATTACTTTAGTGCCTATTCTCCTGAGACTAGGATGACTACAATCTGGATGCTCATTGCATTGGCTTCTGTATATGATCTCTCTGCCCACTAGATGGATGTGAAGACCGCCTTCTTACGTGACGATCTTGAGGATGAGATCTATATGGATCAACCTGAAGGGCTTGTGACTCCTGGAAATGGGGGAAAGGTTTGCAAGCTTGATAAATTCATTTATGTATTTAAACAAGCACCAAAGCAATGGCATGAAAATTTTTACAAAACTATTTTGTCATGTGGCTTTAATGTTCATGAATCTGATAAGTGTGTTTTTCCAAGGTGAAAGGTGATGAGTGTATGGTCTTTTGCTTGTATGTTGATGATCTTATTGTTTGGATCACATATGAGGATTATTAATGAGACTAAAGTATTCTTAAGTAGCAAGTTTGAGATAAAGGACATTGATGTTGTGGATATGATCTTGGGTCTTAAACTGACGAGGTCAGTTGATGGGATCGTAGTTTCTCAATCTCACTATATGGATAAGGTACTTGAGAAATTTGGATATCAAGACTGCAAAGCTGTAAGCACTCCTTTTGATTCATCCAAAATATTGCTTAAAAATAAAAGTTGAGTACCTTTAGCTCAGCTAAGGTATTTGCAAGTGATAGGAAGATTAATTTATCTTACAACCGTACACTTTGAGATACCTTAAGCTTGGTTTCCTATTTCTCCAAAATTCAAAAGGACACTTTTCCATATGTCTTGGAGGGACCCTATTCAGAATATGACAAACCGTATTCAAAGCCTCTCCCTACATATTGGTTGGAAGTCCAGAACTCTATAGGAGGGCATTGATCATGTCAGTTAAGGTCCTATTTTTCCATTCTGCTATCCCATTAGATTGTGGTGAATTTGGAGCAATAACTTCATGAACTATACCAAATGTTTTACATTCTTCATCAAACATGTTATAGGTATATTCACCTCATCTATCTGATCTTAGGCTTTTAAGAACTTTTCCTTTTTGTATCTCAGCCTCATCCTTAAATATAAGAAAATTTCTAGGGCATCATCCTTGGTTTTCATAAGATACACATAGCAGTATCTACTGCCATCATCTATGAAGGTGATAAAGTATTTCTTAATTGTCTCAGGTCAACATTAAACTCACAAATATCTGTGTGCACTAGATCCAAGATCTCACTTTCTCTAGAGACAGACTAAAAAGGCTTCCTAGAGGTCTTAGCTTGTACACAATTTTCACATTTTTTGTGTTTTATCAATAGTGTGTTTAGGCATCAGCTCTAAATTCATTAATATTTTAATTGAATTTAAGTTCACATGTCCCAATCCACCATGCCACAGATCACAAGATTCTAGATTATTAACTATATGAGACACTGAATTAGAACATTCAGAATTCAAAACATTCATTGCACAAATATTTCTGAATCACATATAATTCTAAACAACAAATCAAGATATGCCAGATAGACTTTTCAATAAAAAATGTCATGTCTCAGAATGACAACTTTATTACATTTAAAGTTCAATTCAAAACCATTTCTAACTAAAATAGAGGCAGATAAAACATTTTTCTTACTGTCAGGAAAATGCAGCACTATGTGCAACATCCAAGCACGTTTATAAGAGAACCTCAAGTTGACTTGTCCTGACCCTAGCACCATGGCCGCAACATCGTTTCCCATCTTCACAGTTCCACCATTGTTGGTTTGATAAGAAGAAAATAAATTTCTATCAGAATAAATATTTACATTGGTTCCCGTATCTACGAGCCACTCATTTGGATCATGAATATGGTATAGTTTAGGTTTACAGAGACATAACCCTCGTTAGCCCCAAGTCTCGCAGTGATCATATTCACTTGTGGACTCCCATCTGTAGCCTTAGGTTCAGCCTTTAAGGACGGGCAGTTCTTCTTCCAATGGCCAACCTGATTACAGCTTCAGTAGGGTTTATTCTTTGCCTTTTTTTGGATCTTGCCCTTTGGTTTCATGTTATTGTTGTTACTACCCTTTCCCTTTTTATCTTTGCCCTTTGAAGTAATGAAATTGACTTTTGCCCGAACATCAACTAGGACAATAGGCTTTTCTTTGGGTTCCTCCTCTTTGGCGATTGCCATCATCAGGTCATCCATAGAAATTTTCCCATTTCTATATTTCAAAGACATACCGAAGTCTTCCTAAGACAGGCAATTTTTCTATGGTGCATATTACCTAAAACTTCTCTAAAAGTTTTATTTTAGCATCTTCTAACCCATGCAGAAGGAGTAAAAACTCGTGTGTCTGTTCAGAAACTGACTTCCCTTCGGCCATGGAAAACTTCAAGAATTTGGCGACGGAGTATTTCTCAATATTGAGATCCTCGGTCTTATACTTCCGATCCTAGTCTTCCCATAGCCGCTTCTCAGTCTGCGTAGCTAATAGTATACATCAAACAATGTGTTGGACAAAACCAACAAGATGTAATCATGACATATACGATCTCGTTCCTTCCACGCAGATTGCGCCTTCTGGCTATCAAGTGTGGGGTTTTCTATTTCCACCGTAGGAGAATCGATTCAAGCATAGAGATTAATCATATGGTGGTTAACCGTATTTTCATGCATTGTTGCCAACACTTGAAATTCTGACCATCAAATTTTTCTGGCATACCCATCATATCCACCCATCATTTAAACGTCGTTTCCAATATGGTTTTAAAATCGATTTTCGGTATCCTCTCTAAAATTGTTGCAAATAGGATCAAAAACACGACATATACATAATAATATTCGATAAGATCATTATGAGTCCATGCTTTATATAGTAATGAAAGTATAATCAAGCATTTTCGATTCAAATGATTATCAAGATATGTATGCAAGAACCAATAAAACCAAAGGTTAACCATTTTCATTATTCAGAATAAATCAATTGGGCAAGATCTAGGAAAGACAAAGTTATAAACACATCGCATCAAACAAAATGATAAACATATTGATTAGAAATCACTGAAGAGTCTATGGAATGGACTGTCCTTATAGAGGATATCACCCCCATAATACCAATGCATAGGGTCTGGAGATCCGGTCTCAGGATACGACGACAAGATCGTCCTCAAAAGTACCTCAGAGAACTTCTGCATCCAACAAAGAAGAAAGTTCGTCCGCGAGAGTAGAAGAACATATTAGGGAGAAGGAAGAAGAGTTTTTATTCTAAGCGATGAGAAGACGACGATAAGGAGAGGTTATAAAAAGAGTCTTGCATGCCCTAGCATGCAGTGCTTTCCATTTTCCAAATATACCCATATACGAGTGTATCTCTTTGGATTCTGAAACCGTGGCTAAACGAGCCATTTGGGTCGAGGCAGATTCCCATTGTAGTTCAATCCAAATTAGTCCGTATGATTAACTTAATTGATCCACCAAATGAAACCCGCAACAAAAGTATCGAGATTCGATATCGGAATTGACTCTCCTGAGCCGGAACCAAAGATAGAGCGGAGCGGAGTGCGCATACGCTTGTGGTCCTCCATTCCTCCTCTATACTATTGCTACAAGATCTTGGGGTATGAACTCATATATAACCCACCAAAAGTTAGAAATACTTGATGTGGTACTAAAATTTCACCCATAACTCTCCTTTCAAATTTAGGAATTCCCAACTTTCCCTCCAAGTTATTTGGTTTCTCAATTGCAACCAAATTAACTCCTATGTAATTGCATAGGCTTTCTAATAAAAAGACTAATTACATACTTTAAATACAATAATCACACAAGAATTTACCTATTTGAAAAAGAGATTCAAAAATAGTTAAAAGACATCTTTCGGCTCCCACACTTTTCTTTCAATAAAGGTACCTTCCGGTTTGAATCGTATCTGAGTTTACTACTTTCACTTTAATAAGAACGAAGTGAACTACGTCTTGAACTTCAGACCTTGGTGTTAAAGTATACGATAGAAACAAAAAGTGTTGTTCTTGATGCAATCTTCCGGGTTAGTTCTCTTTAAAGGTCATGCACCCTTTTCCTGTTTCATGAGTATGTTTAGGAAAGACTCTCTTCTTTTAACTGTGGCCCACATTAACACTCACATACATGGCATTCTCCAAGGATGCACTGATAACATCCTACCTAAAGGTAGAGCCTACTCTCTTCCTAAACCTACAGTTTATATGACATTTAGCCTTCCAGGGATAAGGCACTCATGTATAAGCATTAGAATTAAGAGTGCCAACTATTTCTCCAAACAGCTTGTTATTGCCACATTGAACTTACTTTGTGGGATCTACACTCAGATAGGTTTGGTTGGTACTGTAGAGAAACTCCCAATTGTTCTCATTCATGTCCCAAGCCTAGACTTTAGGGTTAAAGATCTATCAAGTCCCTTAGTCAATGGATCTATCGTCTTGTCTTTGGATCCAACAAAATCCACAGCTAACACTCCTCGAGACATCAAATCTCTTAACATCTTAAGTCTGATTTGTATGTGTCTTCTCATTTCCGATTGAACTTTGAACTATTAATCTTGGTAATTGTGGTCATGTTATCACAATGTACCGAGATTGCAGGAACTAGCTGACCTACCAAGGGAACTTCAGAGAGAAGTTCACTTAGCCATTCGGTCTAAATTATAATGGTGTCCAAAGAACACAACTCAACCTCAAAGGTAAACCGAGCTAGAATGGTTTGCTTTACAGATATCCGGGAGACTACACTACCTCCAAGGTTAAAGACATACCCAGTAACACCATTACTCTCAGACTCCTCTATTTTCCCTATCTAGCTTCCATTACTATATCCTTCTAGTACAGATGGATATCTACTATAATGCAAACTAAGGGAAATAGTTTCCTTCAAGTACTTCAGTACTCGATCCAGAGCCTCCCAGTGAGTACGGTCAAGACAACAAGTGTATCTATTCAGCTTTCCAAAAGAGAATGAGATATCGGGGCTCACGCAGTTTACAAGATACATTAAGCTTCCTATCACTTGTGAATATATTAGCTGAGCTAAAGGTACTCAACTTTTATTTTTAAACAATATTTTGGATGAATCAAAAGGAGTGTTTATAGCTTCGCAGACTTGATATTCAAATTTCTCTAGTACCTTCTCGACATAGTGAGATTGAGAAACTACGATCCCATCAACTGACCTTGTAAGTTTGAGACCCAAGATCACATCCACAACACCAATGTCCTTCATCTCAAACTTGCTACTTACGAATTCTTTAGTCTCATTAATAATCCTCATATGCGATCCAAACAACAATATATCATCAACATACATGCAAAAGATAATACACTCATCACCTTTCACCTTGGAATAGACACACTATCAGATTCATGAATCTTAAAGCCACATGGCAAAATAGTTTTGTCAAAATTTTCATGCCATTGCTTTGGTGCTTGTTTCAATCCGAAACGGGATTTAACAAGCTTGCGAATCTTTCCCTCATTCCCAGGAGTCACAAGCCCATCAGATTGATCCATATGGATCTCCTCCTCAAGATCGCCATGCAAGAAGGTGGTCTTCACATCCATCTGGTGGATAGAGATATCATATACAGAAACCAATGCTATGAGCATACGAATTATTGTCATCCTAGTCACATGGGAATACGTATCAAAATAATCGATACCTTCCTTTTGCCTAAAGCCCTTGGCAACTAATATGGCTTTATACTTTTCAATTGATCCGTTAGGCCTAAGCTTTCTCTTAAACATCCATTTGCACCCAATAGTAGATCATCCTTTGGTAAATCAACCAATTCCCAAGTTCCATTAGCCATAATGGAATCCATCTCAGATTTGGTGGCTTCTGTCCATTGTTTTGCTTCTGATGAAGCCATGGCTTCCTTATATCTTGGTGGATCTCCCTCGATCTGGTAGACAACAAAGTCACTACCAATCCTTGGCTATCCGAGGTCATTTACTCCTCATTGGCTTAATTTCTTCTGAAATGTCATTGGGTTCAAGTTGAGTCTCAACTTCACATTCGATATCCTTTCCACTTGATATTGATAAAATCCTGATCTGGAGGCAACATCATTGGTCAGATTCTGCGGAATCCCAGTCTTCATAGGGAAGACATCCTCAAATAAGGTAGCATCACGGAGTTCAACATTAGTGTTGACATCTATGTCCGGTATCTCAGATCGAATTACCAAGAACCTATATGCATAGCTGGTTTCCAAGTAACCTAAAAAGACAACATCAATAGTTTTAGGACCTAGCTTCTTTATCTTGTGTTCTGGGACTAAAACCTTAACAATGTGGCCCCACAATTCGAGATACTTTAAGTTTGGTTTCCTGTTTCTCCAAAATTCAAAAGGACACTTTTCCATATGTCTTGGAGGGACCCTATTCAGAATATGACAAGCTGTATTCAAGGCCACTCCCCACATATAGGTTGGAAGTTCAGAATTCTTTAAGAGAGCATTGATCATGTCAGTTAAGAATCTATTTTTCCGTTCTGCTATCCCATTAGATTGTGGTGAATATGGAGTAGTTACTTCAATAACTATGCCAATTGCATTTTTCATCAAACAAGTTAGAGGTCTATTCACCTCATCTATCTGACCTCAGGCTTTTAAGCACTTTTCCTTTTTGTGTTTCAGCCTCATTCTTAACTATAAGAAATTTTCCTAAGGCTTCATCCTTTGTTTTTATAAGATGCACATAACAGTATCTACTACCATCATCTATAAAGGTGATAAAGTATTTCTTATTGTCTCGGGTCAACACACAATTAAACTCACAGATATCCCTGTGCACTAGATCAAGATCTCACTATCTCTAGAGACAGATTGAAAAGGCTTCCTAGGTATCTTAGCTTGCAGACAAATTTCACATTTTTGAGTTTTATCAATAGTAAGTTTACGGATCAACTCTAACTTCATCATTCTTTTAATTGAATTTAAGTTCACATGTCCCAATCCACTTCACAAGATTCTAGATTATTAACTACATGAGACACATAATTAGAACATTCAGAATTGAAAACTTTCATTGCACTAATGTTTACTGAATTACATCTAATTCTAAACAAAAAAACAAAATATGCCAGATAGCCTTTTCCATAAAAAATACCATGTCTCAGAATGCCAACTTTATTGCATTTAAAGTTCAATTCAAAACCATTTCCAACTAAAATAGAGCAAGATAAAACATTCTTCTTGATGTCAGGAACATGCAGCACCTTGTGGAACATCCAGACACGTCAAGAGGAGAACCTCAAGTTGACTTGTCCTGACCCGAGCACCATCGTCGCAGAATTGTTCCCCATCTTTACAGTCCCACCACTGCAGGTCTGATAAGAAAAAAATAAATTTCTGTCAGAATAAATATTTATATTGGATCCCGTATCCACGTGTAACTCGTTTGGATCATGAATATAGTATAGTTCAGGTTTTACAGAGACGTACCCCTCACTAGCCCCAAGTCTCGCGGTGATCATATTCACTTGTGGACTCCCATCTGCAGCCTTTGGTTGAGCCTTTAAGGACGGACAGTTCTTCTTTTAATGGTCAACCCGATTACAGTGTCAGCAGCGTTTATTCTTTGCCTTTTTTAAGATCTTGTCCTTTGGTTTCATTTTATTGTTGGTACTACCCTTTCTCTTTTTATCTTTGCCCTTTGAGGTAATGAAATTGACTTTTGCCTAAACATCAACAGGGACAATAGGCTTTTGTTTCATGGGTTCCTCCTTTATGGCGATTTCCATCATCAAGTCATCCATAGAAATTTTCCTAATTTTGTATTTCTATAATGCACAGGACCTAAACCTTCTCTAAAAGTTTTATTTCAACATCTTCTAACCCATGTAGAAGGAGTAAAAACCTGTGTGCCTGTTCAGAAAATGACTTCCCTTTATCTACGAAAAACTTCAAGAATTTGGTGATAGAGTAGTTCTCAATATCGAGATCATCGGTATTATACTTCCGATCCTAGTCTTCCCATAGCCCCTTCACAGTCT
Organism: Ottelia alismoides; assembly: GCA_037367405.1. NCBI lineage: Eukaryota > Viridiplantae > Streptophyta > Magnoliopsida > Alismatales > Hydrocharitaceae > Ottelia > Ottelia alismoides. Next base: position 482,491 of record JAZKJV010008266.1, read on the forward strand.
GCATAGACGAATAGTATACATCAAACAACGTATTGGACAAAGCCAACAAGATGCAATCATGACATATACGATCTCGTTCCTTCCACGATGATTGCGCCTTCTGGTTATCGAGTGTGGGGTTTTCTATTTCGACCGTAGGACAATCGGTTCAAACATATAGATTAATCATATGGTGGTTAACCAGATCTTCATGTGTTGTTGCCAACACTTGAAATTTTGACCCCTTAATTTTTCCGACATACACGTCATATCTACCCACGATTTAAACACCACTTCCGTCATGGTTTTAAAATTGGTTCCCGATATCCTCTCTAAAATTTTTGCAAACAGGATCAAAAGTACGGCATATACATAATAATATTCGATAAGATCATTATGAGTCAATGCATTATAGATTAATGAAAGTATAATCAAGCATTTCCGATTCATATGATTATTAGGATATGCATGCAGGAACCAATAAAACCAAAGGTTAACCATTTTCATTATTCAGAATAAATCAATTGGGCAAGATCTAGGAAAGACAAAGTTATAAACACATTGCAGCAAACAAAATGATAAACACATTAGATTAGAAATCCCTGAAAGCGTCCACGGAATGGACTGTCCTCAGAGAGGATATCACCGCCACAATACCGATGCGTAGGGTCTGGCAATCCGCTCTGAGGATACAACGATAAGACCATCCTCGAAAGTACCTTAGAGAACTACTGCAGCCAACAAAGAAGAATGTTCATCATCGAGAATTGAAGAACAAATCAGGGAGAAGGAAGAAGAGTTTTTCTTCTGAGCGATCAAAAGTCAACGTTAGGGAGGGTTATAAAAATAGGCTTGCATTCCCTAGCATGCGATGCTTTCCATTTTCCAAATATACCCATCAATAGGCATGTCTCTTCGGATTTTGAAACCACGGCTAAAACGAGTTGTTTGGGTCGAGTCAGATTCCCATTGCAGTTGAATCCAAATTAATCCATATGATTAACTTAATTGACCTACCAAATGAAACCCACAACAAAAGTATCGAGATCCGAGATGAAGGGACTCTCTCGAGCCGGAGCTAGAGACGGAGCGGAGCGGAGCATGCACGCATGTGGTACTCCTTTCCTCCTCTCTACTATTGTTACAAGAGCTTGGGGTACGAACTCATATATAAGCCAACCAAAAGTTTAGAAATACTAGTTTTGGTACTAAACTTTCACCCATAACTCTCCTTTCAAATTTGAGAATTCCCAACTTTCCCTCCAAGCCATTTGGTTTCCCAATTGCAACCAAATTAACTCTTTTGTAATTGCATAGGATTTCTAATCAAAAGCCTAATTACATACTTTGAATACAACAATCCCATATGAATTCACTAATTTGAAAAAGAGATTCAAATATAGTTGAAAGACATCGTTCGGCTCCCATATTTTTTTTAATAAAGTTAACTTCTAGTTTGAACCTTACCCGAGTTTACTACTTTAACTTTAATAAGAACGAAGTGAACTACGTCTTGAACTTCAGACCTTGGTGTTAAATTATACAGTAGAAACAACAAAGTGTCGTTCTTGATACAATCTTCAGGGTTGGTGATCTTGAAAGGTCATGCATCCATTTTCTGTTTCATGAGTGTGTTCAGGAAAGACTCTCTTCTTTTAACTGCGGCCCACATTAAAACTCTCATAAGTGGCATTCTCCAAGGATGCACTGATAACATCCTGCCCAATGGCTTGAACCCATTTAGAGCCTACACTCTTCCTAAACGTGCAGTTTATATGACATTCAGCCTTTCAGGGATAAGACACTCATGCATAAGCATTAGAATTAAGAATGCCAACAATTTCTCCAAACATCTAGTTATTACCACATTGAACCTACTTTATGGGATCTCCACTCAGATAGGTTGGGTTGGTTTTGTAGAGAAACTCCCAATGGGTGACAAAAGATCTATCAAGTCCCTTAGTCATTGGATTTAGCGTGTTGTCTTTGGATCCAACAAAATCCACAGCCAACACTCCTCGAGACACCAAATCCCTTAAGGTCTTAAGTCTGATTTCTATGTGTCTTCTCATTTTCTGATTGAACTTTGAACTATAATCTTGACAATTTTTGTCATGTTATCATAATGTATCGAGTTTAAGAAACTAGCCCAAAGCATACAACTGAATCTCAAAGGTAAACTGAGCTAGAATGGTCTGCTTTACAGACCTCCAGAAGATTACACTGCCTCCTAGAGTAAATACATACCCAGTAACACCATTACTCCCAGAATCCTCTATTTTCCCTTTCTAGCTTGCATTACTATATCCTTCTAGTACATACAGATATCTACTATAATGCAAACTAAGGGAAATAGTTCCCTTCAAGTACTTCAGTACTTGATCTAGAGCCTCTCAGTGAGTACGGTTAGGACAAAAAGTGTATCTACTCAGCTATTCAACTGAGAATGAAATATCAGGTCTCGTGCAGTTTGCAAGATACATTAAGCTTCCTATCACTTGTGAATACCTTAGCTGAGCTAAAGGTACTCAACTTTTATTTTAAAACAATATTTTGGATGAATCAAAAGAAGTACTAACATCTTTGCAGTCTTGATATCTAAATTTCTCAAGTACCTTCTCGACATGGTGAGATTGAGAAACTACGATCTCATCAACTAACCCTGTAAGTTTGAGACCCAAGATCACATGCGCAACACCCATGTCCTTCATCTCAAACTTGTTGCTTACAAATACTTTAGTCTCATTAATAATCCTCATATGTGATACAAACAACAATATATCATCAACATATAGGCAAAAGATAATACACTCACCACCTTTCACCTTGGAATTGACACACTTATCGGATTCATGAACCTTAAAGCCACATGACAAAATAGTTTTGTCAAAAATTTGATGTCATTGCTTTAGTTCTTGTTTCAATCCAAAAAGGGATTTAACAAACTTGCAAAGCTTTCCCTCATTCTCAGAAGTCACAAGCCCATCAGGTTGATCCATATAGGTCTCCTCATGAAGATCACCGTGCAAAAAGGTGGTCTTCACATCCATCTAGTGGATAGAGATATCATATACAGAAGCCAATGCTATGAGCATCCGAATTGTGGTCATCCTAGTCACATGGGAATAGGTATCAAAATAATCGATACCTTCCTTTTGCCTAAACCCTTGGCAACTAATCTGGCTTTATACTTTTCAATTGATCCGTCAGGCCTAAGCTTTCTCTTAAACATCCTTTTGCACCCAATGGTAGAGCATCCTTTGGGTAAATCAACCAATTCCCAAGTTCCATTAGCCATAATGGAATCCATATCAGATTTGACGGTTTCCTTCCATTGTTTTGCTTTAGATGAAGCCATGACTTCCTTGTTGCTAGATGGATCACCCTCGATCTGGTAGAAAACAAAGTCACTACCCAGATCCTTGGCTATCCGAGGTCGTTTACTCCTCCTTGGCTCAATTTCTTATGAAATGTCATTGGGTTCATGTTGAGTCTTAACCCCACATTCGTTACCCTTTCCACTTGATCAGGAATAGATCCTGATGTGGAGGCAACATCATTGGTCAGATTTTGAGGATTCCTAGTCTTCATAGGGAAGACATCCTCAAAGAAGGTAGCATCACAGAGTTCAACAATAGTGTTGACATCTATGCCCGGTATCTCGGACTGAATTACCAAGAACCTATATGCTTCCCTGGTTTCCAAGTAACCTAAAAAGACAACATCAATAATTTTAGTACCTAGCTTCTTTCTCTTGTGTTCTGTGACCAAAACCTTAGCATCACAACCCCACACTTTGAGATACTTTATGCTTGGTTTCCTATTTCTTGAAAATTCAAAAGGACACTTTTCCATATGTCTTGTAGGGACCCTATTAAGAATATGAGAAGCCATATTCAAGGCCACTCCCCACATATTGGTTGGAAGTCGAAAACTCTTTAGGAGAGCATTGATCATGTCAGTTAAGGTCCTATTTTTTTTCGTTCTGCTACCCATTAGATTGTGGTGAATATGGAGCAGTAACTTCAAGAAATATGTGAATTTCATTTTTCATCAAACAAGGTTGAGGTCTATTCACCTCATCTATCCGACCTTAGACGTTTAAGCACTTTTCCTATTTGTGTCCCAGCCTCATTCTTAAATATAAGAAATTTATCTAAGGCTTCATCCTTGATTTTTATAAGATACACATAACAATATCTACTACCATCATCTATAAAGGTGATAAAGTATTTCTTATTGTCTCAGGTCAAAACACCATTAAACTCACAGATATCTGTGTGCACTAGATCCAAGATCTCACTATCTCTAGAAACAGACTGAAAAGATTTCCTAGGTGTCTTAGCTTGCACACAAATTTTACATTTTTGAGTTTTATCAATAGTGTGATTAGGGATCAAATCTAACTTTATCATTCATTTAATTGAATTTAAGTTTAAATGTCCCAATCCACCATTCCACAAATCACAAGATTCTAGATTATTAACTACACGAGACACGGAATTAGAACATTCAAAATTCAAAACAATCATTGCATCAATGTTTATTGAACCACTTCTAAGTTCACAAGTCCCGATCCACCAGGCCACAAATCACAAGATTCTATATTATTATCTACATGAGACACAGAATTAGAACATTCAGAATTCAAAACATTCATTGCACCAATGTTTACTGAATCACATCTAATTCTAAACAACAAATCAAAATCTGCCCGATAGCCTTTTCCATAAAAATGCAATGTCTCAGAATGACAACTTTATTACATTTAAAGTTCAATTTAAAACCATTTCCAACTAAAATAGAGCTAGATAAAATATTCTTCTTGATGTCAATATCATGCAACACCTTGTGCAACATCCAGACACGTCCGGAGGAGAATCTCAAGTTGACTTGTCTTGACCCTAACATCATAGATGAAGAATTATTTCCCATCTTCACAGTCCCACCATTCCAGGTCTGATAAGAACAAAATAAATTTCTGTCAGAATAAATAATTACATTGGACCCCGTATCCACGAGCAACTTATTTATATAATGAATATTGTATAGTTCAGGTTTACAGAGACATACCCCTCGCTAGCCCCAAGTCCCGTAGTAATCATATACACTTGTGGACTCCCATCTGCAGCCTTAGGTTGAGCCTTTAAGGACTGACAATCCTTGTTCCAATGGCCAACCTGATTATGGAGCCAGCAGGATTTATTCTTTGCCTTTTTTGGATCTTGTCCTTTGGTTTCATTTTATTGTTGTTATTACCCATCCCTTTTTATCTTTGCCCTTTGAGGTCATGACATTGACTTTAGCCTGAACGTCAACAACGACAATAGGCTTTTGTTTCCTATGTTCCCTTCGGCAATGGAAAATTTCAAGAACTTGGACACGGAGTATTTTTCAATACTTAGATCCTCGGTATTACTTCTGATCCAAGTCTTCCCATAGCCCCTTTGTAGTATGCATAGATGAACAATATACAACAAACAACGTGTTGGACAGATCCATCAAGATGCAACCATGACATATACAATATCGTTCCTTCCACACGGATTGCACCTTCTGGCTATCGGGTGTGGGGTTTTCTTTTTTCCACCGTGGGACAATCGGTTTCAAGTATAGAGATTAATCTTATGGTGGTTAACCAGATCTTCATGTGTTGTTGCCAAGGCTTGAAATTTTAACTACCGAATTTTTTCGGCATACCCGCCATATCCCTCCACGAATAAAACATCGTTTCCGACATGGTTTTAAAATCGGTTCCCAATATGCTCTCTAAGATTGTTGCAAACATCATAAAAAATACAGCATATACAAAAAAAATATTCGGTAAGATCATTATGAATCAATGCATTACAGATTAATGAAAGTATAATCAAGCATTTCCGATTCAAATGATATCAAGATATGCACACATGAATTAATAAAATCAAAGGTTAACCATTTCCATTATTCGTAATAAATCAATAGGGCAAGATCCAAGAAAGACAAAGTTATAAACACATTGCAACAAACAAAACGATTAAACAGATTAGACTAAAAATCACTGAAGCATCCATGGAATGGAATGTCCTTAGAGAGGATATCACCTCTACAATACCAGTACGTATGGTTTGGCAATCTGCTCCCAGGATACATTAACACATGGTCTTCTTCTGCGCACACTAATAAGACCGTCCTCAAAAGTACCTCAGAGAACTACTGCAGCCAATGAAGAAGAATAGTCATCTGCAAGAGCAGAAGAATAGATCAGGGAGAAGGAAGAAGAGTTTTTCTTCTAAGGGATGAAAAGACAGCGTCGGGGAGGGCTTATAAAAAGAGGCTTGCGTGCCCTAGCGAGTGGTGCTTTCTGTTTTCTGAAAATACCCCTCAATGGGGATGTCTCTTCAAATTCCGAAACCTCGTCTAAAACGAGCCATTTGGGTCGAGTCATATTCCCATTGCAATCGAATCCAAAATAACCCGTATGATTAACTTAATCGACCTACAAAATGAAACCCACAGCAAGAGTATCGAGATCCGAGATCCGAATTGACTCTCCCGAGCTGGAGCCTGAGCCAGAGACAGAGCGGAGCATGCGTGCATGTGTGGTCCTCCATTCCTCTTCTCTACTATTGATACACGAGCTTGGGGTGTGAACTCATATATAAGCAATCGAAAGTTTAGAAATATTAGATGTGGTACTAAACTTTCACCCATAACTCTCCTTTCAAATTTGGGAATTCGTAACTTTCCCTACAAGCTATTTGGTTTCCCAATTGCAACCAAATTAACTCCTATGTAATTGCATAGGTTTTCTAATCAAAAGCCTAATTACATACTTTAAATATAACAATCCCCCACGAATTCACCAGTTTGAAAAAGAGATTCAAAAAGAGTTAAAAGATCTTTCGCATGCCACACTTTGCTTTCAGTATAGGTACCTTCTGGTTTGAACCTCTACCCGATTTTACTACTTTCACTTTAACATGAACCAAGTGAACTACGTCTTGATTTTCAGACCTTGGTGTTAAAGTATATGGTAGAAACAACAAAGTGTTGTTCTTGGTTAGGACTGTTAGGAAAGCTTGAGCTTGATGAGCTCAACTCGAGCTCGGTTCGTTAAGGGCTCACGAGCCAGACTCAAAACCTTAATGAGCCCAAGCTCGAGTTGGGTTTTATGGCTCGTTAGCTTATCGAGTCGAGTCTGGGTTTGGCGTTGTTCAACTTGGAAACTCGACTCGATAACTTATTTCCCCTCTTAATAAAAAATTGAAAACATATATACTGAAACTTCCACATTGAGTTTGATATAAAATAAAGGTTAAACATTTTGCTTGCCCAAAAAGCTATAGAAAAGAGTATAAAAAATCATAGTTACTATGGCATTTGCATAATTTAATGTATAAAATGGAACAATGACTCGTTAAGAGGTTCATGAGCCTGTTCATTTTGAGGCTTGTGAGCCAGCTCAGAAACTCGTGGCTTGATAAGAGGCTCGTGAGTCAGCTCGAACTCGACGAGTTTGAGTTCGAGTTGGTAATACAGGGCTCGACCCTTATCAAGCTCGAGTTTGAGCCTTAGGTTTCTTATCGAGTTCGAGTCTGAGTTGAGGCCAACTCGGCTCGTTGAACTCGATAGACACCCCTATTATTGGTAGAATATTCAGGGTTGGTGCTCTTCAAAGGACGTGCACCCTTATCCTGTTTCATGAGTGTGTTCAGGAAAGACCCTCTTCCTTTAACTATGGCCTATATTAACACTCACATAGGTGGTGTTCTTCAAGGATACACTGCTAACATCCTGCCCAAAGGCTTGAACCCGTTCATAGCCTACATTCTTCCTAAATTTGTAGTTTACATGGCACTCAACTTTCAGGGATAAGACACTCATGCATAATCATTAGAATTAAGAGTGCCAACCAGTTATCCAAACAACTTGTTATTATCACAATGAACCTACTTTGTGGGATCTCCACTTAGATAGGTTGGGTTGCTACTGTAGATGAACTCCCAGTGGGTCTTAGTCCCAACCCAAGCCTAGACTTTAGGACTAAAGATCTATCAAGTCCCTTAGTCGATGGATCTGCCATGTTGTCTTTGGATCCAACAAAATCCACAATCAACACTCCTCGAGACACCAAATCCCTTAACATCTTAAGTCCGATTTGTATGTGTCCTCTCGTTTTCTTATTGAACTTTAAACTCTTGATCTTGGCAATTGTGGTCATGTTATGACAATGTACCGAAATTGCAGGAACTGACTAACCTATCATGGGAATTTCATAAAGAAGTTCCCTTAGCCATTCGACCTCAATTAGTTTTGTGTCCAAAGCACACGACTCAGTATCAAAGGTAGACCGAGCTATAATGGTATTCTTTACAGACCTCCAAGAGACTGCTCCTCCTCCAAGAGTAAGGACGTACCCAGTAACACCATTACTCCTAGACTCCTCTATTTTCCCTATCTAGCTCGCATCACTATATCCTTCTATTACAGATGGATATCTACCATAATGCAAACTAAGGGAAATGGTTCCATTCAAGTACAATATAACTACTATATCTACTCATCTTTGCAACCGAGAATGAGATATCAGGTCTCGTGCAGTTTGCAAGATACATTAAGCTTCCTATCACTTGTGAATACCTTAGCAGAGCTACATGTATTCCGCTTTTATTTTTAAACATTGTTTTGGATGAATCGAAAGGAGTGCTTACAACTTTGCAGTCTTGATATCCAAATTTCTTAAGTACCTTCTCAACATAATGAGATTGAGAAACTACGACCCCATTAACTGACCTTGTCAGCTTGAGACCCAAGATCACATTCGCAACACCCATGTCCTTCATATCAAACTTGCTACTTAAGAATGCTTTAGTCTTATTAATAATCCTCATATGTGATCCAAACAACAATATGTCATCAACATATAAGCACAAGACAATACACTCATCACCTTTCACCTTGGAATAGACACACTTATTGGATTCGTGTATCTTAAAGCCACATGGCAAAATGGTTTTGCCAAATTTTTCATGCCATTGCTTTGGTGCTTGTTTCAATCCATAAAGGATTTAACAAGCTTGCAAACCTTTCCCTCATTCCCAGGAGTCACAAGACCATCATGTTGATCCATATAGATCTCCTCCTCAAATCGTCATGCAAGAAGGTGGTCTTCACATCCATCTGATGGATAGAGATATCATATACATAATCCAATTCTATGAGCATCCGAATTGTGGTCATCCTAGTCACACGGGAATAGGTATCAAAATAATTGATACTTTCCTTTTGCCTAAAGACCTAGGCAACTAATCTGATTTTATACTTTTTAATTGATCCGTGAGGCCTAAGCTTTCTCTTAAACATCCATTTGCACCCAATGGTAGAGCATCCTTTGTGTAGATCAACCAATTCTCAATTTCCATTAGCCATAATGGAATCCATCTCAGATTTGATGGCTTCCTTTCATTATTTTACTTCAGATGAAGCCATGGCTTCCTTGTAACTTGGTGGATCACCCTCGATCTGGTGGACAATAAAGTCACTACCCAGATCCTTGGCTATCCGAGGTCGTTTACTCCTCCTTATCTCAATTTCTTCTGAAATTTCACTGGATTTAGGTTGAGTCTCAACCCCCGCATTCATTATCATTTCCACTTGATCTGGAATAGAACCTGATGTGGATGCAACATCATCGGTCATATTTCGAGGAATCTCAGTCTTCATAGGGAAGACATCCTTAAAGAAGTTAGAATCACGGAGTTCAATAATAGTGTTGACATCTATGCCTGGTATCTCAGATCGAAATACCAAGAATCTATATGCATACCTAGTTTTCAAGTAACCTAAAAAGACAACATTAACAATTTTAGGAGCTAGCTTCTCTCTTGTGTTCTGGAACTAAAACCTTAGCAAAATAACACCACACATTGAGACACTTTAAGTTTGGTTTCCTGTTTCTCCAAAATTCAAAAGGACACTTTTGCATATATCTTGGAGGGACACAATTCGTAATATGACAAGTCGTATTTAAGGCCTCTCCCTACATATAGGTTGGAAGTCCAGAACTTTGTAGGAGAGCACTGATAATGTCAGTTAAGGTCATATTTTTCCGTTTTGTTATCCCATTGGATTGTGGTGAATATTGAGCAGTAACTTCATGAACTATGACAAATGTTTTGCATCTTTCATCAAACAAGTTAGAGGTTTATTCACCTCCTCTTTCTGACCTTATATGTTTAAGAAACTTTCTCGTTTGTGTCTCAGCCTCATTCTTCTTAAATATAAGAAATTTCTCTAAGGCTTCATAATTGATTTTCATAGGATACACATAGCAGTATCTACTGCCACCATCTATAAAGGTGCTAAAGTATTTCTTATTGTCTGGGGTCAACACACCATTAAACTCACAGATATCTGTGTGCACTAGATCCAAGATCTCACTATCTCTAGAGACAGACTGAAAAGACTTCCTAGGTGTCTTAGCTTGCACACAAATTTCACATTTTTGAGTTTTATCAATAGTGTGTTTAGGGATCAACTCTAACTTCATCATTCTTTTAATTGAATTTAAGTTCACATGTCCCAATCTACCATGCCACTAATCACAGGATTCTAGATTATTAACTACATGAGACACATAATTAGAACATTCAAAATTCAAAACATTCATTGCACCACTATTTACTGAATCACATCTAATTCTAAACAACAAATCAAAATCTACCAGATAACCTTTTCCATAAAAATATCATATCTCAGAATGACAACTTTATTACATTTGAAGTTCAATTCAAAACCATTTCCAACTAAAATAGAGCTAGATAGAACATTCTTCTTGATGTCAGGAACATGCAGCACCCAGTGCAACGTTCAGAGGAGAACCTCAAGTTGACTTGTCTTGACCTTAGCACCATGGCTGCAGAATCGTTCCCATCTTCGAGCCACTCATTTAGATCATGAATATGGTATAGTTTTGGTTTCACAGAGACATGCCCCTCACTGGCCCCAAGTTCCACAATGATCATATTCACTTGTGGACTCCCATATGCAGCCTTTGGTTGAACCTTTAAGGACGGACAATCTTTCTTCCAATGGTGAACCTGATTACAGTGCCAACATGGACTATTCTTTGCCTTTTTCTGGATCTTTCCCTTTGGTTTCATTCTATTATTTTTACTACCCTTTTTCTTTTTATCTTTATCCTTTGAGATCATGAAATTGACTTTAGCCTGAACATAAATCGGAATAACAGGCTTTTATTTCCTATGTTCTTCCTCTATGGCGATTTCCATCATCAAGTCATCTATAGAAAATTTTTCCTTAATATGTTTCAAGTTCATACCTATGTCTTCCCAGGACTTAGGGAATTTTTCTATGATGCACATGACTAGAAACTTCTCTGGAAGTTTCATTTCAGCATCTTCTAACCCATGGAGCAGGTGTAAAAACACGTGTGACTCTTCAGAAACCGACTTCCCTTTGACCATGGAAAACTTCAAGAACTTGGCGACAGAGTAAATCTCAATATTGAGATCTTTGCATTATACTTCCGATCCAAGTCTTATAGCCCCTTTGCAGCCTGCGTAGACGAACAATATACAACAAACAACATGTTGGACAGAGCCAACAAGAAGCAACCATGACATACGCGATCTCGTTCCTTCCACGCAGATTGCTCCTTCTAGCTATCCGGTGTGGGGTTTTCTGTTTCCATCATAGGACAATCGATTTCAAGCATAGAGATTAATCATATGGTGGTTAATCAGATCTTCATTCATTGTTTCCATTGCTAGAAATTCTGACCATCGAATTTTTCAAGCATGCCCATCATTAAACATCATTTCCGCCATGGTTTTAAAATCTGCTCCCGATATCCTCTCTAAGAATGTTGCAAACATGATCAAAAGTACGACATATACCAAATGATATTCGGTAAGATCATTATGAATCAATGCATTGCAAATTAATGGAAGTATAACCAAGCATTTTTTATTCAATGATTATCAAGATATGCACGCAGGAATCGATAAAACAAAGGTTAACCATTTTCATTATTCAGAATAAATCAATAGCGTGAGATCCAGGAAAGACAAAGTTATAAACATATTACAACAAATAAAATGATAAATAGATTAGATTAGAAATCACCGAAGCATCCATGAATGGACTGTCCTTAGAGAGGATATCGTCCCCACAATACCAGTGTGTAGTGTCTGGAAACTCGCTCCTAGGATATGACATCACACATTCTTCGTCTGCGCACACCGACAAGATCGTCCTCGAAAGTACCTCAGAGAACTATTGTAGCCAACGAAGAAAAATGCCTATCCGCGAGAGCAGAAGAACGGGTCAGGGAGAAGGAAAAAGAGTTTTTCTTCTGAGCGATGAAAAGACGACATTGTGGAGGGGTTATAAAAAGAGGCTTGCATACCCTAACGCGCAGTGCCTTCCATTTTCCAAAAATACCCCTCAACGGACGCGTCTCTTTGGATTTCGAAATTGCGGCTAAAACTAACCATTTGGGTCGAGTCGTATTCCCATTTGCAATTGAGTCCAAATTAATCCGTATAATTAACTTACTTGATCCTCCAAATGAAACTCACAATAAAATTATCGATATCTGAGATCCGAATTGTCTCTCTCGGGCCGGAGCATGAGCCGTTGCCTGAGCTGGAGCCGGAGTGGAGCGGAGCGTGCGCGCGTGTGGTCGTCCATTCCTCCTCTCTACTATTGCTACAAAAGCTTGGGTGTGAACTCATATATAATCCTACCAAAAGTCTTGAAATACTAGATGTGGTACTAAACTTTCAACCATAACTCTCCTTTCAAATTTGGGAATTCCCCACTTCCCTCCAAGCCATTTGGTTTCCCAAATACAACCAAATTAACTCCTATGTAATTGCATAGGCTTTCCAATCAAAAGCCTAATTACATACTTTGTATGTAACAATTCTCCACGAATTCACCAATTTGAAAAATAGATTCAAATAGAGTTAAAAGACATCTTTTGGTTGCCACACTTTGCTTTTAGTATAGGTACCTTCCGGTTTGAACCTCTACCCGAGCTTACTCCCTTCACTTTAACATGAACGAAGTAAACTACATCTTGAACTTTAGACCTTGATGTTAAAGTATACAGTAGAAACAACAGTGTTATTCTTGGTACAATCTTCAGGGTTGGTGCTCTTCAAATGCCAAGCACCCTTATCCTATTTCATTAGTGTGTATAGGAAAGACCCTCTTCCTTTTACTGTGGCTCACAATAATGCTCACATAGGTAGCGTTCTCCAAGGATGCACTGCTAACATCCTGCCCAAAGGTTTGAACCCATTCAGAGCCAACGCTCTTCCTAAACTTGCAGTTTATATGGCACTCAGGCTTCCAGGGATACGACACTCATGATAAGAATTAGAATTAAGAGTACCAACCAGTTATCCAAACAACTTGTTATTACCATACTGAACCTACAGTTTGGGATCTCCACTTAGATAGGCAGGGTTGCTACTATAGAGGAACTCCCAATGGGTCTCTGTCCTATCCCAAGCCTTGACTTTAGGACTAAAGATCTATCAAGTCCCTTAGTCGATGCATCTGCCGAGGAGTCTTTAGATCCAACAAAATCCACAGCCAACACTCCTCGAGACACCAAGTCCCTTAATGACTTACAACTGATTTGTATGTGTCTTCTCATTTTCTGATTGAACTTTGAACTCTTGATCTCGGCAATTGTGTTCATGTTATCACAATGTATTGAGATTTCTAGAACTAGCTAACCTACCATGGGAATTTCATAAAGAAGTTCCCTCAGCCATTCAGCCTCAATTCTGATGGTGTCCAAAGCACACAACTCTGCCTCAAAGGTAGATCGAGCTAGAATGGTATGCTTTACAGACCTCCAGGAGACTACATCGCCTCCAAGGTTAAAGATATACCCAGTAACCCCATTACTCCCATACTCCTCTTTTTTTCCTATCCAGCTTGCATTGCTATATCCTTCTAGTACAGATGGATATCTACCGTAATGCAAAATAGGGGAAATAGTTCCCTTCAAATACTTCAGTACTCAATCTAGATCCTCCCAGTGTGTACGGTCAGGACAATTAGTGTATCTACTTAGCTTTGCAAGTGAGAATGGAATACCAGGTTTCATGCAGTTTACAAGATACATTAAGCTTTCTATCACTTGTGAATACCTTAGTTGAGCTACATGTACTCCACTTTTATTTTTAAACAACATTTTGGATGAATCAAAAGGAGTTTTTACAACTTTGTAGCCTTGATATCCAAATTTCTCAAGTACCTTCTCAACATAGTGAGATTGAGAAACTAGATGCCATTAACTGACCTTGTCAGTTTAAGACCCAAGATCACATCCGCAACACACATGTATTTTATCTCAAACTTGCTACTTAATAGTTCATTAGTCTCATTAATAATCCTCATATGTGATCCAAACAACAATATGCCATCAACATACAAGCACAAGATTTTAGTAGAGAACATTATAAAATAAAATATAGCAAAATAGGTCCAAAATTTTCCAAATCAATTTTAATATATAAATAATATAGAGAACTTTATAAAAACAAAAAAACTTTTTTTGGTGTTTTTGAGAAGTTTTTAGATATTTATAAAGGTTTTAGGGATTTTTCAATTTTTAAGAGTTTTCCTTTTCTATTTTTTGTGATTTTTGGTCTAAAGGCTACAAATATTTAAATAAACAAAAAATATTTTTTTGGGAATTTTTCAAAAAGTTTTCTGATTTTTGTATTTTATAAGTTAGATAAGGACAAAAACATGCTCATTTTATTTTTAATATATAGAAAAAAGGTCCAAAATTGCAAATTAAAAATACGACATGAAACTACAGGAAATCAAGAGCCTGCATCTTTTTTTATAATTTTTGGAGCACAATAGCTATTTTAAATAAATACAAGAAGCACACAGAATACAATTGCTAACAAGGGCATATATGTAAATAAAATAAGCTCCAGGGGTCTCTATACAAATTTATTAAAAAATACAACGTATATTAAATTTTCTTGGACCAAAAATAAGTACAAAAAGTAATAAGGGCATTTTTGCAAAATGGCCACCTTACGTGGAATGACACGTGTGGTGACCTGGTATGGATCTAAACGGACTATGAAATAACTACAAGGGTATGCATGCAATTTTACCAATTTATTTACACTAAATACTTTATAAACAAGACTAATTAATAAATATAAAAAATGAGCAGGGTTAAAGGTGCAATTTACCCCTTATTAGGCATTGGCGGACGGTCTGGATACTTTCACTAGCCACGCGTTGCTCCCACGTACGACTATGATGCTTTGCTAGGGGATGGCTAGGATTAGATCCTCGATCTTTATCTAAGGGCTGAGGTGAAGAAGATCCAACGACTGGTGAACCTCACGAAAAACAACGATGATCGAACGACGATGAAGGCCACCAGAAAAACAGGGAAGAACCCGTGCGAGGGTGAGATTCAATCGGCCGAACCTCCACATCCCAAGCTCCTGCTTCACTGCTGATGGTCCAAAAAGATTCTTGGCAGGTCTCTCTAGCGTCTGGCTGGCGCAAAAGGCTCTAGCGATGGTCAGAGGTCGCCCACGAGGTCAATGAGGCTCAAGAGCATCATGGACCTCGAATGAGCTTCAAAATCATTTCCTGCTAGTCTTTGGTGTTAAATCCTGCATAGGGGTTAGTCGAAGCCAAAGGGCGGTGCTCGGGGAAGCACAGGAAGCAGGAGCGGGTGAAGGCGTACATCGGGCGAAGGTCTCCGGTGGTCGGTGAAGAATGGAGAGCGAATCTTCAGATCCACGAGGGATCTAGATGCAATGGGATGCCTAGAGTGATGAGAGGGTGAAGGGAAGCGAAGTGAGGGTGAAATGCGGGTCGATCAATAGTGGAGAATGATGGAGGTTACGAATACAATGATTACACACTAAAAGTAGAGACCATTCACTAAACTAAATGTGTAATTAAAAAGCATAATTCAAATGCTATCTAAAGAAGGCAAAAAGAACATCTCTTATACCTGGCCGGAGACCAGGGAACAGGATGGTCGGAGGACCACCGTGGACCACTGCCTCATCCTCGCTACGCCGTCTCCAAGCATGGGGAGGCTCGCAGCTATCACCTGGACCTCAACACACACATACACACACACACACACACAAGGATACTTGGCGAAGCTCGAAGGAGGATCAAAAAGGGAAGAAGGAGCTTGGCGATTTATTTATAGACAATGGGTCCATGCGAACTTGGATGACGATTATTGACACGCTCGAGGTAGATAAGTAGGATATGATGATCACACGAGGTAGACGGATGTGGGGCTCACAATCTTTGTGAAGCGCTTGAGGTGGAAGGATCAATAGGGAAGCTTCGAAAAATCGAAGAAGACGAGGGACTCAAGGCTCTGATAAAAGTCAGAGCTGAAAAATGGGAAGTTGATCGGGGTCAACATTCGCTGGAATTCTTTTGGCCCACGCAGATCACTACAGGACAAAATAGGCACTTATATTCGAAAATAATTAGTTACAAATAGTAATTGATTTTATTAATTTTCATTATAAAATAAAAATGTTTAGTATTTTATGTAGCATTTTATTATGATTTTTATTTTTTATTGGTATTATTTATTATAAGTTAATTTTTAGGAATATATTTTAGGTATATTCATCTATGTTTGGGCTATTATATATTTTATTTTATTATTTTATTCTCTCATTTCATATATTTATAACTTATTTTTAGGTACATAAATTTATTTTTATTATATTTTTATGATATAATACATCCACTTAAATAAATAGGTATACTTATTATATAGATATAGGGATGGGTATTTTGTCTACGTCTTGTATTTAGGTATTTTATTTTGATGTTTTCTTTATGGTTTTCTTTTAGTTTTAATATGTACATATACTATAAATGATATTTACAAATTATAAAAATATAAAACTATGAAAATAGTAAAGAATAAATAAAATAATATTTTATTCGAGTATATTGTACAATAGGGGCCCAAAACCTAACTTTGACATCTTAACTTCAAAAAATATGAAACCACTTCATTAAATAGCTTATTAAAATTTATATAAATTAAAGATGACTTTGATACATTTTGATTTTTTATTTGAGAGATATGGGTCTGGGAATTTGGGATTTTGGAAACATATTCAGAGTATAACTTTTACACTGTGTATTATTTTTTATGAAATCAATTTTATATTTTTATATATTATTATCTACAATTTCATGCACAAAGTTTCTTTATTTGAGGTATAAAAAGTAGAGAATAAATTAGGTCCCAAAAATGAATAATTAATGAATTTATAAATGGGATTTTTTTGTATTAATGGCCCTTGTCTCCCCCTACTTAATTCCTTGTCGACCTAGTCATCAAGATGCCCAGGTCTCGGGGTTTAGGGTCATAAAATACCTTGGCATTTTATTCTTTTTCTTTTCTTTTATTTATTCTATAATTGTAGCATTAAAAATAACATTTTGTATAGTACTTATACAAGAAGGGATGGATGCTAATTTGTACAAAGTAATTGTATTTACATGCATTTGCTAGGATTTTTAAGTCCAAAACGATAGAGTAAAGGTGATGAAATGGAGATTCATCACCCCTATACTTGCCTTTGCTAGTCCCTAGAAAGCACTTGTGCAATAAGTGTAGAAAAAAATAAAAAAAGAAAGAAATTGGATTGAATTTAATTCTCAAACTTACTTTCTCAAAAGCAAAGTTTGGAGCTTAAGTTGGACCTTTGGAATTTTAGTGCAATCGGAACCTTATTGGGAATCGGATTTGAAGCACAACAACATCGAGGATCTCAAAACTCATCTCAAGTCTCCTCAATAGCCAGCTCAAGATATTTCAACTCATATGCAAACCCTTATGACTATGAATCTGACTTGTACAATATATACGATAGTGGCTCTCCCCAATTGAAATGACAAACAAATTGGCTTCTCCAGCATATGACAACCCAATGATTCCCAATCCCGCAACTCTTTCCTCGAGGTGCGGGGTACTCTCTTCTAAGTTCAAGTGACAACCAACTTAAGAGGAGGGGGTGAAGAGAAGAAAGGACGGTATCTAGTGTATCTACCTATCCTAGGATGCAAGACCAGTGTAGTCAATTCATCTAGCCGTTGGCTCACAAGATACGACTTTGAAGCTCAAGCTTGCTTATTGACTATACAAATATGTACACTCCGGTATGTATTTTATTTTCAATCAATCCTATCCATTTTTTGGAGTTCTTGCTTTTTGCTTTTTTTTTGAAATACTATATACAACAACATTTACGTAAGAAGTTTTTCTGCTTGAGCCAGTAGACTATCCCTCTATTGAAGCATTATTGCAACCCATACTCTCATGTCTTTAGAAGTCTCTGCCACTGGACAGGTTGGGGTGCACTTCTCTCCCTAGACGAGGAAAAATGTTTCCACTTGTGTGCGTCTCATACCGACAAATCCAATCGCCTCATCACTCTAATTAAGTTGAGCCGAGTGGAAGGTGCATGTGTCCAAGTTAGGTTATTACCAACAAGAGCGGTGCATGTGCTACGAAATATTATACTTAGACAATCAAGAATCCATTGAAACAAGTCTCGTGATTCTCAAAGAATTAAGTCAACTAGACCTGAAGTACCTCAATTCCAACTCCTATAAGGTTCCTGTAATTAAGTAGATTTAAGGTCCAACCAAGCTCCAATCTCCAAATTTTACTTAGACTTGTTCAATTATCAAACTCAGTCCAAAAAATGCGAATGCTATGCAAATACTATGTACAATGCAGAAAATATTTTTGTAATGCAATTTTTTAAACTTTTGAATTTAGGGGTTTTTTTGAAGAAAGATGATGTAAATGCAAAATTTTGGTATTTTTTGGTTTTGCAAATATTTTTGTGATTTTTGAAAGCAAAAATATTTGGATAAAAATAGGTACAAATATTTACACGGGGATATATCTTATAATTACCAGAGATGGGTTTTAAAGAATTTCCAAGGGATAAGTGATCCTTTTTATTGATATATATATAAAGGATTTTAATATGATGTTTATATTTCTCAAACTTATTTGAAAATCATTTTACAAACAATTTTGAAGACTATAGTCCAAAATAAATTTTGCAAAGAATTTTTACAAATATCTACACACATTTGAAAAAGGTTTTTCAAACATTATATATAGATTTTTCAAAATGCTTTTGCAACCATTTTTCAAAACATATGCAAATCATTTTTAAAACATTTTTATTTCACACAAAGAAAAGAGATTTTTACGAACAAAATATTTTTACAAAGGTTGAAAAACATTTTACAAAATATTTTTCAAATAGATTTCAAAAGAGTTTTTAAAAAGATTTTCAAACTATTTTTCAAACATTTTGCAAAAGTATTTTTACCTAATTTATAAATCAGTGTATACCAAAATTTTGAGGAATAATATGCATCTTTTATTAAGTGTTTTTAATGAATTATATAGTATTTTATGCAGTATTTTTAGCCATATTTATTATTAAAAATATGAATGTCTGAGTTATGGCTAAAGTATATACGCAACATATACACTCCCCATACTTAGCTTGAGCTATGTCCTCATAGATCAGAGAGAAAAGAGAGAAGACACAACTCATACTGAGTATAGAAAAGCCTAAAGAATAAATGAATGAAGAAATAAACAAAAGAGAATTTGATCGTCCCACCTATACTTAGGATCAACTAATCCTAAGTAGAGTAGACTGTACACAAGGCAGGGAGGGTCAAGGGTGGGAATGAACAGATCGTACTCAGATGGTCTCCCCCTATACTTAGGGTAAGATATCCCTAACTACAGACAAGAAGAGGAGATAGTGGATAGGATCAAAGAATGAAATAACTCGGGGTGTACACACCCTATACTTAGGATAAAGTACGCCCTAAGTGTACAATGCTGACAAAAAGGGATGATACACACATTTTTTTGAATAACGAAAACTGGAAAAAAATAAAATATGAAAGCTTAAAGGAAGAGTTTTTGAGTGGCATTATCCGAATGTTGTGATGCTTCTACTAATGTGGATGTATCTTTTGTGCGCAGTACTTGGATAGAGTCGACAACGGCCAAGAAAGTGTCATGCTTGAGGTAGGGATTCAATGACGACAAATGGTTGTGCGTCAGAAGATAATTCTGATATCACCATACTTCCTTGTCACACACTTCTTGAACTTTGAATGGCCATGTCCATTTACTCTTTAATTTGCCCGCGAAGATTTTCAACTTTGCATCAAATAACCACACTTTCTGTCCAGTCTTGAAGGTCTTTCTTCTGATGTGCCAGTCATGCAATCATTTAACCTTCTCCTTGTACATCAATGTATTAGCTTATGCATAGTCTTTGAATTCCATGAGCCTGTTCTAATCATCCTTTCTTTACTGACCACCTAGTTGTGAGTCCAAATTACAAATGTCAACTGCCCACAATGATTTACGAATCAACTCCACTGGCAGGTGGCATGGCTTCCCATATATAAGACGATAGGGAGACATGCCCAACAGAGACTTGTAAGCGGTTCTGTATGCTCAAAGGACTGAGTTCAAAAGCAAGGACCAATTTTTCCTATTCGGCTTGACAAGCTCCTGGAGTATCGTCTTGATTTCTCTGTTGGATAGTTCTGTCATACGGTTGGTCTGAGGATGGTAAGGAGATGGAATCGATGCTCAATGACATACTCCTTCGTTAATTTCTAGATCCCTCTGTTAATGAAGTGACTACCCCCATCCGATATCAGTATCTTTGGAATCTTGAACCGTGAGATGATGTTTTCTTTCAGAAAGAGACTGATGAATCTGCAATTCATAATATTTATTCATCTATTTTAGCTTAAAATCCCTTATAAAATGCATGTATATAATACTAACTCCCTGTTCTTACTAACTTGCATCTATGTGTAAATATTGTACACTTATTACTATTTTAACCTAAAATAAATAAATAAATACAGAAAGAAAGAAAAAATAAAGAAAAAAAAGAGAAGACTGTATATATGTAATAGATACAGGCTGACACGAACCCCGAAAGAAGGTCAAGACTTGACCTGATCGACCATGAATAAAGTAGGGGGAGATATGGTCCTTAATCAGAAAATCCAAAAAAATGTGTAGTAAATATTTATATAATTACACGATTTTATTTGTACATACATTGACCTCAAAATAAATAATTTTCAAAATAAAAGTTGTAATAAAAATGTTTCCTAAATAATAAAAATAATTGCAAAATAAAATCATGTACAGAATAAAAGTAACCACATTCGGAAAAAGCATAAAGCGATAATTGAAAGACCAATTCCAACTCCATATGAACTCAAATTGAACTAAACTTACTTCCATTGTATTCTAAATTAAATTATCTTTAAAATGGTTGCAATTTCATAATTTTTGGAGTTACGGTTGAAAAGTCGGTTTTCTGGGGTGGTTTGTGCAATATTTTACCATTTATTTGTACATATTGTATTTTTAAATGCTTTTAAATATTTTTAATAATTATCTAAAATGGAAAAAACAATAATATAAAAATTTTAAAACAAAAAAACTAATTTCCTTATTTAACTATGTATATAATGTACCATATGTATATAATATATGTATATAGTTGCTATTCTTAACTAACCAACACAAAAAAATAAAAAAATAATATATTTTATACACTTTAATTAAGTGACGAAATTACAAAAAAAATAATTTTTTGTAAATAATTTAACATTAATCCTTTCTTATCTTTATCTTATTTCAATTTTTTCTCTTATCTCTTATCTTCATTGAAAATTTTAAAAATTCAAACTCCATTCTTTATATATTAATATGGCTCCCTCTCCCTCATTTCAATTTGATCAATCTTTGGTGGGAGGAGTCCATTTTATGAGAGCCATCTTGTTGTAAAAGGGTGCCTAACCTCTGAGCCATCTGGTGACAACGAGTCGGCCTTCGTCGAGGCCATCACGGTTTCCATCCGCTCCCACAGTGAGATTCACATTTTTTTCTCTTATTTGTAACCTAGGTTAATTGTAGTTTAATTTTTCGCACCTTTAATTTCATCATCATTTTCTCTCTCCATGTTTTAGAATCCATCATCACGATTCGATTCGCCCGATCCGATTTTTCACCTTCACATTTCGATCTATTCGCGTTCTTATTCTACCTCACGTAATATTCCAACTCCGGTCGCGTACGGTGGTGGGAGACACAGATCCATTCCTCATTTTTCGTCGTATCCCTGTTCATGTATTCCGTTTCGATTTTGGGATTGAGCCCTCGTGCTCACATCCTAATTTGTTTATAAATAAAAAACAAAAAACAAAAAATAAATTGTTTTCTTTCTAACATTTGTTTTGCAGGAATAAAGAAAAAGATTACAAATAAATAATAAATAATATATATTTCTACAGTTTCTATTTAAAAATATTAAAAAATTAAAGTTTTTTCTTTCTTCTATTTCTGTTTTATAAAAATAATAATAATAAAGCTTCCATACGTACGTTCTCCGCCATCTGGGTGGAGCTTCGCTGCGCCATCTCCTCTGATGCCACCGCCGCTCCCGCATTCAACACCGCGTCGTGGAGGCATGTGTCGCCCCGTGCGAAGAAGCCGCCGTCCACAGCTGTACCGTCGACCTAGGCGTATGTCGCCCAGCCTCCTTAGCCACCACCTTCTGAAGAAGCTTATTGACATACTGGAGCCGCGCCATCGTCATTCCTCCACCGACCTCGCCATCTATACTAGCCAGAAGCTCCTTCACCCGAATGAAGTTCCTCCATCGTGCAACCCTCCCACTCGCGATCTCCTCCTCCACGCACTTGCACGGGCCGCCCATGCTGCCGCCGAGCCCTGCAACTTGTGCCTCGTCGACACGCCTTCAATCAACAACGCAACCTATTGCATGCCGACCTCCGCCCTTCGCCATTGACGTGCCACCTGCCGCCCGATCGCCTACCGCCCCGTTGCTTGGGCGAGAAGACAAGAGGGGTGGCACCCCCCTTTAATTTTAAAGAGGAACGTATGAACCCCAAAGATTAGGATATTATTTTAGGTAAATTTCACTTCAGCCCCCCTTATATAATATCTGGCAAATGTCAGTCAACCCCTCCGGAGTCCTGCGATTTGCAAAGAATCCCCCTCTAGAGAAAAGCACGTTCATCGCACGTGTAACTTGGGTAATTTACAATTTCCACCTGAAATTTTATTTCTTGTTTTTCTTATGCGAAAACTTTGTAGAAATTACATTTCAGTCATGTTTCCAGACTTTAAGTCTGCATAATCTTTTCATTGGAATAAATAACATTTGTGCTCAATAAATTCTGCAAAAATTAGTGTTATCTCATGTTTAGTAGTTCTATCTACAATATTTTTTCATTACATTTTATCATCATTTATTATTATTAAAAAACATGTCATTTTTTCATGTTTGAACTTTGAAAAATACTAAAAATGTGAATATTACTTCAAAAATTCCAAAAAAACTAAATTAATTTCCTTTTGGTGAGTTTTAATTTCTATACAAATTTCACGCATTATTTATTTATAAAATCCAAAAAATAGCAAAATACAAAAACCTTAAAAACTCATATAAAATTGTAAAAAATAAAAAACTATGATTTGAGTCCATTTTGTAGATAATTTCCTCTAGTTTTTACTAAAAATAATTTTCGCAATTTTTGATCTCATTTCCTATTTTTAAATTGCAAAATAGTCTTGTTTATTCATTGTTTGCATTTTCCCATGTTTTTATTCATTTTAAAATAAAAAATATAAAATTCTCTAAAAAATTACAAAACAGTAAAAAAATCACAAAAAGATAAAAAGATTTTCTTTAGATATTTTGAGCATTTTTGTCATATTTAAAAAATCCCCAAAAAACTTACATTTCTTTTGTGCTTGAATTTGTTTTCAAAATCATATTTTTGAAAATTTAAAAAAAAATACAAAATGAAAATCACTAGAATTTAAAATTTAGAAAAATAAAAAAAGAAATAAAAAATAAAAATTAAAAAAGGTAAAAATTTCATAAAAAGCAAGGTAATTTGCATTTGAGATTTCCTTTTTCTTTTAATTGATTTTCGATTATTTGAATAACCCTCGGAATTGTAGCCTCCTTGAGTTTGATCATGTTAGCTATACAGGTAAATAAGCAGCAAAAATTTCTCTCGCTTCATTATTCTTGTAATTATTGGCTTGAGAAAGAAAAAAACAAAATTGTTTTTTTGAGCCAGGAATTTTGGGGATCACAATGACAACTTTATATCATTAATAACCAATCCTCGAGATTATCGTCTCAACAAAATGGTGCCGTTGCTGTGGAGGTACGACAAGGGTAGTTAGGTTTTTCTTTTGACATGCTATTCTTGGTTGTACATATTTGTTTATATTTTTCATAATTACTCCATTGTTTATATTCATTGTTTTATTTCATTTTTTCTGCTTATATTTTATAATTATGTTTCTTACACATTCTCTCTTTTCCTTTTCTTGCGAGGGCCCGCGGAGCGAAGGAGGCGATCCTAAGAGCACCGAAGAACCCAAGCGATGCGGAGGCAGCTTGATTCTTCACAAAGCCACAGGATAACGTGAGAGGAGGAGAAGAAGAATTGAAGGAGACTAAGCAAGTTTTTTTATTTTATTTATTTCTAGCATTTGAACTCTTGTAAACGAACATCCATTTGTTGCAGGGTCTATTTCACCAAGTGCCGATGCACTTGGGGGACCTCACCGATTTTTTTTTTCATTGCCTTAGTTTCCTTTGTTTCCCGTGGATTTCGTGAGCTACCTATTGATTTCTTTAACTAATTTGCTTGAGCCAGGTAATTAATTAGGTCCAAACACCCTAAACAAGAATTTCAGTACCTATAGAATAATGCATAATTAGACTTAGTCAAATTAAATTGGTTCTTGCCTGTTAATAAAAGCTATTGATTAGGACGGTTCACTTGCATTTGCATATAGGTTAGTTTATTTCCTGTATTTTAATTCTACGTGGATCACCCTGCATGTAGAGTGATGGTGACAAGGTACGCATCTCTAACCCCTGCATGCATCATAATGTTTAAATCGTGCATTGGCATTTCCGATCTCCTTCCTTGTTTTCACTCACTTAAGTTAAAAAGGAAATTGGACATTCGGTAGGTGATTCATTGAAAATATTCAAACCAAGTAATAACTGCCTAAAATTCAGGGTGCTAAAGAAAACTCGACCCTAAAGGGGAGAGTAGCCCCCACCTTGTTTGATTTATCTGCAGCGAGAGAGCGATCCACACACTAGGATAGAACCACACCTGAACTCTCTTCAGACTACTATCTTGTTATTAGTTGTTCTCCAGTGAGGATTTCATCGGGTAGCTAATTTCCTTAACAGAGTGGGCAAATCGGGTAGCCGGTAAATGATCTGCACCTATACTGGCTGGGAAAAACTAGTTGTGAGATTGGGACAATCTCCTGGGAGCGTTGGGTTCCTAACGACTCACTTTAACCGCTTTGATAGATTGTATTCTCACCAAACTCAAAAAAATGACAAGATAATTGATCAAACCTTCATGGTCTTTGCATTGCATTGAGTTGGTGAACTAGGGGTTTGTATTGTATTTGATTGTTGTGATAGAGATCCTTCTGCATAATTTGCGCCTTCACTCATTTGCACTCTTGCATTGACCTTCGTGCTCTCGCATCCTGCCTATTGATTTTGAAGATGGATCGGAGTATTTCTCGTTCAGACTCTACGAACTCATTCTACACTCCAAGCCGTTCACCTTCTATTCGATGAGACTTACTTCCCGAATATTCCTCTTTCTCCACTTCACCCTTCACAACATCCATAAACCCATTATTTGAGATTGGCTTTAATCTCGAATTAATATCTGAGATTCCATCAATTCTGAGCACTAATCGAGTGTCATACACATTTTCAGAGTCAGACACCGGATTCTTGATGCCACCAAAGGGAAAGGGAACCATGTCGGAGTAGAGCGAGATCAACAACACCATGTTAGCTACCATTCAGTCAATTCAAGCCCATTTAACAGAGAAGGTTAATTTTCAGACCACATTGAGAGATATGATTCTCGAGATGAGATAGGAAAGAGAGGATAGGAGAGAGGAGGATAGAAAGAATGGAGGAGGTGGGAATGGGGGAGAAGACCCTAACATAGAACCTGGGGCTAAGCCTACATTAAGGGATGCTTATAATCCAGGGGCAGGACAAACAATTTTTTGGATACAAATCCCTACGATTCATAGGCATTTCGAGCTTAAGCCAACTATTTTACCTCTTCTCCCATTATTCCATGGAAATATTAAGGAAGAACCTTATATACACCTCCAGCAGTCCGCATTTGTGGAACAATACACTACCCAAATGTCCCATTAGAGGTAGTGCAGATGACTGCCTTCCCATTCAGTCTTATGGACAAAGCTTTATATTGGTTGAATCACTTGGGGAAGGTTGTCACTACTTGGGAAGAGTTGAGGTCCGCATTTTTGAACAAATATTACCCACTCGGATGACTCAACCAAATGAAATCATTGATTTCTAATTTCTCCCGGATGCCCTAGGAGTCTATTCACGAGGCATGGGAAAGATTCAAAGATATGATAGAGAAGTACCCCCATCATGATATTCCAAAGACCAGCCTTGTGCAAAACTTCTTTGGGGGTTTAAGCATAGAGAATCGGAAGCTGGTAGATGCCGCTTGTCGGGGGAGCCACTTCAACAAGGATGAGGATGTCCTTTATCAAATTTTTGAGGAGATGGTGGAAAGTTTAACAACTCTTTCTTCTTCACGTGCTTTTCAGAAGCACCCCATCACCTCCCCTGCAGTACCCCACAAGGCTGTCAATATGGCGGCATCACATGGAGTGGATAAGGTGGACAATGCTGACCTGACCATTATTGGAAACCACCTATCCAAAGTGGACATTATTGAGAAACAATCCAAGGAGCTTGAGAAGATTCAAGTGATCGAGCAAAGGATGAAGAACCTGGATAAGCCGGATGAGATAACAAAGCACCTGGAGCTTCTTGTGAGTAAGATCAGTGCAGTTTACAGTGTGAGTGCAACAGCCGATACCTCTACTAGGGAGCAAACCCCTTCGACCCAATAGAGTAGCGGATGACCACCCACAATTCAGCATGTCTACTACGTGCAGACACCTAATCAGGTTCAACAACATTCACATCAGATAGTTCCATACTGACATAAAGTAGCCTACATTCCTGAGAAGCAATCTCCACCTCCACCTGTCATTCAGGAGGTGAACGGTATCTGGTTCGACCGTGAGCGAAACCAACCCCATTCGTCAGAGCAAGGTTAGTTGGGTTCACAACAAGGTCAGAGACCCGCCCACCAGTTTCAGGGAGACAGGAAGTAGCAGTATCAACACTAACAGTTCCAGCCTCACTATGAGTCTCCACCACAGTTCCAAAACTAGAGACAAGGCCAGCCACAACAACAGTCTATGTACTTTCCTCATCCTAATCAGCAGCAGAGTGCATATCATGGACAATATCCTCCTCCTCCTCATTATCAAAATCCGTATGGTTACCAACAACCTTCGTACTATCAGTCTCAGCGACAACCAGTCAATGAGCAACCTGAGGCCCCTTCAGTTAACCCAGCACTGGACCAACTTGCATTGCTCATGAAGAACATGAATGAACTGACTCAGCAGATTGATGACCTGACCACCACCAAGACACTGATTCCAGCACAGATCGAAGCCAACCCCAACAACTTCAGATGCAAGGAGCAGGTAGAAAATATCCCACCCACCCCTAAGATAGGTATGTCCCATGATTTTACATGTTTATCTGACACCATTCATCTCAGGAACGGTAGGAGATTGTAGCCACCTACGCAATAGTTGGGTTGGGAGATCGAACCTCTGAGAGAGCATCATCTTCTGCATCATCTCCTTCACCAGCAGTCGAGAGGACCAGTGTAGAAGAATCCAAGTTTGGAGTTTCACCACCTTCACCACCACCTTCACCAGGCAGATGTAGTTCACCATCAACAAGGGAGAATATACTAGTCATAGATTCTTCCTCTTCACCAGCAACAGCATCCCTTTCTGTTTTAGATTCTATTTTTCCTTCATCTAATTTGGAAAACATTGCATAGACAGATTCTGGTTGTCCTTGTGTACATGAGGATGCTATTTTGAATAATGGAAATGAACGTTTGAATGTTTATTCTGATTCCGTGCCATTTCATTCTGCCCTCAAATATACGAAAATTCAAAAAATTAAAAACAACCCTATCTGATCCTGGAGTGGTTGAGATCTTACAGAACATCTTTTTAAAGATGTCACTCCTTAAGGCTATGGAATACATGCCTACAATAAAAAAGGGAATGAAAGAGGCATGTACACAAAAGCGTCAACCAAGGCAAAAAAGACGAAAGGAAACAGAGAAACACATCTTGACCGTGGCCACAGTTCATGACATCAGTAACCTCCCGCCTAAAAAGAAAGACAAGGGAGCACCTCACATCCGTTGCCATATATTTGATCAAGAATTTGATCGTACTCTTCTCGATAGCGGTTCCTCCATTAATCTCATGCCTTCCTCTTTACTAACTGAATTTCGGTTAGTATATCTTAAAACAACCAAAATGATCCTTAAGTTTGCTGATAGATCGATTAAGAGATCAAGAGGCATTTTATAGGATGTTATTATAACGGTGCAGGGAATGAAATTCTTTGTTGATTTTGTTGTCATGGATATGGACACATCTGCACCGTTACTTCATACTCCGATCATACTAGGTCGATCGTTCCTCCGAACGGCCAAAGCAACAATTGATTATGGTACTGGAGAGATCATCGTTCACTCTCTCATTGACAAGGTGAAAATTGAGACGATCTCTGATCCTAGACCATCACCACCAGCAGCAGCAGATGATACAGAGAAAGTTAAATCAGAGCCAGATGATTGTAATTTTCTTGCTGAATTCTAAGAGACAGATCTTTTCACTGATTTTATAGATACCCAGGAGTTACTTTCCCAAAAGGACTCTATGGAAAGCACAATCGACATGAATTCCCTTGGTGGTCCAATTGAGCTAGTTGCTGATGGGCAGTTTGAGCAGATTTCTGGGGATAAATCTGAGTTTTTCGAGGAACCTTCTGATATTCCTTTGATACACTTTTCTGAGATTACTGATGAAATACCTCCTTCTGAGAGTTATGAGGTACAGATATCTGAGCCATTCATTGAATTTCCTGATTTATGCACAGATGGGAGACATCTTTCTGAGATTATTGCTGAGATATCTGAGCTGTTAATTGATAAGAATGCTGAACATGATGAGCCCCTCCTTTCTCAGTAGAGATCAATCATTGCAGATCTATCAGAAGTTCTACTTGTTGAGCCGTTAGTAGCCAAGGTGGATAGTCCACATAGTACATATCACATACCGTCTACAGTACAGTAGCAGAGTTTATTGCATAGCCTATTCAGACCCCACCTGAGCTCAAGGTTTTACCATCAATATTGAAATATGCCTTCCTTGCGGTACCCCCCAAATGTTTCCGATCATCCTCAACTCACAGTTGACTGCTGAACAAGAATCTCGTGTGCTAGAGGTTCTTGAGAGAAGCCGCAAGGCCATAGGATGGAATATCTTAGATCTCCGTGGGATCAACCCAGCTTTACGCTCGCATCATATCTACCTAGAGGATGACGGTAAACCCTCTCGTGATCTTCTTTGTTATGCTGAATAACAATAAAATCACTTAATAAATTAGAATTACAACTCAAATTTGACCTCCTCTCCGCAGGAGGTCAATTCAAAAAAAGAAATGTTAATAAAATATCCAACTGATCACTGCGTCTATATTGTAAATATGCAGTTACGAATAATCCTGCCAAAGTAATAGGAATTAGACCTAACACGATTCCAAATAGAAAGTATGAATCAATGGATTCTATTATACTATTCTATAGAACAATTCATAAATTTTTTATCATATTCATACAATTCAATTAGATGTGAAATCTATAAACTTAACTCTTTTTCATGGTTAAAAATTATTGTGCTCTAATACTCTCTTTCATTTCAAGTAATTGATTGGTTGTACAATACAATGAATGCACTACTATAATACAATAGTAAATAGTATTTGATCAAAGAAAAAGAACAAACAAAAACGGGAAC
Source organism: Ottelia alismoides (assembly GCA_037367405.1). Lineage (NCBI taxonomy): Eukaryota > Viridiplantae > Streptophyta > Magnoliopsida > Alismatales > Hydrocharitaceae > Ottelia > Ottelia alismoides. The sequence goes on from JAZKJV010008266.1 coordinate 512,660, forward strand.
AATCAATATTAATGATGCAACCTTTGTTACATTAAATCTGAAGCAAGGGTTCCCCTTTTTTTGACTGAACCATAAGAAATTTTATGATATGGAAAGACATAACATGTAACTAAAAGGAATAATAAAACTAGCTAGTCTCTGAAGCAAGTTGGTCCTGAAATAAATAGAAAATAAAGGTTTTATTTCTTCAATAGATTGTAGGGCACTCTTTCTCTTTGCAGAAGGTGGTATCAACTACTTTCGACTCATCACCAGTTACACAATTAATCTATGATTTAGAACAAATTAGTAAAACTTTTTCGATCAAAAGTGTATCATAAGGTAATCTCCATCATTCCTATAATCTTTTCATAAAAAGAAAAAAGCTAAAAGGTATGTTGCTACAATTTTGAAAGGAATAAAGATCACCGAAGTAATGTCTAAACCCAATGATTCAACGAAGCAAGGATAAAAGGTTCTGGAACAAGGAAAGACCATTTTCTATCATCTCAACAATTAGACAATTAAATCAGAATAAAGAATCAAAATCGATTTGAGATGAGACAAACAAAAGAGGTTAGAGACGACTCAATAAATGTAAAGGATTTTCTTTTCAGAGTTATACAATTTGAGTTATGAGTACGAATGATATTTCTTTTTTCTTACAGAAAAATAAAAAACTAAAATAATAGTTTAATTTATGATTTTATGGGTTCATTAGCAATTATTTATTATTATTTTTTTATTATTAACTCAATTCTGGAAATTATATTCTATTCCATTATAGAAAATTGTATTTTTAATAATTAATAATAATTAATAATAAAAAATTAATAATAAATAATTTATATATTAATTATATTTTGATCATTATACACACAAAATACATACAATGCTACATTTGAGGAAAAATATGAATTCTCGTGATTTGTATCCAAGTTTCAGTTAATTAAAAAAGAAAAACAAAAATTGGATTATAAAATCGTGAAGCATAATTTTTTGAAGTTGATTCAATTATTCTAATTATATAAGTATAAGTAAAGGATCCATGAAGTTTATTCAATTATTTTGATTGAATAAGTATAAGTAAAGGATCCATGGATGAAGATACAAAAGCGTATTTCTAATCGTAACTAAATCCTCAATTTTTGTGTTATAAAAAAAAACAAATTGAAGACAAATAGCTAGAAAACGATGACTTTGGTTTACTAGAGTTATCAATATATGGAAAGTGTTCAATTGGAACATGAAAACATGACTGAATCGGTCTTAGTTACTCTTCGAGTCGGAGTGGAAGAAGGGAGGAGACTCTCGAAGGAGGAAAATGATCCAATTACTTGGAAAGAATTGAACGAGGAGTCGTATGAGGTGAAAATCTCATGTACGGTATTCCATAGCCCCCCGTTCCTGTAAAGTCGTCACTACATGAGCTACAGAGGATGCTTTTTTGACCGATTGCCACATAAACACATATTACATTTTGCCCTTTTTGATTGAGAATCGTATCTGTGGCTACTGCTATTTTACCAGTCTGTCTGTCCCCAATAATTAATTCTCGCTGACCGCACCCTATAGGGATCATTGAATCAATAGCAATAAGACCAGTTTGAAGAGGTTCATATACAGATCGTCTCGAAATAATCGTCTAATTCTGAATTTAAGGGAGGTTATCTTGAAGGAGATTAGAAAATGGTGTGATGTTGGCTTTATATATATATATCCCATTTTGGATTCCAAGTAGGTCAACCCTTTACATGTGGCCTCGAAGAAATCCGGGATTACTATCGTGAAGAATGACTGTGATGAGGAGATTCCAACCCGGGTACCTACTTCATGGCATGTCTGTGTAGATTACTGACGCCTGAACTCAGCTACCAAGAAGGATCACTTTCCGTTATCCTTTATTGATCAGATTATTGAGAGGTTGGCAGGGAAAGAGTTCTTTTGCTTCGTGGATGGGTACTCGGGATACAACCAAGTTGCTATCCCTCCCGAGGATCAGGAGAAAACTACTTTTACTTGTCCGTTTGGCACCTACGCCTTTAGACGGATGCCCTTTGATTGTGTAATTCCCTCTCTACATTTCAAAGGTGTATGCTGGCCATTTTTGCCGACATGGTGGGTAGTTTCCTTGAGGTCTTCATGGATGATCTCTCGGTTTGCATGGATAGTTTTGACACATGTGTATTGCTCATTTAGACCGAGTTCTTCAACGTTGCTGTGAGGTAAACCTAGTGCTCTCATGGGAGAAGAGTCACTTTATGGTGACTAATGGGATTGTATTGGCCATGTCATCTGCAAACATGGTATGGAGGTTGACCCGGCTAAGATTAATTGATAAGAATGTTGAACTCTCTGATGAGCCCCAACTTTCTGAGCAGAAATCATTCATTGCAGATCTATCAGATGTTCTACTTGCTGAGCCGTTAGTAGCCAAGGTGGATAGTCCACAGAGTACAGATCGCATACCGTCTACCAGTACAGTAGCAGAGGTTATTGCAGAGCCGATTTAGACCCCACTTGAGCTCAAGGTTTTACCATCAACATTGAAATATTCCTTCCATGCGGTACCCCCCAAATGTTTCCAATCATCCTCAACTTGCAGTTGACCTCTGAACAAGAATCTCGTGTGCTAGAGGTTCTTGAGAGAAACTGCAAGGCCATAGGATGGAATATCTTGGATCTCCGTGGTATTAACCTTGCTTTGTGCTCGCATCATATCTACCTAGAGGATATCTATAATCTCTCCTGTGAATGTCAATGCCGTCTAAATCCAAATCTAAGGGAGGTTATCTTGAAGGAGATCTGAAAATGGTGTGATGCTGGCTTTATATATCCCATTTCGGATTCCAAATGGGTCAGCCATTTACATTTGGTCTCGAAGAAATCCGGGATTACAATCGTGAAGAATGACCGTGGTGAGGAGATTCTGACCCAGGTACTTACTTCATGGCATGTCTGTGTAGATTACCGATGCCTGAACTCAAATACCAAGAAGGATCACTTTCCATTGCCCTTTATTAATCAGATTATTGAGAGGTTGGCAGGGAAAGAGTTCTTTTGCTTCTTGGATGGGAACTCGAGATACAACCAAGTCATTATCGCTCCTGAGGATCAGGAGAAAACTACTTTCACTTGTCCGTTTGGCACCTACGCCTTTAGACGGATGCACTTTGGATTGTGTAACACCCTCGCTACATTCCAAAGGTGTATGTTGGCCGTTTTTTCTGACATGGTGGGTAGTTTCCTTGAGATCTTCATGGACGATCTCTCGGTCTATGGGGATAGTTTTGACACATGTCTTGCTCATTTAGATCGAGTTCTTCAATGTTGCTGTGAGGTAAACCTAGTGCTCTCGTGGGAGAAGAGTCACTTTATGGTGACTAATGGGATTGTATTGGGCCATGTCATCTGCAAACATGGTATGGAGGTTGATCCGGCTAAGATTGATGTGATTTCCAAGTTAGAGCCACTGTAAAATTTGAAGCAGTTGAGGTCATTTCTGGGACACGTAGGATTCTATAAGCGATTCGTAAAGGACTTCAACCAGATTGCCAGACCTTTGACTGAGCTTCTGTGTATGGAGAGTGAGTTTATTGTTGATGCATAAGTCCTCTTTGCATTCAATCAGATGAAAGACATGGTTACTAGTGCTCCTGTCTTACAGCCACCGGATTGGTCTCTTCCTTTTGAGATCATGACAAATGCCTCAGATTTTGTAGTTGGAGCTGTTCTAGGACGGAGAAGGGATGGGATACCATTTGCTATACACTATGCTAGCAAAACTCTGGATGAAGTACAACGAAATTATAAAGTTATAGAGAAAGAGATGTTAGCAATTGTGTTTGGGCTAGAGAAGTTCGGATCTGCAGTTCACACGTTATTGTATACACAGATCACACTGCCATACGATACTTGCAGGAGAAAAGGATGCCAGACCACGCCTTATCAGATGGATCCTTCTTCTCTAGGGATTTAATTTAGATATTTGAGATAAACCTGGACTGAAAAATGTTGTGGCAGATCACTTTTCTCGTATCATGGATGCGGAGACCTATGAGAAGAACATGATCTCTATTTCCGAAACCTTTCCGGATGAGGTCATTTTGTTTGTGGACTAACTCCCATGGTATGTTGATATTGTGAACTATCTTGTCTCCAAGAAAGTTCTACAAGATTGGCCGAAGTACAAGGTAGATAGATTTCTGTTAGAGATTCATTATTACCAGTGGGAGGATCCGCAACTATTTCACGAGGGTGCGGATTGTATCTGGAGAAGGTGCATTCCTTAGAAGGAACACACCAATGTACTTGAGCACTGTCACAAATTAGAATATGGTGGGAATCATTTAGGGAAACACATGGCAGCAAAGGTTTTACAAAGTGGCCTATGGTGGCCCACATTATTTAAGGATTCTACGGAGTATGTTTAAGGTTGTACTGACTGTCAGAAAATGGGAGGAACCGTTGGTTCAAAAAATACCATGCCCCTAAGATACATACAAATTTTTTATTTTTCTGATTCTTAGGGCATAGACTTCATGGGCCCATTTCATATCAGTCAGGAATTTCAGTACATCCTGCTCGCCGTGGATTATGTTAGTCGATGGGTGGAGGCTATCCCCACTTGAGCCGTATATAGTCATACATTGTGTTACTTTCTCAAGGACCACATTATTGCGCGGTTCAGGATTCTCAAAATAATGATTTCAGATGGGGGAAGCAATTTCATTAATAGAGAAGTAAAGAAGCTTGTGAAGGATTACGCCATTGAGCAAAGAGTTGCGTCTCCTTACCGCCCTCAGACTAATGGCTTGGTAGAAATTTCAAATCGGGAGATCAAGATGATATTGCAAAAACTTGTACGTCCAGATAGGAAGAACTGGTTCTAGATGCTTGATCCGGTTCTATGGACTTATCGGACGACGTACAAGTCTCCTTTGGGTTAGTCTCCCTACAGATTGGTGTATGGAAAGCCTTGCCACCTGCCAATGGAATTAATTCACAAATCTTTATGGGCACTCCGTGTATGCAATCTTAATTATGAGAAGGCATGAAAGAATAGGATGTTGGATTTGAATAGATTACTGGAATTCCAAGACTTTGCATATGATAACTCACTCATGTATAAGGAGAAAGTCAAGCGCTGGCATGATAAACACATTCGAAGGAAGACTTTCTCTCCTGATTAGAAAGTTTGGTTATTGGATGCTAAGTTGAAGCTATTTCCAGGAAAATTGAAAAGCAAATGGTCAGAACAGTTCATCGTGAGATATGTGCACGGCAATAGGACTATTCTCATATCTGGGTTGCCATCTGACGCACAACTATTTGTTGTGAACGGACAGTTGCGGAAGCCATATATAGATCATGATACATTCTTGTCCATCGTTGATTATGTATCTGTGGTATCAGATGATGACCTTTTGATTCCATCTTCTGCATCAGATATATGAGCTGACAACCTTTTGTATATCCTTTCGTTTCATTCTTTCTTCTTCCGTTTTATCATTCACACCTTTTTCGTGTATGTATATATGCTATACTTAGGATGTGCTTTATCATAAGAATGTGGGGGATGATTTGTGTTGTCCATATTCATCCTGTTCATCACTCTTATTGTTGCCTATACTTAGAGATACTCCACCTTAAGTATGGGTGGGGGGGGTGATGTTGTTCATATCATCCTTTTTTTGTTTTTTCCGTTGAGTCCGTACATTAGCTTCATCGGTTTTTCCCTTTTGTACGGTCTTCTATACTTATGATTACTTGATCCTAAGTATAAGGGGATCACTAACTTCTCTTTTTCATCTTCTCTTTGAGTCGTTGTAGCGCAGGAGTCTTTTCACTTTTCTATACTTAGCACGAGTTATGTCTTCCTTTTCCGCTCTCTGATCACTATGAGGACATAGTTCGAGCTAAGTATGGGGGGTGTCGTATATATTGTATATATACTTTAGACATAACTCCTACTTTGAAATATGATTATTTTTGGGGATATGTATATAAATTTGTAAAATCCATACGTATGTATATAGACTTTGATCACCTTTAAAAAAAAAGAAAGAAAAAAACAAAAGAAAGAAAGAAAACAAAAAACCCAAAAAACAAAAAACAAAAAAACAAAAAAAAACCTAAAACTACAAAACCAAATGTCTATAAAAATCAGCATAATTAAAAAAACTCTTTTCACATGTGCATCATTTTTCCCTTCTTTTATAAAAATCTAAAAAGTTTAAAATATAGAAAATGGTTTAAAAAATAATTTGCTTTTTTTGCATTGTACATATTTTCTTGCATTTGCATGTGCATTTTTCAAGATAGTATTGACATTTAAACTATGTCTTGAATAAAATTGAAGAATGGATCTTAGTTGGACCTTAATCCACTTAATTTCAGAGGAACCTTATAAGAAATGGAGTTAAGATTTTTAGGTCCTATAGTCTTAATTCTTTGAGTCTATAAGACTATGTTCACATGTCATCTGATTAGTCTAAGTATAATATTTAACAACACACGAATGATTCTTTCAGACTGTGGCTTATCTTGGACAAGCACTCTACATGTAGCTCTTCATGGAGGAGGTAGTGAGGAGGCAGAATCTTTTGGCTTGGAGTAGCATATGGGGTTAGAACTTCTAGACGGAACCTCTCGTCTTCCTCTAGAGAGGGATGTGCATCTCAACCTGATCTAGTAGCATTGATGTCTAAAGACATGATGTTGTGGGGTTGCAATAATACTTCAAAAGAGGGATAATCTACTAGCTCAAGAGGAAATACTCCATATGTACATGCTGCACCTTGTATATATTTTCAAAAAAAAAGAAGAGAAAAACTGCAGAATCTCCAAAAGTGGACAGACCTGATTGAAAAGTAAAATGCCTACTACGAAAAAAAGAAAATAATAAGAGCTTCAAATTCATAATTTGTAAGCTTGTTGCTGGATGACTTGACTACACTAGTCATGCATCCAAGGATAGGTAGCTACAATGGTTACCACACATTCTTTTCTCCATCTCCACTTCTTGAGCTAGTTGTACTTGAACTTAGAAGGGAATATCCCCGCACCTCGAGGAAAGAGTTTCTATATCGGGGGACTAGAGTTACCTTGTTGAGGGAGACTGTTCTTTGCTACTTTTGAGATGGGGAGCTATATTTCAATTACACCGTACAAGTAATGATTCATAGTCATAAGAATTTGTGTATGTAGACTTGTTCTGACCTGACTGTTGTGGAGACCTGGATAGGAGTCTTGTGGAACTTAGAGGCTGTTAGGTTTTAAATCCATTTCACATTAAGGTTTCGCCCTAGGTCTGACAGAGCTCCATACTACAATTTTATAAAGATAAGTTTAATGCTCAATATTGTTCTAGTTTCTGTATTTTTCCTTTCTTTTTCTTTTTTCTTTTATTCACTTATTCTTTCAAATAAGTGTTTGCTAAGGGACTAGCAAAGGTAAAGCATAGGGGGATGATGATTCTGCATTTCATCATCTTTATTCATTTATTTTAGCTTAAATTCCCTTATAAAACACCTATTTATAATACTAACTCCATATTCTTACTAACTTGCATCTGTGTGTAAATATTATATACTTACTACCATTTTAACCTAAAAGAAATAAATAAAGAAAGAAAGGAAAAATAAAGAAAAGAAAAAAAGAGAAGGCTGTATATATGTAATAGATACAGGCTGATCCAAACCCCGAGAGAAGGTCAAGACTTGACCTGATCGACTAGGAATAAAGTAGGGGGAGATAGGGTCCTAATCAGAAAATCCAAAAAATGTGTTGTAAATATTTGTATACTTACACGATTTTATTTGTACATACATTGACCTCAAAATAAATAATTTTCAAAACAAAAGTTGTAAATAAAAATGTTTCATAAATAATAAAAATAATTACAAAATAAAATCATGTATAGAATAAAAGTAACCACATCCGGAAAAAGCCATAAAGCGATAAATAATAGACTAATTCCAGCTCCATATGAACTCAAATTGAACCAAACTCACTTCCATTATATTCTAAAATAAATTATCTTTAAAATGGATGTGGTTTTATAATTTTTGGAGTTACGGTCGAGAAGTCAGTTTTCTGGGGTGGTTTGTGTAATTTTACCATTTATTTGTACATATTATATTTGTAAATACTTGTAAATATTTTTAATAATTATTTAAAATGAAGAAAATAATAATATAAAAATTTTAAAACAAAAAAGGAAAAAACTAATTTCCTTAGTTAACTATGTATATAATGTACCATATGTATATAATATATGTATATAGTTGCTATTCTTCAATAACCACCACAGAAAAATAAAAAAATTAATATTTTTATTCAATTTAATTAAGTGACAAGAATATAAAAAATTAATTTTTGTAAATAATTTTAACAATAATCCTTTCATATCTTTATCTCATTTCAAAATTTTTTCTCTTATCTCTTATCTTCATTCAAAATTTTTAAAATTCAAACTCCATTCTTTATCTATTAATATGGCTCCCTCTCCCTCATTTCAACTTGATCAATCTTTGGTGAGAGGAGTCCATTCTCCAAGAGCCATCTTGTCACAGAAGGGTGCCTAGACTCTGAGCCGTCCGATGACAGCAAGTCGGCCTTCGTCGAGGCCATGACGGTTTCCATCCGCTCCCACGATGAGATCCACATTTTTCTTCTCTTATTTTTTACCTAGGTTAATCGTAGTTTAATTTTTCACGCCTTTAATTTCATCATCATTTTCTCTCTAGAATTTAGGGAAAGGTCCCATGAAGTCAATGCCCCAAGAATTGAATACATCAGCTATCTGAATGAAATTCAGAGGCATGAAGTCTTTAGCTGTAAGGGTTCCTTTCAATCGCTGACAGTCAGTGCATCGTTTAACGAATGCTGTGGCATCCTTAGATAGTGTGGGCCACCAGAGGCCACGCTGCAACATTTTTGCTGTCGTTCTATCTCTAGAGTGGTATCCGCTAGATTCGAGCGAGTGACAATGCTCGAGGACACTATGTTTCTCCTCCTGAGGGATACACCTGCGCCAAACACAATCTGCTCCTTCCCTGAATAGAAGTGGGTCTTCCCAATGGTAGAAATGGATCTGAGATAAGAATTTGTCCTTCTTGATCTTAATCCAATCTTGCGGTACTACATCGGAAATGAGGTAGTTCATAATATCAGCATACCATGGGAGTGCATCCACGGCCAGAATCGACTCGTCAGCAAAGGTGTCTGTAATAGGTGCGCTGCTCAGTGGAGGCTCTTGCTGCTCAATTCTGGAGAGGTGATCTGTTACCACATTCTGGATTCCAGGCTTGTCTTTGATTTCTAAATGAAACTCCCAGAGGAGAAGGATCCATCTGATCAGTCTAGGCTTGGCATTTTTCTTCTGTTGTAAGTATTGGATAATAGAGTGGTCAGTACAAATAGTGACTTTTGATCCAAGGAGATAGGATCTGAACTTCTCAAGGGTGAATACCACAACCAACAATTCATTCTCTGTCACAGTCTAATTTCTTTGAGCTTCATCTAGTGTTTTGCTGGCATAGGGTGCCTTGTCTTTCCTCTATCTTAGAACAAACCCAATTCAAAATCTAAACGCATCCATCATGATCTCAAAAGGAAGAGACCAATATGGCAGTTGTAGGATGGTAGGTTAAGTAATTAGCTCTTTCAGCTGATTAAATGAAAGGAGAACTTGCTGATCAACATTGAATTCAGTCTCCTTGCATATTAATTCTGTAAGAGGTCGGGCATTGCGACTGAAATCACAGATGAATCTTCTATAGAATCCCACATGCCCCAAGAATGACCTCACATTCTTGACCGTCTGAGATATCTCTAGATTAGCGATCACATCCACCTTTGCCAGGTCGACTTCAATGCCACATCTGGAAACGACGTGATCCAACACAATTCCTTCCGTGACCATGAAGTGGCTCTTTTCCCATGATAACACAAGATTGACTTCACAACATTTCTGAAGTACTCTGTCTAGGTGCTCAAGAAAAAATTCAAATCTATCACCATGTATGGAGAAGTCATTCATAAACACCTCGAGAAAACTGCCTACCATCTCAGCAAAAACTGCAAGCATGCATCTCTGGAATGTCGCTGATGCGTTGCACAGTCCAAAGGGCATTCTCCTGAGAGCATAGGTGCCAAATGAGCAAGTGAAGTTCATTTTCCCTTGATCTTCAGGGGTGATTGCCATTTGGTTGGGTACCCAGAATACCCATCTAGAAAGCAAAAGAACTCCTTGCCAGCCAGTCTTTATAATACTTGATCAATGAACGACAATGGGAAGTGGTCCTTCTTAGTTGCTGCGTTCAGGCGACGATAGTAAACACATACACATCAGGATGTCGGTACCATTGTAGATATCTCCTCTCCTATGTCATTTGTAACCACAGTGAGCCCTAATTTCTTTGGAACTACGTGCAGTGGGCTCACCCATTTGAAGTTGAAGATGGGATAAATGAAGCTTTCATCGCACCATTTCGTGATTTCTTTCATGACAAAATCCTTCAGATTTGGTTTCAGTCTTCTTTGAAACTCTCGGGACGGCTTGGCGGTGTGAGCACAGAGCATAATTTATACTACGGAGATCTGAAACTTGCCAACCAAGTACTTTGTGGTTTTTCTCTAGAACCTCGAGGAGTCAAGATTCTTTCTTCGAGGTCAGTCTGTTGTTGATGATGACCGGATTCATATTTTCTATACCCGTAAGGAAAGCATACTTAAGGCATGCCGGAAGTGGCTTTAATTCAGGTTCTAACATGGCTGGTTTCTTGGTCACTTCAGGAATTTTGCTAGTTAGAGGATTATTTGTATGAACTATGACGGAAATGCTTACCTCAGTATCTGGTTGGTCTTCTGACAATGTGTCGAACATATCTACAATGAACTCATTATGTTCGGTCTGGAGCAAATCATTAGAATCAAAGATATGCATCAACAAATTAGATTCTGTCTCCCAAGTATCATCGGAGCTTGCATCGACTGTGTTTTCCAGGTCCTCCTCAAGAGAAAGGATTTCCTGTGTCCATGGGTCATTCAAAGAGAGTGGCATGTCTCTGATCTCTGCAATGCCGTCACAGTCTGCTTCAGGCGGTGCTGCATGACTTTCATCAGTTACGACTTTAGGCTAGCTGATCATGTCTATTGTAACTTTGTTGTTTCTCGAGTTGAAAGTGATCTTTCCGGACCCATAATCAACCACGACCTCTACAGTGCGTAAGAATGGGCGGCCTAGAATAATAGGAGTCTGGAGTAAGGGTGTAGGAGAGTCCATATCTAGGATTACAAAGTAAACTAGAAACTGCATGTCCCGCACTTTTACCACAACGTCTTCCAAAATACCTTGGGGTCTCTTAATGGATCAATCAGTAAACTGAAGGATCATTCGTGTCTCCTTGAGAGGACCTAGCCTGAATTCTTGCAAAAATGAAGAGGGTAGGAGGTTGATTGAAGAACCGTTGTCAAGCAAGGTCCGCTCGAAGACTAGATCAAAAATCTCGCAACTGATCAAAGGTGATCCTTTATCTTGCTTCTTTTGTGGGAGATTGTTGATGGCTGCGACTGCGTCCATGGTAAGAACGTGCTTGTCTACATGTTGGCATTTGTTGTTACGTGTTGGCTGACGCTTGTTTGCACATGCCTCCTTCAAATCTTTCTTTATAGCGGGTATGTATTCCACGGCCTTTATCAAAAGGAATCTCAACAGTCAGATTGTTAATAATATCCACAACTCCAGGATCAGATAATGCACTTTTATTATTGTATTTTTTGGAACTTTCTATTCCATCAGGAAAAGGAATATTCACATTACTGATATCAAAAGCATTGTTCTTATTTACAACAAAATCCCTGTCCACAATATTCTATACATCCGGATCACAAAAAGGAGTGTAAGCTGGAGATGGAGATATTGGTGCTGGTGGATGAGCAAAAAGTGCGACCTCTGATCCATCAGCTGGCGTAGGATCGGCTGCTGTTGACGGCTCCTCCGTGGCTGGCGCGACTTCATGTCGACTGGGAACATCTTTTTGAGCTTTTCGAGTTTTCTGTTTTTTTGTTATCTTTGCTGGTGTCGGTGTAGATGGATGGCAACTAGCATGGCTCCTCCTCCTCCTCCTTCTTCCTTACTTGTTCCTGTGGCTGGCACGGTTGATGCATAAGATGACGAATCACCTATCAAAGCTTTATTCTCCCCATGGCTTGCGTCAGGTGGAGGTAAACCCCTACTGCTCCTGAGAGTGGCAACATTAGATCAAACAATCTTACAACCATCTGACTCTACAGGTACATACTGGACATCACATTCTACCTGCTCTTTTCTTTTGAAGCTATTGGGATTTGCTTCGACCTGCGCCAGAATGGAAGTTTTTGTGGCGGTTAGGTCATCTAGCTTCTTTGTCATTTCTGCTAGGCATTTTACAAGTTGGGCCAAGCAATCCAGGATAGGGTTCTTAGGACTTGCCTCAAAAGTTTCAATGTGCAGACCCCACTATTGCTGATTATTTGTGGGCTGAGGCTGCGACTGCTAATGGTGCTGTGGAGGTGGAGGAAGTTGGTACTATTGATATGAGGAGGAGGGTAATGTTGAGGTGATGCAGCCACGTACTGGTTGTACGGATGTGGATGGCGGTACTACGGCTGTAAATACTGTTGATTCTGCCTCCATTGATGTTGGTACTGTAGAGGCTGGTGATACTAAGGTCGAGGCTCAGAGGACTGACCATAACAACCACCCTGAAGTTGGTGGTAGGCTATGTTGGCTAGTGGATGGCCCTGGGAGTGTCCGGTAGGACGGGCTAGCTATGCATCGTTACTCCATACGCCGTTGACTTCCTGAATCAATGGTGGTGGTGGGAATGCTGGATCAAAATGGGGAAGGAAGTTTGGTTGGTAAACCACTATCTATTGCTGTGCGGGCCCTGATCGGGCGCTTGCACGTAGTGCACGTGCTGGATGGCCGGTGGCTGCTGACTTAGCTGAGGCTGTTATTGCGATGATGGCTCATCCTTCTTCTCAATAGGAGTCTCTGAAGATGGTGTTGGCGACTGAACAGAGCTGATGGTGCTTACCAGCAACTCCAACTGCTTGGTGATCTTATCCAGCTTGTCTAAGTGTTACGTCCTCTTTTCGATCATAGCAAGCTTCTCAAGATCCTGTGACCATTTTTCAATAATATCAACCTTCTAGAGATGGCCCCCGATGATAATAAGGTTGGCGCTCTCATCTCTCTTCACCTCACGATATGCTGCCATGTGTACTAATCTTCATCCTTGTTAAAATGAGATCCCCTGCAGGCTGCGAAAAAGTGTTGGACGAGACTAGTCCTCGGTATCTGAAGATGGGGGCATTTCTCATGCAGGTCTGTGAATTGCTCTCAGGCTTCATGGATAGTTTCTTGTGCAGCATGGGAGAAGTTGCTGATTCTGGATCGCATCTGGTTGAGCCAGCCGAGAGGATATAATTTGTGAAGGAAGGCAGATTTTAGTTCCTCCCAAGTCATCACAACCTTTCCAAATGATTGGCCCAATATAGGGCCTCGTCTTGCAAACTGAAGGGGAATTCCATCATCTTCACTACATACAAAGGAACATTGGGGTAGTGGATAGTTCGACAGATTTGCAAGAACTGCTGTAGATGAATGTATGACTCTTCGCTGGTGTTCTCATGGAATGATGGTAGAAGGTCTAGGAACTAAGGCTTGAGCTCAAAGTGAGCATGCACCCGTGGAATGAGGATCCACTCGGTCATATGGCTGTCTCCAGGATTGTATGTCACTTTCAGTGTGGGTTTCTGCCTCTTTGGTTCTGGTTCTTCCTCCTCTGGGTCATCATGGGTCCTGTCTCCTCCTCCTCCTCCTCGTTTGTATCCTCCTCTCACTGGTCTATTTCACAGATCATCCAACATATCCTGAAATGCAGTCTGCGCTAGGGAATGCTCAGACAGTTGCGGTTGTATGGCTTGGATGGAATCCAACAACTAAGCATTCACCTGATTTTGATTTGGCATATGTCCCTGCTCAGGTTGGTGAAGCGGTTGTCCCTTGCCATTTCCTTGAGGTGCCATCACTGGGTCTGAGTCTGAAGAAATGGACTCGATGTTGGGATCCAAAACTAGGTTTGGCTTCTATCTGAAATGTGAAAGGAACCCAACCAGACCACTTGAAATTGAATATCAGCTGCTTGTGACTAGAAAAAGATGTAGACATCCATTTCAATGAGGTTGTGGGACAAAGGTGGTCCCGGTTTATTGGATGATAAAGGAGATGGGAAGAAGACGAGGAATCTAGAGATCAGTCTGCAAGATCTGGGCCAGGTTCTCGAGAATCGCCTCGAATTATTGACGATATCGAGTCTATGGAATCGATGTGGGTGTCAGCAGAATCCCGACTAAGCCATCCATAGATCTCCATCATGGAGAAAGAGAAGATCGATACAGGATGAAAGATACAAGCGTCAATGAGGAATAAATGGAGTGCGAAACAGTAGAGATGCTCGAACTGAGTGGGGGTTAATAGAAAGTCATATATGACAAAACTTTGCGTAAATGCGTAGTGACTTGATCTTTGAACCTTAATCTAGATCCATAAAAATACAATACAAAATTGGGTTCACCAATTCACACCATGTGAAGCCGTGAGATCGGCTATTTATTATCTTTTCAAGTTTTAGAGTTGTTGTTTCAGGCATATCTTTTAACAAGTCCTTAGCACGCTAACCTTATAGGAGAGAGAGTACTACCAAAAAATATCTCGTACTTGTCTTCCTCCTTTGTAACCTATAGGCTGTAATTTTTGAGATCCTTGTAATTGATAACTATGGTTTTGGCAAGTGATAATTAAGGTATCGATGTAGAGAAAATCGCTCGGGATCCAAAACCCGAGTTGATCAAACTAAAATCTGGATAAAATAGGAGAGATTGAGATAGAGAGAGAGAGAGAGAGAAAGGAACAAGTAAGCTCTCCTATTTTATCATTGAACTAATTTTTTTCCAGGTAAGTTCCCCTGGGTCGAACTCGAGGAAGCAGAATACCGTGACTACGGTTTTCGAGGAAATAAAGAATTTCAGGATTTTATTCTCTTCTTGAAAATACGACAAAGAACAAGAAAGAACTCAAACTAGCATGATCTTACAAAAATTAACTCAAGAAAAATACACGATAAAAATAAGTGAAAAATAGCAGGAAACGTCGCTAGGGTAGTTGTGTAACTACCTTAGAAACTTCGATGAAAAATACAATCAAAACAAGGTCCAAAATACCCTATAGTTCAGTGGTATAAGTACAAGGAAAAGAAACAAGTTCTGTTACAAACTTGCCCCTGACAGGGATTGAAATGAAAAAAATTAAAAGATTTGCATTTAGATCCCTGCACGGGGACCTAAATGGAAAGATTGGAAACTCTAGAGCGGCTTTGGAATTCTGGAACATTGGAGGGATTATTATGCAATTGTCTCACCGTTTCTCCTTTAACGACCTGGATTAGATCAAGAAACATGATCTGGAGTGTCAGATTTAGACACGTGGCACAATTATACAGCTTGAGTTCTTGGCCACGTTCTTCCCCCTTCCGGATCGGGTAACAACAATGTCATCTTCTCCTCTTTCTCTCCGGTGATTGGTTGGAGTCTTTGGTCTCCTACAGGGCCAGAGGGGTGTCTCCTACACCCCTCGAGCTTGCCTGTGGTTGAGAGGCTCTGTGCTGGAGGAATGCGGCTGTCGGAAGTCGAAGAAGATGATAGTTCAGCTACGATGGATAGATGAAAGGGATACACCTTGGATTGGTCATTCTTCAAGGGCTATAGCTCCAGTTGATGAATTCTATGCTCCAGCTGTGAAAAGGACCTGCGAATGAAAAATTCGGGGCTAGATTTGTAATGAAATCGACCAAAAGATAAAAGATTAAAGATTTGCAATTTATAATAAAGAGTTTCCGGTAGTATTGAAAAAAATGTGAAAATAGGGTAGAAATGGAGGGGAGTTGGAATTATAATGATTTGGATTTGAAGGATGATTTGGATGTGCATCTAAGAGTATGGTTATAACATCCTAATTATGTACTTAAGTGGACTAATACGTACACGAGAATCAAGAAAGAAAATGAGAAAGATGGATGAATACCTGGGGGTAGCAGAGTATCTGAGTCTGCTGGTCGTCGCTCGACGAGGCAGCTTCCCAGAGCTCCACGCATGCAGTGGCAGTGATACAAGGCGAGATAGGCCTTGGACCCTCTCCTCTGACCGTTATTCTTCCACGCAGGGCCTCGAGTGGAGCTGTCACCTCCGGAGCAAGGCAAAGCATGGTCAGGAAGATGGGTCGACATCCAGTAATTTGCTGGAAGTAGTCAAATCAAGAGTTGTTAGTTGCAAAATGGCGATGTTTAGGACCTTTTATAGAGTGATCTGTAGGGAGTTAGGTAGAATCCTAGGGTTGGCGTGGATTATGTTAGTTAGGATAGGAGAATGTAGGGTTTAGATCGATTGAATAGGTTAGGAGATGGCAGGTAGAAGTTGTTGAAGATTGGAGGTTAGAACAGAAGCTGCAACAGCTTCTTGAAGAAGAAGAAGACACCATGTGTTGACACGTGTCAACACCTAGTTAGCTAGATATTTAATATATATTATAAATTAGATATTAAATAGTAAATAATGGAATTTTAAATAGGTATAAAAATGAAAGTATAGATAATTAAATTATCTAAATTATGCTATAATTTGTTTTAATAAATAGTAAATATTTTACGAAATATAAATATTATATTTACAAATATGTATAAATAACACTTAATAAATAGGTTTTAGATTTTTAATTTAATAAATTTATAAATAGTGTATCATTTTTATATTTTATTATATATTATTGATATTAAATAAAGAATTTATGAATTTTTGTGGATTTTAATAAATTAATTTAAGTATATTAATAAATATGGATATAAGTGATGTAGTTCAAATTTACCTATAAATTATGATTTCTGGTTTATTTAAAATAATAAATAAGCTCTAAAAAATATGAAATAAATTAGGGTGAAAATACAAGATCAATAAAGTAATTAGAAATTATAAAATTATTAAAATAATAAATAATGTGTGCTAGATAAAATAAATATCCCATAAACACATTTGTGGTTAGGTCTCAAAACCGACTTTTTGCAAACAGACTCCGATTTTAGTGGAATCACCTTCATTAATTAGAGAATATTTTTTTATGAACTTTAAAGGCAATGTAGATTGAAATTGGAGTTCGTATGAGAAAGTTATGATGTTTGGAAGTTGAGGTTTTGACAATTTACAAGTTGGATTTCTTAGAATATATACAAAATAATATTTTTAACTTATTTTTATATTTTTTTATATTTTTAAAATAATTAGGAAAAGAGTTTGATGAAAAATATGTTCATATGAATTAATTAAAAATCATTGAAGTTTTGGTATTTATTGGATAATTAATGAAGAGTGTGTAAAGTGTGGAATTAATTATTTTTATTTGTTTTCTTTCCTTATCTCCCACTACTTATTTATTTGTCGAACAACCTATGCTGACTTGGTCTCGGGGATTAGGTTTTAAATATATCTTTCAGCTATATTTATTTTTATAAGTCATATTGTACATATTTATATATCTACAATTTGCCTTCTTTTTATTTTCTTTATTTTTATTCTTTTATTTATTTACATGATTTTAATGCATAAAACTGCATTTTTATTCGTGAGTAGAGTTTTGTTAAAAAATGGAAATTAATGGATATTTATGTGTATTTGTTAAGGGTTTTAAGACAAAATGCAGACAGAATGTTAATGAATCATCAACCCCCTATACTTAAACTCTACTAGTCCCTTAGCAAACACTTATTTGAAAAAGAAGGGAAAAGGAAAGAAAGTTAGAATGAATTTGTTTTCCTCAACCAATTCATGAGAACAGACAAAGGACAGAGCTCGATCGGGCCTGAAATAAGCATTTTGTCGGAGCCTTAACTTGGATTAGGATTTTAGCCTCAATATCCCTCAAGTTCCACAAATCCTTGTTTAAGTTCACCTCAACAGCCAGCTCAGATCCACTCATTCATATCACAAACTCTATCAACCTTGAAATCAATTTGTACTGTGTGTGAATTATTTTAGCTCTTCCCACTTTGAAAGAAGTGAAGAAACCACCCATCCCAATTATACACTCCCATTGATTCCTCATCCAACTACTCTTTCCTCGAGGAGGGGGGTATTCCCTTCTAAGGTCAGTTCGTGTTGTGTCCACAATCAAATATAGAGAGAAAGTAGAAGAATGAGAAAAGAACCGGAGTACGACCAATGTAGACGCATCTCCTTGTGAAGCCCAACCAGTGTAGCTACGTCTCCACCAAGATGTGTGTGCTTTTTGATGAAAGCTTGGACCATTGTGGTCGTATTTGTATTTGGTGTCTTCTTGTCTGAACTGGCTTTGTAATGTTGCTTGCACTGCATCAATCTTTTTGTGCCTCGATGGATATAGAATCTTTTCATTCCGTCCATTTATTTAAGGTCTTAAAAAAATTGTGCCAACAGATCCTTCCCTCATCCGAAGAGATTATTGCAACCCAAATCTCTCCCGTCTTTAGATGTCCATGCCGCCAGATAAGGATAGAAACACACCACCAAGATGGATCCCCATTTGCAACCCCATGCAAGTCGAGCTAAGTGCAAAGTGCATGTGTCCAAAATTGGTTCACTAATGAAGAGTTAAACGGATGACACCAAGTGTTCTACTTAGGCACTTTGAGTTGACTTCCCAAACATGGTCTCATGGAACCCAAAGATTTAAGTCAAAGACTTGAAGAGTCTAAATTCTAGTTCCTAACTAGGCTCCTCACAATGAGAATTAAAGGCCATAATCAAGCTCCATCCTTTAGACTTTTTTCAATCTTTAGTTCTAGAAATCAAACATATTCTGAAGAATGTAATGCAAATGCAACCATATTTTTGTGAAGTAAATTTTTTGAATTTTACTCATTTTATGGATTTCAAAGATTTTGTAATTTATATGAATTTTAGACTTTGCATTTTTTATGGATTTTTCAATTTTTATAAACATATTTTCATACAAAAATTTTACAAGATAAATTACCCATATTTTATTCAGATTAAATAACTAATGTATTTTACAAATTTTATATACAAGAATTATACAAGGATTAAATGAATTTTACACATATTTTAATAAATAGGATTCTAAAAATACATATTATAAATTAGGAATTTTAAATAGGGATTTTAGGCATATTTTACTTATTTCCAAGGATTTTATAAAAAGTTTAAATAAATAAATAGGTGGGTTTTAAATTAACTCTCACCCACTTTTTATGGATTTTATAGAAATAGAAAATACATAAAAGTACGAGTTATGGACAAAAGTATATATACAATATATACGCACCCGCCTATACTTAGCTAGTGTTATGTCCTCATAGCGTCAAAAGAGAAAAAGGAGGGCATAACTCGTGCTAAGTAAAAGTAGATGAAAAAGAATAAGAATAGAAGTCAATCAGCCCCCTTATACTTACGATCTGGTCATCGTAAGTATGGTGGAACAAAAATGAGGTGACTGAGGAAGAGAATATACAACCGAAGGAACAAAAAAAGAAAGAAAAATGAAATCAACGAAATCACTCGGTCCCCCTATACTTAGGATAAGACATCTTAAGTATAGAAAAGAGTGTGGCCAAAATTAAGGACCAGTGATTAGAGTAAAAGAAAGGATATACAACAGAAAAGTAAAAATATCAAAATCAAAGGCGAGAATCAACGGACAATCGGTCCCCCCTATATACTTAGGATATGGTATCCTAAGCATATAAGATGAACAAAGAATGGGGACGATTGTGATCTACAAAGGATATACAATGTGTACTCCAAGAAAAATCGAAAAGCTTTATAGGTCTTTGTACAGGACGGAATGAAGTGAAAGAGTAGTCATGAATCCTGTACAAAGTAGGTCACTTCAACTCGATCTAGATGATCAATAGTCTCCATAAAGTTCTTTAGCATCTGCCCATTCACTACAAACGGATCTGCACTAGGTGACACATCTGGTATAGCAATACTACCATTGTCGTGCACCATTCTGACTATGTACGGTCCTTCCCACTTACTCTTCCATTTGCCAGAAAAAATTCGCAATAGTGCATTGAACAACCATACTTTCTGCCCAGGAACAAAGATCTTGTCTCCAATATGTCTATCATGCCATCTCTTCACTTTGTCCTTATAAATGAGGGTGTTCTCGTATGCCTGATTTTGAATCTCCACTAGCTCATTCAGATCTAGATTCCTCTTGGCTCCTGCTTTCTGCATTTCTAAGGAAATATCTCTGATGGCCCATTCTGATTTGTGCATGATCTCTACGTGCAAATGGCATGGCTTCCCGTAAACTAATCTGAATGGTGAAGTACCAAAGGGAGTCTTATATGCAGTACAATATGCCCAAAGAACTTGGTCTAGAAGCTGTGACTAGTTCTTCCTATCCAGTCGTACTAATTTCTGAAGAATAGATTTCACCTCCCTATTTGAGACTTTAGCTATGCTGTTCGTCTGCGGGTGGTAAGGAGAAGCTACTCTGTGATCAATGACATAGTTCTTCACTAGTTTTTTCACCTCCTTATTAATTAAACAACAACCCTCGTCTGAAATGAGAATACATGGAATACCGAACCACGAAATAATGTGTTCCTTCAGGAACCTGCACACTTTCTTCCTATCAGCAATTTGTACGGGTATAGCCTCCACCCATCTACTAACATAATCTATAGCGAGAAGAACGTACTCAAAGCCGTTACTGGAGGGAAATGGTCCCATAAAATCACCCCATGCATCAAATATTTCACAAATGATAACAAGCCGCATAGGCATTGCGTCTCTAGCACCGACTGTCCCTATAACTCTCTGACAATCTGGGCAACTCTTCACAAATGTGCAAGCATCTCTAGTACGAGTCGACCACCAAAATCTACTCCGAAGTACCTTCTGCACTGTCCTCTTCCCCGAATGATGTCCTCCTGCCTCTAAGGAATGGCAAAGAGTGAGTACACTATTGTATTCCTTCTGAGGAAAACATTGCCTGAAGACACAATCCAGTCCCTCACAAAAAAGAATCAGATCCTCCCAATGGTAGTATCGTGCGACGGACACTAGCCTATTGACTCGATCTTTCGACCAACCCTGTGGACTTTTCTATGTAATCAGAAAGTTCACTATGTCTGCGTACCATGAAAGTTCTGTAATTGCAAAGACGCTCTCGTCTGGAAATCTCTCTGCAATTTCTAGCGTGTACTCATCTGAAGGTTTATCTGTAGTCGGGAGAGGTGATCAACTACCACATTCTTTACCCCAGGCTTGTATCTAATATCTAAATCAAACTTCTGAAGTAAGAGAATCCATCAGAGAAGGCGTACTTTAGCATCCTTCTTCTCCATCAAAAATCTGATAGTTGAATGATCGGTATAAACTGTGATTTTCGAGCCAAGAAGATATAATCTGAATTTGTCTAATGTGAATACCACTGTTAACATCTCTTTCTCTGTCATTGTATAGTTGCATCGAGCATCATCTAAAGTGCGACTGGCATAGTGGATAGCAACTGGAATTCCGTTCCTCTTCTGTCCTAATACAACCCCGACCGTAAAATCTGAAGCATCTGTCATGATCTCAAAGGGTAGACACCAATCAGGTGGCTGTAGGACAGCAACACTGATGATCATCTCTTTCAATGTGAGGAAGGCACTAAGACATTTCTCATCTAACAAGAACTCGATGTCTTTGCCTAGTAGTTCAGTTAACGGTCAGGCAATCTTAGAGAAATCCTAGATGAACCATCGCTAAAAGCCGACATGCCCAAGAAAAGACCGTAACTGCTTGATGTTGGATGGTGGATCGAGGTGCTTGATGACATCCACCTTGGCTGGGTCAAACTCTAGGCCTCGCTTGGAGATGACATGCCCAACATGATCCTGTTTGTAACTATAAAATGGCTCTTTTTCCAAGACAAAATGAGATCTGCTCACAAAATTTTTGAAGAACCTAGTCTAGGTGCGCTAAACAATTGTCAAAGGACTCACCGTAGACCAAAAAATCATCCATAAAGACCTCGAGAAAATCACTGATCATGTCCGCAAAGATGGCCAGCATGCACTTCTGGAATTTAGCAGGAGCATTGCATAATCCAAGGGCATCCTTCTAAAAGCATACGTGCTGAAAGGACATGTGAAGGTGGTCTTCTCCTAATTTTTAGGAGCAATTGTAACATGATTGTATCCGGTGTAACCGTCTAAGAAGCAATACTCCTTCCCTGCCAACCTCTCTATGACTTGGTCTATAAAAGGCAACGGAAAGTGGTCCTTCTTCCTCGCGACGTTCAATTTCCTGTAATCAACACACACCCTCCACGACGTGGTTACTCTTTTTGGAATCTCCTATCCACTCATTCTTAACCATCTGAATTTCAGGACAACATGTAATAGGCTAACCCATTTAGAGTTGGAGATGGGATAAATAAACCCTGCGTCTCACCATTTCGTGATCTCTTTCTTGACAACATTTTGTATGATGGGATTCAGCCTATGCTGAAACTCTCTGGAAGGATCGCTGTAATGATCAAGATAGATATGGTGAGAACACAAAGCATGATCTATCCTGCAGATATCGGATACAGTCCACCCAATAGCCTTGCAGTTTCTTTCAAGAATTTCCATCAGATGGGATTCTTGCTCTTCGGTCAAATATGCGCTGATAATGACCCAATTTGTCGATGTGGACCCGCAAGGAAAGCATATTTCATGTTCGGTGGCAAGGTCTTCAGTTCGGGTAAGGTAAGATCTTGTTCTGTTATAACAACATCTGTACTTGTAAGGGGATCTGTGCTGGTGATAGATGTGTTTGTATTATGGTTATTTACCATCTCAATTTGTTCTAGAGTTGGACTACAGAAGACATGTAGAACATCATCCAACTCGCTACTGTGCTCATAGTCAGAATGACTAGAAGAAAATAACTCAGCTAAATGAAAATTGGTCTCTAAATCGTCTGAGGTGGAGGAATCGTATAAATTTTCTGATCTGAAATGTATGCAATAAATCATCCATTCTCTGCTCTTTGTGATCATCACCATCCACGCTATCTCTATATGTGGAGGACTCATGCGCTCTAGGTGGAGGAATCATGTACCTTTTCTCCCTCAGTACGAAAAGATACCTTCCCTGTATCATAACCGAAGAGGGCCTTCGCGGTCTCCAAGAAAGGCCTCCCAAGAATGATTGGGGTAAGGTATAACTGTAAAGGGCAATCCATGCCCAGAACAGTAAAGTCCACTAGGAATTGCAGACCTTGTACGATCATGATAACGTTCCTCAAAATGCCCCTATGTCCCTTTACATATCTATCATCAAACTAAAGGATCGAGCGGGATTTGTAAAGTGGACCTAAATTGAGCTTGTCGAGTAAACAAGAAGGTAAGAGATTGATAGAGGAAATCGTTATCTAATAGAGTGCGATCAAATATGACTTTTGAAATCTCGCATTTGACATAATGTGCTCCTGAGTCCTTCTTCTTCTTCAATTATCTATTCTAAATAACGCATGAGGTGGCCTTGGTCAAGATATGCTTCTCTGTACGTGTTTTCTTCTTCCTACGCATTGTAAATCTATTCTTCAGTTGTTGCTTGAGCGTCGGGAAGTGATCCAAGGCATCATGGAGTGGAATCTTCATAAAGATGTGATATTTTAGTAATCAATCAGTCTCTGGAGTGACATCATTATTTTTGGTTTTTTCTTTCCTTTTCCATACAAAGCATCGGGAAAAGGAACAAGCTCAGGTACAATAAAATCTTTTTTATATTAAAACAAGGGTCATCTTGTATATTGAGATTCTCAGAATTATCTGCAAAACTCTCTAACACAGGAAAAGAAACATCAGCTTCGGGAGTGTCTGCATGTTTTGGCGTAGTATCATCGTCTCATTCGCCTAAGTCCATGTCAATTGTCTCGGCATCGCTCCCTTATCCTCGATCGTCAAGCTGTTGATCCTCATTATCGTTGCAATCCTCCTCCTCAGCATCAGCATGTGTATCGTGGTTCAGCTCTCGCTTCTCATCTTGTGCCCTCTACTCTTCCCGATCAGGTGCTTGTGGTGATCTACCGCTAATGAATCTCCATTTCATCACCTTTATTCTATCATTTTGGCCTTAAAACCCCTAGCTAATGCATGTAAATAGCATTAATTTGTGCATAATAGCATTCACTTTTTATTGATTTTTTATATATAAAATAAGGTTTTTAATACCAAAATTATAGAATAAAGAGAAGAAAAGAAAAAGGAATAAAATATTGAAAATATTTTATGACCCTAAACCCCGAGACCAAGTCAAGAATTGCGTTGGTCGACAAGGAACAAAATAGGGGGAGATATGGGCCAAAAATAGAATAAAAACCCAATTCTTTTATTCATTATTCATGCATTTTTGACATCTATTTTATTCTTTATTATTTAATAATCAAATGAAGAAACTTTGAACATAAAAGGTATATATAATAATGTAATAAAATTGAGTTTATAAAAAAATAATATATAGTGTTCATTTTATGCACAAAATAAAAAGCCAAAAATCCAACTTCAAAGACCCATATATTTCAAAGAAAACTCAAAAGAATATCAAAATCACTCTAATATAACTTTTAACAAGCTATTTAATGGTGGTGGTTTTATATTTTTTGGAGTTACTGTGTGAAAGTTAGGTTTTTGACTCCTATTGTATAGTAGACCTGATTGAAATATTCAATTTATTCATTTCTCATTATTTTTACAAATTAATGTTTTTATAATTTTGTAAATATTATTCATAACACATGTGCATATTAAAAACAAAATAAAACCAAAAGGAAAATGTAAAATAAACTAAGTCTATGAGAATACATAGACAAAATACCTATGTCATATATGTATATAAATAAAAATGTATTTTATTATTTTATTTCCTTAATCTTTATATTTTTATAATATTGTAAACATTATTCATATTCTATTAAAAATATAAAACCAAATTAAAATCCAATAAAATACATTCAAATAAAAAGATGTATATAATACATAGGTAAAATACATATAAATATACCTATCAAATATACATATCTACTTATTTAAGTATACAAATAACATCATAAAAATAAAATAAAAATATATTTATACTCATAAAAATAAGTGGTAAATATATAAAATAAAAGAATAAAATAAAATATAAAAAATAAAAATAAAAATGTATAAAATATATGTAAATATACCTATAAATACACTATTAAAAATTAACTACTAATAAATAAAGCCAAAAAATAAATACAAATCATAATAAAATACTACATTAAATAATAAACATTTTTTTATTTTATACATAAAAATTAATAAA
Source organism: Ottelia alismoides (assembly GCA_037367405.1). Taxonomy (NCBI): domain Eukaryota; kingdom Viridiplantae; phylum Streptophyta; class Magnoliopsida; order Alismatales; family Hydrocharitaceae; genus Ottelia; species Ottelia alismoides. The sequence continues at coordinate 538,069 of JAZKJV010008266.1, forward strand.
ATTGTTTACTATTTATAAATAATTATTTTCAAATAAATTTGCAATTTTGTCTTTTAGTGGCATGAGATGGACCAATGGCAGGACGAGGACCGTTGACCTCAGGTCAACTATCCGTTCAGAAGACCTGGCACGTCAGAACTATCAAATCCCATATTCCCTCAATTTTTCCCGATTGAGTCGTCTATCCATTACTGTCGCTTCCTTCATGACAAATGATTCCTGATCATTGTACATCCACACCAGCCTCTTGAAACTCTTGTACATAGCTTGTACATCGTCCATTTCCCCGGTCAAATAAGGGTGCCCATAATGTTCATAAATAATCCAGCTCCTTCCTCCATGCAATTTTGATCCATTCCTAGAGTCCTAAACCACTCCACTCCGGCCTAGCATGCATCCTCGTGACTGGGGAAGGTCCCCTGGAGCTTGGAGGGGGTTGAAGGATGAAGGGGATGCACCCACGGCGGCACTCCGATGGCCATTCTGCTCCCTGGCCAATACCCAGGTACGAGCTGCGCCTTTTATTTATTTAGTTATATTTTCATTCGTGGTTTCGATTTATGCATTTGGATTAGCCTTTAGCCTGTAGGATTAGCGTAGTTTACCCATTTCGTAGTTCGCTGGAGCTCCGCTCTAGCGAACATTTCATCGTGCCTCGCGTGTTTTCCGATAACTAGTCCACCCTCATTCCCTTCCCCATCCGTTTCTCCATCTCCCAGCTACCCTTGACCAACAGGAACCCATGTGGTTCCGCGAATCGATGCTCACCCTCCACCCATCACCGGAGCATCGTCGTCCATCCTCATTCTCAGGAAAAGCAGCTTCATCTTGGGTTGAGGTCAAAGCCCTCAAGCCATTCGTTCTTTTTGTGCAAGGAACGCGCTCGAGGGAGCCCTCCTGTGCTCATATTGACCTGACACAAGGTTCCTGGAGGTGCCTTTCTTTCCCAAGCTCATCTGACATCTCCGGACCTCGGCGCCTAGTTGAGCACATCAGCAGCTGCCTAATGCCTCCCCGGACGTGTAGACAACATCGCCATAGCCTAAGACCACCGAAGGAAGGAGGACACCCCGATCGAAGGAAGGGAAGCCATCTGTTCTTCCATGTTCTTAGAAGAGAGCAGCATCCGTCCGATCTAGGAAGGAGCTCTAGATCAAGCCAGCGTCGTCCGATCGAGACGCCCCCTTCACCGTAGATCTCAGCCGTGAGATCTAATCATCACCGCAGGATCGCGAACCGTCATCGGGCCACCAGTGAGTGACACGTGGATAAGTGGCTAAATCTCCATCGTCCGCCCAAACGCATATATGGGGTAAATTGCACATCTTAGCCCCATATTTTTATATTTATTATTTAGCCTTGTAAAAAAATAAGTCATTTAAAATAAAGTGGACATTTTGCATTTGACCCCCTATATTTATTTAAATTGCATTTGGGTCCAGTCCACGTCACCTCATGTGTCATCCCACATGAGGTGGTGAAATTGCAGGTATACCCCTACGAATTTTTGTATTTCTAAAAAGTCTAATAAAATGAAATTAACGTTGTATATTTTTGTGAAAATTGTTGGAAGGCCCTTGGATTTTATTGTATTTACATTTAGGTCCCTCCCAGGATGTGTCATGTGTAGTCCCACGTGATGGATAAATTGCATAGATGCCCTGGAAGATTTTGTAATTGTTAAAAGATCTTTAAAAATTAAATAAATGTGGTTTTCTTCAGGTACTTTTGCATCTGTACACCTAAAGATTACTTTTATTGCATTTATGCCCCTGTCAGGCCATTGAATTTTGTATGTTTTATCCATTTATTAAAAATACATATAGAGCTCGTAAAAATTCACAAAAATAGAGTTAGATGCATTTTGCCATGTATTTTCATGCCATACATTTGGTTGGCCCTTTTGAGCATTTAATGAATTATTAAAAATTAAAAAGAGCCTAATTATTCCCTATTTATCATATAAAATACCAAAAAAATATTAAAATGTCTCTAAAAATTCCAAATATATATAGTATATTTTGACCTATTTTAATTATAGACCAAAATCACTAAAAATTGAAAAACAAAAAGCCTAAAAATTGAAAAACCCCAAAATCTCTTATGAAAATCTAAAAAATCCTTTAAAAATCCAAAAATATATCTTTTCTATTTTTTATTTTATTTATGTAAATTTTCATATATTAAAATTGATTTGGGTAATTTTTAGGCTCTTTTACTATGTTTAAAAATGAAATCAATTTCAGGTATTTAAGTACTCCATTATTTGGGATATTTTTAACTTTAAAAATACATAAAAATTAGCAAAAATTTTGGGAAAAATACAAAAAAAACATTAGAAAAATATTTAAAAAACCAAAACAAGTTATTTTCTGAATTTTGTCTATTTTTTATAGTATTTATAAATATAATAATATTCATTGTATATATAAAGCCTTATATAGGCTATATAGTTTGTACAAAATAAAAATAATAAAAAATATATAAATAAAATTAAAATATAAAAATCGGAAAATTAAAAATCAAAATATAAAAATAATATATATATATATAAAGTTAAAAACCTACAAAAATAATAAATGGATGGGAGATAAAAGACAGAATTTTTGTGCATTTTTCTGCCCTCCTTCTACCGTTTGCTCCCAGTGCTCGACCTCTACACATACTCATATGCTATATGAAGGATATGTGGAAAATACTCAAGTGCATCGAATGCGATCGGGAGCGACTAGTCGCACTAGTCTCTCCGGGCAGCGGAAATTAAAAAATTTTTATGTGACGAAACCACATGATCCAAGAACACTTCTTGGATCATTTCATCTAAACAACAAACAAGTAATAGTATTACCTCTTGAAGCGTGGTTGCGATCGAGTCTCTCTATAAAGAGACCCCTTGTCTCAAGTCCGATCCGATAGAGGAGACGCTTGCGAGTGCGTTGATGAGACACGTGCTCCTCGCAATCCATGTTGATGATCCAAGCGACAGATCTCCTGATATCGTCACACGAGATCCAACATCTTCTTCACGAGTGAGAGGTACAGAAGGAGATGGAGATCCACGAGTAGATGATCCGGTACATAACGACGATGCTGTGTCGATGACGACTCTCACAATGGCTCCATGGTGGACGGCCATTATAAGAGAGGGAGGCTTGGCGTGTGGAGAAAGAGAGAGAGAGAGAGAGAGAGAGAGAGAGAGCATTCATTTTTGTGTATCTTGAATAGCAAGGGGTGCCTCTTCTTATATAGGGTCTTGGGAGTCCATGGATCCCAATCCATGGACAACACACAATCAATGGTTGAGATTGATTTGTGTTTCTTTCAATGGCTAAGATGTTGTTGTAAAAACACAACTACTAATGATTTAATTTAAACTAATTTTCATTGATAAATCAACAAAATTAATTTCAAATTAAATCATCTTTGATCAGAGAAAAGATAACGAAGAGAATAAACCAATCTCCTCAAAAGAGGGGACGGCTACTCTTCTCCTCATGGAGAGTTGTAGCCGTCCACTTTTCTTTGGTGGACTTGGTCCATCTCTTCTAATTATCATGAGATCTCATTATCTCATGATATATATCATCATCTCTTATCGACAATATTTTCACCAAAAAATAATTCCAAATTATCTTATGGAAAATATCAACCAAGCCATTAAAATTATGTGAATCTCATTCACAACCCAAAACTAAATATAATTATATTTTCAATTAATCATTCAATATGAATCCAATTCATATTAACAATTAATCAATAAATATAAATCACAATATGCTCTCTTTAATATATTATAAATCACATTTATAATATATATGATTAATATTGATAGTGCTATCCACATTATTCATATCCATGACAATTAAATCACACTTAATCATCTTGGATCTCTATTCTCATGTGTCCAAATAACATGAATCACATTCACATTATTTACATCTTTGATAATTAAATCACATTTAGTTATATCAGATAACTCTCCTTATAATATGTATCAAATTCATATTATCTGTGATAATTAAATCACATTTAATTATCAATTTTCTCAATGCTCGGATACATATATCAACAATGAAATTATCCATGAACTCTTTCAAGGATAATGCGCTTTCTCCGCAGATACTTGGAGATAAGGACAGGGCGATTGTATTGTTCCACGTATAGTGACTTGGATATTGAGATCACATCTCAAATCGAGATCTCGGGCCTCCCATAGATTCTTGATTAAATCAAGACCGCAAATTTAATCTTCTCATTGCATCTGAATCACATTCAGATCAGTCCAACATTTGAACCAAGATCAGATTATTTCCCTACTGAGAGGAGTCACTAAAATCCAGACCCGTTTCATCACTCCCTAGGAATGGAAGCGTCATGATTATACAATTGTTTATGATCACATCACCCTCAGGTATTCCCAATACCTGTACATCCTACATACTGGAAGACTAAGAATAAACCCGAAGTATTAGATCAACTTTATACTGTCTACTTCAGGGTTTTATCATTAAGTTTCTCATTTGATCATTGGGAGTTGGTATCGATCATATACTTTCCATAAGCATATATCATACCTAGGTCTTGATCATATACTTTACAAAAGTATATATCAAACCTACAAATTCAATCAAGCTTCCAAAGCAAGATGACCGTGCGCGGAATTTGATCCTTCCCTATATCTCATGAGTGAGCTCATGTCTTCCAGTTCAGTAATAAACATGTATGATCCCTTTGAGAGATCGTATTACTCATATGAACTTGCATGCACACCAACACGTCGATGTATAGACCTTTGTTAGGTCATCAACCTATTGGTCTGCCAAATGTACATACTCACACATATAGTAACACATATGTCTCTGGTCAGAGGATGCGTGCCTGTATCGTGACAGCATACGATATAGGACTTTGGTTATCTCGATCTCATTAAATCAACTCTTTGACTTAACTAATCTGACACCTTCGAATCTCTATTCCTATGCAGAGGACCTGCATCAAGAGGACGGTCAGATATCAGCCTATGTGAGAAAGGATTGCCAGCTCCTGCTCAGGCTGGAGATCATCTCTTAACAATCATTTGATGGTACTTGATGAGTCCTCAATCTAACTCTTTAGATATTCATCCAAGCACCAGCCTCTATGATTCAATAATTGAATCAACAGCTGTATGATCATTAAGATAGCCATGGTACATAACCCTAATTGTACTAAGGGGCCTATTATGCAAATTAGTTATTCTTCATTTCAGATCAAGGAATGATATTTGCAATAACTTTTATTGCATAATGGTTCGTTGTGGGCTCGCATGTCCAACAATCTCCCACTAGCCCAAAGAGCCACTAATGGGCTAATCAATTAAACCCACACTCATGTGACAATCATGGGCTATTTAGAAAATAGCTTGGTAAGCTTATCAATCACTCTGTTCCTGCGAGACTACGCCAAGTCCTTTTACGGCACTTGCATATCCCCATTAACAGTGCTCGCATCTAATGCGAATGTTGCATCTTTTTATGCAACCAATACTCAATCTTGTTAGTTATAGTGTCCTTGACATTACAGCTTAATAATTATCATAACCAGTATTTCCATAATCCTTATCAGAATACCTTTATTCCTGGAGATCTCTATCTCCTAAGGCATCTACAATTAAGACCTTTTAGATCTCTATCTATAAAGTCTTAAGTTTTTGAAGATAAGATTTTGAGATCACTATCTCAAAAATCTTGTCATCTATGAAGATTTTGTTATTACTGCAATCAAGTGTTTTCTCTCCATAGTAGGATTAGCAACACTTTACTACTCCCACTGCATGGCAGATATATGGCTTTTGTACACATCTAGCATACACTCAGCTTCTCGTAACTGATGCACAAGTGCAAGCAGTTCTAGTATTCACTTCCTCAACTCTTTAAGGTGCTATTCCTTCAGATTGGTCAGTACCATATCTTAAGGGAAGGAAGCCTTCCTTGGGATTTTCCAAGAATGGAACATGTCCAAGGTGTACTACATATGTGACGGTCCCAATAGCCTCTTTTCTTTGCTTCTGAACACCTTCGGAACTAAGATCTAAGAGGTATCCTTGAAATCATATTTCAAGATATGGAATAGCCAGTCTAGAAAACACTTATTATCATCATCCTTATATCATTTTAAAATGATTAGGATATTATCTACATTCAGCACGATGAAGACAATAACACTCCACTAAGCTTCACATGGTACATCAAGATTCTATCTGAAATCATAACATTTATAATTTCATCAAATCTTATATTCCAGCTTCAAGAAGCTTATTTGAGTCCATAGATGGATTTCTTTAGCTTGTACATCTTGCTTTCCTCTACCTTGAAGCCCTGGGGTTACTTCATGTGAATATCCTCAGAGAGGTATTTATAGAGGAATACAATCTTTACTTACATCTTAAAGATGCCACAGTCAAGTTATGTAGCCATAGTTAGCAATATTCTGATGAGTTCAAGCATGGTCATTGAAGATCAAGTCTCATTGCAAGCGATGTCTTCTCTTCAATATGTAGCTTATGGCTACAAGCCGTGCTTTGAAGGTCTCTACCTTATCATCAGGTTCCCTTTCTCTTGAAGATTCATTTACACCTTTATGGGTCTTACCCATATCGGTGGATCCTCGAGGGTCCATATACAACACTTGTATATAAAGTCTACTTTAGACTATATTGATAATATCCATCTTTCCATGTCATGATCCTCATGAGCTTCATCAAATGAAGTCCAATCATAGTTAGACTTAATCGACACATGGAATACATTCTCAAACTCATTTGAAAAAGTATTAGTGTTTCATCTTTAATTGTCCTTTTAGTTCCCGATTTCAGGAGCCTCATTATCTTCTCAAGATTAAATGGGTTCCTAAACTACATTTTCATCTTGATTCTCAAGAGAGTCATCCTCTAAGAATCACATTCTCAGAGATGAGATCTTTTAAGAATATCAGAGTTATAAAGTAGGTATCCAATACCATCCTTTTTTCCCTAATGAAGTAGCACTCTCTAGTGCTCAATTCCAGCTTACTTGCATGGAATCTTATTAAGGATATATAATGTAGTCTCTACTACATATATACCTGGAAACTAACAGGTAATTATGCTAAAATTCATCATAGATCAAATCATGTCAGACATGATCCAATTGTATCTCCCTACAACTCTATTGAGTTTAGGTTTATTAGTAGGAGTGAGATAGAAATGATATTCATATCTCCATAAGGTATTCTTTGAGTTTATCTAACAGGTACAAGCTACCTAAGTTAGATCAAATTCATTCCATCTTTCTTCAAACTTTGGTTCTAAACCAAAATTGTGAAATCTTTGAACATTTCAAAGGTTCTAATGATGAAGGAAAGAAATCTTATATCACAAATAATCATTAATAGATATCACATATCCATAATGTTTATTCTGATATAGATGATCCACATACATCAATATGTATTAGATCTTGAATACCTCGACATCTTATACCTTTCCCAAAGAAGGATGTATTGGACATTTTACTTTGAATACAATATTCATAAATATGTAAGTTTTGAAATTTTAGACATTCTAAAGTTTCATCTCTTACTAGTCCATTGATCTCATCAACAGACATATGTCCAAAACTTGATGCCAGATCATTGTCAAATGATCTTCATCCTCCTATTGATCTTTTAAAGGTTTAATTTTCAGTTTTAGAAATCTTAATGAACCATTCATTAATTTTCTAATTTAGTAGAGTCCACTAGATGCCAGATTACTATCTGAAATATATCCATCATAACTCTTTATGATAGGTTTATTCCAGAATTCATGTTTATTTCCAATTCTTGGAAATAAACTATGAGTGTATTCTAATATCCAGGTCATAGAGACATTCTTTAAGACTAAGGGCTCCCACTGAAATAATGAAATCTGCATATCCAATAGAGATTATTACAACAATTACATCAATATCCATGTAGATGACTGTTAAACCTGAAGATCAAATTCTAGTCTTCTAAAACATATGCAACCAATTGCAAGTGTCATTAGAAGATTGGGATACAATTATCAGACTTTATCTTATCAAATAAGTATGTCAATGTCAATGATTATATGTAGATTATTCTGATGCTTTATCTGAGTCCTTCACTAAGGATTCTAGACAGACTTGATAGTCATACTATCAACACATCATCTTATTGTAGTATTGGCATTCATCCAACTCTTAGGATGTCATATGGAAGTCATAAAAGTACAGTCAACTCTTTGACTATCCTTCTCATCTTGGGTCTGACCCATGCTTCCACTGCGTTCCCTTTATCTATAAACAACCATTGCTTAAGACTAAGGATCTCTTATATTGAATTCAAATAGAATTCAATGTAAGAGCATTTCAACATTTATACATTCTTCATTAAATTCATACAATATGAATATTATGAAGCTTCATGAATGACTAGAGTATAGAAAGTAGAATGATGACACTCATCATATCCATATCCATCTAAACTCTTAAAACATTGGTTCAGGTAGGTATTCAAACATTTTGAATACATCATCTCTTATAGAGCTACCATTCTGCATGATGCAGTGAACCATGTCATTCTTGATTAAATGTCTAGAGCACATATGTATGCCAAAATATCTTCTTAGGGTTTTATAAGGATTAATTTGACAATTGCGATCATCATCAACATGTCACTTCCAAAGTACACTCGATGAAAGATCAAGACTATAGAGACATCCGAACCCTAAGGTGATGTCTTATTGTCTTATTTGATTGTCATTCCTCATTAACATGAGGAAACTTGCACATTGCACCCACATACATTATGTGTCCAATTGCAAGTACAATATCTGGATCATGAGTTCAATCCATGATATTTTACTGGTTATTATTGAGTATAACATTGAGTGGGTTTAATGAAGGATTATCTGAAATAAGAAATTTGCATAAGTGTATATATATTATATATACATATTTTACTTTGATTTAAGAGTTTTTATATCAAAGTTGTCTTGCCTTGTCAATACTGAAAGTTCATTCCCTTAGTCACTTTCAATGTAAGAGATATACTTACCATTATATCTCAGCAAGATCTGGGATCTCCTTCCTTATCTTTATCACATCCTAATAATATAAGAACTTGTGACTCTGATAAAAAGAAGCGGGAACACATTCCACCTTGCAAGTCTAACTTGCATCTCCCAATTCGGTCTTTAACACTTGGGCTCACCACCCCTAAGGTGATGTTGGCCCATCATTAATTGAATCAATCGTCAACATGCTTAATACTCGCTATACGCAATCCAATATCGCCCCAATAATATGAAGACTCGATATTGGGGTCACTTTGTATACGATCTTACTCTTTCGAGAAGCGAAGAGCCCGATCCAAATGGATTGTATGCAGGAGCTGTCACTTCGGACAGACGTCTCCTACATACAATATCTGGCGGCGGAACCCTTCGCCTTGACGGGAGACCATGGATGTCACTTATGTGATCCTCCATATCATATTCAAATTCTAATTAATCATCATGATCACATTCATTATGATCAATCTTCTAAGGGAAATAACACCTCTATTTATAATAGAGTGTCTTAATTTTAATTGGATTCCAATTAATCTAATCATATTAAATTAATGATCCAATTAATATCCAACAAACATTCTTAGTTATTACTTGAATTATGGTATTATCTCAAATATGTATTATTTCGAATTTTAATAATTAGAAATACATCATGATTTCTTAAGCAGTATACCAACCCTACCCGCTATCATGGACAGTACTGACGGGAGTGTGGCAGACCACACACGGTGCAACATGCTACCCCAACGCTCCCCGACTAGGCACCATATCCGCCTCGGGAAAGGATAATGCGAAATAGATCACTTTGTACTTGAGATGATCATCGGTTTTTCAACCGAAATTATACCATATAATATTCATCAAAACCATTTTGATAATATTATAAGGAGATTTGCTAAATAAATCCCCAATCCTATTCAAGCAACAAGATTTTGCATTTAAAAGTTGTCCTACAACTATTGTAGGATAAACTAGAGTTTTTCATGAAAATAATGTTTGTTGGAAATTTCATATTAACCAATTGTGATCAAGATCAACTATCTTATCATTTTGGTTAATGCAATGTCATTCAAGGAAATAATTATCATCTTCAAATATTTCATAAATATTTATCAATAATAATTTCATAAAATTAACAATTAATTTTCATCAATTTATTTGAATGGCTATCACAAGGTTCAAGATCAAGTTTGTTAATTTCCAGCAGTGACCCCTACTCATTAAAATTAACATAACTCGATCAATTTAATGCAAACTAAATTTATTTGGTTCGCCAACTTGATTTAAAATAGAACTCAAGTGATAATTACGCATTTCCAGGTGTTTAGGATAAGTAATTAACTCTTTAATTACATCACTAACTATCATTCCCGAAAGAGTGGATATATGGTTATTAAAAACATCATAACTTGAGTTATCGGATTCCAAATCACGCAAACTCAAATCCTATTGTTTCCTTAATTAATGGAGAACATTATACAATTAAAATTTCGTGTTTAAACATTTAAACAGGGCCGAAATTTTATCACAAGACAGACTGCGAAAAATTGAAATGCTAAAATTTTCACAAACCCAATCGAGCCCAAATCTTCGTAAGTTCCTGGATCTCATCCAAAACCTTCGAAAACCTGGCTCTAATACCACTAAAAGGATATGGGGAGATCCTTAGGTGCATCACGGAAGCGTGAGCATCGTATCGAATACGACAAAAAACAACTAGTTGGACTAGTTGTTCTATGCATCAGAATTTAAAAAAATTTATGTGACGAAACCACATGATCCAAGAACACTTCTCGGATCATTTTGTCTAAACCACAAACAAGTAATAGGATTACCTCTTGAAGCGTGGTTGCGATCGAGTCTATAAACAAAGAGACCTCTTGTCTCAAGTCCGATCCGATGGAGGAGACGCTTGCGAGCGCGTTGATGAGACGCGTGCTCCTCGCAATCCATGTAGATGATCCAAGCGGCGGATCTCCTGATCTCGTCATACGAGACCCAACATCTTCTTCACGAGCGAGACACACCGAAGGAGATGGAGATCCATGAGTAAATGATCTGGCAGCATAACGACGATGCTGCGTCGATGACGACTCTCATGATGGCTCCATAGTGGACGACCATTATAAGAGAGGGAGGCTTGGCGTGTGGAGATAGAGAGAGAGCATTCATTTTTGTGTATCTTGAAGAGCAAGGGATGCCTCTTCCTATATAGGGTTTTGGGAGTCCATGGATCCCAATCCATGGACAACACACAATCAATGGTTGAGATTGATTTGTGCTTCTTTCAATGGCTAAGATGTTGTTGTAAAAACACAACAACTAATGATTTAATTTAAATTAATTTTCATTGATAAATCAACAAAATTAATTTCAAATTAAATCATATTTGATAAGAGAAAAGATAATGAAGAGAATAAACCAATCTCCTCGAAAGAGGGGATGGCTACTCTTCTCCTCATGGAGAGTTGTAGCCGTCCACTTCTCTTTGGTGGACTTGGTCCATCTCTTCTAATTATCATGAGATCTCATTATCTCATGATATATATCATCATCTCTTGTCGACAATATTTTCACCAAAAAATAATTCCAAATTATCTTATGAAAAATATCAACCATGCCATTGAAATTATGTGAATCTCATTCGCAACCCAAAACTAAATATAATTATATTTTCAATTAATCATTCAATGTGAATACAATTCACATTAACAATTAATCAATAAATATAAATCACAATATGCTCTCTTTAATATATTATAAATCACATTTATAATATATATGATTAATATGGATAGTGCTATCCACACTATTCATATCCATGACAAATAATTCACATTTAATCATCTTGGATCTCTATTCTCATGTGCCCAAATAACATGAATCACATTCACATTATTCATATCTTTGATAAATAAATCACATTTAATTCTCTCAGATAACTCTCCTTATAATATGTATCAAATTCATATTATCCATGATAATTAGATCACATTTAATTATCAATTTTCTCGATGCTCGGATACATATATCAACAATGAAATTATCCATGAACTCTTTCAAGGATAATGCGCTTTCTCCGCAGATACTTGGAGATAAGGACAGGGCGATTGTATTGTTCCACGTATAGTGACTTGGATATTGAGATCACATCTCAAATCCAGATCTCGGACCTCCCATAGATGCTTGATTAAATCAAGACCGCAAATCTAATCTTCTCATTGCATCTGAATCACATTCAGATCAATGTCCAACATTTGGACCAAGATCAGATTACTTCTCTACTGAGAGGAGTCACTAAAATCTAGACCTGTTTCATCACTCCCTAGGAATGAAAGCATCATGATTATGCAATCGTTTATGATCACATCACTCTCAGGTATTCCCAATACCTGTACATCCTGCATACTGGAAGACTCAGAATAAACCTGAATTATTAGATCAACTTTATACTGTCTATTCAGGGTTTTATCAGTAAGTTTCTCATTTGATCATTGGGATTTGGTATCGATTATATACTTTCCAAAAGCATATATTATACCTAGGTCTTGATCGTATACTTTCCAAAAGTATATATCAAACCTACAAATTCAGTCAAGCTTCCAAAGCGAGACGACCGTGCATAGAATTTGATCCTTCTCAATATCTCATGAGTGAGCTCATGTCTTTCGGTTCTGCAATGAACCTGTATGATCCCTTTGAGAGATCATATTACTCATATGCCCTTGCATGCACACTAGCGCGCCGGTGTATAGACCTTGGTTAGGTCATCAACCTATTGGTCTGCAAAATGTACATACTCAGACATATAGTAACACATCTTTCTGCGGTCAGAGGATGTGTGCATGTATCGTGATAGCATACGATATAGGACTTTGGTTATCTCGATCTTGTTAAGTCAATTCTTTGACTTAACTAATACGACACCTCCGAATCTCTATTCCTATGCAGAGGACCTGCTCAAGAGGTCGGTCAGATATCAGCCTATGTGAGAAAGGATTTCCATCTCCTACTCAGACTGGAGATCATCTCTTAACAACCATTTGATGGTACTTGATGAGTCCTCAATCTAACTCTTTAGATATTCATCCAAGCACCAGCCTCTATGATTCAATAATTGAATCAACAGCTGTGTGATGATTAAGATAGCCATGGTACATAACCCTAACTGTACTAAGGGGCCTATTATACAAATTAGTTATTCTTCATTTCAGATCAGGGAATGATATTTGCAATAATTTTTATTGCATAATGGATCATCGTGGGCTCGTCTGTCCAACACTATACACATTGTTGTAGAATTATAATAAATTTTAACTCCACATTTTTTATATTTATTGATTTATTCATATTGTGGGTTATCTATTGATTATATCTGAGGTTTTCACTGCGGGTCGCCACAGCGACTGTGTCTCCACCTTGCGTGAGGCATACTTAGACTCGCGAGAAGATCTTTGGGTTTATCAAATGGCACCGTTGCCAGGGAGCAACGTACCTTAGATGAAGATTATTTCATTTTGTCTTATATCTATTGTTCATTCATTTATTTATCTTTGCATTTATTTATTTATTTTTCTCTATTATCTGATATTATTATGAACTGTCTGATACTACTTCATGTTTGAATTTGTTGTGAGGGACTGCGGCATGACGGAGGACCTCTTAGGAGGACCTATGCACCCAATCAAGGTGGAGTCGGCCTTTTGATTGAGTCGACAGGAGAGAGCAGCTGATCCAGAGTTGGAGGAATTTTTGAGACAGTTTCTGAGCTTCATTTTATTATGCATTTACTTAAAAAGTTTGAATTTATGTGAGAGGGTGACACTTGACATGTAATAATTCAGGACTCTCAGAGACTTTCCCTTCCCAAAGTCTAGTGCCCGAGGGACTGTTCTCTCGAGGGCCTCGACGGTTTTGACGCTTTTTTGCTTTTTATTTTTTTTATTATTTTGTGTGAATAAGCCTTAGCTTAGGAATTGCTTGCTCGATAGATTAAGGTCCAAAGCCCCTAATATATTTACATGTACCTATAGACCCGTGCTTGGACTTAGTCAAATAATAATTTCTATTTATTTGGATGTGAGATCGAGCGCCGAGAGAAGTGCGATACGTCGCTTGCATAATCCATTATGGCGGACACCGATGCACTTCAAAGACCAGACTTTTGGATCTCATCTCTAGATATTTAGTATGTGGTTCTTCACGGTAATAGCAATTTCTGTTATTAGGGTGGTTTCATCAGATTGCATTTCATGTAGCATAGGTTTTCAATTCTGTCTTGCATCCCGCATAGAGAGAGCTGGGAAGCACTGTAAGTCTTCTGACTTTGCATGCATCGTTGATTTCCGACTTGCATGGCTTTTACGACCTTCTCCCTCTGATTTTGCTCACCTAGGATGCTAAATGGAATTGGAAACCCCATTAGGCACATGCATTGAAAAATAACAAAAAAAAGTGATAATCTAAATAAAAGCGGGATTGCTAACTCTAATTAATATATAAATAAAATGTAATGGATTCCTTGTATTGGGGAGAGCAACCCCCTCATTTTATGTGTATTTTATTCCTACGTACACGCTAAGGATTAGTGCCCAAATCCCAAGCATGTCCTCGGTGTGTACAACTTTTTGATGATCACCTAACTCTAAAAATAAAAAAATAAAAGATCGTCCTGGTCTTCACTGTGTTGAGTAGGTGAATCTGAGGTTTACTTTATGTATTGATTGTGACTTGGAGTCCATTTGCATTTTCATATCTCTGAGTTTTGCGGTCCCCTCCGTGTGAGTCATTATTTTTCATCTTTGAGTCTCTCTATCTCTCTTATACATACACCTCCTCATTTGCATTGAGTCGTGATATTGGGTCATGAGCTTCACCTTCTTAGTTGGATTCTGTGTCTTCTCTCCTTGCCCATATCACCCACATCTAGTCCGGACCGAGGATACCCTCTCCTTGAACCACATTTTTTTACTGGGTCCATCTTCATCTCGCCCACCCTCCTCATGCTTCTCTGTATCATCACTTCTCTTACCTGAGATTGTTGTGCATACGGATATAGCCCGCATCGAGGATTATGACTTTCATTGATGATTTTAGTAAGTCGGGCACACTTTTGAGGATGGTGATATTGATGAGATAACTTTGGTGGATCTGAACTTGATATGTGCTTGGACCTTATGGAGGACTTTGATGATGAACGATCACTAGGTGTGATTCTTCATTGAGTATTTTTTATCACGCACACCGGATTGAGGATGTGATATATATTGATAATTTGATAAGGATTTCGTGAGCTTTGATCAATCTATCTATTTTGAGGTTCCTACCATATTGATTTAGAGAATTGATTGACTATCTTGATTTGGACTTCGGAACGATGGTGTGTGGAACTCGCATGATCTCTTTCATCTTCTTGATTGACCCATCCCCGATATC
Source organism: Ottelia alismoides (assembly GCA_037367405.1). Taxonomy (NCBI): domain Eukaryota; kingdom Viridiplantae; phylum Streptophyta; class Magnoliopsida; order Alismatales; family Hydrocharitaceae; genus Ottelia; species Ottelia alismoides. The sequence continues at coordinate 553,595 of JAZKJV010008266.1, forward strand.
CTGATTGTTTCATCCACCTGTGGCATCTAGAGGATTTTTGCTTATATTTCATGCCATCTCAGCTGATTGGACTGACTTGAGGGACGTACTGTGATTAACCTGATTGTATATCCCTCACAAAATCTTATGCCCTCCTCTCGATGATTGATTGATTGTTTTTAAGGACCTGAGATTTGATGCCAGCAATCCCAAGACTTGATTTACTTAGCTTGCATTGTTTCCTGAGGACTGTCTGCGGGAAAATGCAACACATTCTCTATGCTCAGTTCCCTCCCTGATTGTGTCTCCAATCCGTTGGAGCACATACCCGAGTCATCTGTTATATCTTTCGGTCCCATTGCCTTACGGTGTATCTGACTTATTGGATCTTGGTACCATCTGACTGGACTCCTTTGAGTCCGCTCTCCTTGACGGTCCTCGCAAGGACGAGATATCCTTATCTGATTATTCGATACTTAGTTGACAGTACGTTTATCTGCGGGACGCTGTCACATTTTCTAGTACTGTCGGTCTCTTCTGCTAGTAGCCGAGTTGTCACCTACCGAGGCCGCTTCTGTTGATCTGTCTGCTGGATTCGGCTCCTTTGAACCCGCTCTCCTTGAAGACCCTCGCAAGGGTGAGCTCTATCTGGTTATTCATTGACTAGCATGTACTACTCCCCGAGGATTATCTGTGGGAGGGTACATCATTTACTTGGTACTCGGCTTCACTTCTGGTGTCTCCTTCGGGTCTTCTAAATTGAGTACTCGGCCTCCTCCCTAGTTGTGTCTCATGTCTATAGGAGCACAAAGCCGAGTCTTCTGATATCTTTGACTCATCTGACTCTGCTCATCTTGAGGACCCTCGTGAGGTTGAGCCATGACTTTTGGTGTTCGATGTGTTGTTGTGACTTTCTGACCTTATGACCACCGGATTTCACGCCACGACATTAGAAAGTCTCATGTTCTTCACCGTTCGTATATTTTTGAGACTTTGATTGACTTGGAGGAGTCTGTACCGTTCTTTCTTCCTCCAGGTCTTACAGAATCAGCTCCGCTCACTCATTTTTTCCTTATGAGCCGATGCTCTCCTTTCTGCTACGGGACACTGTCTCACCTTTTGATTTATCTTCCTCAGTGGCTGACACCCACCTGACTGCAGTTCTGGGTGTCTTTTCACTTGCTGATTGCATCGTCGTTCTCACAAGGAGACGATGACGAGAGTACGGTACTCACTTGTCAGATATTGTCATGTACCTCACCAGTCTCTACTTGTTGTATATATGTGTTTTGTCTTATATTCATTCTTTCTTCCATATGTCTTGTGTGCCCCAGATCTTTCGCCATATCTGTTTGCATGTACTTAGGACATACCTTGTCCTAGTTATAGGGGGTACACACCGTGCTGTTCTTTTGATATTCTGTTTCATCACTCCTGTTGTTGCTTATACTTAGGGATCTTTCACCCTAAGTATAGGGGGGAGTGATGTGTATATTCTCCATGATCTTGCCATATATCTATATATGTCTTTTCTTCTTTTCCTTTCCATTTTTCTTTTTCTAAAGAAAAAATGTTGCCCCTTTTTGTTAGTTTTCTGTACTTAGGACTTACTTCGTCCTAAGTATAGGGGATGCACCGGGGATTCTGTCATTCTTTGATCCCCTCCACTGTCTCTTCTCTTGTTGATTGGTTCTACTATACTGAGGGATATCTCATCCTAAGTATAGGGGGAGACAGCCGGAGCCATGATATGTTTATTCCCACCCTTGACCCTCCCTGCCTCGTGTACAGTCTGCTATACTTAGGATTATTTGATACTAAGTATAGGGGGGATGGTCACCTTCTTATTCATTTATCTCTTCATTCTTTCTTTTCTTATTCAGCCGTTGTAGTATAGGCTTTTCTATACTCAGTGCGAGTTATGTCTTCTCTTTCTCTTTTTGATCTATGAGGGCATAGCTCATGCTAAGTATAGGGGGGTCGTATATATACTCTGTATATACTTTAGCCATAACTCATACTTTCGAATAATTGTTAATAATATGGCTAAAAATACTATATATACATTTATAATTCTTTAAAAACCCATTAATAATGCCTTTTGTCCCTCAAATTCTTTTTGTATATACTGATTAGTAAATTAGGATAAAAATATTCTTGCAAAATGATTTGAAAAATAGTGTGAACTGTTTGGAAAACTTTTTGTGAAATATTTACAACCTATGTAAAGTTATTTTGATTGAAAAATTCTTTTCTTTGTGTGAAATAAATGTTTTGAAAACAAATTTGCAAATGATTTTGAATTTTTTTGTAAAAATATTTCGAAAATGTGTATATATATTGTTTGAAAAATCTTTGCAAAATGGCTTTGAAATATTTGTAAATATTTGCAAAAATTATTGTGCACTATAGTTTTCAAAATTGTTTTAAATAAATTCGAGGAATAAATTCATCATTAAAATAGGAATAAAATGTGTATATAATTATAAATGAGAATAAAATTCTTTATCAATTGTATATATACCTATAAATATAACTTTTAAACATATAAATTCTTTAAAATTCTTAACCCTTATAAATAAATAAAAAGCAGCACGCCCGTGTAAATAAATGTATATACTTTATACTTCTTGTGTAAAAATTCTTTTTATTTGCAAAATTCTTTATATAAAAATTCTTTTCCTTTTTAATTCTTTGAAAAATTGCATCATTTTCTGCATTGTACATAGCATTTGCATAGTATTCATATTCTTTGATTGAGCTTGATGATTGAACTAGTCCAATAAAGTTGAAAATATGAGCTTGGTTGAGCCTTACTGCACCTAACCGCGCTGAAACCTTATGGGAACTAGGTTTAAGTTACCTCAGGTCCATTGGGACTTAATTTTTTGAGACTCATGGCTGGGTTCAAGTCACCTCAACTGACTAACTAGAACTTTTCAAGACGCACACATGACTCTTGTCGGTCGTGACCTAACTTGGACACTTGCACCTTTCACTTGTCTCAACTCAGTTGGAGTGGTAAGGGGAAGGGATTTTCCGATTTTGAGATGCACACGGGTGGAAACATTCGTCCTCATCTAGGGAGGGAAGTGCACCGCAACCTAGTCCAGTTGCCATGAAGTCGAATGACAGGAGAGTGTGGGTTGCAATAAAGCTTTAAAAGAGGGATAGTCTTCTGGATCGAGAGGAAAACTCCTTATGTAAATGCTGTTGTAAATAGTATGTTGAAAAAAAACTCCATAAAAGTGGACATGCCTACAAATAAAAATAACATGCCTACCAGAGTATGTATATATGTTGTATAGAAAATAAGCAAGCTTGAGCATCAAAGTTATGCCAGGTGAGCCTGCAGCTGGATGACTTGACTACACTGGTCATGCATCCCGGGATAGATAGCTACATTGGATACCATCCATTCTTTTCTTCACCTCCTCCTCTTGAATTGGATGCCACTTGAACTTAGAAGGGAATACCCCGCTCCTCGAGGACAGAGTGCTAGATTGGGGGAATCATTGGGTTGTCATTCTGGAGAAGTCAGTTCCTTTGTAATTTCAATTGGGGAGAGCCACTATCAATTACACCGTACAAGTCAGCTTCATAATCATAAGGGTTTGCGTATGATGTAGGCTAGTTCTGACCTGGCTATTAAGGTGGTTTGAACCAAGTTCTATGATTCTCGAAGGATGTTGTGTTTAAATTTGGTTCCCAACCAGGTTCCACACACATTTTCACATTAAGGTCTGACCTGAGCTCCAAACTTTGATTTTGTGGTGACAAGTTTAATTATTGAAATCAATTCCAATTACTCTTTCTTTTTATTTTCTTCTTTATTCTTTTTATACTTATTGCATAAGTGTTTGCTAGGGACTAGCAAAGGCAAGTATAGGGGAGTGACAAATCTCCATTTCATCATCTTTATTCTATCATTTTGGCCTTAAACACCTTAGCTAATGCATGTAAATAGCATTAATTTGTGCATAATAGCATTCACTTTTTATTGGTTTTTATATATAAAATAAGGTTTTAATGCCAAAATTGTAGAATAAAGAGAAGAAAAGAAAAAGGAATAAAATATTGAAAATATTTTATGAACCTCATCCCCGAGACCAAGTCAAGAATTGAGTTGGTCGATAAGGAATAAAGTAGGGGGAGATAAGGGCCGAAATAGAATAAAAACTCAATTCTTTTATTCATTATTCATGCATTTTGACACCTATTTTATTCTTTTATATTTATTCATCAAATGAAGAAACTTTGAACATAAAAGTTGTAGATAATAATGTAAACAAAAATACAAAATTGAGTTTATACAAAAATAATATACAATATTCATTTTATGCACACAATAAAAAGCCAGAAACCCAACTTCACAGACTCATATCTTTCAAATAAAAAACACAAAACATATCAAAATCACCTCGTATATAACTTTTCACAAGCTATTTAATGGTGGTGGTTTTATATTTTTTGGAGTTACTATGTGAAAGTTAGGTTTTTGACCCCTATTGTATAATAGACCTGATTAGAATATTCAATCTATTCATTTCTCATTATTTTTATAAATTCATGTTTTTATAATTTTGTAAATATTATTCATAACACATGCATATTAAAATCAAAATAAAACCAAAAGGAAAATGTAAAATAAAACAAGTCTATGAGAATACATAGATAAAATACCTATGTTATATTTGTATATAAATAAAAATAGGTTTTATTCTTTTATTTCCTTATTCTTTATATTTTTATAATATTGTAAATATTATTCATATTCTATAAAAAATATAAAACCAAAATAAAATCCAATAAAATACATTCAAATTAAAATATGTATATAATACATAGGTAAAATACCTATAAATATACCTATCAAATATGCATATCTAATTATTATACAAATAACATCAAAAATAAAATAAAAATATATTTATACTCATAAAAATAAGTTGTGAATATATAAAATAAAAGAAAATAAAATATACAAAATAAAAATAAAAATGTATAAAATATAGGTAAATATACCTATAAATACACTATATAAATTAACTACTAATAAATAAAGCCAATAAATAAATAAAAATCATAATAAAATACTACATTAAATAATAGACATTTTTATTTTATACATAAAGATTAATAAAATTATTACTATTTATAAATAATTATTTTCGAATAAATTTGCAGTTTTCTCTTTTAGCGGCATGACATGGACCAATGGCAGAGCAAGGATTGTTGACCTCTAGTCAACTGTCCCTTCAGACGACCTAGTGCGTCAGAATTATCAAATCCCATTTTCCCTCCATTTTTCTTGGTGGACTCGTCCATCCATCGCAGTCTCTTCCTTCATGAAAAATGATTCCTGATCAATGTACATTGACACCAACCTCTTGAAACTCTTGTATATAGCTTGTACATCGTCCATTTCCCTGGTCAAATAAGGGTGCCCATAATGTTTATAAATAATTCATCTCCTTCCTCCATGCAATTTTGGTCCATTCCTAGAGTCCTAAATCACTCCATTCCGGCCTAGCGTGCATCCTTGTGACAGGGGAAGGCCCCCTGGAGCTTGGAGGCGGCTGGAGGGGATGCACCCACGACGGCGCTCTGGCGGCTGTCCTGCTCCCTGGCCAATACCCAGGTACGAGCTGCGTCTTTTATTTATTTAGTTATATTTTCATTCGTGCTTTTGATTTATGCATTTGGATTAGCCTTTATCCCGTAGGATTAGTGTAGTTTAGCCATTTCGTACTTCGTCGGAGCTCCGCTCCGGCGGTCATTTCATCGTGCCTCACGTGTTTTCCGACCACTAGTCCACCCTCATTCTCTTCCCCACCCGTTTCTCCATCTCCCATCCACCTTGACCAACCATAACCCCCGTGGTTATGCGAATCGATGCTCACCCTCCACACATCGCCGGAGCATCGTTGCCCATCCTCATTCTCACGCAAAGCAGCTTCATATTAGGTCGAGGTCGAAGCCCTCGAGCCATTCGTTCTTTCTATGCAGGGCATGTGCTTGAAGGATCCCTCATGGGCTCATATTGACCACACAAGGTTCTTAGAGGTACCTTTCTTTCCCGAGCTCGCCTGACATCTCCAGACCTCCAAGCGCCTAGTTGAGCACATCAGCGGCTGCGTGACGCCTCCCCGGACGTGTAGACACCATCGCCATAGCCCAAGACCACCGGAGGAAGGAGGACACCATGATCGAAGGAAGGGAAGCCTTCTTCCCTATTCTTGGAAGAGAGCAGCATCCGTCCGATCTAGGAAGGAGCTCCAGATCACGCCAGCACCTTCCGATCAAGACGCCCCTTCACCGTAGATCTCAGCCGTGAGATCTAATCATCACCGTCGGATCAAGAACCATCATCGGGCCACCAACGATTGACACGTGGATAAGTGGCTAAATCGCCATCGTCTGCCCGTGCGCATATATGGGGTAAATTGCACATCTTAGCCCTACATTTTTATATTTATTTTTAGCCCTGTAAATAAATTTAACCGTTTAAAATAAAGTGGACATTTTGCATTTGACCCCCTGTATTTATTTAAATTGCATTTGGGTCCAGTCCACGTTACCTTACGTGCCGTACCACGTGAGGTGGTTAAATTGCAGGTATACCCTACGAATTTTTCTATTTCTAAAAAGTCCAATAAAATGAAATTAACGTTGTATATTTTTGTGGAAATTGCTGGAAGGCCCATGGATTTTATTGTATTTGTATTTAGGTCCCTCCCAGGCTGCGTCACGAGTAGTCCCATGTGATGGATAAATTGCATAGATGCCCTGACAGATTTTGTAATTGTTAAAAGGTCTTTAAAAATTAAATAAATGTGGTTTTTTTCAGGCACTTTTGCATCTGTGCCCCTGAAGATTATTTTATTGCATTATGCCCCTGCCAGGCCATTGAATTTTATATGTTTTATCTATTTATTCGAAATACCTACTAAGCTCCAAAAAATTCACAAAAAATAGGGTTAGATGCATTTTGCCATGTATTTTCATGCCCTGTATTTGGTTGGCATTTTTGAGCATTTAATGAAATATTAAAAATTAAATGGAGCCTAATTATTCCCTTTTTATTTTATAAAATACCAAAAATTATTAAAATGTCTCTAAACATTCAAAAAAATTATATATAGTATATTTTGACCTATTTTATTACAGACCAAAAATCACTAAAAAAAGAAAAACAAAATCCTAAAAATTAAAAAAACCCAAAATCTCTTCTAAAAATCTAAAAACCCTTAAAAATCCAAAAATATATCTTTTCTCTTTTATAATTTTGTTTACATAGATAATTATATATTAAAATTGATTTGGATAATTTTGAGACTCTTTTACTATTTTTAAAACCCAAATCAATTTCGGGTATTGAAGCACTCCCTTATTTGGGATATTTTTGACTTTAAAAATATATAAAAATTAGCAAAAAAAGGGAAAATAAAAAACATTAAAAAAATATTAAAAAAATAAAAACAAGCTATTTTCTGAGATTTATCTATTTTTAATAGTATTTATAAATATAATATTATTCATTGTATATATAATGCCTTATATAGGCTATATAATTTGTATAAAAGAAAAATAATAAAAAAACATATAAAAAGAAAATATAAAAATCAAAAAATTAAAAATCAAAATATAAAAATATTATATATATATATATAAAGTTAAAACCACACAAAAACAATAAATTGGACGAGAGATAAAAGACATATTTTTTATGCATTTTTCTGCCCTCCTTCTACCGTTTGCTCCCAGTTTTTGACCTCTACACATACTTACACGCTATACACAATGTTGTAGAGTTATAATAAATTTTAACTCCACATTTTTTATATTTATTGATATTTTCATATTGTGGGTTATTTGTTGATTAAGTCTAAGGTTTTCGCCACGGGTCGCCACAGCGACTGTGTCTCCGCCTTGTGTGAGGCATACTTAGACTTGTGATAAGATCTTTGGGTTTATTAACAGCTCCTGAGACGAATGAAGTTAGATAAGAATTTAGGAAAAGATATCGTACATGTTGTATTATCTACCTGATCTGGGTGCCTCCTCTTGTTGTTTGGGTTCATCTGAGGTTGGGCTGGGAGAGTGGTCTTGGGCACGCTTAACTCATCTAGATGATGGTTAACCCGCTCCATCTCGGTCTTGTGTGCGGTCTGGAGCATGCTCAGCATGTCCATGATCTGATTCAATGCTAGGGCTTGTGAGATATCTCAGGCTTAGTGCAGTAACCCTGGCTCTCTATTCTCTCCTACCTCGGAGTATGCTGCTGCGGAAACTGAAGAGATCTCTGAGGTGTGTATGAGGACTAATGCTGTTGTAGGTAATGATGCAGCTGTGAGTGCGAAGTAGGATGGTGAAAAAAATGCAGTCTCTGATAGGCTTGCTGGTGAGACTGCTATTGCGGGTAATTCTATCGGTGCTGAAATTGCGGGGGTCCATGCTGCGGATGGTTGTAGTGTTGTGGCTGCTGCTGGTGGTGTACACTCTGAGGGGTAAAATATGACGACGACTGAATCGGAGTGTACCATATCCCGTTGATCTCAAGACTAGCTTGAGACTCAACATCAGTGTCTCCAGGATAGGTGATTTGACTTGAGTCGGCATAGGACGGGTCCTCATGCCAATCAATATACATAGTCTCAGTAGGCTAAACTGGCTCACTCTGGACAAATAAACAATAAATTGTATATCATTTTTATATTTTATTAATTATTAGGATATTAAATAAAGTATGTATGAATTTTTGTTGATTTTAATAAATTAATTTAAGTATACTAGTAAATATGTATATAGTGATGAAGTTCAAATTTACCTATAAATTAGGATTTTTTATTTATTTAAAATAATAAATAAGCTCCAAAAATTATGAAATAAATTAGGGTTAAAATACAAGATCAATAAAATAATTTAAATCTATAAAATTAATAAAATAATAAATAATGTGTGATTGATAAAATAAATATCCTAGAAACCCAGTTGTGGTTAGGTCTCAAAACAGACTTTTTGCAAACAGACTCTGATTTTAGTGAAATCATCATCATTAATTAGAGAATCTTATTTTATGAACTTTAAAGATGAATAGAGTGAAATTGGAGTTCGTATGAGAACGTTATGATGTACGGAAGTTGAGATTTTGATAATTTACAAGTTAGATTTCTTGGCATATATACAAGATAATAATTTTAATTATTTTTATATTTTTCTATACATTTTTATAAATAATTAGGAAAAGATTTGGTGAAAAATATGTTCATTTAATTAAAAATCATTGAAGTTTTGGTATTTATTAGATAATTAATGAAGAGTGTATAAAGCATGGAATTATTATTATTTGTTTTCTTTCTTTATCTCCCCATACTTTTTTATTTGTCGACCAATCAATGCTGACTTGGTCTCGGGGATTAGGTTTAAAATATATCTTTCAACTATATTTTTTTATTATCCATATTGTACATATTTACATATCTAAAATTTGCCTTCTTTTTATTTTCTTTATTTTTATTCTTTTATTTATTTACATGATTTTAATGCATAAAAGTGTATTTTTATTCATGAGTAGAGTTTTGTTAAAAAGTGGAAATTGATTGATATTTACATGTATTTGTTAAGGGTTTTAAGACAAAATGCAGACAGAATGTTAATGAATCATGGATTCATTAATAACCCTTCCTAGATCCCTACCAAGCCAAAGAAATAGAGGGAGTAAGTCGATAGGAGAAACCACTACTTCGGTCCTCGCTTGCAACAGAATCACCCGTGAGCGTGCAAAGACCTACTCGGATGCAAACCGATGAGACAGACACACTCATTAAGGTGTGGCCTAAGCTTAGTACTTTAGACTATGTCATGTTCCATACACGTGGGAACACCAGCGCTGACAAAGACCTACTCGATCACGTACAATAGAAATGCCATTACTTCGAAAATCCTGGCGATACACAATGCAGTTACAGACTGGGTTTTTGGCTCTAATCCTTAGCGGGTCGTCCTCATTCATGGGAGGGATTTTGGTCCCCTCCTAAGTTACCTGAAAATAATGAGGGCTTTATGAACCCAAGATAATGAAAGTCCATTAAAAATTTTAATTAAGGTCAAAGTTTATTTAGTAGTCCCCTTGTTTTAATTTTTGAGATTTTCACTTTTCTGGATCTTTTTGCATACAAGCTCCTTACATTTTTGTAGATTTTCATTTAAGTCCTAGGTGCTCAAAATTAGAGGGAGATAGTGAAAAATTCGTGCAAGTCGATTCTATGATGGAAATCTCACCATTGAATCTAATGATGCATGTTGAGTTAGAGGACTTATAGTGCTTCCCATCTCTCTCCATGTGGTGTGCAAAATCAAATTTTTTAAACCTAACTACATAGCGATGTGTAATTGACAAAATCACCCTAAACAATAGCTACTATTAATCGTGAAGAACCATTTGTTAATTATTCAGAAATGAGACCAAGGTCCAGTCTTCGATGCCTATCGGTGCCCGCCACAACAGGTCCTGCAAGCATTGTATACGACCTCTCTCGGGACACGATCTCAAATCCAAATAACTAACATTTCTTAATTCAAGTATATCCCAATATAAGGGACTACAGGTACATGCATTCTTATTAGGGTTTGGACCTAATTACTGAGGGAAGCAACCTAAGTCTAAGGGCTCCATGCACATAAAAAAAAAAGAAGGCGGAAAACTCAAAACAATAGAAACAAAATAAAAGAAGGCGGTAAAAACATGGAAAAGTACGACGAGGCCCCTAGGTGTACAGACACCCGGGCACTAAACCTCGTTGGGGAGAATAGTGTCCAAGTCTTAATTATTACAAATTATAATTGTCTCTTCCTCACCAATAAATAAATATATCTAAACTATTTCTATGCTGAGTAGTTTTCTCCTTGCTTCATTTGTAGCCTCTACAACTGATCAAAGGGTGAAGACCAGTCTCCACCAAGGTTGGCTGCCTCGGCCTCCTAAGAAACCGCCCTTGCGTAGTGGGCCCTCGCAACAAATTCACAAAGAGATACATATTAGCACAACTAATCAAATGAAATTATCAAAAGAAATGGATTATGCACAAATAATGAATAAATAAATATGTATATGAATGAATAACAATTAAAGTAATGAATCAATAAATGAACAAGTAAATAATCACAAAAATAGGCTATGCTCATTGCTCCCCGACAACGGTGCCATTTGATGTGAGAGATTTAGCGAGGGTCTAAAGTAGTCTACACAAGGCGAAAACTACAATGTCGCTAGGCGACCACTCACAAGATCCCAATCAATCAACAATCAACCCATGATAATAATCAAGCGATGAAAAACACAAAATGTGAGTCAACATTTATTATTCGCTACACAACACAAGGTATAACAAGCAAGCATGCAGAGGTCGAACCATAAAGAGCAAAACCGGTAGCCTAGGGTTATTTTTAACCAAAGAGTGTTACATACAACTATGTCATTCATTATATATTTCTTTGCATGGGTTTTAAATTTTGTATATTTTTTAGTTTTTTGTTTCTGATTTTATATTTTTTTTATATTTTTCATATTTTATATTTTCTTTTTCCTTTTAATAGATAATAGAATATATAAGGCTATATATGCCATAATAGATAATATAGATCTAAAATAATTAAATAAAGGAAAATTACAGAATTAAAAATTTTTGTATTTTAAATAATTTTTTTTACTACTTTTATGATTTTAAGTGAATTTTGATAATTTTTATATTTTTAAATCCAAAAAGATTAAAACAGTGATAAAATAATAGGCTGAAATTGAAATAAAGGGAATATAGCAAAATAGGTTCAAAATTTACCAAATCAATTTTATTATACAGATAATAGTATAGAGAACAATATAAAATAGAAAAAAAACTATTTTTGGAGTTTTTGAGAATTTTTTTAGATTTTTATAAAGGTTTCAGGGATTTTTTAATTTTTAAGAGTTTTCTTTTTCTATTTTTAGCGATTTTTGGTCTGAAGGATAAAAACAATTAAATAAACATAATATATTTTTGGAAAATTTTCAAATAGTTTTTCCATTTTTTATATTTTATAAGCTAGACAAGGGCAAAAACATGCTTCATTTTATTTTTAATAAATAGCAGAAAAGGTCCAAAATTTCAAATTACAAACATGGTGTAGAACTACAAGCAATCAGGTGCCTACAACTATTTTTTGTGATTTTGGGAGAATAATAGATATTTTAAATAAATACAACAAGCACACAAAATACAATTACTAGTAGTGGCATATATGTAAATAAAATAAACTCTTGGGGCCTCTGTACAAATTTTCCAAAAAATATACAACGTACATTAATTTTTCTTTGACCAAAAATAGATACAAAAAGTAACAGGGGCATCTTTGTAAAATGGCCATCTAACATGGAACGACACGTGAGGTGACCTGGCATGGGCCTAAATGGAATATGAAATAACTATAGGGGCATGCATGCAATTTTACCAATTTATTTACACTAAATACTTTATTTACAAGACTAATCAATAAATACAAAAAATGAGCGATGTTAAAGGTGTAATTTACCCCTTATTCGGCGCTAGCGGACGGTTTGAATGCTTTCACTTGCCACGCGTCGGTCCCACGTGTGACGATGACGCTTCGCAAGGGATGACTAGGATTATATCCTAGCTCTCGATCTGACGGCCGAAGCGAAGAAGATCCAATGGATGCTGAACCTCACAAAGAACATGGCTGATCGAACGACGATGAAGGCCACCCGAAAAATAGGGAAGAATCCGTGCGCGGGTGAGTTTTGATCAACCGCGTCCAGAGATCATGCTTCACTGTTGATGGTCCAAAAAGGTTCATGGCAGGTCTTTCTAGCATCTGGATGGCATAAAAGGCTCCGACGATGGCCGTAGTTCTCCCATGAGGTCGATGAGGCTCAAGAGCTTTGGGAACCTCCAACGGGCTTCAAATTCATTTCCAGCTGGTCTTTGGCGTTCAATCCTGCACAGGGGTTAGTCGAAACCCAGGGCGGTGCTCGGGGAAGTACCAAAAGCGAGAATGGGTGAAGGAGTGCACCATGCGGAGCTCTCCCGTGGTCGGCGAAGAATGGAGAGCGGATCTCTAGATCCACGAGGGATATGGATGCAATGGGATGCCTGGAGTGATGAGAGGGCGAAGTGAAGTGAGGGTGAAATGCAGGTCGATCAATGGTGGAGCACGGTGGAGGAGGTTCACTGGAGCTCAGCTCCAACGAACTACGAATAAGGCAATTACACACTAAAACTATAGACTATTTACTAAGCTAAATGCGTAATTAAAAAGAAGAATCCAATGATATCAAAAGAAGGCAGAAAGGACAACTCTTATACCTGGCTGGAGACTAGGGAGAAGGATGGCTAGAGGACCACCGTGGACTGTCTCCTCATCCTCGCTACGTCGTCTCCAAGTACGGGGAGGCTCGCAACTGTCACCTGGACCTCAGCACACACACAAGGATACTTGGCGAAGCTTAAAGGGGATCAAAAAGGTAAGGAGGAACTTGGAGATTTATTTATAGACAGTGGGTCCAGGCGAACTTGGATGACGATTATTGACATGCTCGAGGTAGATTAGCAGGATCTGATGATCACGCGAGGTGGACGGATGTGAGGTGCACAATCTTTATGAAGCGCTCGAGGTGGAAGGATCGACATGGCTTCGAAAAATCAAAGAATATGAGGGACTCGAGGCTTTGACAGAAGTCAGAGCTGAAAGATGGGAAGTTGACCAGAGTCAACATTCCCTGGAATTCTATTGGTCCATACAGATCATTACTTACAAAATAGGTCCTTTTATTCGAAAATTATTAATTAAAAATAGTAAATGATTTTATTAATTCTTTATTGTAAAATAAAAATTGTTTATTATTTTTTTAGTATTTTATTACGATTTTTATTTTTTTGATGTTATTTATTACAAGTTATTTTTTAGTAACATATTTATAAGTATATTTATCTATGTTTTGGTTATTTTATTTTTATTTTATATATTTTATTTCAATATTTTAATCTCTTATTTTATATATTTATAACTTAACTTTAGGTCCATAGATATATTTTTATTATATTTTTATGATATAATATATTCGCTTAAATAAGTAGGTATACTTATTATATAGGGATAGGGATGGGTATTTTGTCTATGTCTTGTATTTAGGTATTTTATTTTGATGTTGTCTTTATGGTTTTCTTTTAGTTTTAATATGCATATATACTATAAATAATATTTAAAAAATATAAAAAGATAAAAGTATGAAAATAATAAATAAATGAATATTTTATTCAGGTATATTGTATAAGAAGGGTCAGAAACCTAATTTTCACACCTTAACTCCAAAAAATATGAAACCACCTTCATTAAATAGCTTATTAAAATAAATATACAATTAAGGTGATTTTAATACATTTTGACTTTTTATTTGAGAGATATGGGTCTGGGAAGTTGGAATTTTGGAAACTTATTCAGAGTATAACTTTTACACGGTGTATTATTTTTGCATAAAATCAATTTTGTATTTTTGTATATATTATTATATACAACTTTCATGCATAAAGATTCTTTATTTGAGGTATAAAAAGTGGAAAATAAAATAGATCCCAAAAATAAATAAATAATGAATTTATAAATGGGATTTTTATTGTATTAATGGCCCTTATCTCCCCCTACTTTATTCCTTGTAGACCTAGTCATCAAGATGCCCAGGTCTCGGGGTTTAGGGTCATAAAATACCTTTCGTATTTTATTCTTTTCCTTTTCTTTTCTTTATTCTATAATTTTGGCATTAAAAATAATATTTTATACAATATTAATACAACAAGAGATGGATGTTAATTTGTGCAAATTAATGGTATTTACATGCATTATTTAGGGTTTCGAAGGCCAAAATGATAGAATAAAGGAGAAGAAATGGAGATTAATCAATAAGTATTAAAATAATTAATACCTTCCTTTTGCCTAAAGCCCTTGGAAACTAATCTGTCTTATATTTTTCAATTGATATGTCAAGCCTAAGCTTTCTCTTAAACACCCATTTGCACCCAATGTTAGAGCATCCTTTAGGTAAGTCAACCAATTCCCAAGATCCATTAACCATAATGGAATCCATCTCAGATTTGACGGATTCCTTCCATTATTTTGTCTCATATGAAGCCATGGCTTCCTGGTAGCTTTGTGGATCACCCTTGATCTGGTAGACAACAAAGTCAATACCCAGATCCTTGGCTATCTGAGGTCATTTACTCCTCCTTGGCTCAACTTCTTCTGAAATATCATTGAGTTCGGGTTGAGTCTCAACCCCCAGATGAATCTCAGATTCATCGCTCTAAAAGTAATTAATTAAGCTCTAATCCCTAAAAATCATTAGCATTTCTTCATTTATTCTGCACAATTAGCATTCATGAATGTTTTGATAAGAATTGCATTTTGTCACTTATTTTCGCACAAAATAAGAAGCTAAAAATCCCAGCCAAATTGACCGGTAAATAGCCTAACTTCTCTGATTTTTAACTAATTCATGCTAACTCTAATTGACCCAAAACCACTCTACTATGTACATATCACTAACAAGAATAAATAAAAACATAAAAAAATCACTAACCCGAATAAGTGGACCAAATACCCAAACCTTAGTTCTAGGATTTCCGGACTAAAACCTTCATATCTTCCCCATCTAGTGTCCATTTTGGTCCTACTCACTTTTGAACTAATGTACATTCAATTACCTTCAAAAGAATACCAAGTTCAAGTGAATCGGAGCTCGTATGTGAAATTTGGGTTCTGGGCCACTTTTGTACATTTTGTATTTTAGCGGTTTTTGACCTATTATTTTATGTACACAATTAACCCATTTTATTTTATTTCTTTTTCATTTGTATTCTTTGATAAAAGTTTTATTAAAATACGTAAAAATTCGAATTCAAACTGAGCCTGAAATCAAAGGAACTAACAAAGTCTGAGTCTCCACTAACTGTCTGTACAAAAATTATCTTTTCGTCTTTTAATTTATTTCTTCTTTTTCTTACTTAATAAAAATCCAAAAAATTAGATTAATGTGTAAATATTCATATTTGATTTTATCATTTTTTCGAATTTTTATCTGGTTAAAAAATGACAAAAAAATTAGAAAACTCAAAAATCAATGTATTCTATGTACAAGGGATACCCCAAAAATATCACTATACACAAATGATCGATTTGGTTTTGGTGTTTTCATGAAAGTTGTAGACCTCATCGAGACGATCAACTTTTGTGAAGAAAAGTTTTCGATCCGAGGTCGTTTGATATTTATTTTCTATTTATCTTTCTATTTATTTTCTGATTTTTCTAGGGCTGACACGTAGCCACTTCTGGAGCCGCCATGTGTCACCCATTTTTGGGCCTTTTATTATTTCATTTTTATATAAAAAAATAAAAAAAATAGAAAAATTAAAAAGCTCCGCATGTGCAGAGCATGTAACTCTGCGCATGTGCTCTGCACGTGCCTCTTCCACCTCTCCTCGCGCTGCCACATGACGTTACCTCAGCCGCCCGATCTCGGCCGATCGGACGGCCGAGGCCCATCATCTTCCTCCCCCAAATATCGCCGCCCTCCACACGCGAATCTCGCTGCCACCTTCCATATTCGCCGCCGTCGCACCCTCAAATCTCATCGCCCGTCGCGATCATCTCCGTCACATGATTGTATTTCATCCTAGAATCCGTCGAATCACGATTAATCCCTTAATCTCCCAATCTCACAATCAACTTCCATCTCTGGCAAGCTCATGCCCTATTAAAAATGCATCCGCCCCTCGCTTCAAGATCATCCGCCGATCCACAACTGAGACGAGGTCGACGGTAAAAGCGTTACCTCTACCAACCAGCGAGATCCGAGGGACCCCTCCCTCGTTGCATCTGCGATCCTCGCCCTCGCTGCTCTGCTCCGGCCTGCCGTAGAGCAAACGACATCTTCCTCCTCTGCATTTCAATTTTGCCACCAGCTACACCTCCTGCAATGCTACTCCACCTCCGTGCCATCTACATCGACTCGCTTCACCACCGCTTTCGCCATTCATTGCACCAAATTCTGTCAATCGCTGGTCGCATCACCAAGGGGCGTGTGTCGCTTCTTCACAGCCCTCGACGCTGACATCCAGCCATCCTTCCGTTGCCGCCCATTAGTGCTGAGTACAACCGCCCTGCTTGCATCTGGAGTTGTCGCAGAAGATATCTGTCGATTTCACCGTTGTGAAGACGAGATCGGTGGTGACAGCCCGGTCTCCGTCTCCCCGCAGCGAGGTCCGACCATCTTGGTCGTTACAGCACACCGCTCCGTGCTTGTCCCTACTCCGGCCTCAGTCGTCGTCGAGCCTGCTACCATCTCTCCCTCCCGATATCATCTGCCTTCTTCCATCGCCACAGTCGCAACACCGCGCTCTACCGCACTTCACTAGCGGGAGCCCGCTCCTTCTTCTTCAACATAACCAGACACGCCTTCGCCTACATCGACCTCCAGACTCCTTCGCACCATTGCCAGCTTTGCCTCCTCTTCATCGCCATCTGGAGGCAAGGCCATTCATCGTCCAGTCGATCGACCCTTTGAGCAAGGCTACATACTCTTCTAGGGGATTCGTCGACCACCTCATCCACCACCCCTCGCTCTGCCATTCTCCACATATCAACATCAGTAGCATCCTCTGCCTTGCAGCTCTGACAACATCGAAGAGGACTCCGTCACTCCGCCAGAAGCTTCACCTCTCCTCACCGCAAGCCACCGTCAGGCGGTGGGCCCGAGGCCCTCCCCGCGTGCGTGGCACGTGACAGGAGGGAACATTTACGAAAAACCCTCAAGTTCCACAATTTTGCAGAACCGCCCCAGCCGTCCAAGGGCACGCGCATAGCACGTGCCCCTTGGTATTTTTGCGAGAAATCCCTTGGCGTTTCTCTTATTTGCAAAGAATTCCATAGCCTGAGGTCGCGTGCTATACACGTGACCCTCTAGCAATTTTGCATACTCTCCCCCTGGAATCTGGGTAATTTTAGTTCAGTCCTTCTACTGTAGTTATATATTTATTTAAATATTATAATTGCATAAATATCCATGTTTTCCCCCTAAATTTGAACTGCTTTTTCGCATCATTTCATCTTCATAAAAAATAGCATGATGTTCTTCAACTAATTCTCTACATTATGTCTATGTTTGACATTTTTGTGGTCGGTGGTTAATTAATAATTAATTGTTTTGTGGAAAATTATATATTTTGCCCATTTTATGCTTGAAAATTCAGAACTAATTAACATTGCTCTGAAAATTGCCAAAAAAATCAAAGATTGTAGAATTAGTTGTATTTCACATTGTTCTCAAAAAGAAACGCATTTGCATGCATCGTTTGCCCTCTAAAAATCATTTTACAAATTTCAATATTTAATTTTTAATAGGTATTAGATCTTGTATTTTTAAGGTTTAAGATTTTTCTGAGATCCATCATTTAGTGATAGATCTTGGATAATTTTATCCCTTGGAAATAGTTAGCTTTAATATTTATTATAATTAATAATTGAAATTCAATGTATTTGAATTCATAAATTCATAAAATATTTATCTTGCATCCAAAATTTCAAAAAAAAATACAGTGCATTCATTTCATCGTAATTGTCATCTTGGCCAAGTTTCATATTTTGCGGACATCGTTTAATTGATCTTTACATTTTAATCCCTAAAATCGGCTAAAGTTGCATTTTGCATCCCAAACTTGCATTAAATATAAAAAACCGCCTCGAAAACCGTGCATGAACTTTGATAGAAAGATTTCTAGGTTGTTCGTTTGCCTCCTTGAGTTCGACCTTGGGACTTGCCCAAGTAAAATAAACATAAAATCGCATTGAGTAAAATTGACTAAATTTCTTGTGGTTATTTCTTGACCGATTCCGATTGCCTGCCTATAATGAAACGACATATTAAATTAAGTGCACGATAATTCACGCAATTAACTGGGGCAATTTAGGACTCGTCAGATGGCGCCATTGTTGGGGAGGCAAATGACTTACTTTTTTGTCTAAATTTTTTTATTCGGTTTTCTTTATTCAGGTAGTCTGACCCCCGAATCTTCATTGTATAAATTTATTTTTTCCTGCATTTATTTTTATTTTATTTTCAGCATTTATTTTCATGTTTTATTTTTTTATTTATTTTTGAGTCAGTCTCTTACTCTCTCTCTTATTTTTCTTGCGAGGTACCCGACATACGTGGATCGGTTTCTCACAAAATCGACGCATCTTCCCGACTTCTGAAATGCCACACTTAAATTAAGATTGAGTCGAGTCGTGAGAGAGCGTAGAGTCTAGGATTTTATTTTTTGAAATTTTAATTTCTGTAATTATTTGTTCATTTATAGCGATGTCCGTTTGGACTCTCGCATGTGTAACAAGACCTCAAACTTTTTTTTGTGGTGTGTCGTAGCCTATTTCACTCTCTGGTGAGGGTGGGGCCCGACTTGAGTGGCGCTTAGGATAGACCTGCACATACGGCTACTAGAGCTTTTAATTTTTGATTGTGCTCGTAAAACTAGGACCACACTTCACTTAATTGAGACATACAGTAGATCGTTCAATTTAGTCAAATTTAACTCAATTATTTCCGACTAATAGAACTTTTTGCTAGGTGCGATTTTTCATCGGCTTGCATTCATATAGATTAAATTTTCAATTATTGTATTGCATTCACATGGAGATTGCATGGAATCACTATAAATCTTCTATTTGAGCATACATCATTGTTTTTCGTGTGCATCGACTTTTCCCGAATTTCTCCCTCCTGTTTTATCACATAATTTTAAAGGAAATTGGGACTGAACGGTGCATTTGTGCTCATATAAAATTTTTAGTGTTCACCTAATTAAAATTGGGACTGCTAAATATAGTCGATTTTAAATAACCCATAAAATCAAGAATTTTTGCGGGAGAGCAACCCCGACCTTGGATTCATTTATTTGTTTGAGCGAGTGAGAGACGACACTTAAGGTTAGAGCCCAGATCCAGATTTTCATATTGACTACCTATTCTATAAAAATGATTAGCTACTTTTTTGTGAGGATCTACGAGCAGCCGGTAAACAGTCTAGATTTCCTTAGCAGAGTGGGTGGTTTAAAGGACATTGCGGAAAGCTCCGTCCTTAAGTAACACGGGTAGTCATTTTACGTTCCGTACTTACACCCATACTGGCTGAAAGTAGGTGCAACTAATCGTAAGAATTCAGGCCAGTCATTAGGAAAATTTCCGGCACCTAACATCTCGCTAATTTTTTCCCAAGATTAATTTATCACCAACTTAAAATTGAAAAGATAAATTGCCGAACTCTTGCGGCTTCATTGTGTGAGTTGGTAAACCTGGGGTTTGATTTGTATTTGATTTGTGTGTGTGAACCGATTTCGAAGATCAAAAGCCACACACTTGTGCCATCACTCTCCTTTCTTGATCTGAAACAGATCCATTATGTCAACCAATAAACCTCCTTCGAAAATTATAGAACTTTTGTCCGAGTATCCATTTGATCTATATTATGAAAATGAATTCATCTCGGTCAAACCCAAATCGCCATTCATTTCAGCTCTTTCAAAAATGACAGAACATTTATCCAAGTATCCATTAGATCTATACTATGAAAATGAATTCATCTCAGTTAGACCCAAAGTTTCGAAACCTCCTCCAACTAGACATCATCCAACTTCCACGTGAGACTCTCACCCACAAATCAATCCAACAAATCCGATCTATGTCATGAATGACAATCCTTTGTATTGGGATCATACAAAAAAACAACCGACTGAGGTCTCCATTCCTTCGTACATCAATCCTCTCTATTCTGATCATACAATCCATCCTTCATATTCTGTAAATGTCAATCCATCATTCATGGGAGACTATAACCACATGATCGAATTTAACACTTCTTCACATCTTCCACCTTCCCCACCCTTGAACAAAAAGGAGCAACTATCATCTTGGATTGACCATGACAACCCCATTTTCAGACATGACACTCATACAGAGGACTGGACTGATGACATCGAAACACATAAACCATGTATGTTGACTCCACAGTATAAGGGTCCAACCAATCATGATCAAAGGAATGAACTCTACTTAGACAAACTCCACATGCTTGAATCACACCATAAAACATATGGTTTCTATCCTATTGAGCAGACTCCTTCCATGATTTTAAAGGAGAAATTTTCAGAGTACAACAAATCAAGATATGTTTTGAGAGGAACTTCTCCCAGCTCATACATGAAAATGGAAGATGAAATGATTGGATCTCAAGATGGAAAACAAAAGAATACTAATGAAACTATGCAAACTGCTCCTGAAAATTCGTTGGATGATGACATTTCGAGGACCACTAAGAGATATGAATTAATGGAGGAAAAATTCAGAAATTGTATTGACTGACTCAGTTTATTTTATGGAAGCTCGGGTACGAAAGTGGAGGATGACATAATTGGATCTAATATTGAGAACCCTACGGATATTCAGAAACCCCATAGACAACATTCACCCTAGGGACGACTCTGACAGCAACACTTCTGCATATTACTCCCCTAGGGATAACTATGCCTCTAACTCTTACTCGGAACATCAAAGCCCCTTATCATCTATAGAAAATGCCACATCACCACACCACACAGAAAATACCAAAAAATTGAAATATTCAAAAACACCCAAAAAATCGAAAATCTAGAAAAAATCATAAAAGTTGAGACTGAAGAAGATCTGAAGAATTTGGATCCTTCTTTACGGGAAGCACTTGAGAAAAGACTGATTTTTGAACTTCCGTTTATACAGGCCATTAAATACTTCCCCCACCTAAAAGGATTCATAATGAACAAAGTAATGATAAAAAATCGGCAAGGATAAGAACAAAGACTGAAAGACATATCTTGTCAATGGCCTCCTCCTTAGTGTTGAGAAGAAAAACCTAGAGTCCATAGTGAAGCAGTTGCCAAGATTTGACTGTGGAATTAAAGATAATTTTCACCGATGATTGAGTTGATGACGACTCACTAATTAATATCCCCCCGACCTCTGTAGTTCATGATCTCAAACTCGAACCTATCAGGAAGATGCGAGAAATCATTCAACTGGCAGATCGATCAATAAAGCGACCGAGAGGAACCATTTCGATCATCATTACATTCCATGGTGCTTCGCTCAAAGTAGATTTCACGATCATTGACATTGAGCATCAAGGAGAATTCACCCAGTCTCCAATTATTCTCAGAAAACCATTATTAGCATTGCCTAAGATAATTATTGAGTGTTAGACTCGAGAAATCATTTTTACAGCATTGGAAGCACTTCGATCTCACCCAGTCTTTGAGGAACCACAATTTTCTGAGGCAACCCACGAAGTCCTCGACAACCGTAACCATCAAGCGGTAGAAGAGCCCAACCCTACTGCTACACCTGAGATAGCGGTTGTTGATGAGACTATTGGTTTAGAGACTCTCCTTCCTTCTTCATTCCCAGCTGCTCTCACCATGGAAAATCGAATATATGAATCATATGATCCTGAGATTTATGCATGGGCTCATCCTGAGTCAGCCTATTCTGACTACCTTAACCAAATCATTCCAACTTAGGAGTGCACCAACATCAAGAAGACTAAGAACAAACACGCAGGATGAACACTGACCAAGGAGAAAATTTTCAATGGTTATTCATCGGGATATTCAAGTGGACCAACACCTTCACAAAATAAAATGACTACTCCTTCATCAAAAAGAAAGACATCTTTGACCTTCCGGAAGAGGAATCATCTGATGATCCCTCATCAGGTCCGGAAAAGGTAATATACATGAGTGAGGTCTGTTCGGCAGTCCTAAAACCATACCTTCGCAAGGATCCAAACTTCGATTCTCATTGGATGACTCCCACTCCTCACTATTATTCATCCAAAGCTGATTCTCTTGGTCTCATTAAATACATTGGAATAATTTCTTATGAGCTGACTGAGATTGGTGCTTCAGAGTATTCATCCGAGGACAAATCACTTGATCCCAAGAAGGAACGAATTCTGAGGAAACAACTGAAGAAACTAAAAGGCAAGAATATATGGAGTGTGTCCACTTTCAAATACTATTCCTCTGAGGATAACTCCGATGATGGTTACCTTTCAACTGACTTATACGCGTCATCTACTATTTAGAATGGTTTCTCTGAGGATAACACTGATAATAGTTGGGAATCATATGCTTCATCTCCTTCTTATCATTACGATCTCCCACCACATGCTCACAAAATGATCGACTGAAAACAACCTTAATCATCGGCTACCCACCCTCCCTCCCGACCACATCGGTCTCCTTGTACATCTTCTTCCTTTACTTAGGCCAAGGCCTAAGTATAGGGGGGACTAATGCCATATGTATATACTATTCCCCTCATCAAACTCCTTCTCATGATCGCCTCATTTCCACCCTTCTTCCGTACTTAGGCTGACCAGAGCCTAAGTATAGGAGGAACCGATGCCCATCTGTATATACTCTCCTCATTCACATATCCCAACCACCTCATTTTCGCTCTTCTTCTATACTTAACCTATTCACAGCCTAAGTATAGGGGCATGGACCGATCTATTTTTTTTCTTTTTTTATTCACTCTCTTACGCTTAGCCCGAGCTATGCCTTCTTTACGCTTCTTATGCTCTGAGGACACAACACTCGCTAAGTATAGGGGGTGTATATATATACTGTGTATATATTTTACCCATATCTCATACTTTCGCGTAAGTCTATAAGTATTTATGGGGTGGGTAATTAACTTGAAAAAAAAGGAAAAAGAAAAACAAAACAAAAAGAAAAAGAAAAAGAGTTTTGTTACTAACACTAACTGTGTCCAACAAAAATTTTAAAAAAAAATGGCTTCTTAATCATTTTTGCATAAAAAACTTTTCAAAAAAATCAAAAAAATAATAATAATCGAAAAAAATCATAAAGTTAAAAAAACTTGTCTGGATTTCACACACCTACACTTCATCCAGCATTACATTCATTTGCATCTTTGAAAAGTCCTTGGGTTATGAACCGAGTTATGAGCAAAAATCGAGATTGATCTGTACTTGACCTTAATCCACCTAATGTTCAGAGGAACTTCACTGAGAAATAGGATTTTAGAAGCTTCAAGTATTTGACTTGATTCTTCGAGTTCAACATTTGACAATGTGCAACGTTTGACTCTTAGTGTCTAACTTGGTCTCTTCATTCTGGGTACAATTCTGGAATAAGGAATTAATTTGTACTCTCGCATTATGCACTTATCTCAACTCAGACAGGGTGTTGGAAGACTGTATGAGTTTCTTTTCTGGTAGTGTGGACATCTAAAGACTAGAGTACATGTTGAAATAAAGCTTCGGAAAAGGGATAGACGGCTGAGCACAATTTTTTCTAAGACCCCAAAACATGTACGGAAAAAAAGATTCTATATCCGTAGGGGCACAACAAGATCCAAGCAGAACTACCAAAAATCCAAATACAAAGAAGCCACTACCAAATAAATATATGACCAAAAAGGTCCAAGCTTCAAAAAAACCTGCAGATATTGGTGGAGACTTGGCTAAACTGGCCGGTTTCACAAGGAGAGGTGACTACACTGGTCACCCTCCAGTTCTTTTCTCCTTCTTCTAACTTCTCCCCCATTTCGATTGTGAACACAACACGACAGATCTTAGAAGGAAATACCTGACTCCCCGAGGATGAGTTACTGGAGAATAGGTTTGCATGGTATTCCGGCATTCTGTATGGGAGGAGGTAAAAGCTTTCACACACATGAGTCGATTATTCAATGTTCATGGGGTATGCTTTGGGAGGAGGATCGATCTAAGATGACTTCTGAGCCGAAACTGTGACAATGATGTGTAGAACTTGAAGGCTATTGATTTTAAAATTCTAAGTCTCACAAAAGTTCCGCCAAACTAATAACCAAAGGTCGAGTCTAGCTTCATTTTCACCTTCAGCTCATGGTCTTGGTACGGGACCCAATCTCATTTCACCTCTTGGCATTTCTTTTGATGCTCAGGGACGAGCATGGTTTAAGTATAGGGGGATGATGAATCTCAGATTCATCACTCTAAAAATCATTAATTAAGCTCTAATCCCTAAAAATCATTAGCAGTTCTTTATTTATTCTGCACAATTAGCATTCATGCATGTTTTGATAAGAATTGCATTTTATCACTTATTTTCGCACAAAATAAGAAGCTAAAAATCCCAGCCAAATTGACATGTAAATAGCCTAACTTCTCCGATTTTTAACTAATTCATGCTAACTCCAATTGACCCAAAACAACCTCTACTTTGTACATATCACTAACCAGAATAAATAAAAAATACAAAAAAATCACTAACCTGAATAAGTGGACCAAAAACCCAAACCACCAAAAACCCAAACCTTAGTTCTAGGATTTCCGGACTAAAACCTTCATATCTTCCCCATCCAGTGTCTGTTTTGATGCCACTCACTTTCGAACTAATGTACATTAATTTACCTTCAAAACAAGACCAAGTTCAAGTGAATCAGAGCTCATATGTGAAATTTGGGTTTTGGGCTTCTTCTGTACATTTTGTATTTTAGTGGTTTTTGACCTATTATTTTATGTACATAATTAACTCATATTATTTTATTTCTTTTTCATTTATATTCTTTGATGAAAGATTTATTAAAATGCTCAAAATTCCAAATTCAAATTGAGCCTGAAATCAAAGGAACTAACTAAGTCTGAGTCTCCACTAACTGTCTTTACAAAAATTATCTTTTTCATCTTTTATTTTATTTCTTTGTTTTCTTACTTAATAAAAATCCAAAAAATAGATTAATGTGTAAAAATTTATCTTTGATTTTTTTATTTTTTTCGGATTATTATCTGGTTTAAAAATGACAAAAAATTAGAAAACCAAAAAATCATGGTATTCTATGTACATGGGATACCCCAAAAATATCACTTTCGATTTTGGTTTTGGAGTCTTCATGAAATGTAGATCTCATCAAGACGATCAACTTTCATGAAGAAAATTTTTCGATCCAAGGTCGTTTGATATTTATTTTCTATTTATCTTTCTATTTATTTTCCGATTTTTCTAGGGATGACATGTGGCCGCTCCTGGAGCCGCCACGTGTCACCCATTTTTGGGCCTTTTATTATTTCATTTTTATATAAAAAAATTAAAAAGCTTCGCACGTGCCCTGCACGTGCCTCTTCCGCCTCTCCTCGTGCAACCACATTGCGTTACCTCAACCGCTCGATCTCGGCCGATCAGACGGCCAAGGCCCATCGTCTTCCTCCCCCAATATCATTGCCCTCCGCATGGGAATCTCACTGCCACCTTCCATATTCACCACCGCTACCATGCCCTCAAATCTCGTCGCCCGCCACGCTCATCTCCATCACGTAATCGTATTTCATCCTAGAATCCGTCGAATCACGATTAATCCCTCAATCTCCCAATCTCACAGCCCAACTTCCATTTCCAGCAAGCCTCAAGCCCTATTATAACGTAGTCGCCCCTTGTTTCAAGATCATCCACCGATCCACAACTGAGACAAGGTCGACGGTGATAACGTCACCTCCGCCAGCTGGAGAGATCCGAGGGACCCCTCGCTAGTTGCAGCTGTGATCCTCGCCCTCAATGCTCTGCTCCGACCTGCCGTAGAGTAAAGGACGTCTTCCTCCTCCGCATTTCAACTTCACCACCAGCTACACCTCCTGCAATGCTACTCCACCTTCGTGCCATCTTCATCGACTCACTTCGCCACCGCTTTCGCCATCCACCGTTCCAAATTCCGCAGATCGTCGGTCACATCACCAGGGGGTGTGTGTCGCTCCTTCACAACCCTCAATGCCGACATCCAGTCATCCTCCCGTTGCCTCCCATTAGTGATAAGTACAACCACCCTGCTTGCATCTGGAGTCGCCGTAGAAGATATCCTCCGATTGCACCGTTGAGAAGACGGGATCGGTGGTGACAGCCCTGTCTCCGTCCCCCCGTGGCGAGGTCCGACCATCTTGGTCGTTGTAGCACGCCGCTCCGTGCTTGCCCCTACTCCAACCTCAGTTGTCGTCGAGTCTGCTACCATCTTCCCCCCGATATCATCCTCCTTCCATCGCCACAGTCACAGCACCGTGCTCCACCGCGCTTCACCACCAGGAGTCCTCAGCTTCTTCTTCAACACCACCTGACACGCCTTCGCCTTCAACGACCTCCACACTCCAGGAGCTGCTTTGCCCTCCACGATGCCTTCGTACCTTCACCAGCTCTGCCTCCTCTTCATCGCCATTTGGAGGCACGGTCATTCATCCTCCAGTCGATCGGCCCTTCGAGCACGACTGCATACTCTTCTTCTAGGGGATTCATTGACCACCTCAGCCACAACCCCTCGCTCCGCTAGTCTCCACCTGTCACCATCAGCAGCATCCTCCGCCTTACAGCTCTAACGACATCGAAGAGGACTCTGCCGCTCCGCCAGAAGCTTCGCCTCTCCTCGTCGCAAGCCACTGCTGGGCGGTGGGCTCGAGGCCCTCCCTGCATGCGTGGCACGTGATGGGAGGGAACGTTTATGGAAAACCCCTCAAGTTCCACAATTTTGCAGAACCGCCCCAGCCATCCTATGCACGTGCCCCTTGGTATTTTTTTGCAAGAAATCCCCCGACGTTTCTCTTATTTGCAAAGAAGTCCACAGTCTGAGGTCACGTGCGATGCACATGACCCTCTAGCAATTTTGTAGACTCGCCCCCTCGAATATGGGCAATTATAGTTCAGTCCTTCTACTACAGCTTTATATTTATTTAAATATTATAATTGCACAAATATGCATGGGTTTCCCCCTCAATTTGAACTGCTTTTTCTCATCATTTCTCTTCATAAAAATAGCATGATGTTATTCAACTAATTCTCTACATTATGACATATGTTTGACCTTTTTTGTGGTCAGTGGTTAATTAATAATTAATTGTTTTGTGGAAATTACATATTTTGCCTATTTTGTGCTTAAAAATTCATAACTCATTAACCATTGCTCTGAAAATTGTCGAAAAATCATGGATTGTAGAATTACTTCTATTTCACATCGTGCTAAAAAAGAATTGCATTTTCACACACTGTTTGCCCTCTAAAAATCATTTTGCATATTTCAAGATTTATCTTTTAAAGGTATTAAATCTTATATTTTTGAGGTTTAGGATTTTTCTGAGATCCATCACCTAGTGATAGATCTTGGATAATTTTATCCTTGAAAATAATTAGATTTAATATTTATTAAAATTAATAATTAAAATTCACTGTGTTTGCATTCATAAATTCATAAAATATTTATCTTCCATCCAAAAATTCCAAAAAAAATATAGTGCATTTATTTCATCATAACTGTCATCTTGGCCAAGTTTCATATTTTTCGGACATCGTTTGATTGATCTTTATATTTTAGTCTCTAAATTTGGCCAAAGTTGCATTTTGCATCCCAAACTTGCATTAAATATAAAAAAAGACTGCCTCAAAAACCGTACATGAACTTTGATAGACAAATTTCTTGGTTGTTCCTTTGCCTACTTGAATTCGACCTTGGGACTTGCCCAAGTAAAATAAACATATAACTGCATTGAGTAAAATTGACTAAATTTCTTGTGGTTATTTCTTTATAGATCCCAATTGCCCGCCTACAACGAAACGATATATTAATTTAGGCACATGATAATTCACGCAATTAACTAGGGTGATTTAGGACCCTTCACCTCCACATTCATTATCCTTTCCACTTGATCTGGAATAGATCCTGATGTGGAGGCAACATCATTGGTCAGATTTTGAGGAATCCTAGCCTTCGTAGGGAAGACATCCTTAAAGAAGATAACATCACGGGGTTCAACAATAGTGTTGAAATATATGCCCGGTATCTCGGACCGAATTACCAAGAACCTATATGCATAGCTAGTATCCAAGTAACCTAAACACAACATCAATAGTTTTAGGACCTAGCTTCATTCTCTTGTGTTCTGGGACTAAAACCTTAGCAAGACAACCCCACACTTTGAGATACTTTAAGCTTGATTTCCTATTTCTTCAAAATTCAAAAGGACACTTTTCCATATTTCTTGGAGGGACCCTATTCAGAACATGTCAAGCCTTATTCAAGGCCTCTCCCCACAAATAGGTTGGAAATCCAGAACTCTGTAGGAGAGAAGTTAAGGTCCTATTTTTCTATTCTGCTATCCCATTGGATTGTGGTGAATATGGAGCAGTAACTTCATGAACAATGCCAAACATTTTGCATTCTTCATCAAACAAATTAGAGGTATATTCACCTCCTCTATCTGACCTAAGACGTTTAAGCACTTTTCCTGTTTTATCTCAGCCTCATTCTTAAATATAAGAAATTTATCTAAAGCTTCATCCTTGGTTTTAGTAAGATACACATATCAGTATCTACTGCCATCATCTATAAAGGCGATAAAGTATTTCTTATTATCTCGGATAAACACACCATTAAACTCATAGATATCCATGTGCACTAGATCCATGATCTCACTATCTCTAGAGACAGTCTGAAAAGACTTCCTAGTTGTCTTAGCTTGCACATAAATTTCACATTTTTGAGTTTTATCAACAGCGGTTTAGAGATCAACTCTAAATTCATTATCCTTTTAACTGAATTTAAGTTCACATATTCCAATCTACCATACCACAGATCACAAGATTCTAGATTATTAACTACATGAGACACAAAATTAGAACATTAAGAATTCAAACATTCATTCCACCAAAGTTTACTAAATCACATCTAATTCTAAATAACAAATCAAAATCTTCTAGATAGAGTTTTCCGTAAAAAATGCCGTGTCTCAGTTAGACAACTTTATTATATTTAAAGTTCAGTTCAAAACCATTTCTAACTAAAATAGAGACAGATAAACATTCTTCTTGATGTCAGGAACATGCAGCACCCTATGCATCGTCTCGGCACGTCCAGAGGATAACCTCAAGTTGACTGGTCCTGACCCTAGCACCATGGCCATAGAATCGTTCCACATCTTCACAGTCCCACCACTCCAGGTCTGATAAGAAGAAAACAATTTTTTGTCAGAATAAATATTTACATTGGCTTCTGTATCCACGAACCATTCATTTGGATCATGAATATGGAATAGTTCAGGTTTATAGTGACATATCCCTCGCTAGCCCCAAGTCTTGTGGTGATTATATTCACTTGTGGACTCCCATATGCAGCCTTAGGTTGAGCCTTTAAGGATGGACAATCCTTCTTCCAATGGCCAACTTGATTAAAGTGCCAATAGGGTCATTCTTTGTCTTTTTCTGGATCATGCCCTTTGGTTTTATTTTATTGTTTTTACTACCCTTTCCCTTTTTATCTTTGTCATTTGAGGTCACGAAATTGAATTTATTATGAACATCAACAGGGACACCATTCCTCCTCTATGATGATTGCCACCGTCAAGTCATCTATAGAAAATTTCCCCTTTCTGTGTTTCAAAGTCATATCAAAGTCTTTCCAAGACTTAGGGATTTTTTCTATGATGCGCATGACCTGAAACTTCTCTAGAAGTTTCATTTCGGCATCTTCTAACCCACGGAGCAGAAGTAAGACCTCATATGCTTGTTCAGAAACTAACTTTCCTTTGGCCATGGAAATCTTTAAGAACTTGGTGACAGAGTCTTTCTCAATACCGAGATCTTCGGTATTATATTTCCGATCCAAATCTACACATAAACCCTTCGCAGTCTGCGTAGATGAACAATATACATCAAACAACATGGTGGACAGAGCCAACGAGATACAACCATGACATATACGATCATGTTCCTTCCACACGGATTGCGCCTTTTGGCTATAGTGTGTGGGGTATCTGTTTCCACCGTAGGACAATTGGTTTCAATCATAGAGATTAATACTTTGGTGGTTAACCAGAACTTCATGCGTTGTTGCCAACACTTGAAATTTTGACCACCAAATTTTTCCAGCATACCCGTCATATCCACCCTAGATTTAAACATCATTTCCGACATGGTTTCTAAACCAGCTCCCGATATCCTCTCTAAGATTCTTGTAAGCAGGATGAAAAGTATTGTTAGCAATGTGAGCCCGAGGCGAACCATTCCTACAATAATTGTTACGGTAATAAATGATTTATCAATAAAAGTTATTGATTTTTTCACTTCCTTTATGATATTAAATGAATGAATGCACTATAAGGTCCCTCTGTACAATAAGGGTTATGTACCATGGCTAACTTGATAATCATACAGCTGTTGATTCATTAAGTGAATCATAGAGGCTGATGCTTGGATGAATATCTAAGGAGTTAGATAGAGGACTCATAAGGCATCATCAATGATTATCAAGTAGTGATCTCCAGTCTGAGTGGGAGATGGCAATCCCATCTCATTAGACTGATATCTGATCGACCTCCTGATGTAGGTCCTCTGCATGGGAATATTGATTCGGAGATATCAGGTTAGTTGAGTCAATGGGTTGACTTAACGAGATCGAGATAACCAAAGACCTATGATGAATACTGTCACATCACAGGAAAACATCCTTTTACCAGAGACAGATGTATTACTATATGTCTGAGTATGTACATTTGGCAGACCAATAGGTTGATGACCTAATCAAGGTCTATACACCGGCGAGCTGGTGTGCATGTAAGGGCATATGAGTAATATGATCTCTCAAAGGGATCATACAGGTTTACTTATGAACCGGGAGACATGAGCCCACTCATGAGGTATTGGGATTGACCAAATTCCATGCATGGTCATCATGCTTTAGAAGCATGATATGAATTTGAAGGTAAGATATATGCTTTGTGAAAGCATATGATCTGTACCATATCCCAAGGACCAAGATTGAGAAACTTAATGATCAAACTCTGAAGATGACAGTGTAAAAGTGATCTATATCTTCATGATGATCATGAGTCTTCCAGTATGCAGGATGTGCAGGTATTGGGAATACCTGAAGTGTGATTTGATCATAAATGATTGTATAACCATGACGCTTCCATTCCGAGGGAGTGATGAAACAGGTCTGGAGTGACTCCTCTCATCAGAGAAGTGACCTAACCTTAGTCCATTTACTGGACATTGATCTGAATGAGATTCAGATGCAATGAGAAGATTTGGTTTACGGTCTTGATTTAATCAAGCATCTATGAGAGGTCCATGGGATCTGGATTTGAGATGTGATCTCAATATCTAAGTCACTATACGTGGAACAATACAATCACCCTGTCCTTATCTCCAAGTATCTGAGGAGAAATAGCATTGTTCTTAAATGGTTTAAGATCAATTCCATAAGATCTAAGCAAAGAGAAGTTGATAATTAAATGTTATTTAATTATCATGACGTATGAAGAATTATCCAATATGATTAAATGTGATTTAATTATTATGGATAAGAATAATGTGGATAGTACTATCCAATTATTCATAATATGTTATAAATGTGATTTATAATATGTTAGAGAGAGTTAAATATAATTTATATTAGTATATTAATTATTAATGTATTTTGGATACACATTGTCTAATTAATTGAAAATGTAAATTACATTTTGTTTTGGGTTGTGAATATGATTCACAATATTCCAATGTCAAGATTGCAATATTCCCAAAATTAATTGAGAATTATTTTGGTGAATTAAAATACCAACAAATAGTTGTTGGAAAATAAGTAAAGAGAAAATCAAGGAGATATGCAATCTCATGGGAATCCATGAGATTGCCCTCCCATTAGGAAAGGAGGGGGCGGCACCAAATCCCTTGTGGGATTGGTGGCCGTCACCTCCCTCCAAAGGAGAAGGATGATCTCCTTTATATTCTCTCTCCTTATTTAATTGATTTAATTTGGTATTAATATTTATTTGATTTATCAAATATATTTTATCAAAATTAAATCACAAGTTGTTTGTTTTTACCAACAACAATCTTGACCATTGGATTGACATAAATCAATCTCATCCATTGATTTTATATATCACATGGATTGAGATCCATGGATCCCAAAACCCTATAAATAGAGCGGCATACTTTGCTCTCTCTCTCTCTACACATGCTATTGTAGCACACAACTCTCTCTCTCTCTTTCTCCATACTCGACAGCCCTCTCTCCCTCTCTTATTGGTGGTCGTCCACCATACTTTGGTGGAGAGAATCGTCGAATCCCGCGCCATCGTGCTGCCGCTTCGACGCTCTGCGGTTCTCCGTCTACTTCGAGTGCTTCGCCCACGAAGGAAACGTTCGATCTCGTACGACTAGATCAGGAGCAACCGCGCTTGGATCAACTTCTTGGATTGCGAGGATACGGCGGTTCATCCCCGCGCTCGCAAGCAATCTCTCCGACGATCGGACTTGAGACAGGAGGTCTCTTCTCTTAGAGACTCGATCAACCACGCTTCAAGAGGCATTGCATTATACTTATTGTGGTTATAGATGAAACGAACCGAGAATTGTTCTTGGATCATGTGGTTTCATCGAATAAAATTTTTTAAATTCCGTTGCACCGAACAACTAGTACGACTAGTCGTTCTCCGTCGTATCCGATACGACACTCACGCTTCCGTGATGCGCTTGAGGATTTATCCATATCCTTCAAGTGGTATCAAATCCTTAGGTCGACAGTTTCGAATAGTGATTCGCTAATCGAGGACGACTTGGGTTCGTTAAGGTCGCGAAAGTTTTCATCGCATTTGATTTCGTAGATCTGTTTAGTAAATAAATTCGGCACTGTTTAAATGGTTTAAACACGAATTTAAAACTTGGATTTTGTTCCCCATTAAATAAGGAAACCATAGGATCTGAGTTTGCGTAAATCGGGTTTTGTATGCTCTAGATATGGTAATTTTAATGAACATGTATTCACTGTTACGGGAACTGCGAATCTTAACGTAATTAAAGAGTTAATTACTGTTTAAAGACGCTCGAAATGCATGCAAATCACATAGATTCTGTTGTAAATCAAATTAGCAAACTTTGAAAACTGACTTTGCTTAATTTGGATTTAAATTGATTGAGATATGCTAATTTTAATAAGTAGGGCTCACTGCTGAAATTACTTTCCTAATCAAGAACCATGTGATTGTCAATTAATGAAATTAATTGTTAATTTCGAAAAATAATTATGGAAAATATTTAAGAAATATTAGAAGATATTTTTTCTTTAATTGACTTGGCCCCAACCAATTAATTGATTAGATGTGATCTAAATCATAATTGGAATCACAATCATCAAACTCCTTGCTTGAATAGGATTGGGAATTTGTCTAGCAAATTTCCTTATAATCAAAATTATTTTGATTACTATATGGTATAATTTCGGTTGAAGAACCGATGATCATCTCAAGTACAAATTAATCAATTTGGCATTATCCTTTCCCGAGGCAGATATGGTGTCTAGTCGGGGATCGTTGGGGTAGCAGGTTGCAACGTATGCAGTCCGTCCCACTCCCGCCGGTACTGGCCATGACAGCGGGTAGGGCCGGGATAATGTCCGAAGGATTAAGATGTATTTTTTTAATTATTAAAATACGAATTAATATGTACTTTGATAATAATACCATATATATTCAAGCATAAAATTAAGTTTGATTGATTGAATTGGATTGATAATT
The DNA here is from genome assembly GCA_037367405.1 of Ottelia alismoides. NCBI lineage: Eukaryota > Viridiplantae > Streptophyta > Magnoliopsida > Alismatales > Hydrocharitaceae > Ottelia > Ottelia alismoides. The sequence goes on from JAZKJV010008266.1 coordinate 588,261, forward strand.
AATTTAATATGATTAAGTTAATTATGTCCAATTAAGAATACTCTAATATGATTAGAATTAATAATTCCCTTGAAAGAATTAATTATATGAATGTGATTCATAGTAATTAATTAAATTTGAATAAGAGGTGGAGGATCACATAAGTGACATCCATGGTCTCCCGTCAAGGCGAAGGGTTTCCGTTGCCAGGGATTGTATATAGGAGACGCCTGTACGAAGTGACAGCTCCTATATACAAGCGCATCTGGATCGGACTCTTTGCTTCTCGAAAGAGTAAGGCCGTATGCGTAGTGACCCCAATATCGGATCCTCATATTATTGGGGCGATATTGGATTGCGCATAGCGAGTTCTAATCCTGTTGACGGTTGGTTCAATTAATGACGGGTCAACATCACCTTAGGGGTGGTGGGCCCGGTCATTAAAGATCGAATTGAGAAATGCAAGTTGGACTTGCAAGGCGGAATGTGTTCCCACTTTTCTTTATTGGAGTTACAGTTTCTCATATTATTGGGATGTAACAAAGATAAAGAGGAGATCCCAGTTCTTGCTTGAGATATAGAGGTAAGTATATCTCTTACTTTGAAAGTGATTAAGGGCACGAACTTTCAAAGTTGACATTGCAAGAATAATTTGATTTAAAATACCTTAATCAAATATCATAAAATTGAATATATGATTATATGTTCTAATATAGTGCATTCTCAATTTCAAAAAATGAAGGCCATGAACCCACTGAGCAGGCTTCTGGAGGTCAACCAGTTGACTGGACCAAATTATTCGGATTGGATCCGTAATTTGGAGCTTGTACTCTCGGCGGAGCGCATCAGCTATGTGCTCTCAGAAGACAAGCTTGAAAACCCTAAATCTAAGGAAGACAAAGCATATAATGACAAATATGATGAAGATCATGTCTTGGCTAGATGCTACATCTTGGGTTCTCTCTCCAATGTTCTTCATAAACAACATGTGGAGATGAGTACTTGCCAAGATATCATGCAGAATCTAAAGGATATGTTTGGTGACATTAACCGCACCCAGCGGTACAATATTATGAAAGAACTCGTTCGCTGCAAGATGCAGGAAGGGACTTCGGTCCGCGAGCATGTACTCAAAATGTTTGGGTACTTGTCGGAGCTAGAGACTCTGGGGGCAACGATGGATGCAGACATGCAATCTGATTTCATTCTACTGTCATTGCCTAAATCTTTCAATAACTTTGTGGTGTCATTCCACATGAATAAGTTGGAACTGACAAATGCTGGGCTTCTTGTTGCATTAAAGTCTGCAGAAGACGTGATGAAGAAAGATGGTCCAACTGGCACTGCAATGGTTGCACAGGTCAGAGGGAAGCGCGGTCGGAAGCAAGGTTCTCGGAAGGGCCCGGCCCAGAAGAGAAAGAAGAAGGGACAAAGTGTTGGCTCATCTTCTAGTGCATCCACTTTAGTGGTGTCGAAGAAAACCGACGTATGTCACTACTGCAAGAAGACGGGGCACTGGAGTCGTAATTGCCCGGATTACATGAAGTTGGTTGACAAATGTAAAGCCCCAACATGTATGAAATCTACTTTTATCATTGAAACCAGCTTTCTCGTTGGACGAGAAGGAAGTTGGGTTATTGATTCTGGTGCTTATGTTCATGTATGTAATTTGTTGCATTTGTTTCAGGAAACTAGAAAACTTGAAGAAGGGGAGATAGTCATCCAGATGGGATCTGATGCAAGTGTTGCAGCAGTTGCCGTCGGGACTTGTCGGCTTTCATTATCTAGTGGTAGAGTCCTAGTACTTAAAGAGTGTCTTTATGTACCTGAAGTCAGAAGGAATTTAATATCTGTATCTAAGCTAGTTAGAAGTGGATATTCATTCCTGTTCTGTAATAAATTAGTCATAAACGGTTATGATAAATATATTGCAGATGGTATTTTGACTTCTGGAGGACTCTATGAATTGTGCATTGATAAATGTGTTATGAATGTTACAAGCACTAATAAAAATCCTAAAAGATCCAGGGAGGATGAAAATCTTTCAAATGAGATTTGGCATCAAAGGCTTGGTCATTTGTCTGTTGATAAGATCAATATATTAATTAAGGATGGACCTTTAGATTTTCTACAGTTCAACCTTTGCCTACTTGCAAGAATTGCATTCAAGGAAAAATGACCAGGATGCCTTTTCGTAACAAGGTTACAAGTTGTGAAGGTATTATTGACCTAATGCATACTGATGTATGCAGTCCCTTCAATACCGCGACTCGAAATGGATATCGATATTATTTGACGTTTATTGATGACCATTCGTGATACGGGTTTATCTTCCTATTACGTCATAAGTCTGAAACCTTTGAAAAGTTCAAAGAATTCAAGGTTTTGGTTGAGAATCAAACCGATAGGAAGATTAAACGAATTCGATCTGATCGAGGTGGCGAGTACCTCTCAGATGAGTTTAAGGAATACCTTAAAGAGAATGGAATTATTTCCAATCTCACTCCTCTTGGAACTCCCCAACTTAATGGTGTTGCTGAAAGACGCAACAGAACCATCATGGATATGGTTCGTTCAATGATGAGCAAAGCACATTTACCACTTAGTTTCTGGAGATATGCAGTAGAGACTGCAATATATATCCTGAATAAGATTCCTAGCAAATCTGTACCTAAGACTCCTCATGAGCTCTGGTATGGAACCAAACCTAGTGTTAATCACTTGAGGGTTTGGGGTTGCTTAGTCCATGCAAAGAATGTGGATGCAAGTAAGCTAGAATCTCGCTCTCGTGAGTGTTACTTCATTGGGTATGTTAGAGATGGTATTGGATACCAACTCTATGACCCTGAGACTCAGAAGGTTTTTGTTTCTAGAGATGTGAAATATCTGGAGAATGTTTTCCTTAAGGGTCAAGATAAATATGAAGTAAAGGAACTCATTGAATCTCCTGAGGATTCTTAGCTTCCTGAACCAGAAACTGAAGAAGTAAATAAAGATGATACACCCATACCTCTTTGAAAGAGTTCGAGGGTGGTTGCACCACCTGAAAGGTATGGATTCCATGTGTCAGGTGAAACTGACAATGATCCTACTTCATTTGATGAAGCACTCGCGGATCATGACATGGATAGATGGATGCTAGCAATGAAGTCAGAAATTGACTCCATGCATAAGAATGGTGTATGGACCCTAGAGGATCCACCTAAAGGGGTAAAACCCATTGGGTGCAAATGGATCTTCAAGAGAAAGAGGGGACCTGATGGGAAAGTAGAGACTTTCAAGGCACGGCTCGTAGCCAAGGGCTACACACAGAGAGAAGGCATCGACTACGATGAGATATTCTCTCCTGTGGCTATGCTTAAATCCATCAGGGCATTGCTGGCTATAGCTGCATATCTTGACTACGACATCTGGCAGATGGACGTCAAGACGGCTTTCCTCAACGGATACCTCGAGGAGGATATCTACATGGAGCAGCCCCAGGGCTTCATGACTGAGGATGGCAAAGTATGCAAGCTGAAGAAATCCATCTATGGGCTCAAGCAAGCTTCTCGTAGCTGGAACATCAGATTTGACGAAACCATAAAGAGTTATGATTTTGTGCAGAATCCTGATGAACCTTGTGTGTACAAGAAGCTTAGTGGGAGCGCCATTGTGTTCATCATGCTTTATGTAGATGACATCCTTATCATTGGGAATGATACAGGGATGATGACCAGTGTGAAGATTTGGCTATCCCATACCTTTGAGATGAAAGATCTTGGAGAAGCCTCTTACATCTTGGGTCTGAAGCTATTCAGAAACCGAGAGAAGAGGATATTGGGATTGTCACAACATGGATACGTTAAGAAGATTCTTGAACGATTCCGTATGGATAGTTCCAAGAAAGGATCCCTACTCTTAAGACATGATATCCACATGTCTAAAGGAATGACTCCTCAAATTGTTGAGGAAAAGAAAGCCACGGCTGGATGCCCTTATGCATAAGCAGTAGGAAGCTTAATGTATGCCATGATGTGTACTAGGCCAGATATCTGCCATGCAGTGGGAGTGGTAAGTCATTACCAATCCTACTATGGAGAACAACACTGGAATGCAGTAAAGAATATATTCAAATATCTATGACGGACGCAAGATTACATCTTGGTCTATGGAGATGGTGATCTCCAAGTCTTGGGATATACAGATTCTGACTTCCAATCGGACATTGATGATCGAAGATCGACATCAGGGTTTGTGTTCCTGTTGAACGGTGGTGATGTGAGCTGGAGAAGCAAGAAGCAGGACACTACGGCAGATTCAACAATATAAGCTGAATACATTGCTGCATCAGATGCTGCAAAGGAGGCGGTGTGGTTGCGCAAGTTCGTACAGGAGCTTGGCGTAGTTTCCTCTGATACTCCCATCCCGCTACTCTGTGATAACACGGGAGCCATTGCCCATGCGAAGGAACCCAGATGGCATCAGAAGAGCAAGCACGTAGAAAGGAAATACCACATCATTCGGGAGATTCAAAAGCGTGGTGACATCATCATCACCAAGGTGGCCTCCGCCGACAACGTTGCTGATCCTCTTACCAAACCTCTGACACAGAAGGTTTTTGACCAGCATGTAATGAGTATGGGTTTAAGGATTGTTCCTGAATGGTTTTGAGGGCTAGTGGGAGATTGTTAGCAATGTGAGCCCGAGGCGAACCATTCCTACAATAATTGTTATTGTAATAAATGATTTATCAATAAAAGTTATTGATTTTTTCACTCCCTTTTTGATATTGAATGAATGAATGCACTATAAGGTCCCTCTGTACAATAAGGGTTATGTACCATGGCCAACTTGATAATCATACAGCTGTTGATTCATTAAGTGAATCATAGAGGCTGATGCTCGGATGAATATCTAAGGAGTTAGATAGAGGACTCATCAAGCATCATCAATGATTGTCAAGTAGTGATCTCCAGTCTGAGTGGGAGATGGCAATCCCATCTCATTAGACTGATATCTGATCGACCTCCTGATGCAGGTCCTCTGCATGGGAATATTGATTCGGAGGTATCAGGTTAGTTGAGTCAATGGGTTGACTTAACGAGATCGAGATAACCAAAGACCTATGATGAATACTGTCACATCACAGGAAAACATCCTTTTACCAGAGACAGATGTATTACTATATGTCTGAGTATGTACATTTGGCAGACCAATAGGTTGATGACCTAATCAAGGTTTATACACCGGCGAGCTGGTGTGCATGTAAGGGCATATGAGTAATATGATCTCTCAAAGGGATCATACAGGTTCACTTGTGAACCGGGAGACATGAGCTCACTCATGAGGTATTGGGATTGACCAAATTCCATGCATGGTCATCATGCTTTAGAAGCATGATATAAATTTGAAGGTAAGATATATGCTTTGTGAAAGCATATGATCTGTACCATATCCCAAGGACCAAGATTGAGAAACTTAATGATCAAACTCTGAAGATAACAGTGTAAAAGTGATCTATATCTTCATGATGATCATGAGTCTTCCAGTATGCAGGATGTGCAGGTATTGGGAATAACTGAAGGGTGATTTGATCATAAACGATTGTATAACCATGACGCTTCCATTCCGAGGGAGTGATGACAGATCTGGATTTTAGTGACTTCTCTCATCAGAGAAGTGACCTAACCTTAGTCCATTTACTGGACATTGATCTGAATGAGATTCAGATGCAATGAGAAGATTAGGTTTACGGTCTTGATTTAATCAAGCATCTATGAGAGGTCCATGGGATCTGGATTTGAGATGTGATCTCAATATCCAAGTCATTATACGTGGAACAATACAATCACCCTGTCCTTATCTCCAAGTATCTGAGGAGAAATAGCATTGTTCTTAAATGGTTTAAGATCAATTCCATAAGATCTAAGCAAAGAGAAGTTGATAATTAAATGTGATTTAATTATCATGATGTATGAAGAATTATCCAATATGATTAAATGTGATTTAATTATTATAGATAAGAATAATGTGGATAGTAATATCCAATTATTCATAATATGTTATAAATGTGATTTATAATATATTAGAGAGAGTTAAATATAATTTATATTAGTAGATTAATTATTAATGTGTTTTGGATACACATTGTCTAATTAATTGAAAATGTAAATTACATTTTGTTTTGGGTTGTGAATACGATTCACAATATTCCAATGTCAAGATTGCAATATTCCCAAAATTTATTGAGAATTATTTTGGTGAATTAAAATACCAACAAATAGTTGTTGGAAAATAAGTAAAGAGAAAATCAAGGAGATATGCAATCTCATGGGAATCCATGAGATTGCCCTCCCATTAGGAAAGGAGGGGGTGGCACCAAATCCCTTGTGGGATTGGTGGCCGTCACCTCCCTCCAAAGGGGAAGGATGATCTCCTTTATATTCTCTCTCCTTATTTAATTGATTTAATTTGGTATTAATATTTATTTGATTTATCAAATATATTTTATCAAAATTAAATCACAAGTTGTTGGTTTTTACCAACAACAATCTTGACCATTAGATTGACATAAATCAATCTCATCCATTGATTTTATATGTCACATGGATTGAGATCCATGGATCCCAAAACCCTATAAATAGAGAGGCATACTTTGCTCTCTCTCTACACATGCTATTGTAGCACACAACTCTCTCTCTCTCTTTCTCCATACTCGACAGCCCTCTCTCCCTCTCTTATTGGTGGTTGTCCACCATACTTTGGTGGAGAGAATCGTCGATGCCCGCGCCATCGTGCTGTCGCTTCAACGCTCTGCGGTTCTCCGTCTACTTCGAGTGCTTCGCCCACGAAGGAGACGTTCGATCTCATACGATGAGATCAGGAGCAACCACGCTTGGATCAACTTCTTGGATTGTGAGGACACTGCGGTTCATCCCCGCGCTCGCAAGCAATCTCTCCGACGATCGGACTTGAGACAGGTGGTCTCTTCTCTTAGAGACTCAATCAACCACGCTTCAAGAGGTATTGCATTATACTTATTGTGGTTATAGATGAAACGATCTGAGAATTGTTCTTGGATCATGTGGTTTCATCGAATAAAATTTTTTAAATTCCGTTGCACCGAACAACTAGTACGACTAGTCGTTCTCCGTCGTATCCGATACAACACTCATGCTTCCGTGATGCGCTTGAGGATTTCTCCATATCCTTCAAGTACGACATACAAATTAATATTCGGTAAGATCAATATGAATCAATGCATTACAAATTAATGAAAATATAATCAAGAATTTCCGGTTCAAATTATTATCAAGATATGCACGCAACAACCAATATAACCAAAGTTAACCATTTTCATTATTAGGAATAAACCAATAGGACGAGATCTAGGAAAGACAAAGTTATAAACACGTTGCAACAAACAAAATGATAAACTGATTATATTAGAAATCACCGAAGCATTCCATGAAATGGACTATCCTTAGAGAGGATATCGCCCCCACAATACATGTGCATAGGGTATGGCGATCCGCTCTTAGGATACAACGGCACACGGTCTTTGTCTGTCGACATCGACAAGATCGTCCTCGAAAGTACCTCAGAAAACTACTAAATCTAACGAAGAAGAATGCTCATCCGTGAGAGCAAAAGTACAGATCAGGGAGAAGGAAGAAGAGTTTTTCTTCTGAGTGAAGAAAAGACGATGTCGGAGAGGGGTTATAAAAAGTGGCTTGCATTCCCTAGCACGCGATGCTTTCCGTTTTTCCGAAAATACCCCTTAATGGTCGTGTCTCATCGGATTCTGAAACTACAGTTAAAACAAGTCCTTTGGGTCAAGTTAGATTCCCATTGCAGTCGAATCTAAATTAATTTGTATGATTAACTTAATTGACCCGCCAAATAAAACCCGCAATAAAAGTGTTGAAATCCGAATTGACTCTGTCGAGGCGGAGCCGGAGCTGGAGACAGAGCTGAGTGAAACGTGCGCATGTGTGTTGTCCTCCATTCCTCCTCTCTACTATTGCTACAAGTGCTTGGGGTGTGAACTCATATATAAGCCCACTAAAAGTTTAGAAATACTAGATGTGGTACTAAACTTTCACCCCATAACTCTCCTTTCAAATTTGAGAATTCCCAACTTTCCTTCCAAACCATTTGATTTCCCAATTACAACCAAATTATCTCCTATGTAGTTGTACATACTTTCTAATCAAAAGCCTAATTACATACTTTAAAAACAACAATCCCCATGAATTCACCAATTTTATAAAGTGATTCAAACAGAGCTAGAAGACATCTTTCGGCTGCCACACTTTTTTTCAGTAAAGGTACCTTTCGATTTGAACCTCTACCCGAGTTCACTACTTTCACTTTAATAAGAATGAAGTGAACTATGTCTTGAACTTCAAACCTCGATGTTAAAGTATATGGTAGAAACAACAAATGTTGTTCTTGGTACAACCTTCAGGGTTGGTGCTCTTTAAAGTCCATGCACCCTTATCATGTTTCATGAGTGCAGGAAAGACCCTTTTCCTTTAACTACAGCCCATAGTAACACTCACATAGACGGTGTTCTCCAAGTATGCACTGCTAACATCCTACCCAAAGGCTTAAACCCATTCAGAGCCTACACTTTTCCTAAACTTGCAGGTTATACTGCACTCAGGCTTCCAGGGATAATACACTCATGCATAAGCATTAGAATTAGGAGTGCCAACCAATTCTCCAAACAGCTTATTATTACCACAATGAACCTACTTTGTGGGATCTTTATTAAGATAGGTTGGGTTACTATTGTAGAGGAACTCCTAGTGGGTCTCAGTCTCATCCCAAGCTTAGACTTTAGGACTAAAGATCTATCAAGTCCCTTAGTCAATGGATCTACCGTGTTGTCTTTGGATCCAAAAAATCCACAACCAACACTCCTTGAGACATTAAATCCCTTAATGTCTTAAGTCTGATTTGTATGCATATTCTCGTTTCCTGATTGAGCTTTGAACTCTTGATCTTGGAAATTGTGGTCATGTTATCACAATGTACCTAGATTGCAGGGACTGGTGGACCTACCATGGGAATTTCATAAAGAAGTCTCCTTAGCCATTCCGCCTCAATTCCAGTGGTGTCCAAGCACACAACTCAGCCTCAATGGTAGACTGAGCTAGAATGGTCTGCTTTATAGACCTTCAGGAGACTGCACCACCTCCAAGGGTAAAGACCTATCCAGTAACACCATTACTCTAGACTCCTCTATTTTCCCTATCCAGCTTGCATCACTATATCCTTCTAGTACAGATGGATATCTACCATAATGCAAACTATGGGAAATGGTTCCTTAAAGTACTTCAGTATTCGATCTAGAGCCTCCCAGTGAATATGGTCAGGACAGCTGGTTTATCTACTCTTCTTTGCAACCGAGAATGAGATATCAGGTCTCGTGCAGTTTGCAAGATACATTAAGCTTCCTATCACTTGTGAATACCTTAGCTGAGCTACATGTACTCCACTTTTATTTTTTAACAATGTTTTGGATGAATCAAGGAGTTTTTACAGCTTTGCAGTCTTGATATCCAAATTTCTCAAGTACCTTCTCAACATAATGAGATTGAGAAACTACGATCCCATCAATTGACCTTGTCAGTTTGAGACCCATGATCACATCCGCAACATGTCCTTCATCTCAAACTTGCTACTTAAGAATGCCTTAGTCTCATTAATAATCCTCATATGTGATACAAACAATAATATGTCATCAATATACAAGCACAACACAATAACACTCATCACCTTTCACCTTGGAAGAGACACACTTATCGGATTCATGAACCTTAAAGCCACATGACAAAATGATTTTGTCAAATTTTCTATGCCATTGCTTTGGTACTTGTTTCAATCCATAAAGGGATTTAACAAGCTTGAAAACTTTTCCCTCATTCCCAGGAGTCACAAGCCAGTTGATCCATATAGATCTCCTCCTCAAGATCGCCATGCAAGAAGGCGGTCTTCACATCCATCTGATAGATAGAGATATCATATACAGAAGCCAATGCTATGAGCATCCGGATTGTGGTCATCCTGGTCACAGGGGAATAGGTATCAAAATAATTGATACCTTCCTTTTGTCTAAAGCCCTTGGCAACTAATCTGACTTTATACTTTTCAATTGATCTGTCGGGCCAAAACTCTCTTAAACGCCCGTTTGCACCCAATGGTAGAGCATCTTTTGAGTAAATCGATAAATTCCCAAGTTCCATTAGCCATAATGGAATCCATCTCATATTTGATAGCTTCCTTCCATTGTTTTGCTTCAGATGAAGCCATGGCTTTGTTTTTGCTTGGTGGATCACCCTCGATCTGGTAGACAACAAAGTCACTACCAAGATCCTTGGCTATCCAAGGTCGTTTAATCTTTCTTGGTTCGATTTCTTCTGAAATGTCATTGGGTTCAGGTTGAGTATTATCCATTCCACTTGATCTAGAATAGATCCTGATGTGGAGGCAACATCATTGGCCAGATTTTGAGGAATCATAGTCTTTATAGGGAAGACATCCTCAAAGAAGATAGCATCACAGAGTTCAACAATAGTGCTGACATCTATGACCGGTATCTCGGATCGAATTACCAAGAACCTATATGCATAACTGGTTTCCAAGTAACCTAAAAAGACAACATCAACAATTTTAGGACCAAACTTCATTCTCTTGTGTTATGGGATGAAAACCTTAGCAAGAAAGTCCCACACTTTGAGATACTTTAAGCTTGGTTTTCTGTTTCTCCAAAATTCAAAAGGATACTTTTTCATATGTCTTGGAGGGACCCTATTCAGAATATGACATGTCGTATTCAAGGCCTCTCCTCACATATAGGTTGGAAGTCCAGAACTCTGTAGGAGCGCATTGATCATGTCAGTTAAGGTCATATTTTTCCATTCTAGTATCCCATTGGATTGTGGTAAATATGCAGCAGTGACTTCATGAACTATGCCAACCATTTTGCATTTTTTATCAAACAAGTCAGTGGTATATTTACCTCATATATCTGACCTTAGGTGTTTAAGCACTTTTCCTATTTGTGTTTGAGCCTTATTCTTAAATACGAGAAACATTCTCTAAGGCCTCATCCTTGATTTTCATAAGATACACATAGCAGTATCTACTGCCATCATCTATAAAGGCGATTAAGTATTTATTGTCTTGGGTCAACACACCATTAAACTCACCGTATGCACTAGATCCAAGATCTCACTATCTCTAGAGATAGACTGAAAAGATTTCCTAGGTGTCTTAGCTTGCATACAAATTTAACATTTTTGAGTTTTATCAATAGCGTGTTTAGGAATCAACTCTAAATTCATCATTCTTTTAATTGAATTTAAATTCACATGTCCTAATCTACCATGTCACAAATCACAAGATTCTAGATTATTAACTACTTGAGAAACAGAATTAGAACATTCAGAATTCAAACCATTCATGGCACCAATCTTTATTTAATCACACCTAATTCTAAACAACAAATCAAAATCTATCAGATATTCTTTTCCATAAAAAATGTCATGTCTCAGAATGATAACTTTATTATATTTAAAGCTTAAATCAAAATCATTTCTAAGTAAAATAAGTCAGATAAACAATCTTATTGAAGTCAGGAACATGCAGCACCCTGTGCAATATCCAGACACGTACAGAAGAGAACCTCAAGTTGACTTGTTCTGACCCTATCACCATGGCCGCATAATCGTTCCCCATCTTCACAGTCCCACCACTGCAGGTTTGATAAGAAGAAAATAAATTTCTATCAGAATAAATATTTACATTGGATCTAGTATCCACGAGCCACTCAATTGGATCATAAATATGGTTTAATTCAAGTTTTATAGAGACATACCCCTCGCTAGCCCCAAGTCCTACAGTGATCATATTCACTTGTGTATTCCCATCTACAGCCTTAGGGTGAGCCTTTAAGGACAGACAATCCTTCTTCCAATAGCCAACCTGATTACAGTGCCAATAGGATTTATTCTTTGCCTTTTTCTGGAAGTTTCATTTTATTGTTGTTATTATCCTTTCCCTTTTTTATTTTTGCCCTTTGAGGTCATGAAATTGACTTTAGCTGAACATCAACAAGGACAACAAGCTTTTATTTCCTTTGTTCTTCCTCTATGATGATTGCCATCATCAAGTCATTTATAGAAATTTTCTTCTTTTTGGGTTTCAAGGTCATACCGAAGTCTTCCCAATACTTTGAGAATTTTTCTATGATACACATGACCTGAAACTTCTCTGGAAGTTTCATTTCGGCATCTTCTAACCCTTGGAGTAGGATTAAAAACTTGTGTGTCTGTTCAGAAACCGACTTCCTTCGACCATAGAAAACTTCAAGAACTTGACGACGGAGTATTTCTCAATACCAAGATCTTCAGTATTATACTTCCGATCCGAGTCTTCCCATAGCTCCTTCGTAGTCTGTGTAGATGACCAGTATACATCAAACAACGTGTTGGACAGAGCCAACAAGATGCAACCATGGCATACACGATCTCGTTCCTTCCACGTGAATTGCGCCTTCTGGCTTTCGAGTTTGGGGTTTTCTGTTTACACCACCGTACAATCAGTTTCAAGCATAGAGATTAATCCTATGGTGGTTAACCATATTTTCATGCGTTGTTGCCAACGCTTGAAATTCTGACCATCAAATTTTTCCATCATACCCGTCATATCCACCCTCGATTTAAACATCATTTCTGGCATGGTTTTACAACTGGATCAAAAGTACGACATGTACAAAATAATATTTGGTAAGATCATTATGAATCAATTCATTACCGATTAATGGAAGTATAATCAAGTTTTTCCGATTCAAATGATTATCAAGATATGCACATAGGAACCAATAAAACAGAGGTTAACCATTTTCATTATTCGAAATAAATCAATAGGACAAGATCCAGGAAAGACAAAGTTATAAGTGTATTGCACCAAACAAAACGATAAACAAACTACATTAGAAATCATTGAAGCGTCCATAGAATGGACTCTCCTTAGAGAGGATATCACCCCTACAATACCGATGCGTAGGGGCTGTCGATCCGCTCCCAGGATACAATGGCATAGGATCTTCGTCTCCGTACACCAACAAGACCGACCTCAAAAGTACCTCAGGGAACTACTGCAGCCAACGAAGAAGGATGTTCGTCCGCAAGAGCAGAAGAACAAATCAGGGAGAAGGAAGAAAAATTTTTCTTCTGAGCAAAGAAAAGATGACGTCTGGGAGGGGTTATAAAAAAAGGCTTGCGTGCCCTAGAGCGTGGTGCTTTCCGTTTTCCGAAAATACCCCTCAACGAGCGTGTCGCTTCAGATTCTGAAACCGCGGCTAAAACGAGCTATATGGGTCGAGTTGGATTCCCATTGCAGTCGAATCTAAATTAATCCGTATGATTAACTTAATCGACCCGACACAAAAGTATCGAGATCAAATTTACTCTCTCGAGCTCGAGATGGATACGGAGCAGAGCTCGCGCACTGACCCAGAATTAGATCGGTCTTGTGTTCCACACAAGGCGGGAACACAGTCGAAGTGTCGACCAATCAAAATCTGAATTTAATCAACAATTAACCCACACTAAAGATCAATAAATTAGAACTAATGTGGAGTTAAAATTTATTTTTAACTCTACATAAAAGATGTATAGGTGCAAGTATGTAGAGAGTTCGAACACAGGGAGCAAACAGGGTAGTTCAAAATTAATGCACAAGTGAGTGTGTGTGTGTGTGTGTGATGTGTCTACACTAAGCAAGCAATCAAAGGAGATCTTTGTGGGTTTTTTAATTTTTAATATTTTTTTTATTTTAATTTAATTTTTAATTTTGTATTTTGATTTTTAATTTCTGATTTTTATAATTTTATATTTTATATATTTTTTTCTTTTTGAATATTGGAAATTAAAAACAATGTAATGAAAGGCAAGATAAAATATTTATAAAAATGTGCAAAAATAACCAAAAATTCAGAAATGAAATGTTTTTAATATTTTTAGGAATTTTTACTGTTTTTGTGATTTTTGGGGATTTTTCAAGGTGTTTTTGGTATTTTTAATTACTGAAATAAAGTAAAACAGTGAAATAAGTGCTGGCTGTGGATAAAATGGGATTTAAAAATAGCTACCAGTACTCAAAATTTTTCACACTAATTTTCAAATAAAGCTACTGAAATATGCAACAAACAGGAGCTGAGTTTGTATTTTTTGGAGTTTTCCTTGATTTTATATATTTGTTTGAAGTTTTAGAGTGTTTTTAAATTTTTAGTGTTTTTCTTTTGAGATTTTTAATGATTTTTGGACTGACACTAAAATAGAATATAATAGATACTAGGGAATTTTTTGGAATTTTTAGAAGTGTTTTAATATTTTTTTTGGCATTTTCTAAGCTAGACAGTACACAAAAAGCATGTTTTTGATTTTTAATAAATATAAAAACAAAATAAAATCAAAACCTAAAATGATAGCGTCAAAGTACACGTGTCCAGGAGCTTAACCCTATTTTTGTGGAATTTTTGGATTTAAAATGATAGTTCAAATAATTCGAGCAAGCATCCAACAATTAACAGGCCTAGCAGGGGTACTTATGCAAAATGTCTAAAAGTCCGGGAGCATGTATGCAGTTTTCACGCAAAATCTGTACTGAATTTAATAATTTCTGGGCCAAAAACAAATGACAAGACCCGCAAGTCCTTTCCCGCAAAATACCCACCCAAGCACGTGCAATGCACGCGCCTGAGAAGGGCTAGAGTCTAATATCGCAAAAGTCGGGGGTGTAAAAGCAAAATGGCCAGAAAGTTTTAAACTGCAATGGAACGTTTTGGAATTAAACTTTAATAAGCAAAACCCCGGGGGCCCCCCTGCAAAATCACCACACCACGTGCCCAATGCACGTGACTGGTGGACCTAGATGCAAAATCACAAAAGACGGGGGTCTCACTGTAATTTTTACAAAAATATTCTAACGGCAGAAGAATGATTCGGTACTGATTAATTATTACAAAATTGCGCAAGGGTATGGGAGCAAAATTACCCAGGCGCGCTATTCGCACGGCTGACGGAGTGCCACTTACGCCACGTGGCGCGATCTGAGGGCCCGATGACGGTTCGGCTCCTGCGGCTGTGATTAGAACTCCCCCGATGATCGGACGGTGGGCACGTGGGGAGATCTGACGGCTCCTGTACTCCACGATGAACGGGCGAAGATCCAATGGCGCTGGGGCTGCAAGGAAGAACACGCCACGAACTGGTCGATGGCGACTTTCAATCCGCAAAAATCTTGCTACTCCGAGCTGCACCCGTCCCTCGGATTGCTCCAAAAGATGCCTGGGGCGATCCTCGAAGTGATGGCGGCTTCAAAATGGCCAAAGGATGATCGGGGATCCGCTGCTGATCGGCGAAGGAGGACGGCCCACAGGAGCTTCGAGCTAGACGCCAATGATCCCCAGGAGGGGTATTTGAGCACCTGGAACCTGCAAAGACGTGAGGAGGTGCGTGGGCAAATTGCCACGCACCTCGGGATGGCGTAAAGATGCGGGAGGCGGCGAGGGAGAAGCTCGCCGGAGCTTGCTCCGGCGAGGTGGACGCGAAGGCGAGTTGATGGATTTCGAGCGAAGCGAAAATGGGGAAATGAGCCTACAGCTACTGCGAGGCTAAAAACGCAAAAGAACTACACGAAAAACACAAAAGAAAATAGTACCTCAAGCTAGAAGAGCGAGGTTGACCTCACGGTGGCTAGGCCGCCGGAGATGGAGGTTGGAACACACCTAGGAGGGGCTGATTGGCACCTCAACGGGTCTGGAGTCGACCTGCTGTCACCAGGGACCCAACGGCGAAGCCCGGAGGTTGATGGCCCTAGCCGAAGGTGGTTCAAAAGGCTATGGAGGTGACTGGGCTGGTTTTGAAGAATGGTTGAGGGGGGCTCCTTCATCGAGGTGTAACGGGCGAGTCAACGATCCTCTGCCCGAGATAATTGTTGGGCGAGCTAGAGGGATCGTAGGTGGACAAAAGTCAAGAAGGCGTCGTCCTCAAAGGGTGAAAGACAAGCCCGCGAAAAACCCGAGAAGGTGGGCACTTGCGACGGTCCAGAAGGCAAAGGCCTGGGGTCAACGAGTTGACCCCCGATCAACGGATGGCGTGGCCTGATTGGGCCACGTCATCCGCAAAAAGACAAAATAAGAAATGAAATTCTTATAAATTGAATAAAAAATAATAAATGATTTAATTAATTTTAGTTTATTTAATAAAAAATGTTTATTATTTTATAAAGTATTTTATTCTTATTTTTAATTATTTTTATGAGGTTTATTTTTACAAGTTGCTTTTATACCCCTATATAGGTATATTATTCTATATGGTGTTCTCTTATTTTTATTTTGTATTTTTATTTTTATTATTTTTATTTAGTATTTTCTAAAATTATAGAATACTTTTATACACTCAAATATATTTTTATTTTATTTTTCTGATTTATTTTGTATATTTAATAAAATAGAAGTATATTTTATATAGATATAAGTACAGGTATAATACCTATGTATCAAATATGTATGTATTTTATTTTGAGTTTTAATTACATTTTTATTCTGATTTCAATACACATATTTATTATAAGTAATATTTACAACATTATAAAAATATAAAATTATAAAAAAAAATAAATAAATAATAAATTGAATATTTTAATAAGTACAAATATACAATAGGGGTCCAAAACTCAACTTTCAAACCGTAGCTCCACCAAATGCGAAACCACCGCCATTAAATAGCTTATTTTCTTCTATATACAATTAAAGGTGAGTATGCTGCATTTGGAGTTTTTATTTGTGAGATACAGGTCTGGGAAGTTGGGATTCTGGATTTTTATTTAGACTATAACTTTTTATCTGTACATTATTTTTCTGTGAAATCAATTTTGTATTTTTATTTATAAAATTATCTACAACTTTCATGTACAAAGTTTCTTTATTTGATGAATAAAAAGTGGAACCAAAAATAGGTTCCAAAATGACTAAAGAATGAATAGAATCTATAGGCATTTTATCTGTATTTCTGACCTTACCTCCCCCTACTTTATTCCTTGTCGACCTATTCATCAAGATGCCTAGGTCTCGGGGGTTTTGGGTCATAAAATATTTACAATATTTTATTCTTTTTCTTTACTTTATTTATTCTATAATTTTGGTCTTAATTACAGTATTTTATACACTAATATGATGCACATGCATGAATGCTAAGATGATGTATTTAAGGATATTTACAGGCATTTGGTAGGGTTTTTAGTGCCAAAATGATAGAATAAAGATGATGAAATGTGGATTCATCATCCCCCTATACTTTACCTTTGCTAGTCCCTAGCAAACACTTATGCAATAAGTGCAAAAAGGAAACAGAAAGAAAAGAAAAAGAAGAAACGTGGATTTTATTTGATTATCAAACTTGTCTTCACAAAATCAAAGTTTGGAGCTTAAGTCGGACCTTTGGAATTTTAGTGCGGGCGGAACCTTAGTGAGAACCGAATTTGAAATCCAACAGTCCTTGAGAATCCCAAAACTCTGTCCAAGTCTCCTCAATAGCCAGGTCAGAAATACTTCAACTCATACGCAAACTCTTACGACTATGAATCTGACTCGTATAGTGTAAGTGATGATGACTCTCCCCAACTAGAATGACAAAGAAACTGACTTCTCCAGTACGACAACCCAATGATTCCCCAATCCAGCAACTCCATCCTCGAGGAGCGGGGTATTCCCTTCTAAGTTCAAGTGGCAACCAGCTCAAGAGGAGGGGGTGAAGAGAAGAATGGACGGTAGCCAGTGTAGCTACCTATCCCGGGATGCAAGACCAGTGTAGTCGAGTCATCCTGCTGCAGGCTCACATGATATGACTTTGGAACTCAAGCTTGCTTATTGACTTTGTACATACTTGCAGGCTTTTTATTTTTGTACATGCCTGAACCTCTTTTTTTTTTTGAATACTACATACAGCAGCATTTACATAAGGAGTTTTTCCTCTTGAGCCAGTAGACTATCCCTCTTTTGAAGCTTTATCGCAACCCACAGCCTCCTGTCTTTAGACTTCCTAATTACTGGATGGGTTGGGGTGCACTTCCCTCCCTAGAGGAGGACAAATGTTTCCACTTGTGTGCGTCTCATACCGACAAATCCAATCCCCTCACCACTCCAACTGAGTTGAGCCATGTGAAAGGTGCAGGTGTCCAAGTTAGGTCATTATCAACAAGAGTCGTGCGTGTGCTCCGAAATACTCTACTTAGGCAGTCAAGAATCCATTGAACCAAGTCTCGTGATCCTCAAAGAATTAAGTCAACTAGACCTGAAGTACCTCAAACCAAGTTCCTATAAGGTTCCTGTTATTAGGTAGATTTTAAGGTCCAATCAAGCTCCAATCTCCGGATTTTACTTAGAATCGTTCAACTATCAAACTCAATCCGAAAAATGCGAATGCTATGCAATGCAATGCAGAAGATATTTTTGTGATGCAATTTTCAAGAATTTTGAACTTTTTATGGATTTTTGAAAAGATGATGCATGCATTTTTTTTATTTTTCAAAAAGATTTTTCAGATGTTTTTGGATTTTAAGTTTGCAAATGTTTTTGGAATTTTTGAAAACAAAAAGGTTTTGGCTTAAAACTAGGTGAAAAATATGTACACGGGAGTGCTTCTTATATATAAGAAGTGGATTTTGAGAATTTACAAGGGTAAGTGATCAATTTTATACATATATACATATAGTGGATTTTGGTGTGATGTATGTATATTCCTCAAACTTATTTGAAAACAATTTACACACAATTTTTGAAAACTATAGTCCAAAATAATTTTTACAAACATTTTACACACATTTGAAAACATTTTTGCAAAGGCTTTCAAAACTGTATATATAGGTTTTTCAAATCATTTTTGCAACCATTTTCAAACCATTTGCAAATCATTTTTCAAACATTTTATTTCACACAAAGAAAAGAAGTTTTACAAACCACACATTTTTACACAGGTTGAAAACATGTAACAAAATATTTTCGAAATAGTTTTCAATAGATGTTCACAAAAATTTTCAAACTATTTTTCAAACATTTTGCAAAAAACATTTTCGCCTGATTTATTAATCAGTAAATACAAAAAGAATTTGAGGAATAACCACATCTTTATATTAAGGATTTTAATAAATTGTAAAGCATTATTAGCCATATTATTAGGAAAATACGAAAGTACGAGTTATGGCTAAAGTATATACACAGTATATACGACCCCCCTATACTTAGCTTGAGCTATGTCCTCATAGATCGGAGAGAAAAGAGAAGACATAACTCGTACTAAGTATAGACAAGTCTAAAGAATAAATAAATGAATGAATCAAACGAATGAGAAGTTGACCGTCCCCCCTATACTTAGGATCAAATAATCCTAAGTATAGCAGACTGTACACAACGCAGGGAGGGTCAAGGGCGGGAATGAACAGATCGTACTCGGATTGTCTCCCCCTATACTTAGGGTAAGATATCCCTAAGTATAGACATGAAGAGGAGACAATGGAGAGGACCGAAAAGAATGAAGATACTCGGGGTGCACACCCCCCTATACTTAGGACAAAGTACGTCCTAAGTATGGAAAACTGTCTACAAGGGCGGCACCTTTTTGATAGATAAAGAAGATAGACAAGGAAAAGAAGAAAAGAAGAAAAGAAGAAAAGAGATGAAGATGGAAGAAGAGATCGTGAGGATGTACGCATCACTCCCCCTATACTTAGGGTGAAAGAAGCCCTAAGTATAGGCAACAACAGGAGTAATGACACGAAACGAAGAATGAACACTCGACTCGTCCACCCCCCCTATACTTAGGACAAAGTACGTCCTAAGCAAGGCAGACACGAGACTAGGTGGACGAGTAAAAACGGGAGATAGAAAGAGATGAACAAAGGAGGATGTACAACAGAGGTGGATGTACATATGATCAAGAAGGTGGAAAGCAGACCTTCTTGCGAGACCGCTGAGGGATAGATCTAGTGTGGTGTATGTCGACATCGGGGTCCACAGCGGACGGAGGCCGATCAGGGTCGACACCGTGAAGGCCCTCAGTGGAATCAAAACGGAAAGGGACGAACTGATCGATGGGAGCAGTCTGGCTCGGTTTTCCCTTGGTGGTCCTATGGTGTGAAGGCACAGACCGGTGAGTGGAAGAAGTACGACTAGGTCCGGCCTTGGAAGTCTCGCCGATATCAAAGTGAAATGGGAGAAACTCATCATCCTCGGAAGAAGTGTAATCGGAGTCGTCCTGCGAGTCCTCGTCCAGGTCAAAATCAAAAGGAACGAAATCATCTGTGGAAGTATACGAACTCAGATCGTCCTCAAGACTCTCACCTGAATCCTTGTCTTCAACAAGAGGTCTGAATTTATCAAAATAAATGGCAGCATCATAACCGACCTCAATCATCTTGACCTGTGAAGGGCCAGGAACGGACTTATCAGTGGAAGTAGTCAAACTAGGTCCGTCCTGTCTAGTCTTACCTGGGTCATTTGTTGCCTTATGAGGTCTCTCAAAGTAATGGGAAACATCATAAACATCCTCAATTATCTTGTCATCTGCCCCTTGCTCAAATGGTTTAATCACATAAATACTCTGGATCTCATCAACACATCGCCACACACCAGGAGGAGGATTAGTGAGGTCCATGCTTTCCGACTTCCTCCCCTTTCGGGGGATTCGTGGGGTCTCATCAGGGATCGCTAAGGAAGTATCTCTAGTAGCATCAGGTAGGTCACAGGCCTCAAAGTCAGCTATAATCGGTGAAGGTGCATCAGATGCGGGTCTCTGGTCAACTGTGGGTGCGGTGATCGTCACTTCGCTCTCGTCAACAGGACGGAAGCGAATCTCTCCTGATCCATAGTCAATAACGACCCTCGCAGAGGCGAGAAATGGTCATCCCAGGATGATTGGAGATGGCTCCCCTATGGAGTTCTCCATGGGCAACACGACAAAATCAACATGATGGCTCGTGCCCTGAATAGAAATGATAGTGTTTTCAAGGATACCCTTCGGCCTCTTGATAGATCCATCAGCAAACTGAACGATCATCCTGGTCTTCTTGAGAGGCCCTAAGTGAAGAGACTGTACCAGCGAGAAGGGTAATATGCTAATCTAAGCATCGCCGTCTAGGAGAGTGCGATCACATGTATGGTCAGAGATGGTGCAAGTGATGAAAGGTGTAGCTGTGTTCTTCTTCTTGGGAATGGGACGGTGTGTGACGGCAAGGGCAGTGGCCATGGTCAAAATATGACGCTCAGATCTGCTCCTCCGCTTTCTCTTCTTGGGAAGAGGAGCAGATAAATCGGTCATGGCCTGCTGAAGTGGGGCACGGATGATCTCATGAATAGTAGCCACCACTTCGGGTTCAGATAGCATTTTTTTGAATTTTTGGACGTCCTCCATACAAGGGAGGAAGTCGGAATCAGCATATACACGAGGTATGCCAAGAGCAGCCTGTACAGTGGCATCCTCGGGGTCAAAGGTGGGACTGGGTGTGAATGCATGTGTGGTCCAGGGTTCTGGCAAGTGGACTCTCTCCTCAAAACATTGATCAACCAAGTGTCTCCCGAAATCTTTTTGTATTTTTACATTTTTCTCATTTTTTTGTATTTTGGGTGATTGCAAGCTCCCATGATCACCTACAAGTGAAGCCGTATTCCCGACGAAAGGAGCATTAATCTGATTCTTCCTCAAGAAAGCAATATCATCATTCATCAAATCAATGCGCTTTGTCATCCGATTAAAGATATCACTCATAGAGATCGAGGGAGGTGACTCCATCAGGTCAGACTCGGGTGGACGTGAAGGTGGAGGTGGATGTGGGTAGAAGTCCGAGTCGTGATAATGTGGCTGAGGTGGGTACGTACAAAAACTAGAAAAAATAGGAGGAGGATCCTCCTGATAAAAGGGAGGTGGACCGGCTGGAGCGAGCGAGGGGTCCGCAAAGTCCGGATAAAATGCACTCCAGGGGTCCATCTCGAAAACAAAAGGAAGTGATTCGGGGGAGCACGAAGGTCAAGTCAAGAGGGTGAAGAAAAAGGCGCAAATGCGCAGAGGAGATCTAGGACACACAAAAACAATCACAGACAAAAATGAAACAAGACAAACCCTCAATTCACCTACTCAACTCGGTAGAGATCGTGGAATGCGGTCTTTTAATCTTGTCTGTTTTAGAGTTAGGTGAGAAGTCAAAGAATTTCACACACACTTAGGGGGCTTGATGGGATTTGGGCACTAACCTTAGTGTGTGCGCGAGCAAGTAAAACGAAGACAATGAGGGGATTACTCGCCCCAATACAAGATTTTCCTTTTGATCGGTTTTAGGGTCAAGTAAAATTAGCAGTCCCAATTTTATTGATTATCACTTTTTTGGATTTTTAATGAGAAATGCACGCGCCTAACAAGGATTCAATTCCTTTAAGATCCTAGGTTGGCAAAATCAGAGGGAGAGTCGGAAAAGCAATGCAAGCGGCAAATAATGATGGATGCTAAAGCGTAAATGCTCACCTTGCCTCCAGCACTCTACATGCAAGGATGCTCAGCAGAATTGAAACCTATCTATATGCAAATGCAAATCCGATGAAATCGCCCTAAGTTTCAGAAATTGCTATTATCGTGAAGAACCACAAGCTGACCGCCAATCTTCAACCCAAGAGTCCGGTCTAGGCTCACCCCTCCTCTGCTCAACACACTTGAGTTTAGGAGAAAGCGCTTTGCGGGGAGAGCTCGCGGCGCGACGGGTTGAAGGTGATGATCAACTGTTTCTAATTTGACTAAGTCCAGAATGCGGCTATAGGTGCATGAAAAATATTAAGTGTTTGGCCTTAGTCTAACGCAAGCAATCCTAAAACTACGGGCTCAATCACACAAAATAAATAAAATTGAAAAACAAAACAAAATAAAAAGAATGCGAGAAAACACGAAAAAGCCGCGAAAAGCACGGCGAGCCCCCAAGTGAACAATCACTTGGAAATTAGGTTCGAATGTCGAAGTGTCCAAGGGTACCTGTATTATTACAAATATAGGTTACTCTCTCACTTAAATTACAAAAACAAACACAAGGAAATAAATGCAACAACCACTGTGGAGCTCGGTCTACAAAAATCCTCTTCGTCTCCTCGGTGCTCGGCTGGCAGATGCCGGCTTCACGTGGGTGCGTCAGCGCCTCGAGTGACGCGCCTCCCTCGGTCCGTGGTACCTCGCACAAAGTCAACAAAGAAGAGGGATTAGACAGCTCAAAAGATATATCAAAAAAAAGGAAAATAAAACAAGCAGAAATAAAAACTGCAAAGGTAGACAATTGATCACAACACAACAAAAACCCGAACTGCGCGCTGTTGCTCCCCGGCAACGGCGCCATTTGATAAACCCAGAATTAGATCGGTCTTGTGTTCCACACAAGGCGGGAACACAGTCGAAGTGTCGACCAATCAAAATCTGAATTTAATCAACAATTAACACACACTAAAGATCAATAAATTAGAACTAATGTGGAGTTAAAATTTATTTTTAACTCTACATAAAAGATGTATAGGTGCAAGTATGTAGAGAGTTCGAACACAGGGAGCAAACAGGGTAGTTCAAAATTAATGCACAAGTGAGTGTGTGTGTGTGATGTGTCTACACTAAGCAAGCAATCAAAGGAGATCTTTGTGGGTTTTTTAATTTTTAATAATTTTTTTTATTTTAATTTAATTTTTAGTTTTGTATTTTTATTTTTAATTTCTGATTTTTATAATTTTATATTTTATATATTTTTTTCCTTTTTGAATATTGGAAATTAAAAACAATGTAATGAAAGGCAACATAAAATATTTATAAAAATGTGCAAAAATAACCAAAAATTCAGAAATGGAATGTTTTTAATATTTTTAGGAATTTTTACTGTTTTTGTGATTTTTGGGGATTTTTCAAGGTGTTTTTGATATTTTTAATTACTGAAATAAAGTAAAACAGTGAAATAAGTGCTGGCTGTGGATAAAATGGGATTTAAAAATAGCTACCAGTACTCAAAATTTTTCACACTAATTTTCAAATAAAGCTACTGAAATATGCAACAAACAGGAGCTGAGTTTGTATTTTTTGGAGTTTTCCTTGATTTTATATATTTTTTTGAAGTTTTAGAGTGTTTTTAAATTTTTAGTGTTTTTCTTTTGAGATTTTTAATGATTTTTGGACTGACACTAAAATAGGATATAATAGACACTAGGGAATTTTTTTGGAATTTTTAGAAGTGTTTTAATATTTTTTTTGGCATTTTCTAAGCTAGACAGTACACAAAAAGCATGTTTTTGATTTTTAATAAATATAAAAACAAAATAAAATCAAAAACTAAAATGATAGCGTCAAAGTACACGTGTCCAGGAGCTTAACCCTTTTTTTGTGGAATTTTTGGATTTAAAATGATAGTTCAAATAATTCGAGCAAGCATCCAACAATTAACAGGCCTGGCAGGGGTACTTATGCAAAATGTCTAAAAGTCCGGGAGCATGTATGCAGTTTTCACGCAAAATCTGTACTGAATTTAATAATTTCTGGGCCAAAAACAAATGACAAAACCCGCAAGTCCTTTCCCGCAAAATACCCACCCATGCGCGTGCAATGCACGCGCCTGGGAAGGGCTAGAGTCTAATATCGCAAAAGTCAGGGGTGTAAAAGCAAAATGGCCAGAAAGTTTTAAACTGCAATGGAACGTTTTGGAATTAAACTTTAATAAGCAAAACCTCGGGGGCCCCCCTGCAAAATCACCACACCACGTGCCCAATGCACGTGACTGGTGGACCTAGATGCAAAATCACAAAAGACGGGGGTCTCACTGTAATTTTTACAAAAATATTTTAACGGCAGAAGAATGATTCGGTACTGATTAATTATTACAAAATTGCGCAAGGGTATGGGAGCAAAATTACCCAGGCGCGCTAATCGCACGGCTGACGGAGTGCCACTTACGCCACGTGGCGCGATCTGAGGGCCCGATGACGGTTCGGCTCCTGTGGTTGTGATTAGAACTCCCCCGATGATCGGACGGTGGGCACGTGGGGAGATCTGACGGCTCCTGTACTCCACGACGAACGGGCGAAGATCCAACGGCGCTGGGGCTGCAAGGAAGAACACGCCACGAACTGGTCGATGGCGACTTTCAATCCGCAAAAATCTTGCTACTCCGAGCTGCACCCGTCCCTCTGATTGCTCCAAAAGATGCCTGGGGCAATCCTCAAAGTGATGGCGGCTTCAAAATGGCCAAAGAATGACCGGGGCTCCGCTGCTGATCGGCGAAGGAGGACGGCCCCCAGGAGCTTCGAGCTAGACGCCAATGATCCCTAGGAGGGGTATTTGAGCACTTGGAACCTGCAAAGACGTGAGGAGGTGCGTGGGCAAATTGCCACGCACCTCGAGATGGCGTAAAGATGCGGGAGGCGGCGAGGGAGAAGCTCGCCGGAGCTTGCTCCGGCGAGGTGGACGCGAAGGCGAGTTGATGGATTTCGAGCGAAGCGAAAATGGGGAAATGATCCTACAGCTACTACGAGGCTAAAAACGCAAAAGAACTACAGGAAAAACACAAAAGAAAATAGTACCTCAAGCTAGAAGAGCGAGGTTGACCTCACGGTGGCTAGGCCGCCGGAGATGGAGGTTGGAACACACCTAGGAGGGGCTGATTGGCACCTCAACGGGTCGGGAGTCGGCCTGCTGTCACCAGGGACCCAACGGCGAAGCCTGGAGGTTGATGGCTTTAGCCGAAGGTGGTTCAAAAGGCTATGGAGGTGACTGGGCTGGTTTTGAAGAATGGTTGAGGGGGGCTCCTTCAGAGGTGTAACGGGCGAGTCAACGATCCTCTGCCCGAGATAATTGCTGGGCGAGCTAGAGGGATCGTAGGTTGACAAAAGTCAAGAAGGCGTCGTCCTCAAAGGGTGAAAGACAAGCCCGCGAAAAACCCGAGAAGGTGGGCACTTGTGACGGTCCAGAAGGCAAAGGCCTGGGGTCAAGGAGTTGACCCCCGGTCAACGGATGGCGTGGCCTGATTGGGCCACGTCATCCGCAAAAAGACAAAATAAGAAATGAAATTCTTATAAATTGAATAAAAAATAATAAATGATTTAATTAATTTTAGGTTATTTAATAAAAAAATATTTATTATTTTATAAAGTATTTTATTCTTATTTTTAATTATTTTTATGAGGTTTATTTTTACAAGTTGCTTTTATACCCCTATATAGGTATATTATTCTATATGGTGTATTCTCTTATTTTTATTTTGTATTTTTATTTTTATTATTTTTATTTAGTATTTTCTAAAATTATAGAATACTTTTATACACTCAAATATATTTTTTTTTTCTGATTTATTTTGTATATTTAATAAAATAGGAGTATATTTTATATAGATATAAGTACAGGTATAATACCTATGTATCAAATATGTATGTATTTTATTTTGAGTTTTATTTACATTTTTATTCTGATTTCAATACACATATTTATTATAAGTAATATTTACAACATTATAAAAATATAAAATTATAAAAATAATAAATAAATAATAAATTGAATATTTTAATAAGTACAAATATACAATAGGGGTCCAAAACTCAACTTTCAAACCGTAGCTCCGCCAAATGCGAAACCACCGCCATTAAATAGCTTATTTTCTTCTATATACAATTAAAGGTGAGTATGTTGCATTTGGAGTTTTCATTTGTGAGATACAGGTCTGGGAAGTTGAGATTCTGGATTTTTATTTAGACCATAACTTTTTACCTGTACATTATTTTTCTGTGAAATCAATTTTGTATTTTTATTTATAAAATTATCTACAACTTTCATGTACAAAGTTTCTTTATTTGATGAATAAAAAGTGGAACCAAAAATAGGTTCCAAAATGACTAAAGAATGAATAGAATCTATAGGCATTTTATCTGTATTTCTGACCTTACCTCCCCCTACTTTATTCCTTATCGACCTATTCATCAAGATGCCTAGGTCTCGGGGGTTTTGGGTCATAAAATATTTACAATATTTTATTCTTTTTTCTTTACTTTATTTATTCTATAATTTTGGCCTTAATTACAGTATTTTATACACTAATATGATGCACATGCATGAATGCTAAGATGATGTATTTAAGGGTATTTACAGGCATTTGCTAGGGTTTTTAGTGCCAAAATGATAGAATAAAGATGATGAAATGTGGATTCATCACGCACACGTGTGTGTGGTCCTCCATTCCTCCTCTCTACTATTGCTACAAGATCTTGGGGTGTGAACTCATATACAAGACCACCAAAAGTTTAGAAATAATAGATGTGGTAATGAACTTTCACCTATAACTTTCCTTTCAAATTTGGGAATTCCTAACTTTCCCTCCAAGTCATTCGGTTTCCCAATTGCAACCAAATTAACTCCTTTGTAATTGCATAGGCTTTCTAATCAAAAGCCTAATTACATACTTTAAATACAACATAATCGTGCCACAATCTGATTTCCATTTCAGACGATTGTGGAGTGATCCAAAACATGTATAGGTCATCACATCTGACGAAGTGTTTTACTTTTATGTTAACGTCAACGAAGGATTTATTTTTTCTAGTAAAATATCCCATTTACAGATAATTTAAGTTGCTTCCCGGTGTGGAAAACTTGCCCAGTAGGCCAAATTTTTATCACTCTATGGCAATTTCACTTAATTTACACAACAACTGATATTCATTGGAATTTGGATTTCTATCAACATGGTTTCTGATTTATCTTTAGTTGTGCGTCGGGTTTTATAAATAGAAAAGTGCTTTTGTGATCTTATATGCTTCTATTCGCATATCGCGAATTTTCAAGATCCTTTTGGCTGCATTCAAATGGATAAGTGGTGCTTATTGGTTAATGATTAACACATTTAGTTTTTGAAAATAGCAGTATTCTTGCTTTATTATTTATTTTATCCTTGTGTTTATGGCTTTTAGTTCAGATTTGGATGGATGAATCATATCTGATTTTTGCCCTCTGTCCTTGATCTGTCTAAATTCAAGCGAATAATAATCCAAACAAATGTAGCCTTTTGTTCTTCATTCGAATTTCATTAGAAGGTAGATAATCTTGTGCTATGTGATTTGCATTTCATACACTAATCTAATCCTTTTCATGCCCCCCGTTATTCACATGATGCATATGAATAAAATTTGTTTTCTTATGAAAGATCTGGTCATCAAGCCAAAGTATCTGGTGACATTTACGGTGGGCGTTGGACTGATGAATAACATTGATGCTGCTGTTAAAAAGGTTACCAACATTTTACATTGGTACCTGTAATAGTTAATTCTCATTCAATTTCAGTGTCAAGCCAGTAAATTCTTAGCTAATTAATTTTATTCAGAAATCCTTGAAATGTAAGTGATAATTAAAGAACTTGTTAGATTTGTTATATATTAGATTCCACTGAAGAGTGCACTTCATTATACAGTTTTCATAGAATTTCATAATTATGTTGTTCCATTATGATGGCAAAACCAATGAATGGGATGGATTTGAATGGTCAAATGGGTGATCTACCTGAATGCTCTTAAACAAACTAAATGGTGAGGATTTTTTTCACGATTTTGCTGAAGTGAACTTTCTGGCAATCTATGATAATGACTGGAATCCCTATCTCCTGAAACAAGGTGGTTTGCAAAGCGGTTCTTGCATCCTGACATTGATATGAATACATATTCATATGGGATGGAGATCTTGGACTTCAACATTTTGATGGAGAAGAGTGAGTATTGTTGTACCAACATCGTGATTCCACTGGATAAGTTGAAGGCAATGCTCTAAAGCAGAAATATTTTATTCATCCAGGTACATAAGAATTGTGAAGAAACATGGACTATAGATACCATAGCTTGGTTTGGATTCAGCGGAGTCTCGTAGAGGGCTAGTTAGGCGGATGGAGAAAAAAAGAGGTGACCACTAGGTTCACAAGTGAGCGACTCCATCCACACATAATCGTGTCGTGTCCCCTTTTATCTGATTTGCATGTATAAATATGTTCCTTTTAATGCAGGAAAACAAATGAGATTCCTGGTCATTGTAAAGATCCTCATCTACCTCCATGTGTTGCGTATGTGTTTCTTTTTGTTTTCCTTGATCGATGTCGTTTTGAGCATACCATTATAGTCACGTACGCCTTTGCATTCAACAGATTTGTTGAGATTATTGCTCCTCACAAATATCGTTTTTAACTATCTAATTATATGTTTACTTACAGATTTTATTTACACAGAATGACTTAGTTCATGGACACTCAGGAGATACGTGGAGGTAATTAAATTTTTACACTTGTGGTGTTAATTCTTGACTAAGCCAAGCTAATCCAGGGATGAGGGGCAACAGAGGAGGGGATCAGAGCTTTGGGTGCGTGGGGGCAATATATGTTTGTAGTAGTAGTGTTGCATTTCCACTCCTGTTGACTGCTCTGGTGTCTTTTCAACATCCTTTAGATGTGGCTCACGCTGATGGATTTGCTGATCGGCCAAATACTGCCGTTGTGACTGCAGCTTCAACACCTCCATGCGATCTTTTCATCTATTTTTTGTTGTCGTTGCTGTTTCCATGAGATATCTTCAGTCTCTGCCACGTAAATACCAAGGCATGTGACCTGAAGGAATCATTTTCATAGCATACCTTATAAGGATATATATTGAATGAATCCAAGGACACCAAGTAGGTTCCCCATCATGCTTGTTGAGATCTACGTTAGCACTATCAGGATTTCAAGAGATTTACATTAGCATTATCAACCGTGCAGATACCACATACATATCAGGAGGCTTACAAAGATAGTCAGTGGAGGTTAGCCATGGAGGAGGAGATGGCTGCACTACAGTCAGGTGGTACGTGGAGTCTTGTTTCTGCTCTTGTTGATACATCTGTTGTGGGATGCAAATGGGTGTTAATCGTGAAACACCGTGTGGATGGAAGTGTGGATCGCTATAAGGCGAGACTTGTGGCATGAGGGTTCACTCAGACATATGGGGTGGACTATCATGTTACTTTCTCTCCAGATGCCAGACATTCTACTCTACGTATTCTTCTTGTTGTTTCTGTGATACGAGATTGGCCTCTTTATCAGCTTGATGTGAAGAATGCATTCCTCTATGGTGATCTACAGGAGGAGGTCTACATGCAGCAGCCACCTGGGTTTGCTGCTGAGGGGGAGTGTCAGAAGGTTTGCAGGCTACACAAGGCAATCTATGACCTCAAGCAGAGTCCAAGAGCATGGTTTGAAAAGCTCTTGGACTTGATAGAGCAGCAGGGGTTTGTGAGATCAACTGCTGATCACTCCTTGTTCATAAAGAAGACCCAGAGAGGTACTACAATCATTCTTGTTTATGTTGATGACATTATTATTACAGAGGATGATGAACATGGTATTCAGGGTACCAAGGACTTCCTAGGTCAGCAATTTGTGACCAAGGACCTTGAACATTTACGTTACTTCCTTGGAATAGAGTTTTCCATGAACCAACGGGGTCTTGTGATGACCCGATGAAGTATGTTATAGATATTATTTCAGAGACAGACATGACAGATTGTAGACCTGCTACTACTCCACTTGACCCAAGCATGAAGTTCTATGATGATGATACTGAGGAGGTTGATAAGTGGAGGTATAGAGAGCTTGTTGGCAAGCTACTATATGTAACTATTACCAGACCCGACATATCATTTATCGTGAGCAAAGTGAGTTAGTTTATGGAGCAGCCCAGACAGGCACATATGGATGCAATCCATATGATTCTGAGATACTTGAAGACTTCACCTGGTCATGGACTTCTTTTCAGCAGAGGCACATCTCTCTCAGTGACAGCATGCGCAGATGCAGATTATGTTTGGTGTCCAAAGGATAGAAAGTCTACATCTTGCTTTGTTGTGTTCATACTGAATTCTCTTGTTTCATGGAAGAGTAAGAAGCATACTGTGGTTGCTAGATCAAGTGTAGAATCGGAATGCAGGGCCATGGTACAGGCTAGTACATAGATGATGTGGGTCAGATCCGTTCTTACTAACCTGACTATAGAAGTGCCTCTTCCCATGCACCCTCAATGTGATAATCAAGTTGCTCTCTTCATTGCAAATAACCCAACCTTTCATGACAGGACGAAGCTCATAGAGATGGATTATCACTACACTCGTGACATGATACAGAAGGGTATTATCACTACTACGCATGTCAGCTCCGGAGACCAGACAACAGATATTCTTACAAAGACTCTAGCGAGAGGATCTTATCAGAGATGTTGTTCCAAGCTGGGTTTTATTGATATCTAAGCTATAGCTTGAGGGGAAATGTTGAGATATTTTACTATTTTTAGTATTATCTTTTGTAATTTTCTATTTTTCTTTTCTTCTTTCTGGATTTTGCCCAAAAGATTCTTCTCCTATATAAGGGAACCCTTGGACCTCTCATAATGCATCCCAGTATGTCCCCTTAACAATGCTCTAACATCTTCCTCAGAAAACTCTTAGAAGTCCATAAGACCAACCCTTGTATAAAAAAATTAGCAACCGAATAAATCGGAATTGGCCTTCAAAAAGCATTGACATCCTCCTATTAATTCCAATGATTAGCTTTTCACTAAAAAAATAAGACTGCGATCTTGGAGTGGATACACAAAAGAGGAAACTACATGAGAACCCCTCATTTCCAAGGCATAAGAAATATGCTTAGAGCTATCCAGTTCAATAACATTTGCAGCCTTCTTAGAATGGGCATTTTCCGTGCCATCAAGGATGGTTTGAAGTTGTAGTAGTCGTCACTCTGCAAGCATCATGGAGTCCTTCATCGACATCAGCCTCCTCTGTACACAGGGCAGTTGTATCCGTGTGCCTTTCATCATGCTTTGTGCGTTTACACCACTACGGACGAGATCGATGGTGACCCTAAGGGCATTTCAAATATGCCTCTCACCCTTGTGGTCAAGAAGAAGGGTGTGCCCGATCTCACCATGGTCGACCCTCCGGTATTATGTGTGTGCATGTTCATGGGAGTTTCTGAGGAGGGTGGTCGGAGGGGTGGGGGCGATGCGGGGGAGGTGGGTGGAGGTAGGGAGATGCTGGGGATGGGGCTGGAGTTTAGGTGGAATGGAGAGGGGTGGGGGTGGCACAAGGAAGGTGAGGCGGAGGTCGGGAGATTCTGAGGAAGGGGTTGGGAGGGGTCGGGGCAGCGCCAGCAAGGAGGGTAGAGGTTGGATGGTGTTGGAGAGGGAAGGTGAGTATTTGTAAATTTGGTAAACTAAAAAGGTAATGTAAAGTTTTTTTTGGGATTTTATCACTTGTGCCCCTCCGAGATCTCGCAATTTCAGTTATACCCCTATTTTTTTGGTAATATCAGTTGTGCCCCTCACTTCTTGCTCCGTCATCAGTTTGTGCCCTTCCGTCAGTTTGACCGTCAAAAAATTAAATTAACCATGGTTTATTCAAAACATAGTAAGATTAAGAGGGGCATATGCGTCCAAATGCCCCAACGCCCTCCCCTCCCCTTCCTCAAATTCCCCCGCCTCTGGAACCACCTTCCTCCTCCCAAAATGTCCTCTCCTCGACCTCATCCTCCACCCCTTCGAAGGGGGCAGGGGCTGCGGGTGGGGCGCGGTAATGTACGATGGCGGAGGATGGGCAGCGGAGGCAGGTCTCGGGGTACGGCGGCGCACTGCGGTGGTGGGGGCTCCATGTTGCTGCTCTTGCGGTGGCTATTGGCGGTCGCGCATGGCTGCGTGGAGGAGCGGATGGAAGGTCAGGTTGTGCGCGGAAGAGGTTGGAGGAGGTCGTGGCCACTCTGTTATCGAGACTCCAAGCTGTTGTAGATGGCTATTCGATCTGATCAAGGTGTTGCTCGTAGGTCCTTGACGAATCTGATGATGCTTCTGATAGCAGCCGGGAGGGCGAGTTGTTGTTCGGTGTTGTGAAAGGAGAGAGGATGTGCGACTGATCTGCAGCTTGAGTTCTTCCAAATGGGTTGCAAGTGGTTGAAGACCTGCTACTATGCACCTAAAAGATGAGTCCTGCAAGAAGTTCTGATTGATGCTCGATCATGGCTCAGAGGACCAGTTTGATTGAGGGAAGATGAGCGAGAGGGGAAACGGGTTGCTGCTACTGATGACTATACATGAAAAGAACGAGCAGTAGCTATCTAAGGCCGCATGTGGGGATGAACGCGAATGAAGGTCCACGATTGTAGAGAAGGATAAAGGACGTCCTAGCAGAGCTCGGTCCTTTGCAAGGGTCCCACGTCCCACAGGTGTTCGACGTGAGGGGGCAGGGGCTGCGGGGGGAGCGGGGGCTGGCGGGGGCAGGGGTTGCGGGGGGCGCGAGTGCAGGGGATGCCGGG
The DNA here is from genome assembly GCA_037367405.1 of Ottelia alismoides. Classification (NCBI taxonomy): domain Eukaryota; kingdom Viridiplantae; phylum Streptophyta; class Magnoliopsida; order Alismatales; family Hydrocharitaceae; genus Ottelia; species Ottelia alismoides. The sequence continues at coordinate 621,654 of JAZKJV010008266.1, forward strand.
GGCGGAGGGGGCAGGGGTTGCGGGGGGCGCGGGGGCCGGCGGGGGCAGGGGCTGCGGGGGGCGCGAGTGCAGGGGCTGCCGGGGGCGGAGGGGGCAGGGTCTGCGGGGGGCGGGGGCAGGAGCTGCGAGAGGGGCAAGGCGGAAATCGAGGAGGGGGTGCGGGGGGCGGAGGGGAGATCTGGGGTGGGGGCGTCGGGGCGGGTCGACGGGGCAAGGGGGAGGCGCGGGGAGGAGGTGCAGGGGGTAGTGCCGGTTCGGGCTGGGCGCGGAGACGGAGGCGAGGCACGTGAGCTGGAGGCTCGGGGGAGGCTGGACGAGAGCTCGAGAAGGAGGAGGGAGGAGCTGTGGAGGAGGAAGAGAAGGGATGAAGAAGACTGAAGAGGATGAGAGGGTATAAAATGACCATATAACCATTTTTTTAAAATTAATACCGCTTATATCCTCAAAGTTAACGTCCGTTTGCACTGTGGATGGACGGTCACTAACCCGAGGGGCACAAGTGATAAAATAGCAAGAAGTGAGGGGCACAACTGATATTATTAAAACGATAGGGGTATAATTGAAATTGCAAGATCTCGGAGGGGCACAAGTGATAAAATCCCGTTTTTTTTACGGAAGATACATTTCATTCTAACCATCCAATGGATGTAATGGATGTGAGTGAACTACAGAGTTTGCTGTGTACGAATTAACAAGTTTAGGAAGATGAGAGGATAATAACGATGTTTACATGATCGAAAAGGTAATTTAAAAGATTTTGAGGTTTCTAGGGGTAAAAATCCTTTGTTTCTTTTGATACAATTCACAAAATCTTTCATGGATAATGCACCTTCACCGCGGATACTTGGAGATAAGGTCAGGTAATTTTATAATCTATGTATAATGACTTGGATATAGAGATGCAATCTCATATCCATATCTAAACGACTTCTCAGTGTTGTTTGATCATATTAGATAATGTATCACTATCTTCTCATTACATTTGAATCCAATTCAGTATAATTTCCAACATTTGTGCTAACATTGGATAATTAGTTTACTGAGCATAGTCACTAAAATCTAAACCCGTTTCATCAATCCCGTAGAATGGAAGTGTTATAGTATACATTAATTAAGATTACACCACCCTCGAAAGTTCCTAATATCCGTATATCCTACATACTGGGAGACTATGAATAATCCCAAAGGTCTGATATCATTTTAACAATCTCCTTTAGAGTTTTATCATTATGTTTCTTATTCGATCATTGGGAACTGGTATTAATCATATACTTTTCAAAAGCATATACTACACCTACAAATTTTGTCTTGTTTCCAAAACAAGATGACCATCAATGGAATTTGATTTATCCCAATATCTCATGAGTGAACTCATGTCTTCCGGTCTAGCACTGAACCTATATGATCCCTTTAAGCCATCGTAGCACACATATACCTTCATATATATACCAACACGTTGGAGTATAGACCTTGATTAGATCATAAACCTAATGGTCTGCCAAATGTAAATACTTAGACATATAGTAACACATCTGTCTCCGATCAGAGGATGGGTACATATATAGTAACAACACACGACATATGCCTTTGTTATCTTGATCTCGCTAAGTCAACTTTTTGACTTAACTCATCCAACACCTCTTAATCTCTATTCCTATACAGAGGACCTGCATAAAGAGGTCAGTTGGATGTTAGCCTTTTGAGTGAGGATTGCCATCTCCCAACTCATCACCAGCCTCTATGATTCAACAATTGAATCAACAACTGTATAATCTCAAGATGGCCAATGTACGCAACCATATTTGTATAGAGGGACTCAATAAGTGTGCATATATTATAATATTATAAAGGAAGAGAATCAATCAATAACTTTTATTGATAAATAATTTTATAGAAACGGTTCGCCAGGGGCTGACATGTCTAATACTTCAAGCTTTAATAGATCATGCATGAGACAAGGTATGTTGCTACTTATGTAGCTTCTTCCTTACAACAATTATAGTTTTTGCATGTAAAGAGACATTTTAGAGAGAGATATTATTGAGACCATACTAAGATAGATTGCGTACTGATCATGCTAGATATATCTCTTATGGACATGGATTACATTTTAACGAGAAGGAATGCAATTTTTATTGCTTTCTTCTATTACTAGATGTAGAACTATCTAGTCATTTCTATTACTATATCTTTTAAAGGCTGATTTAATGTCAATGATATGGGTCTATCGGGTATTATAGATTTCGATAGTGTTATATGTTGGTGTCTATGACATCCTCGAAAGGCGTGACACGTGTGGTCTTAGAAATGGGTTCCTCCTCTAGTGATCATGACCTTGGAGCAGAAGGATCTAATGATGGATCTTCTTCCCTGAAGGGGTTAGTTCCTAGAAATCGAGCTTACATTTCCTTTTTCTAGGAGATCATGGAGCTTAGTCATTACGGGAAATGTTGGCCTTGTGGGACTACCATTCTAGGTCCCAGAGGCATAGCGGTCGATAATGCGATTACCATTACCAGAGGACATGCGTCACATGTAAGGGAGTAGGAGCCCTAAAGTGATTCAATTCCTTTGGTTAAGATGTATATATGCCTGCAACTAAATGAAATTTAATTAAAAGAAGAACTATAACCTGAGAGAACTAAGAAAGGTCAATATATAGGATGGAAAAAGGTCGTGGGTATGTAGCCGAATCTTAAAAAAATAGAAAAATCATTTATGTAAGCCTAATACTATGACGTGAGTCGGAAGGTGGAGCCCCCTGGGCAATTAATCAATATATGCTACGAATACGACTACCTGCTTTATAAACTAAGTTAATTTTTTATAATTTTGAGTTATATGATATATATGTATATGACTTCCGTGTGAATATAAGAATTTATATAGAATTATCTAGTCATTTTTATTTAAATATTTATTGATAGTAAATTTAGAAATTCACCAACATATTTAATTAGTAAAACATAAATTATTATCAATTTAAGAGATGTATACTAATTATGGTGACATTTGATACTCATATATTTATGCATATGTAGATTTTGGTGGTAAGAAGGAAGGTGGATGGACGATCACAATTTCTGGTGTGAATGATGTGAAAGCTAAGCGAGTGGGATCGGAAACGGAGATGTGTGGGGGGACCAATGGAGTTGAATTTCACCATGACATCCATTGGTTCGGGGATCAAATCAAGTCATTGGGGATCGAAACATCAGATATAAAGTTCCAAGGTTGGTTGCCAGGTTACCTGGGCATAAACTTGCTACTCAGGATATACCTCTCGTTTGGTTCTGGGTTAGCCCCGACTCTACCCATGCATTCATGGTGTTGCGTATAGAGGAAGAGATCACGCACACACACAACCAATCAATTAAGATGTAACCACATAGATTTATAACGTTCACCATAACCGGGTTACATAGGCAGTAGAACTCTTTGAGTATATTGGAAGAACTGTAGTACATAGGGATGATTTGAAAGCACTCTCTGTATGGGTTTATATAGTACACAAAGGATGTAAAAGATATGATAAAATGAATCTGTAGGGATTAAAATTGTAAATAAAATAAATTTTTTCTTTCGGTGAGGTCCCTAGAGGGGCTTATCTGCAAAATCAAGAAGTTGGAGGGGACCTTCTGGAAAATACCCACGGCAAGGGTATATCTGCAAATTCAGGAGCTTGTAGGGGTGTTGTTATAATTTCACCAAATTGCGCATGCTAGGCACGTGCGGTCTGGACGGACCTGGAGGCTCGGGGGTCGAAGCTGAGGTACAGACCTGAGCCTACACGTGGCACACAAATGATGGCTCGGGTCACCCGAACCTCTTGGCAGGGGCAGAGGCTTGGGGTGGTTGACATGGCGATACATGGGTCGTTGGATCACGTGCTAATGCCCTGATCCAATGGTAGCTGGAGGTGGTGGCACGGGCGGCACGAGGCAGAGCTAACGGCCTGCTGTGTCCGTTCCTGCCTACCCTGGTGCGGGGGCACTCGTCAGGCAGATCACAGATCGAACCCTCGGCCAACACACGGCGCGAGGGCTGGAGAGAGTGTAGCGGAGCGAGAGGAGCTCAGCCTCAAGCGACACACGCCCGAGGCGGAGCTGTAGAGGGCGGCAAGTTGGTCGGTGAAGGGCGATGCAAGCGAGAATGACGATGGCCTTGACCACGCTTCGGAGCTTCCAAGCTCGTGCAGGAGGAGTAGTCACGGCTAAGGAGGAGGAGCTCTGACAGCACTTGCTCCTTCAATTGTGAGCAGACAACAACAAAAAAAGAGGGGAGGTGGAAGCTCCTGCGGAGATGATGGGTTAGGAGCGAAGCTCCGACCTAAGCAAGGCCAAAGGTTATAAGGGCCTGGAAGGAGAGAAGGAGAAATGGAGGGGGATATTGGAGATGAGAGCAAAAGATCTGAGCGAGTTGAGTTTGTGTGTGTAATTGGGGCATAACAGAGAGATCGAAGATTGACATGAATGAAGAAAACGATGGAGATGCCTTGAGGTGAAGTGATTGAGTGGTCAACGCCTGGAAGTTGGAGGTGCTAAGGCCCTTCTTGATCATTGCCTCGGAGGTCTAGCGAGAAGACCTCGAAGCTCACCTGCACTGAGCAGCAGCAGAGGGGTTTGATGCCCTCAGGATCTCTCCTCGGAGGGGATTATTGCCGACAAGGTTGGATCTTTGTCACTGACCCAGCCTCGCAGCTTTCTCCTTCTATTAGAAGATATGGCAGATGGATTACATGGAAGTTGAGGCCAAGATTTAAAGGAGAGATGGCTGAGGGCGTTACTTAGAGGAGGCCTTAACGACCGGCGACGGGGAGTGAAGGCCGTCGGGGGTCGTAACGGTAGAGGCAAGGTGGGGTTATGAGAGGAGGTGGAAGTGTTGCTGGAGGAAGGAGAGGGGGTGCGGGTCATGTGCCTCACACGTGACCAAGGAGGAGGAGAGGCCACGTGCGTGGCACGTGACCTGGGGTAGGAGAGAGGATAAAGTATGTAGGGGTGAGATGGGGTGCCACATGGCACGCCCAGGGACAGCCACATGGCACCCCCAAAAAATCAAAAATAAAGAAGATGAAAATTAGAAAAGAAATAGGAGGATACCTCAGATCGAAAAAATTCCTTCACAATAGTTGTTCTTATCTTCGAGATCTACAATTTCATGAAGGATCCAAAAGCTAAAGAGGTCATCTGTGTGAAGTGGAATTTTTGGTGGTCTCTATGTCTATAAAAAACTGACTTTTGGGGTTTTGTAATTTTTTTGGTGCCTTTATAAGAGGATAAAAATCTAGAAAAAATATGATAAAATACAAGAAAATTAATTACACACTAATATTTTTTTGGATTTTTAGTAGATAATAAAATAGGAAAATAAAATAGATGTACAAAATACGAGTCTTTTGTATATACTCACAAAGGACACTCGGACACAGTCAGTTTCTTTGATTTCAGTTCTGATTTGGATTTGGATTTTTAAGTCGTTTAATAAAACTTTCATCAAACAACATAAATGAAGAAGAAATAAAATTAAAAGGATTAATTGTGTACATAAAACTTAGCTCAAAAATAGCATAAAGTTAAAATGCGCAAAAGAGGCCCAAAACCCAACTTTCACATATGAGCTCCGAATTTTACGAAATTGGTCTTGTTTTAAAGGTATTTGAAAATGGAGTACTTTAAATGTGTGTATACCAAATCAAACATTGTATGAAGAAGATATATGTGTTTTAGTCTGTCAGATGTGAAATTAGACTTTGGGACTATTTGACACTTATTTGAGTTAGTAATTTTTTATATTTTTTATTTAATCTTGTTAGTAATATCTACACAATGGAGTGTGGTTTAGGGTCAATCGGAGTTAGGATGAATTAACTAAAAACATGAGAAGTCGACTGCTTTTTGAGCCAATTTACACTTGGAATTTTTTTAATGCAATTATGCATGATGAAGTGCAAATATTATTTACACATGTATGAATGCTAATGATGCTCTATTAATTATTAAATGCAAATGAATTATGGGGACAGTGACCAATTTTAGCAATGATGAATACAAGATTCATCAAACCGACACTTGGTGAAACATACCCCACATACACAAGGTATATAGTGGCCTTTAGAAAACAGAAAAAGTGGCAAACGCCAAATAAATAGTTATAGTTTTTTTACAAAAATAATAATGGAATAAAAATGCTAAATGAAAAAATGTCTATGCAAAATGCTCCAAATGATTGGTCGCCTCCAAATCTTCTTCACCTCTTCTTACGCGCTCCTACAACTTGATGAAGAAACGAGTCGCTTCCGCTTCACTCGGGTGCACCATTACTCCTAAGAAAGACACCCTCGCTCGTCAGGCCCTCTTAAGAAAGGGGAAATACAAGATAATGTAAGAAACATAGTAATGAAAATATAAGCAAAAATAATATAAAAAAATACATGAAATATAGACAACCAAACAATGAGGTGGATCTGAGGCAAAGTGAGAAGAGAAAGTGAAAATTATCTCAAATGAATTCCTAAGTTCGATCTTGGGGAACTTTCGGTGTCCGCCAAATCGGATCCTGCAAGCGTTGTATAAGCTCCCTCACTACACACGGGTTTCAATATGAGTGCTCACTTCTCAACAAGATGAAAATCCACAATATATATACACAAAATACATAGAAAAAAAATGAAGGAAATAAATGATAAAAATATGGGTAAAGAATAGGTGACAACAATATGCACATTGAAATCAATGATAGAAAAATAGAGAGAAAATAAGAGAGAGAGAGAGAGAATAAGTATATACAACCAAGAATAGCAAGTCAAGAGAAAAACCTAACTACCCACGTCATGCCTCCCCGACAACAACGTCATTTGTTGAAACGGGGAACTCTCGGGTTTTTAATTAACAGAATTTATTTGCTGTGTCGTTGCAACCATAAAAATCCCTCAACAAAATTTATTTGTATTTTTATTCACAGCTCAAGCCAACTAGAAATAAAAGAATGTAAGCAATAAATAGTGAGTGTTATTTATTTACCTGTATAGCATACATAATCGAACTCAGGGAGGCTACGAAAATCCTGAGGGTTATTAATTTTAATGAAAAATCAACGAAAAGAAAAATGGAATTTTATAAACACTACTCTTGGTTTTATTTTTTATTTTTGTTATTTTTTATGGAGTTCTACCTTTTCTATTCTTTATTTAGTTTTCTGATTTTATATTTTTTTAATGATTTTAAATTTTGCAAATATTTTTATGTTTTTGAAAATAAAAGAAAATTAAGTCAAATAAAAGAAGTAAGGGAACAAAATACAAAAGGAAACTTTTTTATTTTTACAAAGTGGTAAAATTACATAAAAATTCAAATAAAATTATATTTGGGTTTCTTATAATTTTTAAATGTTTTTGGGATTTTTCTAGAATTTTTTAAGGGTTTTAAATAAATCAAAAATAGAGAAAATGGCAAGCAAAAATAAATGTGAATGTTTTGGGATTTTTAAAATAGCAAATGAAATAACAAATGGATAAAATATGTACATACATAAAGATAAATTTTTGTATTTTCCAGAAAAGTACTTTATGATTTTTTTAGAATTTTCTATGACATTTTATGAATTTTTTATATTTTTGGATGTTTTATGTTTTTCTTGGTTTTTTAATGAGGAATAAAAATGCAAAAATTGTATGAAAAATTAAATGAATGAAAATAATAATAGAATTTTTCTAGAATTTTTTTGCAAAATGTTTTATATTTTTTATTGAATTTTAAAAGCAAATAAGGAATTTTTATAGAGTTTTAAAATTTTAAAAAATAATAAAAATAATGATAAAAATTTGAAATAAAAATTAAAGATGAAAATGTACTTGACAGAGAGCTACCATGATTTTTGTGTAATTTTCAAAAAGGTTTTGCTATTTTTATGTGATTTTTAACATGTAAAATAAATGTAGATGCACAGGGCTATATATGCAAAGAATAATATTTGATAGACTAAAGGATAATACAACTAAAACTATAGGGCCAAATATGCAAATTGCCTAGAAAAATGCATGCGCAAACACGTGAGTCACACTGGAATAAACCTCTTTGCAATTATTTTAATGTCTGATCCAAGTAATAACAAATAAATATGCAGACTTTTATTGCAAATTACCAAAAAAACATGTGCAAGACACGCTCTCAGTTCAAATAGGACTATAATGCAAATAAAATAACCGACAAGACTAGAAAGGCAAATATTCAAATGACTACAAACAGATACGTGCCCTTATCGAACTTATTTGCAAAATAAATAAAAGTTGGGGTAAGGGCGTAAAAGTACCCTTAAATCTACGTGGCAAAGAGGATGGTTGGATGGCGTTGAGACTCTGATCGGACTGTAGAGGTTGAGTCATGCTTGAATGGTGCAGATCTGCTCTGGAAGTAAGATCAACAATGAAGTTCTAGGGCTTTTTGGATGGTCGTAATGAAATCTGGAACAAAGGTTCTTGATCATGCAGTGCTGAAGCTCGAAGGGAGAACTCGAAAGAAGGTTATGTGCCGCGAGTATTAATCTACAAAATCTCACTCGTTCTTCAATGGATTTATTTCTGAATGGCTGAGCAAGTTCATGCAGCTACTCTCCCTCGATCTGGTATAGCAATCAAGACTGATCAGCCTCATTTGAAGAACCAGAGCTGCTAGGAATTTGAGGTTGAGTTAGAACTCCAGATTTCTTCTACTAGCTCCAGTCAAACACATGTCACCTGCAATGGAACCTATGCTCGGAAAAGATGCTCTGGCCACGGTTATTAGATGAAAATAAAGGCGAATGGTGGGTGAGTGATGATGAATCCATGATTCATTAACATTTTCTGCATTTTGTCTTAAAACCCTTAACAAATACATGTAAATATTCATTAATTTTCATCTTTTAACAAAATCATATTCATGAATAAAAATGCACTTTTATGCATCAAAATCATGTAAAGAAATAAAGAAAAAAATAAAGAAAAAAGGTATATTGTAGATATGTATATATGTATAATATGACTAATAAAATAAATATAGCGGAAAGATATATTTATAACCTAACTCCCGAGACCAAGTCAGCATGGATTGGTCTACAAACAAATGACTAGGGGGAGATAAGGAAAGAAAACAATAAACAAAGAATTAACTCTACACTCTATACACTCTTCATTATTTATCAAATAATTATCAAAACTTCAATGATTTTTAGTTAATTCATATGAACATATTTTTCATCAAACTCCTTTCCTAATTATTTCTAGAAATATACAGAAAATATAAAAATAAGTTAAAAATATATCTTGTACATATGCTAAGAAATCCAACTTGTAAATTATCAATTTCTCAAATTCCGAACATCATAACTTTCTCATATGAACTTCAATTTCACTCTACTTACCTTTAAAGTTCATAAAATAATATTCTCTAATTAATGAAGGTGATTTCACTAAAATCGGAGTCTGTCTGCAAAAAGTCGATTTTGAGACCTAATCACAACTGGGTTTCTGGGCTATTTATTTTATCAAGAACATATTATTTATAGTTATAATGATTTTAGAATTTTTAATTATTTTCATAATCATGTATTTTAATCAATATTTATTTCAAAATTTTTAGATCTTATTTATCATTTTAAAAAATCAAAAACACTAATTTATAGGTAAATTTGAACTGTGTAACTTATATCCATATTTATTATTATATTTAAATTAATTTATTAAAATTCACAAAGATTCACAAATACTTTATTTATAATCTTATTCATTGATAAAATATAAAATGGTATACTATTTAAAATTTTATTAAATTAAAAATCAATTCCCTATTTATAAGTATACTATCTATTTATTTATTAATATAAAATTTATATTTCATAAAATACTTATTATTTATAGAAATTAATTGATTCATAATTCAGATAAAAAAATTATTTACACTTTTTATTTTTAAAACTATTTAAAATACCATCATTTACTATTTATTCCATAATTATTAATGTATTTATTCCATCTGGCCAACCAAATGTCGACACGTGTGAGCATCTGGTGCTTCTTCTTCAAGAATAGAGCTATTGCATTTCATTCCAACGACCAATCTTCACCTAATTAACTCGCATCCATCCTAACCTCTTCGTTCGCCTCTAATCTACCCTCCTAACGTCCTAGATCCATGCCAACCCTCGATGTTTACCTAATCCCCCCCCCCCCCCCCTTCGATTTTTTTATAAATTCCCCTAAACTTCGCCATTAGAACCTAACTCTCCTAACCTCTCCAGTTCCCAGAACCACCTGGCCATCAACCCAACTTCACCACCTCGCTCTGCCTCATTCCGGCTGCGACAGGGCCCGAGGACTGCCCCGTGTGGAAGAAGGATCGACGGAGGAGTAGTTCCAAGGCTTGGCTACCGTGCATCATGGTCGGAACCGCCACGTCGAGCTTCGATTTGCTGCCACGTCAAGCAGTGACCAGGAGGATCTTATATCCTCTGTTCCTAGATACTTCCTCCACCTTTTACCCTTTTAATTTATCGATTTACGTGCACTGATTAGAGTAGTTCATCACATCATTAGATAGGTTAAACATCCTTCGTTCGGTAACACTCAAGAATCCATCATCTACTTGATTCACATTCGATCAAGTTTATTCCATTTTCACTATCATATCGTTTTTCTGGAAGATATCCCTTAACTGCAAACCTTAACGTTCTTTGGGTATTTCGTTGTAAATCGAGCAACAAACCTTTCATTGCAGGTTCATTCACACATCTGGAGCATCAAACCACACATCTGGAGAATTTCATGAAACAAATAATCAAGAGGTGCTTTCTCAAAATCTTCGACTACACGAATGCAGGAGCTATCTTCTTCGATATTTACCAGTCATCTCGTCATCCTCGCCTCCTTCTCATCCGCATGCGAGCTCGAGGGGTGAACAATTCACCCCTTTGGCTCTGCAGGAGGTTGTAGCAAGCATCTCTTCGCTGGTGATAATTCGGAGAAGAAGCCGTCGATGCCAGCTGCATCTGAAAGAGGGATGCATAGCAAGAATGCCAATCCTACATGATGCCGCCATGTGTCCACATCCGACGGCCCAGATCGTCCACACCCTTCTAATCCAGGCCGATAGATGGCGAACCGGTAGAACAATTGTGAAAAAGCCCTCTCTAGTACCACAATATCGTCCGCTCCAGGAAAGTTTCCAGAAATTATGTTTAGGTCCCTGCGTAGGGACCTAAATGTAATAAACATTAGTTTCTTTTCATTCCAGTCCCTGAACAAGGACTAATCTACAAGACTTTTATTTTTCTTTCTTTACAGTTATACCCCTGAGTTGTAGGTTACTTTTGGATCTCCTTTTGACAAAATTTTTCGTTGATTTTTCTAAGGTAGTTACACCACTGCCCTAGCAAGGTTTTTTTTGTATTTTCGTGAATTTTCATCGCATTATCATTGTGTTTTGATTTTTCTAAATTTGTATCCATTTTAAGTTGTTTTCTTGCCTTCAAGAAGAAATAAAAATCACGAAATATCTATTTTCTTCTCAAAAATCGTGATATAGACATTATGCCTCATTGAGTTCGACCCATGCACACTTACCTAGATAAATAATAAAGTGTTAGATAAAATAGGAGAGAGAAGACACGTATTCACTTCATTTTCTCTCTCTCTCTCCTATTTTATTGAATTTTTGTTTGACTAATCGGGATTTTGATCTCGAGCGATTTCTCTACACCGACGACTCACACTCTTATTGTGCGCAAAATCCCGGTCATCAAAATGGCATGGAGGAGTAGTTCCAAGGCATGGTTGCCCTGCATTGTGGCCGGAACTGCCACATCGATCTCCAGTTTGCCGCCCAAGTCGAGCAGTGACTAGGAGGATCTTATATCCTCTGTTCCCGGGTACTTCCTCCACCATTTCCCCTTTTAATTTCTCGATTTACGTGCACTGATTAGAGTAGTTAATCACATCATTAGATAGGTTAAACATCCTTCGCTCGATAACATTCAAGAATCCATCATCTTTTTTATTCACATTCGATCAATTTTCTTCCATTTTCGTTGTCATATCATTGTTCTGGAAGCTATCTCTTAACTGCAGACCTTAAAGTTTTTGGTTGATTTCGTTGTAAATCGATCAACAAACCTTTCATTTGCAGGTTCATTCACACATCTGGAGCATCAAACCACAAATCTGGAGAATTTCATGCAATATATAACCAAGAGGCGTTTTCTCAAAATACTCGACTACAGGCATGCACAGGAGCTATCTTCTTCGACATTTATCAGTTATCTCGCGTCCTCACTGCCTTCTCATCTGCAGGCGAGCTCGAAGGGTGAAGGAGTCACCCCTCTGGCCCTACAGAAGGTTTGTAGCAAGCATCTCTTCGATGGCGATAATTCAGAGCAGAAGCCGTCGATGCCAGTCGCATCTGAAAGAGGGAAGCACAACAAGAATGTTAGACGTTATAGGCTGTCGCCACATGTCCGCATCCGACGGCCCAGATTGTCCACGCCTTTCTAATCTGGGTCGTTAGATGGTGAACCGATAGAACAATTGTGAAGAAGCCCTTGCCAGTACCAGAATTTCGTCCGCTCCAGAAAAGTTTCCAGAAATTATGTTTAGGTCCCTGTGTAGGGACCTAAACATAATAAACTTTAGTTTCTTTTCACTCCAGCCCCTGAACAAGGACCAATCTGCAAGACTTTTATTTTGCTTTCTTTACAGTTATACCCCTATGATGTAGGGTACTTTTGGATCTCTTTTTGACATAATTTTTCGTTGATTTTTCTAGGGTAGTTACACAACTACCCTAACGAGGTTTCTTTGTATTTTTTGTGAATTTTCATCACATTATCATTGTGTTTTGATTTTTCTAACCGTTTTGAGTTGTTTTCTTGCCTTTTTCAAGAAGAAATAAAAATCATGAAATATCTCTTTTCTTCTCAAAATTCATGATATAGATATTTTGCCTCCTCGAGTTCGACCCAGGCACACTTACCTAGATAAATATTAAAGTGTAAGATAAAATAAGAGAGATAAGCTGCGTATTCACTTAATTCTCTCTCTCTCCAATTTTAATGAATTTTTGTTTAATTAATCGGGATTTTGATCTCGAGCGATTTCTCTACACAGACGACTCACACTCTTATCGCTCGCAAAATCCCGATTATCAAAATGGCGCCGTTGCCGAGAAGGCGTTAGCTTTATTTCGGTTTTTGATCTTCTTTTGTGATTTTTCTATCTTCTTGATTTTTTACGATTTTTCTAAGTTTCTTCATTTTTTCTTTCGATTTTAGGGTTTTCACGGCTTTTGTGATTTTTCATCGGTTTTCTCAATTTTTTCCGTTTTTATTTTTGCAATTTTTGTGTGTTTGCTATCGAGTTTTGTAGGGTCTACAGGATCAACCGACTTCTTCAGAAGTTGAATCAGTTGAGAGTGCAGAGATCAACTCCTTCTCTACAAGTCATTGCAGAGGGTAGAGCGAGTTGGCAGAATTATTTACATTTTTTTGTGGAAAAAAAGTAGAAAGAAAAACAAGGCATTTACTTGTTTTTCTATTTTCATAGAAGGGGTCGCATAAGGGAATCCCGACTTGTACCTTCCTCCCTCTCTTTCTTGGGGTTTGTTTCACCGAATGCCGTGCACTTGGGGGAGCAGAGCACCCACCGTGGTTTCTCGCATCGAGTTTTTCTCAACAATTTTTCCGCAGCTTTTTCAAGGCTATGTGCTTGCTTAGGTTTTTCGATTTTTCTTCTTTGCTTGCGCCTTCGTAGCTACTTTTAGGACTCGCAACCTAGGTGCATGCTTATTTAGGATAAAAATAAAAAGAAAAAAATCATTAGACGATCTTTGAAAATATCCAAAAAAAGAGATAACTGAAAATTAAAATCAGGACTGCTAACATTATTTGACATATAATTAAACATAAAGGATTCACTTATTTTGGGATAGTAATCCCCAACACATGAATTGCAGGTACTCTCCAAATCTATGAGTGAGGGACGACCCTTAAGGTAGAGCCAGAGTCCGAATTTCTTTCAGGATACTACTTAGTTCATACATTAAATCACTTAATCTTCAGTGGGGACTCTCGGGTAGCAGGAAACGGTCCAGGTTCCCTTAGCAGAGTGGGAGGTTTAGAGGACACTGTAATAGCACGATCCTCAAGTAACAAGGGTAGCTAGAAACGGTCTGTACTTACTCCCATACTGGCTGAGAATGAGTGATTTCCTGTAAGAACTCGAGACAAAATTCCGAGGAAATTTTGGGCACCTATCAACCCAAGCTAATCTGTGAAAAGACATATTTGCCAAATAACCCTAAAACCAAAAAGATAAACGACTGAGCTTTTACGATCATTGCCGGGTTTTAGTTAGTGAACTTGGGGTTGCATTGTGTTTGTATGCGAGGTGTGCGTTATACCGCTGCTTATACGCCTTCACACTCGTGTTTTTTTACTTAACTTTGTGCTCTCTCCTGATATCCTTTTGACATCGAAGATGATGACCAGACGGATTTTGCGCTCAAACTCCGTGAGCTTTCGACGATCCACCGTCCGTCGTACATCTTCATAGACTAAGGATGACACTCTTCCCGAGTTGATCCCATCTATTCACGAGGAGAGTCAGATCGAGACTCCCTCGCTCCCAACCCTTCTGTTGAGGCAGACCCACGCCTCAAATTTTCGTCTATTTCTCCTACATATTTTTCACTGAGTTCTTATGAGACATTTTCCTTCCTAGAAGATTTGAAGACTATGGCTAGAGGGAAGGGACCAATTTAGGACACACTAGCTGAGGACAGGCCGACTAGGGAGAGACATATATATGATAGACCCGATCCAACATCAGATATTACTACAGGGATTCTTGATACACTGAATCAGATGAGTTCACAGATCAGAGACCAGTGTCGGGACCAGGATAAGCTGAGAGCTGAGATCGTTGCATTGAGAGCAGGAGCCGGGAACCCACCATCGCCTGCCGTGGTTCCCGCGACATTGCGAGATGAGTATGACCCAGGAGCTAGGATGCTACACCATTGGATTCGGCTACCACCGAATTAAGGGTCATACAAGCTGAGATCGTCCTTTATTTCTTTACTTCCCAAGTATTAAGAGAATGCTACAGAGGAGTCGTTTACCTTTTTGCAGCAGTTTGAGATGATTTGTGGTACGACTAGCTATCCAGGAGTTACATAGGAGGTGTTCGCCTCAAAGGCTTCCCCTTCGCCTTAGCAGATAAGGAGCTCTACTAGCTGAGTCATTTGGGCAGGGAGATCTCTATATGGGACAATCTGAAGTCCTCATTCCTACGTAAATATTTTCCTCTAGGACGGACAATCATGATGAGGAGCCAGATCTCCAATTTTACACAGCTATCGCATGAATCATTTCATGAGGCATGGGATCGATTCAAGGATCTTATTAAGAAATGCCCACATCATGAGATACCATTAAAGGTGATAGTACAGAAATATTTTGGTGAACTCCAGTCGAATGTACAGGGCCTAGTGAGCGTCGCATGTGACGGTAATTATCTAAATAGGGATGCCAAGCATGTTCGGTCCATCTTTTAAGGGATGGTTGAGAACTCACGAATTGTTGATTCTACTCGGGCATTCCAGAAAGGCCCACAGCCACCACACCAACGAGAAAATCAATAGGTGGCGCATGTTTCAGAGTATGAATCACGACCCAACATGGGATTTATTAGTGATAAGCTGACATTAATCGACGTGATTCAGGATCAAGTTCATGATTTGCAGCCGTTACGAGAGTTGGAGAAACTCTCATCACTTCCCCAACAGTGGACGGATCTGACGAAGAAGGTGACGGATTTACAGCTTCAGTATCAGCAGTCTCGTCCTTCTTCTACTTCTCAGCCTGTTCAGAGATCTTTACCCACTTCCACCCGTCAGATTCACTTTGTTCAGTGCGAGCCGGTTCAACCTACTGAGACTCTGCAGATTTATTGGCATGAGGATTCATCCAATGCTGATTCGAGCTAGATCACCAGCCCTGGAGATATTGATGTTGATTCTCAGGCCACTCTTGATATCAACGGGATATGGTATGCTCTGATTCAGCCTACACCACACTTTACTCCTCTGAGCGTACACCAGCAACAGCAACAGTAGTGCAATCATCCGCATCATGGGCGTCCACATTTCCAGCACCGCCAGCACTACATGCAGCACAGCCTCATCAGCATGCATATCACAGGCCATATTCTTTTCAGTACCCTGCTTCACATTTACAGCCACATCATTACCAGCAGCAAGAGCTGTCTTTTACACCATAGAGATCTCCTCAGCCGTATGCACCATATTAGCACACTCCTAGGTAGGAGAGAGTAGACAGCTAGGGTCACCACACTAAGTTTGAGATATCTTCACAGGCCTTGGCATTGAATTAGATCATGGACATGCTGAGCACGCTTCAGACCACACACAGGACTAAAATGGAGCAGGTTAACCATCGTATGGATGAGTTAACCATGCCCAAGACCACTCTCCCAGCCCAGCTTCTGATGAACCCGAACAACAAGAGGAGGTACCCAGATCAGGTCAACACCACTATAGGTACGATCTCTTTTCCTGAATTCTTATCTGACTTTTTCGTCTCAGGAGCGGTAGATCACCACGAGCACTTAATCAAGAGGAGGAGAGGGAACATGATGAGGAGTGAGAGTCGGTCCATGATGACAATACACATCTTGATGCTGAGGAGGAGGACCGCCATGATGATGAGGATCAGCATGGTGTCCATCCTGATGATGAGAGAGAGGGGAGTGATGCTAAGATAATCGACATGGACATAGGCGAGTCATATGATGATACCACGCCAAACCATGCAGACACTCCCGATGCAGATGTTTCTTCTCCTATTTTTGAGAGTTTTGTACATACTTCTGAGACTCTCGATGTACATGCTGATCCCGATTTGAATAAAGAGAATTTTGTTGCTCCTGAGTTTGTTCCTTTTCCCGGTGCTTTGTATGGAAAAGGAAAGAAAAAACCCAAAAATAATGTTGTCACTCCAGAGACTGATCGTCTATTGAAAGATCATATTTTTCTGAAGATTCCACTTCACGATGCCTTGGATTCATTTTCCTATGCTTAAGAGTCAGTTGAGGAACAAATGCACAACACGTAGCAAAAAGAGATCACGAGTTGAGAAACATGTATTGACCAAGGCGACCTCATGTGCTATTCAGAATAAGGTACCTAAGAAGAAAAGAGATTTTGGAGCTCACTATGTCACATGCCAGATTGTAGATGTCGCATTTCATGGTACTCTCTTAGATAATGGTTCCTCAATTAATCTACTTCTATCTTCTTTACTTGATAAGCTCAAGCTAGGTCCTCTTTACAAATCACGAGCAATACTTCAGTTTGCACATCGATATGCAAAGAGACCTCGAGTTGTGTTGAGGAACATTATCGTGACCGTTAAGGGCTTGCAGTTTCCAGTGGACTTTACTGTCCTAGATATGACATGCCCTACAAAATTACACCTTGCTCCAATCATTCTCGGGGGACCCTTCTTGCAGACAGCGAGAACACTCTTTGACTATGATGTCTGGAGAGTATCATTCCGCACAGATAGTGGAGAGATACACATTGAGATGGTGAGAGGATGTACCAGTCCTAGATCAGTATTGTCATTTACTTCAGAAGACACCAGTCTTGCAGAGGATTGCCAGTACATAGATGAGACAGAGTCTCTTGATCTTGAGAGCGTTTATTTTGATACCCACGATATCCTACATGAGGATGGGGTAGATCACATGGTACCTAGTTCTCCAGATAACTGTTCACATACAGATACAGAGTTTACATCAGATCCATATGAGCAATCAGTTGCAATAGACATCTCAGTGCCGCAGATTGAGAGTACACATATTCCAGCACGAGAGTCAGTTGATTATATTTCGCAGACCATACAATCTATTCAACGTACAGAGTCGGATGGTGTCATGATTATGCATATAGCCACCTTCTGTAGTCCGACTCTAGAGATGTGTATTTCAATAGATATATCTATGCCACATACATAGTTCACTTACAAAGGCAGATCTACTTGTTCAATCAGGGATCAGTATGCACATGCACAACAGATAATTCAGTACGATCCAGGTTGAGCTGATCTACTTTGTACATGATGCATGACTATTCTTCCACTTCATTTCATTCTGTACAGAGACCTGTAAGCCTTTCGATTTTCTGGAGTACACCACTTGTATATTCTTCGTAGTCCACAATCATCCCCATTTTTTGTTCGTCTTATATGCTTAGGATATAAGATCCTATATATAGGGGGGACCGATTGCCCGTCAATTTTCGCCTTTCGATTTTGTTCTTTTTACTTTTCTCTTGTTTTTACTTTCTTTTACACTAATCACTGGTCACTAGTTTTTGCCACATCCTTTTCTATACTTAGGAAGCCATATCCTAAGTATGGGGGGACCGAATGATTTTGTTGATTTCGTTTTTCTTTCTTTTGTTCCTTCGTTTGTATATTCTTTTTCCTCAGTCACCTCATTTTTGTTTTCCACTATACTTACGATGACCTGATTGTAAGTATAGAGGGTCGATTGACTTCTATTCTTTTATTCTTTTTTAGCCACTTTTACTTAACACGAGTTATGTCCTCTTTTTATCTTTTAACGCTATGAGGACATAGCACAAGCTAAGTATAGGGGGTGTGTATATATTGTATATATACTTGCGTCCATAACTCGTACTTTTATGTATTTTCTATATCTATAAAATCCATAAAAAGTGGGTGAGGGTTAATTTAAAATACATGTATCTATCTATTTATTATTTATAAAATCATTGTAAATAAGTAAAATATGCCTAAAATCTTTTTTTAAATTATTAATTTAAAATATGTATAATACTTATTTAAAATACTATTTATTAAAATATGTGTACAATTCATTTATTCCTCGTAAAATTCTTTGTATATAAAATATGTAAAATACATTAGCTATCTAATCCAAATAAAATATGGGTAATTTATCTTGTAAAATTCTTGTACAACACTTGTTTATAAAAAGTGGAAAATTCATAAAAAAATGCAAAGTCCTAAAATCCATAAAAAAAATACAAAATCTTTAAAATCCATAAAAATAAGTAAAATTCAGAAAATCTACTTCACAAAAACATGGTTGCATTTGCATTAGTATTTTTCAGAATAAGTTTGACTTCTAGAACTAAAGATTGGGAATAGCCAAAGGATGGAGCTTGATTATGGCCTTTAACTTTCATTGTAAGGAGCCTAGTTAGGAACTGGAATTTAGACTCTTCAGATTTTTGACTTAAATCTTTGAGTTCCATGAGACCATGTTTGGGAAGTCAACTTAAACGTGCCTAAGTAGAACACTTGGTGTCATCTGTTCAACTCTTCATCATTGAAACAATTTTGGACATATGCACTTTACACTTAGCTCGACTTGCATGGGGTTGAGAAGGGCATTCCATTTTAGTGGTGCATTCTCATCCTTGTCTAGTGGCGCGGACGTCTAAAGACGGGAGAGATTGGGGTTGAAATAATGCTTCGGTTGAGGGAAGGATCTGTTGGCACAAATTTTCCAAGGCCTCAAAAAATGGACGGAATGAAAAGATGATATATCCGTCGAGGCACAATAAGATTGATGTAGAGAAAGCAACATTACAAAGCTAGTTCAAAGAAGAAGCCACCAAATACAAATATGACCACAATGGTCCAAGCTTCCATCAAA
This sequence comes from Ottelia alismoides, assembly GCA_037367405.1. Lineage (NCBI taxonomy): Eukaryota > Viridiplantae > Streptophyta > Magnoliopsida > Alismatales > Hydrocharitaceae > Ottelia > Ottelia alismoides. The sequence goes on from JAZKJV010008266.1 coordinate 641,404, forward strand.
AAGCCTACACATCTTAGTGGAGACTTATCTACGCTGGATGGGCTTCACAAGGAGATGCGTCTACACTGGTCGCACTCCAGTTCTTTTCTCATTCTTCTACTTTCTCTCTATATTCGATTATGGACACAACACGATCTGACCTTAGAAGGGAATACCCCCCTCCTCGAGGAAAGAGTAGCTAGATGAGGGTCCAGTGGGAGTGTATTATTGGAATGGGCGGTTTCTTCGCTTCTTTAAGCAGGAAGAGCTAAAACAATTCACACACAGTACATATTGAATTCAAGGTTGATAGAGTTAACGATATGAATAAGTGAATCTGAGCTAGCTGTTGAGGTGAACCTATATAAGGATTTGTGGAACTTGAGGACTGTTGAGATTAAACTCCTAATCCTAGTTAAGGATCTGATAAAATGCTTGTTTCAAGCCCGCAGAGCTATGTCCTTTGTATGTTTTCATGAATTAGTTTGGGGAAATAAATTCATTCTAACTTTATTTCTTTTTCCCTTATTTTTCAAATAAGTGTTCGCTAAGGGACTAGCAAAGTTTAAGTATAGGGGGTTGATGAATCCATGATTCATTAACATTCTTTCCACATTTTGTCTTAAAACCCTTAACAAGTACATGTAAATATTAATTAATTTTCATTTTTAATAAAATCATACTCATGAATAAAAATGCACTTTTATGCATCAAAATCACGTAAATAAATAAAAAAATAAAAATAAAGAAAAAAGGAAGATTGTAGATATGTATATATGTACAATATGACTTGTAAAATAAATATAGTTGAAGGATATATTTATAACCTAACCCCGAGACCAAGCCAGCATGGATTGGTCGACAAACAAATGAGTAGGGTGAGATGAGGAAATAAAACAATAAAATAAGAATTAATTCTACACTCTATACACTCTTCACTATTTATCAAATAATTATCAAAACTTCAATGATTTTAAATAATTCATAAGAATATATTTTTCACCAAACTCTTTTCCTAATTATTTCTAAAAATGTATAGAAAAATATAAAAATAAGTAAAAATATTATCTTGTACATATGTCAAGAAATCCAACTCGTAAATTGTCAATTTCTCAACTTCTGAACATTGTAACTTTCTCATACAAACTCCAATTTCATCTACTCACCTTTAAAGTTCATAAAATAATATTCTCTAATTAATGGAGGTGATTTCACTAAAACCGGAGTCCATTTGCAAAAAGTCAGTTTTGGGACCTAATCACAACTAGGTTTTTGGGTTATTTATTTTATCTTGAACACGTTATTTTTTTCTTTTAATGATTTTAGATTTTTAATTAATTTCATGATCTTGTATTTTAACCATGATTTATTTTAGAATTTTTAAAGCTTATTTATTATTTTAAATAAATCAAAAACACTAATTTATAAGTAAATTTGAGCCATGCAACTTATATCCATATTTATTATTATATTTAAATTATTTTATTAAAATCTAAAAAATTCACAAAAATACTTTATTTATAATCTTATTAATTAATAAAATATAAAATGGTATACTATTTATTATTTAATTTTTAAATTAAAAATCATTTCCCTCTTTATTAAGTATATTATATATTTATTTATTTATATAATATTTTTATTTCATAAATTACTTATTATTTATAAAAATTAATTATTTCATAATTTAGATAAATTAATTATTTACACTTTTTGTTTTTGTACATATTTAAAATGCCATCATTTACTATTTTATTCCATAATTATTAATGTATTTATTCCATCTGGCCAACCAGGTGCTGACATGTGTCAGCACCTGGTGCTTCTTCTTCAAGAATAGAGTTGTTGCATTCTATTCCAACGACCGATCTTCACCTAATTACCTCACATCCATTCTAACCTCTTTGTTTGATCCTAACCCTCTAATCTACCCTCCTAACGTCCTGGATCCATGCCAACCCTCGATGTTAACCAAACCCCCTACGATTTTCCTATAAAATCCCCTAAACTTCGCATTAGCAACTAACTCTCCTAACCTCTCCAGTTCTTAGAGAACCATCTGGTCGTCGACCCAACTTCGCCACCTCGCTCCGCCTCATTCCGACCATGACAGGGCCCAAGGACCGCCCCGCGTGGAAGAAGGGTCGACAGAGGAGTAATTCCAAGGCTTGGTTGCCTTGCATCGTGGCCAGAACCGCCACATCGATCTCCGATTTGTTGCCCCTTCGAGAAGTGACTGGGAGGATCTTATATACTCTGTTCACAGGTACTTCCTCCACCTATTCCCCTTTTAATTCTCGATTTATGTGCACTGATTAGAGTAGCTAATCACATCATTAGTTAGGTTAAACATCCTTCGTTCTGTAACACTCAAGAATCCATCATCTTTTGGATTCACATTCGATCAATTTTCTTCCATTTTCATTGTCATGACATTATTCTGGAAGCTATCTCTTAACTGTAGATCTTAACGTTATCGGTTGATTTCATTGTAAATCGAGCAACAACCCTTTCATTTGCAGGTTCATTCACACATCTGGAGCATCAAACCACACATCTGGAGAATTTCATGCAGCAAGTAATCAAGAGGTGCTTTCTCAAAATCTTCGACTACCCACATGCACAGGAGCTATCTTCTTCAACATTTACCAGTCATCTCACCGTCCTCACCGCCTTCTCATCCGCGGGCGAGCTCAAGGGGTGGAGTCACCTCTCTGGCCCTACAAGAGGTTGTAGAAAGCATCTCTTTACCGGCGATAATTCGGAGAAGAAGCCGTCGATGCCAGCGGCATCTAAAAGAGGGAAGCACAACAAGAACGCCAAACGCTACAGGTTGCCGCCACGTGTCTGCATCTGACGGCCCATATCATCCACGCCCTTCTAATCCAGGTCGTAAGATGGCGAATCGGTAGAACAATTGTGAAGAAGCCCTCGCTAGTACAAGAATTCCGTCTGCTCCAGAAAAGTTTCCAGAAATTACGTTTAGGTCCCCGTATAGGGACCTAAATGTAATAAACTTTAGTTTCTTTTCATTCCAGTCCTTGAATAAGGACCAATCTTCAAGACTTTTATTTTGCTTTCTTTACAGTTATACCCCTATGGTGTAGGGTACTTTTGGATCTCTTTTTGACATAATTTTTTGTTGATTTTTCTAGGGTAGTTACACAACTACCCTAGCGAGGTTTATTTGTATTTTTCATGAATTTTCATCGCATTATCATTATGTTTTGGTTTTTCTAAATTTGTATCCATTTTGAGTTGTCTTATTGCCTTTTTCAAGAAGAAATAAAAATCATGAAATCTCAAAAATTGTGATATAGATATTCTGCCTCCTTGAGTTCAACCCATGAACGCGTACCTAGATAAATAATATAGTGTAAGATAAAATAGGAGAGAGAAGTCACGTATTAACTTTTTTCTCTCTCTCCTATTTTATTGAATTTTTGTTTGATTAATCGAGATTTCGATCTTGAGCGATTTCTCTACATCGACGACTCACTCTTATCGCTCACAAAATCCTAGTTATCTAGTTTGGATCTCCGATGGACGGTGATGGATGGAGATCAACCTCCAGATCTGATATGATATGGAGGGGTTTTGATCGAGGAGAAGGTGGAGAAGCAAGTGGTGAATGTGTATGGATATTCAAGTCAAGAGAAATGTGATAGGAAGAACTCCGATCTCGCTGATCGATGCTTGATTATGAAGGATATGATTTGTGTAATTAACTAAAAAATAAAGCAATATGAAATGCAGATTCGAAAGGACCTTGGATGGAAAGGGGGAGGTGAATCGACCTTGATATGCTATGGACAGCAGAGAGGCGATACACGTGGGAGGTGATGAACGCGAAATCCGCCTCTTTAATAATCAGGAATTGTCGTAGTATAGGAGGCAAATTCGGTTCAGCAAAAACCACAATCTTTGAATGTTGTGGATTATTTTTACTTGGCAAGTCTACCAAGGTCGAACACAGGGACATGAGCTACTCCATCTATTTATCGAATTTCGATCAATTCAGAACATGTGTGAATTATTTCTCAATTCCTAGTCTCCATGAAGATGCAGGATGCATTATACATATTATAATGCAATAAAATGACACATGCATTTTTAGTTGATTTTTATGCAATTATTGGATGATGAATGAACAATAATGTAGGGTTAAATATATGCTATGAGAATGCAAACAATTATGTCGAAGAAAGATTACATAAATGAGCAACTGAATATGGGTTGAAATTAGAGTCGAATTGAACATAAGAATAAGAGCAATCATCTACTCAGGACACACATATATGGAGCATAGAATCTCGTCTAACATAAAAATTCACTTCATTTAAAATGGTGGAAAATGAGAAAATTAAACATGTCATGATGTAGATGAAGAAACAAGGATCAAAACGACACTAAAATCATGTAATTTGGACCTACGATACTCAAGTTATGAAGAAAACAATGCAGGGGCAAAATTGTAATAAAAATGTAAGAAAATAAAAGGATAAATATTACATTTAGGTCCCTGGAGGGACCTAAATGTAAATACCAAAAATTACAGGGTGTCCCTATAAAATACCCAGGCGTGCACGTGACGCACGTGCATGGGGACCAATATGCAAATATCAGAAGTTTATGGGTCTTTCATGTAAATTACCCAGGCCCTCACGTACGGTGCACGTGAGGGGCCTAGGCTCAGGTCTCCCTCCTGGCTCGGGACACGTGGCGTCATGTGCAGGCTTGGGGCAAGGTTCGACAGACCTGAAGCTGATGGGTCGACTTGAGGCTCGGCTCGCCCACGTGTCATCATCCTGGACGTCCGATCCAGATGATCGGACGGCAACTACTCTTCGTCCTCCACCGCGGTCCACCGGAGGAGGCTGTGCTCCGGCGACCTACTGGTAGCTCCGTCGTGCTCCGTTCGCTTGTCTGACGCTTGAGGGAGCTTGCGGGAGGGTTGGCGGAGGTGTTGGACACCAGTAGAAGCTTCGTCGTAGTCTAGAGAAGCAAGGCGAAGCTTGGTCATCGGAGCTGGAGCACGAGATCGGCGAGGGGGCTTGAACTCCGGCAATTGAGTGATATGAACCTGCATATGTTAATGACATAGCCGGAGCGTACAAGATGTGAAGTGAGTGAGGTGAGTGGAGACCATAGAGGCGACGGAGGCGAAGGTCTGAAGCTTCTTCTCTGGCAGAGAAGGGGAGAAGGTGGGTCGGAGCGGGGGTGGTTCTGGAGAAGAGAGGATGGGTCGACAAAGATGAGGGTGATGTGGTAGAGGTGTTGGAATGGTCCGTGAACGGTGAAGGTGGAGGAGTGTGACGAGATAATTAAAAGAAAAATGAAGAAAAACCAGGGGATGGAGAAGTAACTGGAGATCAGGGAAAATGTCAGTCGGGGAGGCTTGGGGTGAGGTTCTAGGCGAACCTCGGGTTGTCGCACAACAAGGGCAGCCCGGCCTTAGTGCTCGTCGGCGTGCATTCGCGCCCGAAGCATGGATGAAGCCATGGGTCAACACCAAGGGCATATTCCTCCATTGTCGCCAATCAACTCCTCCTCCTCTGTCACAGGAGGAGGAGGATAGCTAGAGGGAATGCTGGGAACGGTGGACGGGTTACTCGGAGGCGAAGGGGAGTGATTTTATAGGTGGTGGTCCGGGCATTACAAGTGGTGAGGGCGAATGTTTGAATGGGTATAATGAAGGCTGGGAGTGATGGAGAGGGTTGGTGGGGGTTACGTGAGTGATAACGCGGATAATTCCACAAGGGTCACCATGAATAATATAAAAAGTGTCGCTGAGGCGACCGCTCGCAGAACACCCGGTTAATCAGCAACTAACCCACAATAAAAGAATGAAGGAATTAAGTCCAAAAATGTGAATTAATTTTTATTACTCTACCATAAAATGTATAGGGAACAAGCATGTAGAGGTCGAACCACAGAGAGCAATACAAAAATGCATAAACCTACAATGTGCATCTATCACAGAGTCATCCATGTGTGAAGCCTATTTTTTTGTGAGTTTTTGAATTTTATATTTATTTTTTTTATTTTTTTATTTTTTTATATTTATTTTTTTTTATTTTAATACCATACTTAGGTAATATATATATATAATTTATATAATATAAATATATAAATAGATATGCATACCCATAGAGGGTACATATATAGCATACAATATATATATATATGTATAAACAATAATATTTTTTTGTTTAATTTTAGGATTTTATATATTAATATATATAGAAGTGTATATAGATGTATATCCTTTTTTATATATATATTTTTATTTTCTTTAGAATAGGGGGATGTATATGTAAAGGGGTGCTATAATATTTATAAAAATACTCAAAAATAATCAAAAATTCAGAGATAAAGTCTTTTTGGTATTTTCACAATTTTTTACTTTTTTGGTGATTTTTGGATATTTTTCAAAACATTTTTAAGATTTTTAAATAGCAACATAAGAGAAAACAGGGAATTAGGGACTGACTGTAAGAAAAATAGGAATTAAAAATGGCAAACAGCCTCAAAAATTTTCCACACTATTTTTCTAATAAAGATAATAAAATATAGCATAAATAGCAACTGAGTTCGTATTTTTTCTGATTTTTCTTTGATTTTATACATTTTTTTGAAATTTTTGTGCATTTTTGAATTTTTAAGACTTTTCTTTTGAGATTTTTAGGGATTTTTGGACGGTAACTAAAATAGGTCAAAATACATACTAGGGATTTTTTTTTGGATTTTTCGAGGTTTTTTAATATTTTTTTGGAATTTTATAATTTAGACAGTAATTAAAAGGCATGTTTTTGATTTTTAATAAATGCAAAGAGGCAACAAAATGAAAAACTAAGAATATAGCGTGCAAGGGTACACTAACAGGAGCTTATATCCATTTTTACAAAATTTTTCAAGGAAATATGAAGCACAAAATAAATGGACAAAGCATACAAAAAATACATGGCCTGGCAGGGGTATTTTTGCAAATAAAATAAGTGACAGGGGCATCCATGCAAAAATTACAATAAAAATGAATGTTTAATTTTATTTCAGGGCCATTCTACAATTACTGAAACCCGGTAGGATTTTAATGCAAATAGCACGTGCCTCACGTGGGGTCTGCACGTGAGGGCGCGGAGGGACTAATAAGCAAATATAAAAACATCAGGGGGGCCTTCGGTAACTTTTACAAATTATTTACAACAGGAATTTCTATTTATAGCATTAAAACCTAAATACAAAAAGGCGGGGGGTTGAATCTGAAATTTACCCCTAATAAGCGTGCGATCCGACGGTTGGACTGCTTCCACTTGCTGCGCGTCGTGCTCCTGTCGGCCGATGACGATTCGCAGATGACGGCGGAGATTAGATCAGCCTCGCTGATCGGACGGTCGATGCGGCTCTTCATCTGACGGCTCTGGTTCGATCTGGGCCGACTCCTTTGATCTGACGGTGCTGGAGGTGCTTGGAGGAACAGGGAAGAAGCTCGCCTCCGGCGAGCTTCGATCGTGCAGCGTCGGCGTCTCCGGGCATCTCCCTCGCCTCTGACGCGCTCTGCTCGTAGCTGGCGACCTTCCGCATCTCCTGAAGGTCCCATCATGGCTCCTGGAGGTCTGAGGTGGTCGGACGAAGTCGAAAAAGAACAAGACCTCCAGGACCCTCTTTCTGGGTTGAATCGAGCCTAGATGGGCTTCTTTCCTCGTTGGACCTGCATAGGAAGAACCGGGGGAGAGAGGGCTACCTCCTCGACCCGGGGTTTTGAAGCTACACAGCAAGATGAGGTGCGACGGAGGAGCTCCGGCGAAGGGCAAAGGAGGAGCTCTGATTCCTGGGTTGGACAAAGATGTGCGTTCGATGGAGAAAGCGATAGGGAATGAAATGGAATGCGAATGGTGGTCGGATACAGTCAAGAACACAACGAAGGAGTCGCCGGAGCTGAGCTCCGGCGAACTTCGAATTTTTGATTTTACGCTAAAGGGATTAACTAAAGACTAACCTAGCTGCTGGAATTAAAAGCTGACATGAAAAACTAACTAAAAAGCGATAAAAGGAGCAGCTCTTATACCTGGGGGCCACCAGGGAGCAGGGCGGACGTCGGAGCTCTGCCGCGACAAAATACCCTTCCTCCGGCCGATTTGAGATGCTGGAGCACTCCCCCTGTCACGAGGAACGTCCCAGGAATGAAATCAAGGCTTAAGGTTGGATTAAAATTGGCCAAATTCGAGGAAGGAGGCGGAGCTACTTATTTATAGACATTGGCATGGAGCCTTATTGACCGGCGATTATTACTTAATCCAATGAGTATCTGATCGATCCAAGTTATTGGCGGGCATATGGATAATTAGAGATCAATTCTTGTGAAGGAAGCGAGCTTGAACGATGGACGGGATGGCCGCAAAAAATGGAAGAAATCCGGGGAGTTGACAGTTCAGAGGCGCCAGACCTTGGATGGGACAGTTGACCAGGCGGTCAACAAAGGCCGGCGCCCCATTGGTCCACGTCGGCCGCTAAACGCCAAAATAGAAAATTTGATCCTAAATTGATTTATTTAACCTAGTAAATGATTTATTTAGAATTTCCTTAAAGAATAAAAATTGTGTATTTTTTTATGTAGTATTTATTTGTGATTTTTATTGAATTTTTCGAAGTGTTTTTATTATAGTTTTATTTTAATAAAGTGTATGTGTGTGTATATACATGTATTTTGTATCTTTTAGTTTTTTATTTGTTTATTTTATTTTATTATTTTATTGGCTTATTTTATTAATTTATAATTTATTTTTATGAGTATGGGGGTATTTTTATTTAATTTTTATGAGTTTATTCACATTTTTAAATAAATAGGTATAGATATATATAGGTAGCCTTGTAGGTCTTTTACCTATGTATTTTTGTATACTTAATTTATTTAGTGTATTTTCTTGATTTTTATTTTGGATTTGCATTTTTAATGGGTTATATGTATTATTTTCATTGTTATAAAAATATAAAAGAAGAGAAAAATTAAAGAGTGTGTTCCTTCTTGATTTATATACCTTCTTGGTCATAGGTATTTTGCCTATTAACTTGCATTAGCTTATTTTATTTTATTAATCCTTTTTAGTTTTAATCTAATTTTAGTATGTATATGTATTATATACATTATTTACAAGATTCTAAAAATATAAATTTGTTACAATAATGAATAATGAATAAATGGAATGTTTTAATCAATACTATGTACAAGGAGGGCCAAAAACCTAACTTTTGCATATGGACTCCAAAAATTATGAAACCAATTTTATTAAATAGTTCTTGGAAAGCTATATACAATTAAAGGTGAGTTTGGTGATTTGGAGTTTTTATTTACAAGATATGGGTCTGTGAAGTTGAGATTTTGGCTTTTTATTCTGTGTATAAAATGTACACTGAGCATTATTTTTACACAAACTCAATTTTGTGTTTTTATTTACATTATTATCTATAACTTTCATGAACAAAGTTTCTTTATTTGATAGATAAATAATTATGTACAAAATAGGTGTCAAAAATACATAAATAAATGAATAAATAAATGAGGTATTTATTGTATGCTGGCCCTTATCTCCCCCTACTTTATTCCTTGTCGACCAATTCCATGCTGGCCTTGGTCTCGGGGTTTGGGTCATAAAATATCTTCAATATTTTATTCCTTTTTCTTTTCTTCTCTTTATTCTATAATTTTGGCATTAAGCACGGTATTTAATATATAATTAATACAATGAATGATGAATGCTATTATGTACAATTTGATGCTATTTACATGCATTTGCTGGGGTTTTTGAGGCCAAAATGATAGAATAAAGGTGATGAAATGGAGATTCATCACCCCCCTATACTTGCCTTTGCTAGTCCCTAGCAAACACTTATGCAATAAGTACAAAAAGAATAAAGAAAAGAAAAAGGAGAATTAATGAAGGATAGAGTGAATAGGGGTGCTTTCAGTGCAATGCATGTCTTTATAAGATCTGAATTTGGAGCTCCTGTCAGACCTTGGGTGTAAATGTGTGTGGATCCTAGTCGAGAACCAGCTCTAAAATACAACAGCCTGCGATAGTCACAGAACTCGGTTCAACCCACCTCAATAGCCTAGTCAGAACTGATCTACATCATACGCAAACCCTTATAACTATGAAGCTGACTTGTACAGTGTAAGTGATAGTGGCTCTCCCCAACTGGGATGACAAAGGAACTGACTTCTCCAGAATGACAACCCAATGATTCCCCAATCCAGCAGCTCTTTCCTCGAGGAGCAGGGTATTCCCTTCTAAGTTCAAGTGGCAACCAGCTCAAGAGGAGGGGGTGAAGAGAAGAATGGACGGTAGCCAGCGTAGCTACCTATCCTGGGATGCAAGACCAGTGTAGTCAAGTCATCCAGCTGCAGGCTCGCATATTTGACTTTGGAACTCAAGCTTGCTTATTGACTTTGTACATACTTTGCAGGCATTTTATTTTTGTACAGGCCTGACCATTTTTTTTTCAACATACTATTCACAGCAGCATTTACATAAGGAGTTTTTCCGCTTGAGCCAGTAGACTATCCCTCTTTTGAAGCTTTATCGCAACCCACAATCTCCTGTCTTTAGACCTCATGGCTATTGGACCAGGTTGGGGTGCACTTCCCTCCCTAGACGAGGACGAATGTTTCCACCCGTGTGCGTCTCAGACTGGCAAATCCAACCCCCTCACCACTCCAACTGAGTTGAGCCAAGTGAAAGGTGCAAGTGTCCAAGTTAGGTCACGGTCGGCAAGAGTCATACGTGTGTCTCGAAAAGTTCTAGTTAGTCCACTGAGGTAACTTGAACCCAGCCCTGATTTCTCAAAGAATTAAGTCTGTATAGACCTGAAGTACCTTAAACCTAGTTCCCATAAGGTTCCAGTGTAGTTAGGTGCGGTAAGGTCTAACCAGGCTCCAATTTGAGACTCATTGGACCGATTCAATCATCAAGCTCACTCAAAAATAATATGAATGGTATGTTTATGCTATGCACGATGAATGATGCAATTTTTCACAAAGAATTTAAAAGAATCAAAGAATCTTTTTACACAAAGAAATTTTTGCAAAATAAAAACTCGACACATACAAAAAGGTACATACAATTATTTACACGGGCGGGCCGCTTTATTTACAAAATATCTGGCTTTATACAGGTTGTAATAAAGTAGTTTATTTAGGTGGTCCAGAAGGAATTTTATGAGTTTTATTTACCAGTTACAAGTATTGTAATAATGCTTTTATTTCTCAGATTTGGTTTGAAAATAATTTTCCAAACGATAGTACACAATAATTTTTGCAATCATTTACACGCATTTGAAAACTATTTTTGCAAGGGTTTTTAACACTATATATACATTTTTCACAATAATTTTGATAAACAATTTTCAAAACATTTGCACATAGGTTTTTCAAACCCTTTCTTCCACTCAAAGAAAAGTTTTGCAATCCAAACAATTTTACACAAGTTGAAAACATTTCACAGCAACTCTTTCAAACAGTTCACACTAGTTTTCAAATCATATTGTATAGGTATCTGACCCGATTTATTAATCAGTATATACAAAAGAAGAAAACTGTATTTGATGTATAATATGGTTTTTTATCAGTTTTATTTGTGATTATTCCTTATTTACAAATGAGAGATTTTTGTGTAGACTTCTCAAACTTAGTTCGAGAATCCTTTTCAGAAGAATTTTGAGAACTCTAGTCCAAAATAATTTTGCAAATATGTACACGTCTTTGAAAAATGATTTTACCAAGGTTTTACACAGCATAGATAGGTTTTTCAAAACAATTTTGACAATCAAATTTTTACAATCATTTGCACACTGATTTTCACTCATTTTGATTTCACGCAAAGAAAATAAATTTTACACGCAAAAATGATTTTTCAAAGGTTGAATACTTGTACAAACTATTTTCAAACGGTTTTCACAAGGTTTTTCACAGAAAACTTTCTTTCACAAAATATTTTTCCTGACTTAATAATCAGTATAAATACAAAGAGCCTGAGGAGCTCACAATCATCTTTTATTATTATAGAGTTACTTATTGCTTTTTAGATTGAATTGATGTTTTATTTTTCAGTATGAGTTATGGCTTATAGTATATACATGGTATATACGACCCCCCTATACTTAGCTTGAGCTATGTCCTCATAGATCGAAGAGAAAAGCAGAGACATAACTCGTACTGAGTATAGACAAGTCTAAAGAATATATATGAATGAAATAAATGAATGAGAAGTTGACCATCCCCCCTATACTTAGGACCAAGTAATCCTAAGTATAGCAAACTGTACAAAAAGCAGGGAGGGTCAAGGGTGGGAATACACAGATCGTACTCAGATTGTCTCCCCCTATACTTAGGGTAAGATACTCCTAAGTATAGACAAGAAGAGGAGACAATGGAGAGGATCGGAATGAAATGAAAAACTCAGGGTGCACATCCCCCCTATACTTAGGACCAAGTACGTCCTAAGTATAGAAAACTATCTACAAGGGCGGCACCTTTTTGATACAGAGAGAAACTAGAAAAGGAAAAGAAGAAAAGAAGAAAAGACGAAAATCAGAAAAACAGTTCTTGGAGTACATCGTCTGAATCTTCTGATGCTGCAGCAGTTGTGGAAGTATCATCATGTTGTACGAGCTGGATTGAGTCAACAACGGCCAAGAATGCATCTGGTTCTAAGTAAGGCTTCAGGAGTTGGTCGTTGACGACGAAGGGCTGTGCGTCAGGGGACAATTCTGATATAGCAATGCTTCCATTGTCACGCACTTTACAAACTCGAAATGGCCCTGTCCACTTACTCTTTAATTTTCCTGGAAATATCCGCAACTTTGCATCAAATAACCACACTTTCTGTCCAACGTCAAAGGTCTTTCGTCTGATGTGCCGGTCATGCCAGCGTTTCACCTTCTCCTTGTACATCAAGGTGTTATCGTATGCATAGTCTCGGAATTCCAAGAGCCTGTTCAGATCGTCTTTTCTCTTCCGACCACTTTTGCATGAGTCTAAATTGCAACTGTTGATTGCCCAAAGAGACTTGTGAATTAATTCCACGGGCAGATGGCACGGTTTTCATATACAAGACGATTGGGCGACATGCCCAAAGGAGACTTGTAGGCGGTTCGGTAAGCCCATAGGACCGAGTCCAAGAGTTGAGACCAGTCCTTCCTGTTTGGCCTAACAAGTTTCTGCAGGATAGTCTTGATTTCTCTGTTTGGTAGCTCCGCCATGCCATTGGTCTGAGGATGATAAGGAGATGCGACACGATGGTCGATGTCGTACTCCTTCGTTAACTTCTTGACCTCTTTGTTAATGAAGTGGCTACCCCCGTCTGATATGAGAATTTTCGATATCCCTAACCGCGAAATAATGTTCTTCTTCAGGAACTAGCATACTATTCGGTTGTCAGCGGCTCGAGCGGGGATAGCTTCAACCCAACGATTCACGTAATCGACGGCGAGAAGGATGTGCTCAAATCCTTGACTGTTAGGGAAAGGTCCCATGAAGTCAATGCCCCATGCGTCGAAAACATCTACTATCTGAATGATTTTCAGGGGCATTGAATCTTTGGCAGTAAGTGTTCCTTTCATTCTCTGACAGTCAGTACATCGCTTAACAAATTCATCTGCATCCTTGAATAAAGTGGGCCACCAGAAGCCACACTGAAGTACTTTGGCTGCCGTCTGATCTCCAGAGTGGTGTCCACCAGATTCGAGCGAGTGACAATGCTCGAGGACACTAAATTGCTCCGTCTGAGGAATGCACCTGCGCCAAATGCAATCCGCTCCTTCCCTGAATAGAAGAGGATCCTCCCATTGGTAGAATCGGATGGTCGACATGAATTTGTTCTTCTGATTTTTCGTCCAATCCGTTGGTGTTACCCCAGAGGCGAGGTAGTTGACTATATCTGCATACCAAGGAAGAGAATCCACTGCTAAGATGGCTTCGTCAGGAAAGGTTTCTGTGATAGGTGCATTGTTCAGAGGAGGCGCATGCTGCTCTATTCTGGAGAGATGGTCTGCTACCACATTCTGGACTCCAGGCTTGTCCTTGATTTCCAGATCAAATTCATGGAGGAGAAGGATCCAACGAATCAGTCTCGGCTTGGCATCCTTCTTCTGCTGAAGGTACCGGATAGCAGAGTGGTCTGTAAAGATGGCGACTTTTGATCCCAACAAATAGGATCTGAACTTCTCTAAGGCGAAAACCACAGCCAGCAATTCTTTCTCCGTCATTGTATAATTTCTCTGTGCTTCGTCTAGTGTTCTGCTGGCATAGTGAATGGCATAGGGCGCTCTGTCTTTTCTTTGCCCAAGAACAGCCCCGACTGCAAAGTCGGACGCATCGGTCATTATTTCGAAGGGAAGAGTCCAGTCGGGCGGCTGCAAGATTGGAGCCTGAGTGATGAGCTCCTTTAACTGATTAAAAGCAAGGAGAACCGACTGATCAACAATGAACTCAGTCTCCTTGCACAAGAGTTCTGTCAGAGGTCGGGCAATGCGGCTGAAATCCTTGATGAATCGCCTGTAGAATCCCACATGCCCCAGGAATGACCTCACATTCTTCACTGACTGAGGTGGCTGAAGATTTGAAATGACATCCACCTTTGCCGGGTCGACTTCCATGCCACGTTTGGAAACGACGTGACCCAGCACAATACCTTCTGTGATCATAAAGTGGCTCTTTTCCCATGAAAGTACTAGATTGACTTCTCGGCACTTCTGAAGCACTCTGTCTAGGTGCTCAAGACAAGAATCGAAGCTATCACCATAAACAGAGAAGTCGTCCATGAACACCTCGAGAAAACTGCCTACCATCTCGGCGAAAACTGCTAACATGCATCTTTGGAAGGTTGCAGGTACATTGCACAAACCAAAGGGCATTCTCTTGAAGGCGTAGGTGTCGAACGGGCAAGTGAAGGTAGTCTTCTCTTGGTCTTCAGGGGTGATCGCCACTTGGTTGTACCCAGAATACCCATCCAGAAAGCAGAAGAACTCCTTGCCTGCTAATCTTTCCAAAACCTGATCAATGAATGGCAAGGGAAAGTGGTCCTTCTTAGTTGCTGCATTGAGACGACGGTAGTCAACACACACCCGCCAGGATGTTGGTACCCGAGTAGAAATTTCCTCTCCTTTATCATTTGTAACCACGGTAAGCCCGGATTTCTTTGGAAGTACATGCAGTGGGCTTACCCATTTCGAGTCGGAGATGGGATAGATGAAGCCTGCATCACACCATTTCGTTATCTCCTTCATTACGACGTCCCAAAGGTTAGGGTTCAGCCTTCGTTGGAATTCGCGGGACGTCTTGGCATCTTCTTCTAGATAGATGTGATGTGAGCACAGGGCTGGATTTATCCCTCGGAGATCTGATACACTCCAACCAAGTGCCTTGCGGTTCTTTTCTAGAACCTCGAGAAGACGAGATTCCTGATCCGGATTCAACCTGCTGCTGATGATGACCGGATACATTTGTTCTTCACCCGCAAGGAAAGCATACTTCAGGCCTGTCGGAAGTGGCTTGAGTTCTGGTCTTCACTTGTCCACTTTATCTGTCACTTCAGATACCATGCTGGTGGTGGGATGTACTTCTTTGAGATATTTACCATCCTCATCATCTTGTTGAGATCCCAGTGGTGTACCGAACGGTTCTGCGCTAAGCTGATCGTGTTCGGTCTGGAGTGACTGCTCGAATAGATGCGCCTGCATCTGAGAATCTATCTCCCATGAATCGTCGGAGCATACGCTGATTGCGCTTTCCGAGTCCTCCTCAAGAGTGAGGATTTCTCGGGTCCATGGATCGTCCAATGACAAACATGAATCTCTGATCTCTGCAATAAAATCACAGTCTGCTTCGGATGCTGCCTTTCTCTCATCAGTTGTGGCATTCGGCTCTCTGTTCATGTTTAACGTGATCCGCTGGTTGTTCGAGCTGAAAGTAATCGTGCCAGACCCGTAATCAACCACGGCACCTGAAGTACGAAGGAATGATCTGCCAATGATGATAGTGGTCTGAAGCAGGGGTGCAGGTGAGTCCATATCAAGGACTACAAAGTCAGCTGGGAATTTCATTTCATGCACTTTAACAACAACATCTTCCAAAAGACCTCGGGGCCGCTTGACGGATCGGTCAGCGAACTGAAGGATCATGCGAGTCTGCTTGAGCGGTCCCAGCCCGAATTCTTGCATTATGGACGAGGGCAGAAGGTTGATGGAAGATCCACTATCCAAGATAGTGTGCTCGAAGACCTGGTCAAAAATCTCACAACTGATCAGAGGTGCTCCTGTATCTTGCTTCTTCTGGGGGAGATTGCTAATAGCTGCTACCGTGGCCAAGGTGAGGACATGCCTCTCGACTTGCTGGCGTCTGTTTTCTTGCGTTGAGCGACGCCTGTTAGTACATGCCTCCTTCAGTCCTTTCTTCATAGCTGGCATGTATTCCACGGCCTTCAACAAGGGAATCTCAACAGTCATTTTATCCAAAATTTCTGGATCAGACAATGCCTTTTTCGTTTTGCAATTTTTTTGGATTTTTGTATTGCATGAGGAAAAGGAATATGTACATCACTAGCAGGAAAATGAGAGTTCTTATTTACATGAACATCATTGCCAATAGAATGTTGTACATCCGAACTATAAAAAGGAGTACAAGCTGTATCTGGACATGCTGGTGTTGCAGGGCGATCAAAAAGTAAAGCGTCTGCTCCGTCGGCTGGCGAGGGATCGGCTGCTGCTGGCGGCTCCTCCAATGCTAGCACGGCTTCGCTTCGGCTACAAGCTTCTTTTGTTGTTTTTGCTTTTGCTGATTTTTTTGTATTTTCTGTTGAGGCTGCTGGTGACATGGCACGACGGCTGGACTGGCTTCTCCTTCTTCTTCCTCCTCACCCGCTGACGAGCCCGGAAAAGCCGCGATAAGAAATTGTTTTTAATCGTCAATCGTGAAAATAAATATGTCGTTCGTTGTAGGCGGCAATCGGAACAGTCAAGAAATAACCACAAAATAATGATTCAATTTTAATCTCGTGGTGTATGTTTATTTTACTTGGGCAAGTCCCAAGGTCGATCACAAGGAGGCAAAGGAACAACCTAGATTAATGTCTATCCAATTTTGAGTTTGGTTTTCAAGGCGGTCTTTTTTGGAATTTTTCAATGCAATATGAGATGCAAAATGCAAATTCGGCCTATTTTAGGGACTAAAATATAAAATACATTCAAACGGTGTCCAAAAATTACGAAACTTGGCCGAGATGTAAAAAATGATGAAATAAGTGCACTATAATTTTTTTGGAATTTTTAGATGCAATATGAATTTTTTATGAATTTTTAAATGCAAATAAAATGATTTCCAATATTTAATTATAATAAATATTAAACCTATTTATTTTTAAGAAATAAAATTATCTAAGATCTATTACTAGGTGATGGATCTCAGAAAAATCCTAAATCTCAAAAATGTGGGGTCTAATACCTATTAAAAATTAAATAGTGAAATATGCAAAATAATTTTTACAGAGCAAAGTATGCATGCAAATGCAAAGATTTTTGGGCACAATGTTAATCAAAGTAATCTCTACAATATTTGATTTTTGGGGAATTTTTAAAGCCACGGTTAATTAACTATGAATTTCCGAGCACAGATTGGGCAAAATATTCCAATTTACACAAAATAATTATTTATTAATTAACCGTCAATCACAAAAAAAATCCACGACATGTCAAAATGTAGAGAATTAGTCAATGAACATCATGCTATTTTTAAATAAATAAAATGAAGTCTAGAAGAGGTTCAAAACAGAGGGAGAACATAGGGGTATGAATGCAAATGTAATAAATAAAATAAATGAATAAAAAGTCACTTTGGGGGGCCTAAGTGCAATTACCAGCTATAAAGGGGGCGAATCTGAAATTTCTCAAGTGGGTCACGTGCGTTACACGTGACCTGGGTTTGAGGGACTTGGCGGGGAAATGGTGAACTCTCCAGGGATGTCTCTGTAATTTGCCCAACGTTACGTGCAATGCACGTGACTTGGGTTATTTGCTGATGACGTTTCCCACGCACGTGCGGAGCACGTGCGGGGGACCTCGGGATTCGAGCCCGGCCTTCGGTGGTGTCGGGGCGGAGCTTTGCGCTGGAGGTGGTGGCGTGGCTCCGGTGACGCGGCGGGGAGGGGTGCTGCTCCGTGTCGATGACGGCGAGACTGAGGAGGAGCGGAGCTAGCGGTTGTCGACGCTCGGTGCTAGCGGTGGAGCTCCAGGCGGTAGGCGAAGTGGATTGTCGGAGAAGACGAAGATGCGGCGGAGCTGGAGGTCGATGAAGATGAAGGAATCGTTGTCGAGGCGGAGTGTAGCCGTCGTTCGATGGTGTTGAAGGTGGATGAACTCCAGGCGTGAGGCAGCGAGGTTTGTCGGAGATGATGGTCGGTGGAGAAGATCGAGGCGGAGAAGAACGACGAAGTCATGGTGAACGAGGCGTTTGATGGAAACGTTGACTCGACGGCGTTAGGGTTGGCCGGAGCTGGAGCAGATGACAGGGCTGGCCGTGCTGCAACGGTGGCTGGAGGCAACACCACCGGATCTCGCTGCGGAAGAAGGTGGCTCCGGTCTGTCACCCCGGGCCCGTTCCTCGATCAGCGGATGAGGTTTTGGGGGGGTCGGCGATGGAGCATATGTAGGGGAGAACGGGGTCTGTTGGCGAGATTAACGGGCGGGCCGTTAGAGGCGCGGTGGTTGCGGGGCGGTCAACGGCGGGCGAAGGAACCGGAGGGTCGGTGGCGAGATATGCGGGGGAGGCGCGAGGTTGAGGGTGATCTACAGCGGCCGTTCGATCGGCCATGATCAAACGGTTGCGGGGTCGCCACGTGGGGCAAAGGGAGGAAGGGAAGGCGCGGCACGTGCGGAGCACGTGCCTGGGGGCACGTGCAACGCACGTGCGCGAGTTTTAATTTTTTTTTTAAACGATATTTAATAAAGCCCAAAAACCGCTGACACGTGGCGGCCTCTGGGGCTGCCACGTGTCAGCTCCAGATAAATCACAGGAAAAAGAGTTTGTAAAATCAAAAAGAAAAAGTAAACGACCCCGGATCGAAAAAGTTTCTTCACAAAAAATGCTCGTCTCGACGAGATCTACAACTTTCATGAAGACATCAAAGCTAAATTCGGTCAAATGTAAAAAGTGAATTTTTGGGGTATCCCATGTACATAGAATACCTTGATTTTTGGTTTTCTAATTTTTTTTGTCATTTTTAAACAAGATGAAAATCCGGAAAAATAGAGAAAACTCAAAGATAAATACAAGAGACCTTAATCTAATTTTTTGGATTTTTATTAATAAAGAAAATAAATGCATAAAATACAGGTTAAAAAGCCGCGAAAATACAATGTACAAAAGAGGCCCACAACCCAACTTTCACATACGAGCTCCGATTCACTTGAACTTGGTCTTGTTTTGAAGGTAATTGAATGTGCATTAGTTCAAAAGTGAGTAGGATCAAATCGGACACTATATGGGGAAGATATGGGGCTTTTAGTCCGAAAATCCTGAAACTAGGGTTTGGGTTTTTGGTCCACTTACCAGGGTTAATTATTTTTTTGTATTTTTTTATTTATTCTTGTTAGTGATGTGTACACAGTGGAAGTGAGTTTGTGGCAATCGGAGTTAGTATGAAGGAGTTAAAAATAGGGGAAGTTAGGCTATTTACAGGTCATTTTTGGCTTGGATTTTTGGCTTCTTATTTTATGCAGAAATTAATGCTAAAATGCAATTCTTATGAAATCATGCATGAATGCTAATTATGCAGAATAAATGCAGAAATGCAGTTGATTTTGAGGGACTTGAGCTTTAATTAATGAGACTTAGAATGGTGAATCCGAGATTCATCATCCCCCTATACTTAAACCATGCTCGTCCCTGAGCATCAAAAAGAAATGCCATGAAGTGAAATGAGACTGGGTTCCATACCAAGACCATGAACCGAAGGTGAAAGTGAAACTAAACTCGACCTTTGGATTAATAGTGTGGCGGAACTTCTGTGAGACTTGGAATTTTAAAATCAACAGCCCTCAAGTTCTACACATCATTGACACAGTTTCGGCTCAGAAGTCATCTTAGATCAATCCTCTTCCCAAAGTATACCCTATGAACATTGAATAACCGACTCATGTGTGTGAAGGGTTTTAGCTCTTCCCATTCAGAATGCCGGACTACCATGCTCCTCTCCTCTCCAGTAACTCGTCCTCGGGGAGTCAGGTATTTCCTTCTAAGGTCTGTCGTGCTGTGTTCACAATCGAATGAGGGAGAAGATAGAAGAAAGATAAAAGAACTGGAGGGTGGCCAGTGTAGTCACCTCTCCTTGTGGAGATGGCCAGTATAGCCGAGTCTCCACCAAGATCTGCAGGTTTCTGAAGCTTGGACCTTTTTGGTCGGATTTTTATTTGGTAGAATGCTTCTATGTATTTGGAATTTTTGGTGGTTCTGCTTAGATCTTGTTGTGCCCCTACGGATATAGAATCTTTTGTTCCGTACATTTTTTGGGGGTCTTAGAAAAATTGTGCCCAGCCGTCATCCCTTTTCCGAAGCTTTATTTCAACCCGTACTCCGGTCTTTAGATTTCCACGCTACCAGAAAAGAGACTCACACAGTCTTCCAACATCCCGTTTGGGTTGAGCTAAGTGCATAGTGCGAGAGTGCGAATTAATTCCCTATTCCAGAGTGGTACCCAGAATGAAGAGACCATGTTAGACACTAAGAGTCAAATGCTGCACATTGTCATGTGGAACTTAAGGAATTAAGTCGAAAAGACCTGAAGCTCTTAAAATTCTATTTCTCGGTGAAGTTCCTCTGAAAATTAGGTTGATTAAGGTCAAGTCCAGACCACTCTCGGTTTCGGCTCATAACTCGGTTCAGAACCCAATGACTTTTCACAGATGCAAATGCATGCGGTGATGGATGAAGTGCAGGTGCGTGAATTGCAGACACTTTTTTTTTGACATTTTATGCAAGGGATTTTTTTTATGCAGAAAATGGAATAAGAAGCCTCTTTTTCATTCATTTTTTTTTCAGAAAATTAGGGCAAGTCAGTGTTCTTCTTTTTTTTTTTAAGTTAGTACCCACCCCGTAAATACATATAGATTTACGCGAAAGTACGAGATATGGGTAAAATATATACAAAGTATATATACAGACCCCCTATACTTAGCGAGTGCTGTGTCCTCAGAGCACAAGAAGCGTAAAGAAGACATAGCTCGGGCTAAGCGTAAGAGAGTGAGAAAGAAAAAAGAAAAGAAGAAAAAGAATGAAAAGAAAAGCGGTCAGGAAATGAGGAGAGTATATACGGGTGGATGTCGGTTCCCCCTATACTTAGGCTCTGAACAGCCTAAGTATGGAAGAAGGGTGGATATGGAGCGAATGGGAGTTAGGAGCAGAATGATATATACAGATGGCATTGGTCCCCCCTATACTTAGGCCTTGGCCTAAGTAAAGGAAGAAGCTGTACAAGGAGACCAATGTGGTCGGGAAGGAGGGTGGGTAGCCGATGATTAAGGCGGTTTTCGGCTGATCTTTTTGTGAGCCTGCGGTGGGAGATCGTAATGATGAGTCGGAGATGAGGCATATGATTCCCAACTATTGTCAGTGTCATCCTCAGACAAATTATGATGGATAGTGGATGAATTGTTTGAGTCAGATGAAAGATATCCATCATCGGAATTATCCTCAGAGGAGTAGTAATTGAAAGTGGGCATACTCCAAGTATTCTGGTCTTTTTGTTTTTTTCAATTGTTTTCTCAGAATTCGTTCCTTCTTGGGGTCAATCAGTTTGTCCTCGGATGAATGCTCAGAAGCACCGGTCTCAGTCAGCTCATACGAAAGAATTCCAGTGTACTTGAAGAATGCAGGAGCATCAGCTTTGGATGAGTAGTAGTTAGGAACGGGAGTTGTCCAACGCGGATTGAATTTTGGATCCTTACGAAGATATGGCTTTAGGGCTGCCGAACAGACTTCACTCATGTAAACCATCTTTTCCGGACCTGATGAGGGATCATCAACTGATTCCTCTTCCGAAAGGTCAAAGGTGACTTTCTTTTTATTTCGTCGTGAAGATGTCGGTCTACTTGAGTATCCAGATGAATAGCCATTGAGATTCTCCTTGGTCGGTGCTTGGTCTGCGTGCTTGCTCTCAGTCTCCCGAATGTTTGAGCATTCTCGATTTGGGATGATTTGGTCAAGATATTCAGAGAATGTTGCTCCAGGGTGTGACCATGCATATGTCTCGGGGTCGTAGTAGAAAGATTTGTCTATTTTGAGATCCTCGGGGATTTGAATATTGGGGAGAGTCTCTGCATGTTCTTTCTCCGTTGATTTGATGTTGGTGCATTCCTGAGTTGTGTTGATGTAATCCATGTAGTCAGAGTAGGTTGACCCAGGGTGTGCCCATGCATAAGTCTCCGGATCATATGATTCATATACATGGTTGTCCATGGTGAGAGCGGCTGGGAATGGAGCAGGGGGGGAATTTTCTAAACCAATAGTCTCATCAACAACCGCTATCTCAGGTGTAGTTGCAGGGTAGGGCTCTTCTACCGCTTCATGGTTACGGTTGTCGGGGACTTCGTGGGTTGCCTCAGAAGATCGTGGTTCCTCAAAGATAAGGTCAGATTTAAGTGCTTCCAATGCTGTGAAATTGATTTCCCGAGTCTCACAATCGATACTCGCCTTGGCCAATGCCAAGAATGGCTTTCCGAGAATGATTGGAGACTGGGTAAATTCTCCTTGATGCTCAATATCAATGATCGTGAATTCTACCTTGAGCGGAGCACCTTGGAATTTCATGATGATAGAAATGGTTCCTCTCGGCCGCTTTATCGATCGGTCCGCCAATTGAATGATCTCTCGTATCTTCCGAATCGGTCCGAGTTGGAGTTCGTGAAAGACAGAGGTCGGGAGGATATTAATCGGTGAATCGTCATCAATCCGAGCATGGGTGAAAATTGTGTCTTTGATTTCACAATCGAATCTGGGCAACCGCTTCACTATGCGGCTCTTGGTTTTTCTCCTCAACACCAAGGAGGAGGCCATTGACAAGATATATCTTCAGTCTTTGTTCGTATTCTGCCCGACTTTTTGTTCATTAATTTATCTGTTATAAATCTTTTAAGGTCGGGGAAGTGTTCAATGGCCTGTATAAAGGGAAGTTCAAATATCAAGCGTTTTTCCAGTGCTTCCCGTATAGTCGGATCCAAATTTCGCAGATCATCTTCAGTTTCAATTTTTATGAAATTTTCTGAATTTTCAATTTTTTTGTGATTTTCAAATATTTCTATTTTTTGGTATTTTCTGGGTGGTGTGGGGGTGTGGGGTGTTCTTCAGACGAAGAGGGGCTCTGGTGTTCAGGGTGGTGGTCAGCAGCATAAACATTTTCAGAACTGTCCATTGGTCCCTGAATATCCTCAGAATTTTCAATCTCAGATCCAGTCATTTCCTCATTCATTTTACTGTCCGAGCCACCATAGAATGTGATGAATCGATCGGTAAATTTTTGAAATCTCTCCTCTATTGACTTGCCTCCTCAAGATTTGGTTCATGATTAATTATGGGAGCAGTAGGTGTATGTTCGATAATTTCATCTTCCATCTTTCTCCTTGTGCTGAGAGGAGAGCTTCTTGGAATATCCGAAATATGCTCCGTATTTTCTGAAAATTTCTCCTCAAAAATAATGGAGGGAAGCTGCTCATAAGGTTCAGACATGTGGAGTTGATCCGAGTAAAATTTATTTCTTTGATCATGAGTGGTCGGATCTTGGTATGGTGGAGCATGTCTGAAGAGGGGGTTGTTGTTCATGAAGCCTCTCGGATTGGTGAAAAGAGATGGTGGTTGAGAGTCTCTTGGAGGAGGTGTTTTGGTCTAACCGATACGAATTCGTTTTCATAATATAGCTCTGATGGGTGTTCGGTCATTTTTGAGAGGAATGGGGAGTTGGGTCTGTGAGAGTGTTTGGACAAGAATTCCATTATGAGGTTCGAATCAAGATAGGGAAGAGATGGTTGCACGGGGATAGTCAAGAGAAATCAAATGTGCGGCTATTGGTCTTGAAATCGGTTCACGCACACCAATGCAAACACAATTCAAACCCCGGGTTCACCAACTCACACAATGAAGCCGTAAGAGTTCGGCTATTTTCTTTTCAATTTTAGTTGGTGATAAATTTAATCTTGCAAGCCGTTTAAACGAGATGTTAGGTTTGGAGCTGGGCTCAATCCTAGTGTGCGTCTCTCTCCTCGCTGCAAGATAAAATCAAACAATGTCGGGGTTGCTCTCCCGCAGAAATTCTTGATTTTATGGATTTTTTTAGATCGGCTATATTTAGCAGTCCCAGTTTTATTAAGGCGGTCACTGTAGAATTTAGATGAACACAAATACACGTCTACCGTCCAGTCCCAATTTCCTTTAGACTTATGTGATAAAACAAGAGAGAGGAATTCGGGAAAAGCCGATGCACGCGGAAAACTTATGATGAATGCTCAGTTAGAAGACTTACAGTGCCTCCTCGCAATCTCCATGTGGGATGCAATACAGAATTGAAAATTTATACTAAATGCGTGCAAGCCGATGAAAACCGCACCTAAGCAGAAAGTTCTATTAGCAGGAAGAATTGAGTTGAATTTGGCTAAGTTGAACGATCTAATGTGCGTCTCAGTTAAAGTGCAGTGTGGCTTAATATCCTACGAGCACAATCAGAAATAAAAAATGCTCTAAGAGCCGTATGTGCAGGTCTATCCTAATCGCCACTCAAGTCGGGCCCCACCCTCTCCGGAGAGTGAAACAGGCCACGACACACCACAAATAAAGTTCAATGTCCTTGTACACACGCGAGAGTCCGAACGGACACCGCTATAAATGAGCAGAAAATAAAAATGCAGAAATTAAAAACCTAGACTCTACTCTCTCTCACGACTCGACTCGATCTTAATTTAATTGTGGTTTCTTCGGGTGTCGGTGAAGATGCGTCGGTTCCTTGAAAAACCGCTCCACGTGCGCCGGGTACCTCGCAAGAAAAAATAAGAGAGAGATTGTAAGAGAGTGACTCAGAAAATAATCAAAAATAAAATAAATGAAAGAAATGCTGAAAAATAAATACAAGAAATAAAATGGGATTTACAATGACAAATTCGGGGGTCAGACTACCCGAATTCGGAAAACCGAACAAAAATTTTCAAAACAAAAACTAAGCCGTTTGCCTCCCCGGCAACGGCGCCATCTGACGAGCCCGGAAAAGCCGCGATAAGAAGTTGTTTTTAATCGTCAATCGTGAAAATAAATATGTCGTTCGTTGTAGGCGGCAATCGGAACAGTCAAGAAATAACTACAAAATAATGATTCAATTTTAATCTTGTGGTGTATGTTTATTTTACTTGGGCAAGTCCCAAGGTCGATCACAAGGAGGCAAAGGAACAACCTAGATTAATGTCTATCCAATTTTGAGTTTGGTTTTCAAGGCGGTCTTTTTTGGAATTTTTCAATGCAATATGAGATGCAAAATGCAAATTCGGCCTATTTTAGGGACTAAAATATAAAATACGTTCAAACGGTGTCCGAAAATTACGAAACTTGGCCGAGATGTAAAAAATGATGAAATAAGTGCACTGTAATTTTTTTGGAATTTTTAGATGCAATATGAATTTTTTATGAATTTTTAAATACAAACAAAATGATTTCCAATATTTAATTATAATAAATATTAAACCTATTTATTTTTAAGAAATAAAATTATCTAAGATCTATTACTAGGTGATGGATCTCAGAAAAATCCTAAATCTCAAAAATGTAGGGTCTAATACCTATTAAAAATTAAATAGTGAAATATGCAAAATAATTTTTACAGAGCAAAGTATGCATGCAAATGCAAAGATTTTTGGGCACAATGTTAATCAAAGTAATCTCTACAATATTTGATTTTTGGGGAATTTTTAAAGCCACGGTTAATTAACTATGAATTTCCGAGCACAGATTGGGCAAAATATTCCAATTTCCACAAAATAATTATTTATTAATTAACCGTCAATCACAAAAAAAATCCACGACATGTCAAAATGTAGAGAATTAGTCAATGAACATCATGCTATTTTTAAATAAATAAAATGAAGTCTAGAAGAGGTTCAAAACAGAGGGAGAACATAGGGGTATGAATGCAAATGTAATAAATAAGATAAATGAATAAAAAGTGCAGTGGGGGGCCTAAGTGCAATACCAGCTATAAAGGGGGCGAATCTGAAATTTCTCAAGTGGGTCACGTGCGTTACACGTGACCTGGGTTTGAGGGACTTGGCGGCGAAATGGTGAACTCTCCAGGGACGTCTCTGTAATTTACCCAACGTCACGTGCAATGCACGTGACTTGGGTTATTTGCTGATGACGTTTCCCACGCACGTGCGGAGCACGTGCGGGGGACCTCGGGATTCGAGCCCGGCCTTCGGTGGTGTCGGGGCGGAGCTTTGCGCTGGAGGTGGTGGCGTGGCTCCGGTGACGCGGCGGGGAGGGGTGCTGCTCCGTGTCGATGACGGCGAGACTGAGGAGGAGCGGAGCTAGCGGTTGTCGACGCTCGGTACTGGCGTCGGTCGGAGGCGCTGGAGTACTGGCGGTGGAGCTCCAGGCGGTAGGCGAAGTGGATTGTCGGAGAAGACGAAGATGCGGCGGAGCTGGAGGTCGATGAAGATGAAGGAATCGTTGTCGAGGCGGAGTGTAGCCGTCGTTCGGTGGTGTTGAAGGCGGATGAACTCCAGGCGTGAGGCAGCGAGGTTTGTCGGAGATGATGGTCGGTGGAGAAGATCGAGGCGGAGAAGAACGGCGAAGTCGTGGTGAACGAGGCGTTTGATGGAAACGTTGGCTCGACGGCGTTAGGGTTGGCCGGAGCTGGAGCAGATGACGGGGCTGGCCGTGCTGCAACGGTGGCTGGAGGCAACACCACCGGATCTCGCTGCGGAAGAAGGTGGCTCTGGTCTGTCACCCCGGGCCCGTTCCTCGATCGGCGGATGAGGTTTTGGGGGGGTCGGCGATGGAGCATATGTAGGGGAGAACGGGGTCTGTTGGCGAGATTAACGGGCGGGCCGTTAGAGGCACGGTGGTTGCGGGGCGGTCAACGGCGGGCGAAGGAACCGGAGGGTCGGTGGCGAGATATGCGGGGGAGGCGCGAGGTTGAGGGTGATCTACAGCGGCCGTTCGATCGGCCATGATCGAACGGTTGCGGGGTCGCCACGTGGGGAAAAGGGAGGAAGGGAAGGCGCGGCACGTGCGGAGCACGTGCGCGAGTTTTATTTTATTTTATTTTTAAACGATATTTAATAAAGCCCAAAAACCGCTGACACGTGGCGGCCTCTGGGGCTGCCACGTGTCAGCTCCAGATAAATCACAGGAAAAAGAGTTTGTAAAATCAAAAAGAAATAGTAAACGACCCCGGATCGAAAAAGTTTCTTCACGAAAAATGCTCGTCTCGACGAGATCTACAACTTTCACGAAGAATCAAAGCTAAATTCGGTCAAATGTAAAAAGTGAATTTTTGGGGTATCCCATGTACATAGAATACCTTGATTTTTGGTTTTCTTATTTTTTTTGTCATTTTTAAACAAGATGAAAATCCGGAAAAATAGAGAAAACTCAAAGATAAATACAAGAGACCTTAATCTAATTTTTTGGATTTTTATTAATAAAGAAAATAAATGCATAAAATACAGGTTAAAAAGCCGCGAAAATACAATGTACAAAAGAGGCCCAAAACCCAACTTTCACATACGAGCTCCGATTCACTTGAACTTGGTCTTGTTTTGAAGGTAATTGAATGTGCATTAGTTCAAAAGTGAGTAGGATCAAATCGGACACTATATGGGGAAGATATGGGGCTTTTAGTCCGAAAATCCTGAAACTAGGGTTTGGGTTTTTGGTCCACTTACCAGGGTTAATTATTTTTTTTGTATTTTTTATTTATTCTTGTTAGTGATGTGTACACAGTGGAAGTGAGTTTGTGGCAATCGGATTAGTATGAAGGAGTTAAAAATGGGGGAAGTTAGGCTATTTACAGGTCATTTTTGGCTTGGATTTTTGGCTTCTTATTTTATGCAGAAATTAATGCTAAAATGCAATTCTTATGAAATCATGCATGAATGCTAATTATGCAGAATAAATGCAGAAATGCAGTTGATTTTGAGGGACTTGAGCTTTAATTAATGAGACTTAGAATGGTGAATCCGAGATTCATCACCCGCCCCTGGAGCTGGCACGGCTGATGCGGAAGATGACGATCCACATGTTTCTTTATTGACTCCACTTCTGGTAGCATGCGGAGGCAAGGCCCTACCGCTCCTGAGAGTAACAGCATTAGAATAAACAGTAATATCATTACCAGACACGGACTGGACATCACATTCTACCTGCTCTTTCTTCTTGAAATTGTTGGGGTTGGCTTCGACCTGCGTCGGAATGGTAGTTCGGGTGGCGGTCAGGTCATCAAGCCGCTTGGTCATATCCGCAAGCCCTTTAACAAGTTGGACCAGACAATCCATAGTGGGATTCGTAGGGGGTACTTCTGATGGTTCAGCGTGCAGACCACACTGCTGTTGGTTGGATGAATGGGGAGGTTGCTACGGGTGGTGCTGCGGTGGTGCAGGAAGTTGAAGTTGTTGGTATGAGGGAGGAGGATACTGCTGGTATTGCTGAGAGGGGGCAGCCGCGTACTGGTGATACGGCTGTGGGTAACGGTACTACAGCTGCTGCTGATATGGAAAATTCTGCCTCCATTGCTGTGCAAACTGGGGAGGCTGCTGGTACTGCTGATGCTGCTGAGAGGATTGTCCAAAACGACCACCCTGAGGTTGGTGGTACTGCCGATTGGCAAATGGTTGACCCTGGGGTTGTCCCGGAGGACGGGTCAGCTGTGCATCATTAGTCCATACCCCATTCACTTCTTGAATCAGGGGTGGTGGAGGGAAGACTGGATCAGGTACAGAAAGAAACTCTGGTTGGTACACGACCATCTACTGCTGCAGTGGGCCCTGGTCGGGCGCCTGCACGTAGTACACGTGCTGGACTGCCGGTGGCTGCCGGCTCGGCTGAGGCTGATGCTGCGGTTGCTGCTCGTCCTTCTTCTCAGCGGGAGCATCCGATGGTGTAGCCGACTGGATAGAGTTGATAGTGCCGACCAACAGTTCAAGGTACTTGTTGATCTGATCTAGCTTGTCCAAGTTCTGGGTCCTCTTCTCGATCACAGCGAGTTTCTCGAGGTCCTGTGATCGCTTCTCGATGATGTCAACTTTCGAGAGATGGCCACCGATGATACTGAGGTTGGAGCTCTCATCTCTCTCTGCTTCCTTGGACGCTGCCATGTGCACTTGTTTTTGAAGGATTTGGGGTTGCTTCAGATACGCCTTGGATGAAGAGAGGGCGGCCTCTCCTTCGGCCATTTCTTCAAATATCTGCCAGATGACATCTTCATCCTTAATAAAATGAGAGCCCCCACATGCTGCGTCCACGAGCCTTTGTCTTTCAATGTTCAGTCCCCCAAAGAAATGCTGGACCAAGCTGGTCTTAGAGATCTCATGGTGGGGACATTTCTCCTGCAGGTCAGTAAATCTCTCCCAAGCTTCATGTATCGACTCGTGGGGTCCTTGGGAGAAATTACGGATTCGGGCTCGCATCTGGTTGAGCCAACCTAGAGGGTAATATTTGTGCAGAAAGGCGGACTTCAACTCCTCCCAAGTCGTCACGACCTTCCCCAGATGGTTGACCCAATAAAGGGCCTTGTCCTATAGGCTGAATGGGAATGCCATCATCTTGACAATGTCCAGAGGGACATTGGGATAGTGAGTAGTGCGGCAGATGCGGGAGAATTGCTGCAGGTGAATGTACGGCTCCTCGCTTGTGTTTCCATGAAAGGCAGGGAGAAGAGTAATGAATTGGGGCTTCAGCTCAAAGTGGGCGTGTAACGGTGGAATGAGGGTCCACTCGGTCATCTGGCTGTCTCCCGGATTGTATGTTTCTTTAAGGGTTGGCTTTGGTGGTGGGGGAAATTCTACATCGTCATCGGCACCACCACCTCCACCTGCACCTCCTCCTCCCCTGCCTCCTCTGCCTCTGCCTCCTCCTCCATCGTCACGGTTCATCATATCATTCAACATGTCCTGGAAAGCTGTCTGTGTGAGGGCCTGCTCGGTCAGCTGCTGTTGGATGGCCTGGATAGATGCCAGTAACTGTGCATTGACTTGGTTCTGATCTGGCACCTGTCCCTCTGGTTGGGGTGGCTGCTGACCCTTGCCCTTTCCTCTTGGAGCCATGTCAGGGTCTGAGTCGGACGAGATGAATTCAGGAGTAGTCTCCAGGGCTCGCACTGTCTTCTATCTGCATAATGAGATAGTCCTAATCAGACCGCTTGCAATTAACGTTCAACGGTCGTGATTAAGCTGGAATTCAGGTCAAACTCAGCATGTTATGGATGGAAAAGGATGTAGACTGTAATCAACTTCCATTCACTACGGTGAATGTGGGACAAAGGTGATCCTAGTTTATTGGGTGGCCAGGTAGAAAGCGAGGAGTCTGGAGATCGATCCACAAAGTCCGGATCGGGTTCTCGGGAATCGCATCGAACTTATTGGTGGAATTGAGTCCATGGAATCGATGTGGGTATCGGCATGGTCCCAACAGAAACCATCCATGGATCAACTTCGCGAAGCACAAGAGAAGATTGGATGTTGGATGAAAGATACGATGGTCAACGAGGAATAAAAGGAGTGTAAAACAGTAGAGAGGCTCGGTTGAGCGGGGTGGTCAAAGGGAGAAACAAAATGTGCACAAATACGCGGGACTTGATCTTTGAACCTTAATCTAGATCCATACAAACACAATACAAAATCGGGTTCACCAACTCACACCATGTGAAGTCGTGAAAGCTCAGCTATTTATTATCTTTTCATTTTTAGAGTTGTGATTTTTCAGGCATATCTTATAACAAGTCCTTAGTACGCTACCCTATAGGAGAGAGAGTATTGCCGGAAGAGTATCCCGTACTTGTCCTCCTCCTGTGTAACCTATAGTCTGTACTTTTTGGAGTCCTTGTAACCCTTCCTGGATCTCTACTCAGCCAAAGAAAAGAAGAGAGAGGAAGCCGATAGGCGAAACCAATACTTCGGTTCTCGCTCGCAACGGAATCACCCGTGAGCGTGCAAGAACCTACTCGGATGCAGGACAATGAAACAGACACCCCCGTGAAGGCGTGGCCTATGCTTAATACTTCGGACAGGGTCGATTCTCTACACAACAGAGAGTCATCACTGGTGACCAAGCCCTACTCGCCTACGTACGATAGAAGCGCCATTACTTCAGAAATCCAGGCGATACACAAGGCAGTTGCAGACTGGGTTTTTGGCTTTAATCCTTAGGGGGTCGCACTCGCTCAAGGGAGTAGGGTTTTGGTCCCCCCTCCAAGGTACCTGAAAACAATGAGGGCTTTATAAACCCGGTACAATGATAGTCCATTACAGATTTTAATTAAGGTCAAAGTTTATTTAGCAGTCCCCTTGTTTTAATTTTTGGGTTTTCACTTTTTTTAGTCTGTTTCATACCAGCGCCTAACGTTTTTGTAGATTTTCATTTAAGTCCTAGGTGCTCAAAATCAGAGGGAGATAGCGGAAAAGCCGTGCAAGTGGTTCCATGATGGGAATCTCACCATTTTAACCGAATGATGCATGCTGAGTTAGAAGACTTACAGTGCATCCCAGCTTCTCCATGCGGTATGCAAAACAGAATTTTTAAACCTATCTACATGTCGGTATGCAAGGCACAAAATCGCCCTAAACATTAGCTGCTATTAGCGTGAAGAGCCATAAGTCGCTCATTCATCTCTAGCCCAAAGGGTCCGGTCTTGGCTCACCCCTCCTCTGCTCAACACACTTGAGGGTAGGAGAAAGCGCTTTACAGGACTCGCTGCGGCACAAGGGCTAAGAGATAAATGAACGGCTTGTTTTAAATTTGACTAGATCCATACGAAGTAGACTATAGGAACATGCATTCTTATTAATGTGTGGACCTAGCTACCGAGTCAAGAAACCTACATCTAGGGGCTCCAAGCACACAAAACAAAGTAAAAGAAAGGCGGAAAGCTCAAATCCTCAGAAAACAAAGAAAAGAAGGCGATGAAAACTCGAAAAGCCGCGATGAGGCCCCCAGGTGAATAATCACCCGGGCACTGGACCTCATTGTGAAGAGTAGAGTCCTGTTTAATTACATGCTAAAAATGTCTCTCTCTCACCATAAATTACAAAAATAATCCTAAGTGTTCTAATCCTATCTGATCCACATCTATTTGCTTCCTTGATACTCTCTCCATATGGTCATGAGAAGAGAAGACCATCCTCCTCCAAGCTCGGCTGCCTTGGCCTCCTAAGAAGCCATCCTCGTGTGGCGGGCCCTCGCATCAAAGTCACAAAAAGATCGCATTAGAATAGATCAATCAATCAAAATAGAGCAGATGAAATAATCACAATAAATGAATCAATGAATCATGGTGATTAATGACAATAAAAAAATAGCTGCTCTCAAAATAACATCAATAATGAATCAAATTTTACACAAGAATGACAAAAAGAAAGTAGGCTATGCTCATTGCTCCCCGGCAACGGCGCCATCTGATAACGCGGATAATTCCACAAGGGTCACCATGAAAAATATAAAAAGTGTCGTCGAGGCGACCGCTCGCAGAACACCCGGTTAATCAGCAACTAACCCACAATAAAAGAATGAAGGAATTAAGTCCAAAAATGTGAATTAATTTTTATTACTCTACCATAAAATGTATAGGGAACAAGCATGTAGAGGTCGAACCACAAAGAGCTATACAAAAATGCATAAACCTACAATGTGCATCTATCATAGAGTCATCCATGTGTGAAGCCTATTTTTTGTGGGTTTTTGAATTTTATATTTTTTATATTTTTATATTTTTTTACATTTATTTTTTTATTTTAATAGCATACTTAGGTAATATATATATAATTTATAGAATATAAATATATAAATAGATATGCATACCCATAGAGGGTACATATATAGCATACAATATATATATGTATAAACAATATTTTTTTGTTTAATTTTAGGATTTTATATATTAATATATATATAGAAGTGTATATAGATGTATATCTTTTTTTTATATATATATATTTTTTATTTTCTTTAGAATAGGGGGATGTATATGTAAAGGGGTGCTATAATATTTATAAAAATACTCAAAAATAGTCAAAAATTCAGAGATAAAGTCTTTTTGGTATTTTCACAATTTTTTTCTTTTTGGTGATTTTTGGATATTTTTCAAAACATTTTTAAGATTTTTAAATAACAACATAAGAGAAAACAGGGAAATAGGGGCTGGCTGTAAGAAAAATAGGAATTAAAAATGGCAAACAGCCTCAAAAATTTTCCACACTATTTTCTAATAAAGATAATAAAATATAGCATAAATAGGAACTGAGTTCATATTTTTTCTGATTTTTCTTTGATTTTATACATTTTTTTGAAGTTTTTGTGCATTTTTGAATTTTTAATGTTTTTCTTTTGAGATTTTTAGGGATTTTTGGACTGTAACTAAAATAGATCAAAATACATATTAGGGAATTTTTTTGGGATTTTTTGAGGTCTTTTAATATTTTTTGGAATTTTATAAGTTAGACAGTAATTAAAAGGCATGTTTTTTATTTTTAATAAATGCAAAGAGGCAACAAAATGGAAAACTAAGAATATAGCGTGCAGGGGTACACTAACAGGAGCTTATATCCATTTTTACAAAATTTTTCAAGGAAATATGAAGCACAAAATAAATGGACAAAGCATACAAAAAATACATGGCCTGGCAGGGGTATTTTTGCAAATAAAATAAGTGACAGGGGCATCCATGCAAAAATTACAATAAAAATGAATGTTTAATTTTATTTTTAGGACCATTCTACAATTACTGAAACCCGGCAGGATTTTAATGCAAATAGCACGCGCCTCACGTGGGGTCTGCACGTGAGGCGTGGAGGGACTAATACGCAAATATAAAAACATCAGGGGGGCCTTCAGTAACTTTTACAAATTATTTACAACAGGAATTTCTATTTATAGCATTAAAACCTAAATACAAAAAGGTGGGGGGTTGAATCTGAAATTTACCCCTAATAAGCGTGCGATCCGGCGGTTGGATTGCTTCCACTTGCCACGCGTCGTGCTCCTATAGGCCGATGATGATTTGCAGATGACGGCAGAGATTAGATCAGCCTCGCTGATCGGACAGTCGATGCGGCTCTTCATCTGACGGCTCTGGTTCGATCTGGGCCGACTCCTTTGATCTGACGGTGCTGGAGGTGCTTGGAGGAACAGGGAAGAAGCTCGCCTCTGGCAAGCTTCGATCGTGCAGCGTCGGCGTCTCCGGGCATCTCCCTCGCCTCTGACGCGCTCTGCTCGTACCTGGTGACCTTCCGCATCTCCTGAAGGTCCCATCATGGCTCCTGGAGGTCTGAGGTGGTCGGACGAAGTCGAAGAAGAACAAGACCTCCAGGACCCTCTTCCTGGGTTGAATCGAGCCCAGATGGGCTTCTTTCCCCGTTGGACCTGCATAGGAAGAACCGGGGGAGAGAGGGCTACCTCATCGACCTGGGGTTTTGAAGCTACACAACAAGATGAGGTGCGGCGGAGGAGCTCCGGCGAAGGGCGGAGGAGGAGCTCCGATTCGCCAAGACCGAAGGTCCTGGGTTGGACAAAGATGTGTGTTCGATGGATAAAGCGATAGCGAATGAAATGGGATGCGAATGGCGGTCGGATACAGTCAAGAACACAGCGAAGGAGTCGTCGGAGCTGAGCTCCGGCGAACTTCGGATTTTTGATTTTACGCTAAAGGGATTAACTAAATACTAATCTAGCTGCTGGAATTAAAAGCTGACATGAAAAACTAACTAAAAAGCGATAAAAGGAGCAGCTCTTATACCTGGGGGCCACCAGGGAGCAGGGCGGACGCCGGAGCTCCGCCGTGACAAAATACCCTTCCTCCGGCCGATTTGAGACGCTGGAGCACTCACCCTGTCACGAGGAACGTCCCAGGAATGAAATCAAGGCTTAAGGTTGGATTAAAATTGGCCAAATTTGAGGAAGGAGGCGGAGCTACTTATTTATAGACATTGGCATGGATCCTTATTGAACGGCGATTATTACTTAATCCAATGAGTATCTGATCGATCCAAGTTATTGGCGGGCATCATGGATAATCAGAGATCAATTCTTGTGAAGGAAGCGAGCTTGAACGATGGACGGGATGGCCGCAAAAATGGA
The DNA here is from genome assembly GCA_037367405.1 of Ottelia alismoides. NCBI lineage: Eukaryota > Viridiplantae > Streptophyta > Magnoliopsida > Alismatales > Hydrocharitaceae > Ottelia > Ottelia alismoides. Next base: position 676,745 of record JAZKJV010008266.1, read on the forward strand.
AGAAATCCGGGGAGTTGACAGTTCAGAGGCGCCAGACCTTGGATGGGACAGTTGACCAGGCGGTCAACAAAGGCCGGCGCCCCATTGGTCCACGTCGGCCGCTAAACGCCAAAATAGAAAATTTGATCCTAAATTGATTTATTTAACCTAGTAAATGATTTATTTAGAATTTCCTTAAAGAATAAAAAATGTGTATTTTTTTATGTAGTATTTATTTGTGATTTTTATTGAATTTTTCGAAGTGTTTTTATTATAGTTTTATTTTAATAAAGTGTATATGTGTGTATTTACATGTATTTTGTATCTTTTAATTTTTTATTTGTTTATTTTATTTTATTATTTTATTGGCTTATTTTATAAATTTATAATTTATTTTTGTGAGTATGGGGGTATTTTTATTTAATTTTTATGAGTTTATTTTTATTTTTAAATAAATAGGTATAGATATATATAGGTAGCCTTCTAGGTCTTTTACCTATGTATTTTTGTATACTTGAATTATTTAGTGTATTTTCTTGATTTTTATTTTGGATTTGCATTTTTAATGGGTTATATGTATTATTTACATTGTTATAAAAATATAAAATAAGAGAAAAAATTAAAGAGTGTTTTCCTTCTTGATTTATATACCTTCCTGGTCATAGGTATTTTGCCTATTAACTTGCATTAGCTTATTTTATTTTATTAATCCTTTTTAGTTTTAATCTAATTTTAGTATGTATATGTATTATATATATTATTTACAAGATTCTAAAAATATAAATTTGTTACAATAATGAATAATGAATAAATGGAATGTTTTAATCAATATTATGTACAAGGAGGGCCAAAAACCTAACTTTTGCATATGGACTCCAAAATTATGAAACCAATTTTATTAAATAGTTCTTGGAAAGCTATATACAATTAAAGGTGAGTTTGGTGATTTGGAGTTTTTATTTGCAAGATATGGGTCTGTGAAGTTGAGATTTTGGCTTTTTATTCTGTGTATAAAATGTACACTGAGCATTATTTTTACACAAACTCAATTTTGTGTTTTTACTTACATTATTATCTAGAACTTTCATGAACAAAGTTTCTTTATTTGATGAATAAATAATTATGTACAAAATAGGTGTCAAAAATACATAAATAAATGAATAAATAAATGAGGTATTTATTGTATACTGGCCCTTATCTCCCCCTACTTTATTCCTTGTTGACCAATTCCATGCTGGCCTTGATCTCGGGGTTTGGGTCATAAAATATCTTCAATATTTTATTCCTTTTTCTTTTCTTCTCTTTATTCTATTATTTTGGCATTAAGCACAGTATTTAATGTATAATTAATACGATGAATGATGAATGCTATTATGTACAATTTGATGCTATTTACATGTATTTGCTGGGGTTTTTGAGGCCAAAATGATAGAATAAAGGTGATGAAATGGAGATTCATCAGTGAGGATGGCGGAAGAACGGGGGTTGTGTAGGTGGCATTACGACGAGGAGGGAAGGTCAGGGGTGATAGCAAAAAATGGAAAGGGGGTGAGGCATTGACGAGATGTAATGGGCGGAGCTGGAGGTACGGACAGGATTATGGCGCAGGCGTAGGGCTATGATCTGATCCAAGAATTTGATCGAACAGCTGAAACTTAGGCGCAACGAGCGGCTAAGATACGGTGATGGGGAAGATCCAATGGTGGGAGAAAAAGAGGCGATGTGGGTGCGTGATAGGCGTAGGATGAGGAGACGATCGGAGGGATGTGATTTAGGCGAGCAGTAGCGGCTAGGATGTTATCTGGAGAAAAGATCAGACGGATGTGGCTGCAGCGCAAATGGAGGGTGGAGATGGAAGCGGGTGGTGAAGATCTGATGGCCCAGGAGGGCGTCGGGTGGCGGAAGAAGGTGCAGTCACGTGGCGGCTCCAGAGAGCGCCACGTGGCTGCTCCAAAAAATTCAGAAATATAAAAACAAAGAAAAATAAAAAAGAATTAGTTAGAGGCAAAATTAGAAAAAATTTAAAACATGAAAGTTGTTCGTCTCAATGAGATCTACAAGTTTCATGTTGGACAAAATGTCAGAAGAGGTCATTTGTACAAAAAGTAATTTTGGGGGTATTTTTAAGAGGGTAAAAACATCGTTTTTTTATCTTTTGAGTTGTTTTTGTATTTTTAGTCTTTTTAAGGGTTAGTGGTATTATAGACAATTGATCTTCCTAATTTTTAGGGGTTTTTGATATAAAATAATTACAAAGAAAATAATGGTAATTAAATACAATTAATTAAGGGTTAATTATACACAATATAATACAGTATAAAAAGGAGAAATTATGGGTGAATTTTATTGGTTTGATTAAGCCATGGGTTTAATTAATAACTTTTAGCATGATGAATACGAGATTCATCAGGAGGTCTCTAGCAACGTGGCTAGATCATGACTTGAGCTCTTAATTCACGCTCAGGATCGGAGAAGCTCTCCTCTGATGTCGGAGTGCTATCCATGTCACTTGATCTCGGGGAAACAAGGCAAAATCGGATCAAACGATGATTGGAGGTAGATGTATATATTTATAGCATTGGCTCTGGTGACATTTTGAAATTCGAAATGTGAGCCACTCAAGGCGTCATCGATGGATCTAATGTGCTGGCGATGGAGAGGAATGAATGGGATGAAGAGTCGATGAAGGAATTAGGGGTTGTTAGTGGTCATAACATGAGGGGAAATTAGGCGATGGATGGTTGGGGCGCGACGTAGCGTGCATGGTGGGGGAGAATAGGGAGATGACCCGGGTCAACAGACTTGGGCCGACCAATGGGAGCGTGCAGAGAATGAAGACAAAAGAGTTAAATGACAAAAGAAGGGGAAATGCAAAATAAATGCAAATAAAATAGGAAACGAATAAAAAATAAAAATAATGTAAACAACCAATGTTACTAAAATAATACCATAATTATGTTGATTTTTAATTAAATAAGGTATATACATGTGTGAAAATAAATAAAATGTATTATTTATAGGTATGTATACCTATATATACAATACTTTAGTTTTTAATTAATTAATTATACACATATACACATAATTTAATATTTTATTAATTTAGAATATTATACAAGGATTTTAATGGCATTTTTTAGATTTTTAGGAATAAATTTATTAGGTTAAATAAATAGGTGTGTGTATAATATATACATAATGGTACGTATACAATATTTACAAAATTTTATTTTTGTTGAATTTTGATTTTGTGATTTTTATTTGTATTTTATATAAGTCAAATGGAATATTTACAATTAACTAAAACTACAATATTAACAAATATATACAAGAAAATAAATACATGAATAATGTACATAGTACTAAGGTATTATATACAATAGTACCCCCAAATAACCACATTTCACACGTTAACTCTTATTTATATGAAACCACCTCCATCTTAGAGATTATTTAATTTGGAATGAGAGTGAGTTTGATGAATTTTGAGTTTTAGTTGGAGAAGATATTAATCTTACAAGTTGAGCTTTGTGGCTTTTTTAGAGTGTTGTAATTTACACAACAAACACTTATTTTTATTGCGATTATTTTTGTTATTTACAAAATATTTTAATGCATAATTTTCAAGAAGAAATCAATTTGTGTTTGAGTTGAAATTGAGTGTGAATAAATTAAAGAAAAGAATATGTATTATATACAATAATATACAAGTAATGCATATACACAGGTGGTGATTGATTTGTGAATTTTGGTATTTTAGGCTTTATCTCCCCATGCTTTATTACGTGTCGATCAGGTCAAGTCTTGACCTTCTCTCGGAGTCAGAGTAAGCATGTATCTATTGCATATATACAATCTTTATTTTCTTTATTTTTACTTTATTTATTTATTTATTTTATTTAAAACAGTGATAAATATATAATATTTATACGAGAATTAGGGTTAGCGAAAGAACAGATTTATTGGTATTTACAAGTATTTTATAAGGGATTTTAAGCTAAAATAGATGAATAGATATGATGAAATGTAGATTCATCATACATATGCCCCCAGAGTGTGAGTAAATTTTTTTCTTTGATCTTTCGTACACCCATGTTATAATTGATTATGTTAGAGAATTTATGCCTTTCAGAAGACATGTGGATTCAGAGCTAAGGCATCCTCATTCCAACTGATGATGGAGTCATTGGATATGGAGAAGCTCTTCCTAGCGGACATCATCAATGGAGTTGAGTTTGCGGATGATTTACACCAACAAAAGTTGGAGAAAACTGAGGGATTGTTGTGGGAGAGTGAGCGATTGATCTAGCATATGATTGGCAATTCAACCTCAACAGATGAGATCGTTGATGAGTCTGTGTATGTCAAGTATGTGCTTATATAGAATCATTGTTTAAGAATGTATGGTCCCCTCATTTATGTACTAGCTGATGGATTTATGATGTTCATATCAAATGGAAATTCTGTTTTTTTACATAATGTGTGCTTGCCGGTGTTACAAAGGCATGCAATTTAACTTATTTAACATAAATAAAAATACAACCAGCAGTTTTAACTAACTAATTTTCAAACCTTGTTCCTCGCCCCTTGTTCCACTACCAAACGTAGAATATCTCTTATTCTATCCTATTCTAGCTTATTCCACCTTATTCTTATTTTCCAACTGAACAGAAACAGTATTGTATTCCAACTTATTCCACCCTCCTTATTCCACTTTATTTCCATAGCGAAGGGGCACTTGAGCTAGGGGAGATTATATTTAAATAAAAAATACAGTGTTGCGTAAAAACATGTGTATTATTATTCCATCTCATTCCATTATCAATACATATTTCCACCTTTTTCTAAAATCGAGTATCCCATTTTTATTTATATTTTTGGGTCCAACGTGACAAGTGATCAATTAATCCAGTTGGACCGATGAGTCAATCTTTCTAGATGTCCATCAGTTCCTAATCAAGTATCTGTCACATATTGGACATTGATGGATCCGTCAAGAAATCTGATTGATTGGTTTTGGTCATGGCCTGACATCAAAAGTTATATGGTATCATTGTTGAGCATGAGCATTCCTTCCTCTCATTGTCCTCATCGTGACATTAAAAATTCGATATTCAACATCAAGAAAAATGTCCATCAACAACTTATATGTCATAAGAAACACATATGGCTCTCTTAGGATTTGTAATCACATGAAATCGAGAAACCATATCGAACCAACAGGTGTAGAGGAAAATTATTGCCTTAGAACCATCTCATGCGTAGAAAGAATGTTTTTGATCGCTCATAGTGATTACATGTGCACATTGATTACCTTACAACACTCTCTGCAAGTATACCCTTGGATTGTTGATCGAAACATTTTTTGGCACGATGACGACCGCCCAACAAGCTCTCCGACAATGGGCTAATGTTGATGGACCTTCAATGAGGATGGTGGAGAAGGTTAGGGTTTGGAAACCAACCCCTTGAATTCGAGGCCAGCTTGGATCCATATGCAAATCCCTTTCGATTAAGTTAAAATAGCCATAACTTAAGATATTGAGCTCGAATTCCAACATTCTTAGGCTCATTGAAAAGATCTTCAGGAGCTCTATTAAATCGGGAGATATTTTCATTGTTTGTGCATCACAAACTCTTCTAGTGTTAAAATGAAAGTGTTCACGTCATAAAAAAAATCTTAAAGGAAATCTCATCTTCAAGACTTAAAGTTAAACTCTCCCTAAAATGAATTAAAGGCCTTAATCACATCAAAATCATATCGATGTTATTTTTATTTGAAGCATCTCATAGATTTAATTCCAACGATCCCAATAACACAAAAACATGACACCGTTGCTAAAGTTATGCATATTTTAGTGTGGCAGTGTTTCATATATTGGAATTGCATATGATTATGGAATTTGAAAATTTCCAACTCCTAGTTAAATGGTGCTTCCTTTGTAGTGATAGTTACCCAATCGTAATTCACATTCCATCTACCATATCCATCGAGAGAGAGGAGGAGAGATCGTCGTAGAGGGACAATCATTATTTTAAGGTATGAAAATCTCTAGCTTCTTCGTCCAATTTCGGAATCTGGGTTGAAGGATTCGATAGTCATGTAATTCATACTATCTTTGTGGTTTGAATGTCTGCCTTAGATCACACAACGTGATGAGAAGAACCTTTCTACCAGGAAACCTTTCTAGCAAAATTACCATCTATCTATCAGGTGACTGGGAACCCAAGATCACTGCTATTGATAAGTCCATAAGCTTCAATATGACCTCGTTAGAAGATCTCATAGGTAACCTACTTGCCTATGAATAAAAAAAGGAGTACAAGAAAAAAAGGAGATGAAAAGTCATAGAAAAGTCATGCCCTAGCAACAAAAAAATGATATTTTTCAAATTCTCAATAATTATTAGGAAGTAGACTATGGATTTTGTTTATCCAGATCGAACCCTCTATAACGGAATCCCCTACATAAATTATTAAATCCTTTATCATTGAACATGAATAGAATTGTTTTATGTTTCCGCGATATGGCCCGTTTAAAAAAAGGAACTTATTTTTAGGCAAATATCCTTCTTCATTTTCATCATTGTATAATCACTACAAAAAACTACGTATTTACCACCACACATTTACTACTACATGTGGTCTCATTGTAGTTCCATTGATAAATGCGACTACCATAAGACCATATGTAGTTGTAATGTGATAGTAAAATAGAAGGGAGGACATTGGGACTACAATGTGACTACAAAAGTAGTCACATTTATTGGACCAAAATTTTTTGGAGCACGCTATCTACTCCCGCTTCCACTACCAAATACCCAAATTCCTCCTAAATTACATCCCCTCCCCCGCCCAAACCCTCCGCATCCATCTCTAGCCGCCCTAACCCTCCTCCACTCCGCCCCCATTCCATGCCATGATCGCCACCTAGCACCCCTCTCCCATCTCCCGCGATCACAGCCCGGAGATGATGAAGCTCGCCGCCAACCATGACCATTCAGAAATGTCATACGAGCCTTTTCCTCCCGTCCTCGAAAGAGTCAAGGAAGGTAACGACACACCCATGCAATCCATTTTCCACATTGATCGTAGGTAAATATCTCTCTCTCTCTACTTTTTTATTGTCCTCTTTTTTAGCTGCTAGTTTTCTTTAATCTTCATTGTTACGGTTCTAACTCTTATCTGTTGAATCCATATTGCACACCGATCACCTCATCATCACTTATACACTTCTCCATTTCTCCCCTCACCATTTGAACACCTCAGATTTCTGATCCGAGCCTGATTCTTTCTCATGTGCCTCACTTGGAATCCCCCTCTTAGGCACACTTCTATATTCTACTACTGATTGACCCCCTTTGTGGTTTACCAATATTTTAAGAGATTATTTGCTCACAATCTATTCAATGATCATCACAATCCACTTCAAACAATCACGGATTTGAGCACCTGATTCATTAGCGCATACACACACATCCTCCGCCATCCTTTTATCATCTCCCAACTTAGATCCATCACAGATTTGAGAAGTGATCTCTTCTGTCGCAACATGAAGATTTGATCTAATCTTGTCTAGATTCAATAATAAACTAATATTCTGAATGTGTTGATTTGTAAATGATGAACTTTGAGTCCATGTTTGGATATTACTGGAGAGTCACAAAAGCATTACACCAACAGATCTGAATATCGTTTGATTTAATTCTTGATGGATCAATGATAACTACCGGAGTTTTTTAATTAATTGTCACATAAAACTGAAATCAAACTCTCGTATTGTAATATGTTCAATTGAAATGGATTTCAAAATCTGGTAGTGTTCATTCAATGTCTCAACAACTGATTAATGCTTAGCTTTTGTTGTTAATTAATACTTTCTAGATGGAATTGACATTGGAAGGATGGATATTCACTGGTTTTCTTTGTGTGAGAGTGAATGTCTATGTGTGCGAGAGTGAGTGAGTGAGTGATTGTGTGAGAGTGTCTGTGTTTGTGTGTTTTGTGAATTTCGAAGATATATCAACAAGATGGAGATCGACGCCTTTGCAACAATCTCGATTGCCTCAGATTTGTGCAAGTCATCAGAGCGTTGCTCCAGGATATATACTATTGCCACTTTATGTCTATGAGGGAGATTGATATTACATATATTTTAATGCGTGCATGTTAATTGTCTACTGCCTCCTGAATTATCAGAGTTTAAATGGAAATTAAGTATCTATGTTCAACAAACCTCATATTAGTGTTCAAAATGATGGTCTTTTTTCATCTTACATCTCTTTCCTTAGTGCTTTTACGACTCTAATTTCTGTCAGGATGCGAAGAATAACTGGTGGTTCACACTTGGCGACTACATCAACATAGTTGGATATTGGTTAGATGAGATCTTCACCAACGTGAACCATGTCTCTTTTACAAAATGAACCAGATTTCAACTCTAGATCACTAATATCATATCAAATTATATTGAGTAGCTTTACATTTGGAACTCTTGTGGTTTGGCCATTTTATTCATGCCCTCCAATTATTTCTAAAATGTCAATATTTATAGTAATTAAAGTGATTGTAGAAGCATGTGCATCTTAGATTTTTCATGCATGAAACTAGATTTGTACTAAGTTGTTTTTTGTGTAATTTTCAATTTTAAATCTTGATTTTTAATTTGTTATGTGCACTATTACCAACCCCTTATTTTAAACTAATGTCATTTTCCCTTATAATCAGGACGATGTGAATGGTGTTCGAACTACCACTGAGGATACTTTTATTTTCTTGAACTTATAACTTCTTTTAAAACATTTTAAGTCTAGTATTTTTGGTTATGTAATATTATGACCAATACAGATTCACATGAATTATTACAAATTAGAAATTAGGATGTGAGTTTCTATGTAAATTATTGATGTAGTGTGGAATGGTTTCTTGGATTGTATAAGTAATCACGGTTAATAGTATTATATAGTTTTTCAATGTTTACAGGTTGTGAATACTAAAGAGAAGCATGTTCGAGGTTAATTGTTTGGATTATATTTTTTTTCTTTGTTTATCAGCTTTTGCGACTACGTTGGCACTACATTGCTACCATTTTCGTAGTAATATAGTGGCAATGTGGTACCAATGTAGTGCCAACATAGTATGAATTTGTGGTCCCTTTGTGGCCGCAATGTAATGGCAATGTAGTCGCAAGTATGCCACTACTTTACAACTTTACCCTGACTACTGACGACTATTATTGCGACTATAGTTGCGACCATGGTATGGTCGCAGTCTGTTTGCGATCCTTTTGGGGCGACTACAAAATTTACTACCACAAGTGGTAGCAACCTTGAATTGCTACCACTTTGCAACTACTTTGCCACCACTTTACTACTATAGTTGTAGTATCAAAATCTACTTTTTCTTGTAGTGAATATAATTCTTTTTTCTAGCATATTTGGAACAACAGATCCTATTTGTTTTTCTATAACTTTTATTCAATTTATTGATTCAATGCTTAGTTTCTCTTTTTTTGTTTATTGGTATAAATTCAATTATTATATAAATTCTCATTTTCATGATATAGTTCTTTTGTCGTATACAAAAACATTTCTGAAGAAATGGATAAACTAGGTTGGTATGTAAAAGATATCAATCAGCTCATGATCTGACAATTCAAGACCTTTCTCGAGAATAAAAGGAGATAAAGAGAAGTCAAGTACTTTCAATCAGATAAAGTGGGGCACATGAAGAAGGATTGACCTCTCCTATAGAAGAACTCCATACAAGTAAGAAGTTAGAGAAGAAATCCAACAAAAAAACTACTCAAGCATCATGAGACGATGACTCAAGTAGTAGTGAAGGAGAAAGCACATGCTTGGGATTCGTTGGTATAATTGAATCCGACTCATTCGACTCCTAATCAGAGAATGATGTAAATAAACTTTCTTATTATATACTTCATATACCTCTCCGGATCTGTTTAACAAGTCATCAAGCTAAAAAGGTTAGCAAAAAGCTAGTAGAAGATATCTCTTGCTTAATGACTTAGATGCTTTAAAGAAAGAAAATAAGCTGCTAAAATAAGATCTAAGTAGTTTTAAAGTTAAAATTACTTCTTTAAAAAAAGAAATGGCTGAGCTTAAAAATAAATTTACTTTTGTACCTTCTTCTATAAAAGGGGAAGAAAAAAAGTAGAAAATCGTGATTCCAGCTCTAATTCCTTCTAGAAACGAAAATGGGTTTGGAGAAAGAAGGGACCTGTGCAACCTAACCCTAAAGGACCCAGAAAAGAAACGGTACCAGAATAATACTTTTCGGGTGCTGGAGGTCAAAGAAAATGGAAGAGGCCACATCAACAAAGATGGACCCTGTAAAGGCCGAACAACTTTCAGAACCATGGATGGATGCCACCACCATGGGGAAGCTACCAAGATTGGAGAGTCGTCGCCAAGGGTCTTATGTGACTTCTTATCTTTTTTTTATTTAATTGATCATGCATATCATGCATTGGCAATGAGCCCTCGACTCTTATCTTTTAGGGGAAATCTCTAAGGAAAGATTAAGAAAGAGCTCTAAGAGGAGCATGGATTAAAAAGAATATTTTCAAACAAAAAAGGAGGAGAGATTATTTAGACATCTCTTTATCCAATAATTAATATTAATCAAATTTACGTATCAGATTATACCTTTTTTATTATGTCAAAAAGAGGGAGAAAAGATTGTTTTACAAAAATAATTTGTCACACACATTTTTCTGCAAGTAAATAAAAATATTTTTTCATCATCAAAAAAAGGGAGATTGTGAGTGCATGCATGAGTGGGGAAATTGTTAGCATGGGAATGCATATTTTGATGATAACAAAACTTGTACAATTAACTTGTAGCTAGGTCAAAAGCAGGAAAGCTACTGGACAAGGAAGAATCTCAAGCCGAGGAGCTCAAGTTTAAGTGAAGAAGATGCTAAAAAGATCAAACGAGTTCAAGGCTACTTCAACTCAAATTCAAGGAAGGACCTAAAGCTCAAGAACAAGATGAAGTCTTTTCTTTTTATCGCGTTCTGTTTTTGTAATTGTCTTATATTATAAAAGACCTCAAATCAGGCATATTGCATTTTAGCATGTTGACTTTGACTTTTAGGTCAAAGAGTCAGGCTGGTCTATCAACATTTCTTACCTAATCGATCAACCTTATTTCCAGATCGGTCATTGTTTGAGTTATAACGACTATATCTCTGATCGATCAATTTTTATCCTTCATCATTTATCTTTTGATTCTGATCGATCACCTAAATCCGCATGGTCAATCATTTGATTCCAGTCGATCATCTTAGTATCCTGATCAACATATTCCTTTTCAAGAAGATTGTTGAAGGCGATTTCATTTCTGATTTGTACAAACAACTACTTTTTCAAATCCAATGTCTATGGGACCTTAAGACCTAGAAATAGAGAACCACACCTCATTCTACAACACATAACAAAAGGAAAATGTCTCTCTTATCTATGATTTCCGTTTTATACTCTAAGATAAAGATTCAAGAGCTATTTTCTGATGTGTTCTTCATTCCAATAGCTATGATTCTCCCTGTTCAATTCTTACGAGCATGCTTCTCACTCTATAAAATCGTTTTAGTTTTGCCTTTTATTATTCGTTGCATAGATATTGAGGTTGTTAGGATTATTTCTTTTATATTGTTGAGCTGACCTCGTAATCAACTCATGTTGTAATATAATTTGTTTGCCCACGTAAGCAACCTAGGTTTGTGGAAGACCGTGTGGGTCAGGTTGAAAGGATGAGTTGAGAGACTCGGGTCGTGGTTTTACCTAGGAGGGTTTGCACGTTATTTTTTTGTGCACTTGTGATATGATTGTTTATCTGTGTCTGAAAATGTTATATAAATATGAGTTTATTATTTGCAATGACCCATCTAATCTAATCCACCCGCACCTTTCGACAAGTGTTCGCGGGTTGTAGAAACCAACAATGGTAAGACCATGTCTGCCAAATCAGAGTTGGAGATAGAATCAACCCCCCTAATATAGGATCTACCAAGATAACTCGCTTCCAGGGTAGGATTAACACTGTTCTCTCCACCATCATACGTAAATGTAATATTAGTGCTAATTGAAGAGCCAAGTATGTAGGCTTTATTATCACTTGAATTTTTGAAATTTCAATATTCCTCTAAGAATGAGTTGTTAGCTATTGGAATGATGTTCATCAACCTAATATTCACCAATTAGGGATTTTCAAACGATATTGAAACATAGGATTTCCCAATCTTAATCCCTTTTGAAATAGGTTCCTCCCTATCATTTGGTAGGTTTCGATGACTTGAGAGAGCTTAAGACAAGGGCTCTACAGGTTCTTGTGTTGGAGACGAGCACTCCAATGAAGGAAATTGAAGGTCATTGTAATCCATCTGAAATGAACAAATTGGAGCATCTGAATTTAAACCATCACGCATAACCAAGTTATACATATTATCCGCAGGACCGCAAATAAAGGGAGAAATCTGCTAATATATGTAGAGTCCTTATCAACAAAGTTGCACTCCGATAAGCAATCAGAAGGAGAGATTAAATCTCCATGGCTTAAAATGTTACCTTTTTCCCTTCGTCATTAAGAGAACGGAAACATCTTCGAAGCGACTCAATAATGAAAGTGAAGAAGAAGATGCATAAAGAATGGGGATTGGGTTTGAAAAGGGGAAAGGATTAGCAATCACTTCCGATGCACATAAAGGACTCGAGAATGCAACATTGAACATCTTTGCGGAAGCATAGCATAGGGCATGCATGAGGCACACATACAAGAATTTCAAGAAAGATTACCCATGAGAAGACCCTGAGAGACTTATTTGATCTGTTGCACGTGCACTCGAGAGGAAGCACTATGTACACTACATGATTGAGATTCAGAAATTATCAAAGGGTGCCTTCGACAATCTAGAAAGGGTTTCTCAGAAATGGAGCAGTCGTACTTTCAACGAAGCAGCACAGTGCCATTGCATTACCAACAACTTGTGTGAATCATTTGATGTATGGATCTCGAAGACACAGCATCTTCCCTTATACGAGCTGGTATATTGGATACGAGAGAAGATTATGATAATGATGGATAAGAGAAGATGCAGAGCAATTAGGCTAACATGTGCCTTGGTCCCTCTCGCATCAGATTATGTAATGTCTAGAGATCTGTAGGATTTATTGTTAGACGATCCAGTGATAGAAGTATAGAAGTGGGTTCGCCTTACTGAAGGTATATGGTTGACATCCAATCACGTAAAATGTACTTCGCAGTAGATGGCAAATGAGTGGGATCCCTTGCAGACATGCATCTGCAGTCCTTAGCAACATATGTGGAATGAAGTGGGAGGATCACATCTCTCCCTTTTATAGCTTGGAAAAATGTAGGAAGTGCTATGAAATTTGCATAGCACCTAGCACCATTTCCAGACAAAGACTTCTGAGCTTCAATGGACCGGCCATATGTGATCGATAGACCACATACCAAGCGACCAACATGGAGACCAAAAAGAATTGAATTCGATCATAGGATGAGGTTGTAAAGAAAGCGAGATATGACCACATTTGTGCTCATTGTGGATCAACCAATCATTTGAAGAACACATGCAAAGATCAAATTATTCTGGCATCGACGATGCCTCTATCCCAGACCCAACTATATTTGCAAACATCTATGATGCTATTGCAATGCAAGCAGGAGTTTCACCTTCAACTACATTTCTTATCGATTTAAATTGATGTAAATATCGATTTTCATTGGTAGTGACTCTTATTAATTGCATTATTTGTAACCGTCTAGAAGAACCTCATCAAGGAAGCAATCAGTGACACACACGAAGAAACCACACCAAGGAGATAATATGCCAAGAAGACATGGCCGGCCCAAAAAGGGAACACACTGGTTCATTCACTAACAATTGTCCAGAGTGCAACTTAGATTAAGGTTTTTGTGCAGACGATTCTACTTATCAAAATTTGACTTATGTGGCTTTCTGTGTGTACAATGCGTAGGTGGGTGGTAGATCTTTTTGGCGAATCATTTCAAGTTCATGCTTGATTTGTGAATCATTTCATGTACACACATATAAGAATTCTAGAAAGGTACAATACACCATACATAATCAAAACTTTGATATTTAATCCATTACTATCGTACCTTTTCTTTCAGAGGCTAAGTATCATAGATGTATTTTTTGTTACAAATGGAAGTGTCAATCCTTCGTAAAACTGCCACTAAATGGATAGCTATGGGAATGCATATATTCTTCAGAGAACTTTTTGGGCTTTAAATATACTCTTTGTTATTGATGGACATTCACATATGTAATATCAAGGTTATGTAATATGTTCGAATCCAATGTTTGGTGTGTGTAAACTTTCTGTAACACACTATCACAAATGTGGTTTGTAAGGTTATGGACTTGATGATAGCTTCTTTGAAATAATTATATCTGGTTTCTGAATCATAACCTAATGCTAACTAGTATGTGACAAAGACAAGGATAGAGTTCGCAACATGTGAAATCCATTACCATCGGTTTGTTTCCAACAAAGTATGCAACCAATCTCATAAATCCTTGTTCATATACACATATGTAGTTACAACAACCATCACACATATTACTATTAGCTTCATGATAACAATCATCTCTATTAAATGCTTCTCTACTTCAACAATTCTACAAGATAATAACACCATGATCTGATCTATGTGTTGATGATTGATCCTGATTTCTAACTTCCACCCGCTGAAAGAAGTTGCAGATCTTAAGGTAACATGCGCAGAACTTCATTCCTTTGCTCCATGTTTTCTTGAAGTTTTTACCATCGCTCGAGTATTGCAAAGGCACCTTACTTGAGCTCGAGAATCACCATGATATGATGTTGAACTTGGCGAAGGAGACGTCATGGAAGTACAATGTATAACTAGTCTGTTGAACGTTAATTTAAATCATGTACACAATCATTTATTAGTGAGTGGTAGTCTAAGTTTTGTAAAGAGGTGCGTGAATCACTTCACGATGTAAAGAAGAACCTTGTTCTTTATTTTTCTGATGGAAGAAAGTCTTCTTGATTTCTCCAAATGTGTAGGATGTCGACTGCTGCTGATGTTTAATAGTGGCTACCTCCCAATGATCAAATGTTACTCACTTACTATTTAATTAATGACCCTCAATTATCAAAAGTAAAATAACATAATACCCCAACAGTTACCTCCTCTGTTATTGTTAGTGGGGGCAAGTTGCAAACACCAGAATTAATGTCCACTAGGATGCATACACGCGCTTCGCGGCGTGAGTACTTTTTTGGGTAATCTATAAAATTAAAAGGCAATAATATAAGAACATATTAAAGTGTTATATGTAATATATTGGAATATATTGCAAAGAAATTTTGCTGATCTGGAAGGTACATTTTTTCAATTAGTATGCTTCATTTTCACAACTGAAAAGATAATAGTATCTTCAACAAACAGTAGATATAGAACTAAATTAAGAGCAAAGAAAAGAATAAAAGTTCAAATACATAAATGAAGGGAATTAAGTTTTAGAAAATTTTTCTTATCTAAGCTATGATGCATATGTTCTATATGAATAAGAAATGAAGTAAATTAAGTTAATTCGACAGAAAATTTGTCTTACCTATCTGACTGGAGATAGCAGTGAATGTTGCAGCAGGAGTTCTTTAGCTTTAAATATAATTCTGTATAGTGAGAGGTGGGGACGAATCTTACGAAGAACCATGTCATACGAAAAAGAGTTATAGCCTTTCTACAAACTTCGATTATACAGACATAGTAAGATAGAAACAAAAATCTACCAAAAGAATTTGTCAATTTACATGTTATTTCATTGTGCGGTCCATTACCAATGCGAGTAAAATAAGAGAGAGACTATTGACATCTAAACGTGGATGATATATGAAAACGATGTTAACATTAATCATGTAACATACCAGGCAACACGATAAAGATTGCAAAGGTTTCAGTCATGGCTCCACAAACCTGACATGAAAATCACTAGAAACTTTAACAAAAACGATACACCATGGGGAGCATATTTTACAAATCATAATAAAAATACAACCTAATAACAATGGTATGTAACACCATTTAAACAAAATCGAAATAATACGATGAAATAAATATTTTAAAATATAAAAGACCAGCCACAATAATATGAAAGTATTAATAGAGGTTCATGTGGACCTGATACTAACAACTTGTAGTTATATTATATAATGTTTGTAAACTGGTCCATTTAAAAACCTTCTACACCTGAATCGTTGTAGTTATGTTGCAAAGTGATTATCTGACAATAATCATAGAAAAATAACATTAGCTATATTATCTTTTGTAATAAAAATATACAAAAGTTAAACTGAGTTACTTGTAAGCAAATGTCAAACAATGGATCCGAGGGAAAAGAATACGGGGAACACATTGTTTGAGGCTCAGACACAGGTTTACCGCATAATTAGTAACATAATATATGAAAATTTTAGTGTAGTCATCATTACCTTATGTAATATCCAATAAATTTAAGTACATGGAGTATATATACATGTTTAAACATTATATCTATAAGTTGTTATATATTTAAATCGAAGGATAATTTTATTGAGAAAAATAACAAAAATATAGTAAATGTGGTAATTTTCTCAAGAACGATTTATAACGAATGAAAGTTGATGTACATCTAACAGGATTATTGGAAGATTAGCAGGAAAAAGATATCTAATAATAATTGAATCATAATAACACTAACAACATAATTGATTAAATTAAAAGTATTTGTTGGTATACATTCTGAATGTGTTAGGAACTTTATAATAAAATGCATAATGGTGAATAATATCAGGGCAACATAGAATTCCATCAATATCAAACAATACAATTCTTATTAATGTAATAATATTCAAACAATAGATGCAACTCCAAAATGGAAAAGCAAGGTAGACAGATAAATAAAACCAAGAAGTTGTCTAAATGTACCAAACACCTGTGAAAATATGTCGTAGCCTTGTAATCCAGGTGATTTTCAATTTAATAAACTATATTATAGAAAAGGGAAAAAGAATGATATAAATATAAATATAATAAATATAAAGGAAAAATATGAAATATATAATTTTTAATTTAATAAATATATTAAAGAAAAGAGAAAAAAGAGGAGAAAGAGAGATGGATGAATATGAGAGAGAAATAGAGGAGAAATGGAGAGGAGAGAGGGAGAGTGAGTGGAGAGAGAGGAACAGGGAGAAAGACATTGTGGTGGAGAAAGAGGGGGAGAGAGAACAATGGAGAGAGAGAGAGAGAAAGGGAGAGGGGGACCGTTTGACTTAGGGAGAAAGAAAGAGGGTGGGAGTGGGAGAGAATAGATAGAGAACGGTCAGAGTGGAGAAAGGAAGGACACGTGTCAATGGTTTGGGAGAAAATCCATTAATAGTAAGCATATAGATTCGAAAGAGATGCAACTAACCACATTGACACAATTGATATTCAATTAACCAGTGACATACATAAATGACATCCCGAAGAAAAAAAAGCATACCTGATATTACACCATATAAGAGGGCAACTAACAAAAACATAAATTTTACGCTACAAGCCAAAGCTGATTAGATTAGTTGTGTTAGGCGAGGAAAATTCGTGCAAGAGGTATGTTTGGAAACATATTGGCCATATACAGTGGACAATATTTTTTTTTGTTATGTACCGTATATAAGCCGCCTTTTGAAGAGGCGGCTTTGATTTTAGCCATAGCCGTCTCTTCATGATGCGGCTTTCACCCTATATCGCCAATATGTTTCCAATAAGAAATTTCCTCTGTGTTAGGCTATGTAAAAGCCAAATCGTTCGCAGCCCTCACCACTGACTGAGTTTGTTCTATCTCACGCGCGCTCTCCAGTGCTCTCGCTCCCTCGCGCGCTCTCTCAAGTGCTTTCGCTCGCTCGCTCGCAGGCGCGCCTGGAACATCATCGTCTGTGAAGATGGTGAGAGGAGATCACGGTGTTGGTGATAGGATGATGCCATCTACGAGGCATTTCCGGTGGATAGCCTCACGGCCTCCCATTTCGGAGAAGCCTAAGCCGTCCGATTCCCTTTACAGGACGACGAGGGCGACACCATCCCGATGGAACGCACGGCCACGCATCGGAACCCTAAGCCCGTCCGACGTGCGCAGCCGCCTCAACTGGAGGCCTACGGGGCACTGGAAGCCCCATCTTTCGTCGAGGACGGGCGCCTCAATCTCACGGACTGGCGCAATAACAGACATCTGGCCGTTACTTTGGGAGACCATGTTATACTTGTCAGCAACGAGAAAAGCGGGGGATCCTTCCAAGTCTCCGAGCTTCTCACCGTGGAATACGAGGATGGGCCCATCACAACGTGGCTTGGGCTCCCCCTCACAGCAACGACAGGCATTGCATTGCAGTTGGGTTGGACAACGGCCACACACAGCTATGGGATGTTTCGTCATCGTCACCACGCCTTCTCAGGACCTTTCCACGCACCCACTCCGCTCCCGTCTGCTCCCTCTCATGAAACGGAAACATCTTAACGACGGGCGACATGGATGGTCTCATCGCTAAAATGGACGTCCGAGCACGGGGTTGTAAGCCGAGCATCAAGTACACGGGCCACACGGGCAAGGTCTGCGGGCTGAGATGGTGTGGGAGCCGCACCCTGGCAAGTGGTGGCACTGATGGGCTTGTGCACATCCGGGACTTGAGGGCATCCAACTATTACGAGAGATTCGAGGACCACCGCTCCACTGTCAAGGCACTTGCTTGGTCCCCCACCCACGATCATGTTCTTGCTTCCGGCGGTGGAGAGACGGACCACAGTGTTAAGTTGTCGAAAGCCAAAACAGGTGCCCTGTTGAATTCTACCGATGTTGGTTCTCGAGTACACGGGTTGGCTTGGAGTCCCGATGGGGAAGAGTTGCTGACTTGTGGAGATAAACTGTCAGTCTGGGAGTACCCTGCAATGCAAGGTATTGAGAATCTTGTTGGCAGCGGTTCTCCCATCATTTCAATGTCTCGAAGCCGCGATGGACTTCGCTTGGCAACTCTGATTGGGCATGAGAAAGAATTAATATTGTGGAATGCATTTAAATCCCAACGTAGTTCCTTGGTAAGTACTGCATTTTCTAGCTCCCGCTACAACACTATCAGGTAACCTGTGATTCATAAGTCACAAACACCTATCACTAATATTATATGTTTTATCAAACATAAATATCACGCCATCACATATAACACACCTCATGTAAGCTGCATCTCTTTGCTTGTGCCTTAGTCTGTAACTTTGGCTTAAAAAACGACACAAGTTTTGATCTTTCTAGCCTTTAGCTAGTTAACGTTGCACACATGAAAATTGACAGTGGTAAAAGAGTGAATTTAATCATTTACAAATACTAGGCAAACATGGGAAACACTGGTTTCGTAGGTTCTGGGTGAGAAGCTTACAACACCACATATTCCTAATGATGGGTTTGTTTTGTTAAGTGTTCCTAAATACTAACTTTTCTGAATGTGATACAAAGTTGTGAGTTTGTGTAGGAAAACTATTAAAAGAAAAGGTGAAAATCTGCCAATATCCATTTCTTATAACTATTAGTTTAGAGAATTCTGACGTAGTAAGGGTAAATAATAATTTGACAATAGATAATATTGTCTGCTTTTTTGCAAGACTTGGTTTAATTTCTAATAAAATTTTGAGCTGGGCGTGGTCCTACTGGAAGCGTATTTGTTTTTTCACATTTATATACATTTCAACTTCCCACATAGCTCTCCTAGTTTTATAATTATTTGGAACTTGCCATTTCTTTATCATATATTGTTCTTGAAAGTGTCTCAACTCCTTATTTTTCCTAGTTATAATAAAGCACCCTTGACTAGAATTATCCTGTTATCAATCATTTAAAATTTTACTTAAACGAAAATGCAGTGCACTCTAGCCTATACTTGGGGGTACATGTGCGTTTGGCATACTTCATTACTGCCTTCTTTTCTTATGGTGCATTATTAGTTATTATAAAAGAAGCTGAACATGCTAGGTATCCTTTGGCCACAGACTTCTTACGAAGGATTTTTTCTCTTATTGAATATTATTTAGGTTTATTCTGATTTTTGTTCAGGAGAAGGAATTGGTGTATGCAGATATGATAGACATCCTTGAGGAAGAGAGACATTTTAGAATCTTCTGTTGGATAAGTTAAATGCCTTTTTCTGTATCTTTTTTTTTATAATTCTATGAATTTGTGGCTCTTTTCTATTGGACTTCTATAAATACGAGAAGTATTGAAATTTGGTCTTTTAACTTTAGAACTCTTCTCATTAATTTTTAAAGCATATTTTGTAGAATGTCTTACCATTGAATTTCATCTCAAGTTGTATTATGCCAACATACCCAAATATCGGACTGTCTTTATATTCTTTTTAAGAAGTCAATTTGTTAAAATTACAAGTCTTCTGGTCTGGCATGCTTGGTTTTGGAAACTATTATTTTTCGCTTTTGGATCCTTGTTCATTATATTATACACCTCTTT
The DNA here is from genome assembly GCA_037367405.1 of Ottelia alismoides. Taxonomy (NCBI): domain Eukaryota; kingdom Viridiplantae; phylum Streptophyta; class Magnoliopsida; order Alismatales; family Hydrocharitaceae; genus Ottelia; species Ottelia alismoides. The sequence continues at coordinate 697,290 of JAZKJV010008266.1, forward strand.
ATGGCTTTAAGTGACCATTGTTAAAGATTGGCTGACAATAATGTACATTTATTTCATTATTTTTTAGAGATGAAGCAGCTTCTATGTCATTGCAAACACACTTAAATATGGTTATCTCTTCCTGCAAGTTACCTGTATAGGATATTTAGGTCGGCTTTTCAAATAATTTCTGCTCTTTTTTTATGTTTTCTCCATTGCCCTTGAAATTGAGTTTACTACTCTTGCAGCGATTTTTAATTCTCTTGCTTTCAAAGTAGATGATTTCAGTCCTCTTTAGTCAGTATAATTCTCGCGCTGTCTTTCTGCCATTGGATTTTTCATGTTGTCTGCATTTCATTTCTGAGAAATCTACAAAAGGTCCTGCCTGATTACTCGTGCTTATGTGTTAATGTTCTTCCCATTTTTGATATGCTTAAGAAATCTAATCTCTTGGCTGCATGGTCGCTTTAGTGATTGTTAGAAAATAGAAACGCTGAAGCGGAATGATAAACAGAGCATACATAACAGAAAAATAAACATGGAACTCAAGAATTTTTATGTGGAACCCTACTCCCTAAGGAGCGGGATGAAACCACGGGAGAAGCCCTCAAAGGGGCGGATATTGCATTCCTTTTTCTCATTTGACTACATGGATGTGGTGCTCTATATATAGCACCCACGAAGTCTCCACAACAGACGCACAATCAAATACTCCAACACTCCTCCTCAAACTAGAGCATGCAATGCTCAGCTTGGACAAACAGAAAGAAACTTAACTCACGCTACATGACACTACAAACAATATCAACTCAACACGCACAACTGTCGGCTGCTGTCGAGGACGTTGCTTCTCATGACGTGCATGTGAGGAGGACGAACGGGCTGGAGTGTGAGTCAAACTGAGGACTCGGAATCTGGCCATCGAGTTTGAAACTGCGCCTGGAGTCTCCTCGTCGGAGAACTTGGTCTCTCCCATCTGGCTCAGAGAATGATACTATACTCTAGAATACCTATGATACCACATGAAAACCCTTGCCAACATGGCATAGGGAATGGTCCTCTACTCTGGAGTCCTTATGATTCACATGAAAACTCTGGCTGACAACAACAATAATGATGGGTACCACGACAAAAGATGACATACACGTGCTCATATGAAAGAAGACCGCATACATGTGCGTGTCTGAACTGAAGACTCGAAACCAAATGACGAGTCTGAACATCAAATGTAGAGTCTGAAACAACTAGCGTGGTTTGTAATATGGAGTTTGGAAAATCTGGATCTGACTCGAACCTGTAACTCTACATAATAGTCCTCCTTTTCCCCATACTAGTCGGAATACATGACATCGACTATGCTGGGAGAAGACAAGATAATAGAGAAAAACATGATCATTCTCAAAAATTTCTTGCGGCTTTTCTTCATCAAATTTTTTAATAAGCCGTCCATTTTCTTTGAAAAATATTTTTTAAGCCATTTCAATCATCATTTTCTTTACGGCTTTTCATCATCATTTTTTTTGAAAATGCATACAGCTTTTTATTGTACGCGCCTTTTTCAAAAAAACAATCCCTTTTTTTTGGAATACAGGGTCCAAATCACGGAATTTTTTATACAACCCACTTGGGGTAATGGAGCAAATAATAAAAAAAAATGCCTTTTTAAGGATCGTGGGCCCTTCTTTAGGGTTCCCACGGGAACCCTTCGCAAAAGGGTACCACCCATCGGGGCTTCTTTCAGTAGCGCCGTCGCCCCCTTTGGGGGTTCTCCGCTCTTCGTGCACCGCCCTACGCTGGAAGGAGCTTGCGCTGGATGAGAACAGGAGAAGGAGGCCACCTTCTCGAGATGCAATCTGGAGGGCTGATGTCGCCTAGAGTGCGCGCTTGTGCGCGTGAGGAGTGGGGTTGCGCGGGGAGCGGTGGGGCGTGCTGTCTGGACTGGGGCGACACCACGTGAGGTTGGTGGCCATCGCCACGATGCAAGGCGCTCGATATGGGGCCCTCGCGCAGGGGTTTTTGGAGCAACACTCCCGCCGCCTGGAAGATTTTGAGGGCTCGGAAGGGCTGCGAGAGGGCTCCGCCTGGGTTCCTGGGTTCGCGAGAGGGATGAGCCGTGGAGGCCGCGAGGGGGCTCTACTGCCGCATGCGTGGCACTGCAGCCACTTGCGCTGTCGAAGGAGAAGGATCGACTGGATCAGCCTCGAGGGATTGTACCGCCTGGTGGGGCTTTGGAGGGCGCGGTGGCCTGCGGAGAGGGAGTTGGACTGTCGCATGGAGAGATTTGAGGAGATCTGGATGAAGCCTATCTGGATGATGTCGCTAGCGGTTAGGGTTCCTGTTCAAGAACCCTTTTTTCCTAACGCGAAGCAGAAGGAAGGGCGCTGCCTGCACGTCGCCTGAAGATCTCAAAGCCTGGATGTCGTACCAAGAGCAACTAGGGTTTCGGAAAACCCTAGATGCGTGGAACCTGATCTTCGACATAAACTTGAATAACTCCAAACTCAATCGCCTTTAACAAATCTTTAAGAACATCTTGATTATCGAATCTCGAAAATAAAAATAAATATTCAAGAACAACCACTCGAGAATCGAACCCGCTCTGATACCATGTTAGAAAATAGGAATGCGGAAGCGAAATGATAAACAAAGCATAAAGAACATAAAAATAAACATGGAACACAAGAATTTTTATGTGGAACCCTACTCTCTAAGGAGGGGATGAAACCACGGGAGAAGCCCTCAAAGGGGCGGATATTGCATTCCTTTTTCTCATCTGACTACAGGGGTGTGGGGCTCTATGTATAGCACCCACAGAGTCTTTACATCTCCAAACCGGTAGATGCGGGACTAAAGACTGGATGGGTAAATAGATCCTGGAGGTATCCATTTACCCATTTACACCTTAACAGGCGCATAACCAAATACTCCAACAGTGATTTTAGTCATATTTCGATAAAATATACTTTCTTTCGAACTTATGTTCAAACTATTTATATTGGCAAAGTATAAATTTGTTCGAACTTATCTCAACCAAAAATGCTTATTGTAGTTAATTGTCTAACACTTGCTGCCATAAAGCACTGTAAGTTTCACTGCTGCTTTTTGGTTTTTAGCTTTTAGCAAAGGCATATTCTTATTGCAAAATATAAACGAGGTTCCTTTCCACTTCAACCCTCTTGCATTAATTCCATGATTTATATTGCTTTCTGTTAAGATAAATATAGTGTTATTTCTTTCTTATGTAATTCCTGTTTCTCTGAGTACTTATCTTGTAATTAACCCAAGGGCTATTCTCCTATGTAAGAGAGCCCTCGGGTACGTCTAATTCATCGACTCTTTTCTCCTATCATGGTATCGGAGCAACGGTCCTAGACCGGGGTCCCGGTATCCCACCCAAAACCCTAACCCTAAGCCCTCGACACGCTCCCCCGGCGTCGCCACTGCCCTCCAGCGGGTCCCGACCGCTCCCGGCGGCAGCCTCGCCGCCTCCAACGGCCCCTGCGCCGCTCCCAGCGGCACCGCGCCTCCCCCAACGGCTTCTTGCCACTACCAGCGGCTCCGTACCGCACCTGCAGTTCCTCGCCGCCCACTCAGCGGGTACACGCCGCCCCAACAGCTCCGTGCCGCCCCAGCGGGTCCCGACCACCCCCCTATCGGCACCTTGTTGCCCCCCGGCGGCCCCTAGACGCTCTCCCGTGTCACTCCAGACTCTCCGTGCGGCACAGGTCGTTCCTGGCGCCGTTGTTGCAGACTGCGAACTAGGGTCGGCGCCCCAACAAGGACTAGGGATGGTTGTATGAGTCTACACATACAACCTATCCCTCATATGATACTGTAGACCGCCTATTTTGTTTATCTCCGTCGATCTGAGGCTCTTCGTCAATCATGTCAGAGAACATGGGTGACGTCTTTACATCCTCGGGTGCCTTCAAAGGCCCAACCCCAATAGTCAAGATGGATGGGACCAGCTATGAACTATGGTCCATGCAGTTTCGCACCCTGACGCAGTGCCATAACAAGGAGCACATTCCGAGTCGGATGACAAGACTGGAGCGAGTGCGACGTGGAAGCAAGACGATGCGTATGCCCGTATATGGCTCTCTGGGACGTTGATTACGGAGATTGCAAATGATATTGTGAATCAACCCACAACAAAGGCTATGTGGGATATACTGGCAGCTACATATGGACAGTCTAAGAACGAGAGCAAGATTCTTCAGTTACAATTCGATACCTTCTCTACGAAACAGAATGGAAAACCACTACATGCACATTTCTCTCATCTGCGGGGCTTGTTCGAGAGATTGCATAGCTTCATGCCGATCACTACCAGTACGGAACAACATGCATACCGGAATGCCACGATGACGGGAGTATTTCTGTCCTCTCTTGATCCTGAGTACGATGCAACCCGTAGTCAACTTCTGACTGGCGGGACTATTCCACCAATGGAGGAGGTGTATAAGAGATTGAGTAGGATTACTACTGCCTCGACATCTACTGCCCAGCCTACCCCTTCAGCTATGGCTGTCACTCGTGGCAGAGGAGGAGCGTCACATTTTCGGGGTTGTGGACCTTGTGGTCGAGGGGGAGGCAGACACCGTGGCCCCTGTACTCACTGTCACCGTCCATGGCACTCTGAGGAGACATGCTTTCATAAGCATGGATATCTAGCCTCATCACGTGTTGCTGAGCAGACTGAGGCTATCGCTGCACCTCACCCAGATGCCCGCCTTGATGATATCGTCTCCAGACTTCGTGAGATGATAACTACACCCACGTCTCCGTCTCCAGGTTCTACGGATGCTGCCGCTTCGGCCAGAGCGTCCTCTAGCTCATCAGGTACTCCATATGCACTTACCAGTACTACTTGCTCGGACTTGACAGATTGGATTATGGATTCTGGGGCCGCCCATCATATGTGCGGCGACAGATTGCAGTTTACTACATACAATGCACTTGCACCAGGCTGATCTGTTGTCATTGCCAATGGGGTCCGACTACCCATTGTTGGTCAGGGGGAGATCACTCTGACGCCCTCTTTAAGTCTTCAGAATGTCTTACACGCACCTGACTTTCAGATGAACCTGTTGTCAATTAGCCAGCTTACAAAAGATTTACATTGCCGTTCCATCTTTGACCCTTCTACCTTTGTGTTTCAGGACATACTGACTGGCAGGATGATTGGAAGTGGCCGTGAGCAGAGAGGCTTGTATAAGCTGGCTATATCATCATGTGCTGGTGTCGCCACTATTCCCTCCGAATCCGTCTCTCCATTCCTTTGGCATCTTCGATTTGGTCATCTTCCTCTGCAGAAGATGTGTCATGTCTTGCCGCAGATATCTACCCATACTGCATTGGATTGTGAAGCCTGTCAGCTTGGGAAACACCATCAGTCTTCGTTTCCTGTTCGTCCGAGTCGTCATAGTAGTCGGTCTTTTGAGCTGTTTCACTTTGATATTTGGGGCCCGAGTCGTGTCGCTGATCTTCAGGGACATCGTTATTATATGGTTGCTGTTGATGATTTTTCCAGACTATCGTGGGTGTTCTTGTTGAAACAAAAGTCTGAAGCTGGTACTATTATTCGAAAATTTATTATTGAAGTTAATAATATCTTCTCTACCAATGTCAAGGTAATTCGCACGGATAATGCTTTGGAGTTTTCAACATTTACATTTGTCCGATTTTCTCAGTTCACGGGGCATTGTTCATCAAACTTCTTGTAGTTACACTTCGCAGCAAAATGGTGTGGCGGAACGCAAACATCGCCATCTTCTTTATGTCACTCGAACGTTGTTAATCCATAGTCGTGCCCCTCATTCCTTTTGGGGGGATGCTGTTCTCACTGCATGCTACTTGGTGAATCGCATGCCGTCTACTGTTCTTGGAGAGAAGGTTCCCTTCTTGATTGCGTTTCCCGAGAAGGACCTATTCTCCCTCACACCTCGTGTCTTTGGGTCTGTGGCGTTTGTGCATAATAGTACCCCTGGTCGTGATAAGCTCTCTCCAAGAGCTATCAAATGTGTGTTTGTTGTGTACTCTCGTACTCAAAAAGGGTATAGATGTTATGATCCAGTGAGTAGGAGATATTATGTAAGTGCAGATGTCACTTTCTTTGAGCCTATCATGTACTTCTCTCCTACAAGTGACAGGCTATCCAATAACAATGCAGACGATATTGTTGTTCCTCCACCTCCATCTCTTACACCAGTTGAACCTGAGCAACCGTTAACTAAACATCACTACAAGTAAAATGCAACATCTCGCGGGACATGGACTATTGTTCTGCCTCCACGTGGTGCTTCGATTGTAAGCTGCAAGTGGATATTCTCAATTAAGCAAAATGCAGATGGGAGTGTGCATCACTACAAGGCAAGATTGGTGGCCCATGGCTTTACCCAGACATACGGGGTGGATTATCAGGACACGTTTTATCCAGTGGCGAGACACTCGACGCTTCGGATCTTACTAGCAACTGCAATATCACGGGATTGGCCGTTATTCCAGCTAGATGTGAAGAATGCATTTCTCTATGGAGATCTCCAGGAGGATGTTTACATGCAGCAGCCACCTAGGTTTGCTGCTGAGGGGGAGTCCCAGAAGGTATGCAGGCTACATAAGGCCATTTATGGCCTAAAGCAGAGTCCTAGAGCTTGGTACTAAAAGCTGTCAGAATTAATTGAGCAACAGAGATTTAAGAGGTCTACTGCGGACCACTCACTTTTTGTTCAGAAGACAAAGAGAGGTACGGTTGCCATTCTTGTCTATGTAGATGACATTATTGTGTTAGGAGATGATGCTCAAGGCATTCAGATGGCCAAGAAGTTCCTAGGTAAAGAATTTGTGACCAAGGATCTTGGCACTCTTCGCTACTTCCTGGGGTTGGAGTTTGCCAGGAATCATCGTGGCCTAGTGATGACCCAGAGAAAGTTTATCATGGATCTCCTTTCTGAGACAGGTATGACTGGATGCAAGCCGGTTACGACTTTTATGGATCCAAGTATGAAATTGTAAGATGAGGATACTGAAGAAGTTGATAGCAGGATGTACAGAGAGCTTGTTGGGAAGCTTTTATATGTTACTATCACCAGACCAGATATTATGTTTGCAGTAAGCAAGGTCACCCAATTCATGGAGCGACCTAGAAAGGCACATATGTATGCTACCTATATGATCTTGAGATATCTGAAGAACTCACCTGGTTCAGGACTTATTTAGCAGGGATGTGTCCACGGAGGTAACAACTTGTGCAGACGCTGACTATGCAAGATGCCCCACGGACTGGAAGTCTACTTCAGCATTTGCAGTTTTTGTTGGATACTCACTTGTCTCATGGAAAAGCAAGAAGCAGACTGTTGTTGCTAGATCAAGTGCAGAATCTGAATACAGAGCCATGGCCCAAGGAAGTGCAGAGATGATGTGGGTTAGATCGGTGTTGACTGATCTTACCATAGAAGTTCCTCTTCCTATGCGACTATTATGTGATAATCAAGCTGCATTATTCATTGCAAATAATTCTGCATTCCATGAACGAACAAAGCATATTGAGGTGGACTGCCATTACACTCGAGACCTGATACAGAAAGGACTCATATCTACCTCTCATGTGTCTAGAGGAGATCAGACAACAGATATCTTCACCAAAGCTCTAGCCCGAAGTCCTTTTCAGAAGTGTTGGTCCAAGTTGAGCATGATAGATATATATGCTCCAGCTTGAGGGAGAGTGTTAAGATAAATATCGTGTTATTTCTTTCTTATGTAATTCCTGTTTCTCTGAGTACTTATCTTGTAATTAACCCAAGGGCTATTCTCCTAGATAAGAGAGCCCTCGGGTACGTCTAATGCATCGACTCTTTTCTCCTATCACTTTCACTTCATTAAGCCTTTGAAAGGTCCAGATGAAGTTTTTACAAGCATCTTTCATCAGAAGAAAATGTATTTCAACCTTCCCCTCTGTCATGTTTCTTACTTCATTACTCTTCAAAAAGATGTTTCTTACTTCATTGTCATTGTACACACATTGGACACATGATCTTGATTCTAGTTATTTGGAACGCCTTACACTTAGCCTCTGTATGACATGTTACATGCTTGTTAAATCATCCATAACTAAGATAAAAAAGATAATACTCCCTTTCTGATACTTGGTATAGACCGATATTAATATCAACATGATCTATTGGCCCAGTTGGAGTTCTCTGACAAATAGTTGCACGGTCATACATATCTATATTCTTCTCCATATGATTTCTCTTGGTACACGATCTTAAGCCTAAAACAAAAATCATATGAAGGCCCTTATTTGTTCCAGAATCTTTCATTAAATGCCTCTGCGGGTTTATGGACTCGGTTGTATACAAATAAGCAATGTAAAAAAGTTGGAGGCTTTCTAGAGCAAATCAGGGGATTTTGTTTTTTCGTACAATATCCATGTACTATTTTTTTCTCTAAAAAAACAACACCCATGCACTATACTTTCTGCATATCATTTTTTCTTCTATATACTTGTTCTAAATCGAGTTTACTAGCAATGCAATCTTTCTTGATTATTTTGCATGCTATTCTTGAAGTGGATGATTCAAATGTTTCAAACCCCATGACGGACTTCGCTTTGCAGCTCTGATTGGGAATAAGAACCTCACTTATCTGTTGGCAGTGCAGTGTGCCTACCACCCGAACGACTCGGTTTTAAATACTGGGGCGGGTACCAATGCATGCTTCCCCCTCTTGTTAAAAATAACTCTGATTGGGAACGAGAGAATTGGTATTGTGGAATACATTTAAATCCTGTTAGGAGTATAAATGTTAAGAGAATATTCTATGTAGCATGAGTATATGTTAAGAGAATATTCTATGTGGTAGGAGTATATGTTAAGAGAATATTCTATATGGCAGGAATATTCTATGTCGTATTTATTTTCTCCTTTGAGCTCTCTAGGGTTTTGTCCTATATAAGGACCCCTAGACCTCCAGAATAAAACAAGCATTTCTGTTATTTCGTTCTTTTTTTTCACATGGTATCAGAGCAGCGGTCCTAGACTGGTGTTCTGACCTAAAATCCACCGCCACCACCGACCTCTCCTCCAACTAGCGCCGCCAGGGGGTTCCCGTGCAGCCATGCGCTCGTCGTGCCTCCGCCAGGCACCCCCCGTGCTGCCAGGTGATGCAAATTGAGATTGGCGACGGCGGAAAATAAAATAATTTTTCTGTGGATTTTTGGTGGAGAATAAATCGGAGGGGTTGAGAAGAGAAGCTCGTCGGAGAATGAGGGGTTTGGAGAGGAAGAAGACGTGAAGACCACGCGTGAGAGAGAGAGAGACAAGGGAGAGAGAGATAAAATCTCAATTGTTATAAATACTGAAGTGACTAAAACAATGGACCCTCATCCTTTTATATAGGAGGGATGAGATTACAAAAATAGAAAACTAATTCAAATTGACAATTAATTATCCTAAATAGACTCTAACTAATTAACCGACTAACTACCTAATTTGAAATTCAAAATAGAGATAATTGAGATCACATGCGATCTCGTTTATTCAATTAAAATTACGACGACGTAAATAAACGTAAATAAAATTAACATATAACATTAATTAAATAGGCATCTCTATATTCTCGTTCCACGCTGCATCAACTCTCCTTCGCTTTTAAAAATTTGTCTCCGACGAATTGCTGGATCTTCAGGCTGTTGACGGAGAATTTCCACATGGCCTGTTGGTCGAATTTCCCAATCTCTCCTTTTCCATGTTACGCTTATAATTTTTCTGATTTGAGGGATACGTCTGTAAATTTCCTACCCCTTCATTTGAAAGGATTTCATAGCATAACACATCCTTCAATTGCCCCTTTTGATAAGAACTTTTGTAAGGGGGGTTTTTCCTGCAATTTTTCCCATTTAACCTCTCAACCCCAAATCTCGGGGATTTGATTTCCCACGCTAGGGTTACCTTCTTCTTAGGCTGGCGGCGCATGCTTGGGGTGGGGAGTAATGGGCGGTGGCCCGGACTCGGCAGTGGCGCGGGTGCTTGGATGGCTGCGGGAAAGGTCGGGAAGGCTTGGAGGAGATTTGGGGAGCGAGGCGGCATGGAGGAATTGGGGGGAAGGGGTAGCGGCGATGGGGGAAGCGGGATCGTGGCGAGTAGCGCACGGTAAGGAGGGGATCCTGGGATGGGCGAGGCGAGGGAGGCGGAGTAGGGGATGGTGGCGCGATGGGGCGCGCAGGGGTTGCGGCCTGGGAAGTGAGAGTCGAGGAGAGAAAGGGGGGAGGAGAAAGATGGCTGGCGGTGTGCCGAGGGAATAGGCGGCGGTGGGGGAGGGGTTAGGGTTCGGGGAGGGAAAAGCAGCACGGGGAAAGGTGAGGGGAGGTTACGGGCACGGGCGCGAGGGAGAGAAGGGGGTGTTCGGATGGTGGGGGCGGAGGAAGGCGGTGGCGCGCAGGGGGGGCGGACTGTGGTAGTGCGGCAAGGGTTGGGGAAGCCGAGGTGGGCGTTGGCGGGTCTGGGGGTTGGATTGGGGCCGCTGAGGTTGCGGGAAGGGGGCCCGAGGGCGCGGGGCTGTCAAGGTCGGGCGACAACGGGGTTGGAACTGTCATCGGGGATGATATCGACGATGGCGGCTGATCTGAAACCTCCTGGACAGCAAGCGTTTCGGCCTTTTTTTCCTCTAAAACGGCCTGGACAGCGGTGAATCTTCCTCCACAGCGAGTTTTTCTTCGTCAAGACTCTGGACAACGGCTTCGGTGGTTGGAGGCTTTGATTGGGCGGCGAGTAGGGTCTCGAAATTGGCCATAATATCTCGACATTTGGACTGGAAGTCTTGACATTTGAACTGGAGATCACGCAGTTCATCCATCATCTCCTTGTTGTAGGCGTCGTTGGCTCGTCGTATTCGTTCCGATGAACGATAGTCCTTCGATACATGCCGGTGCGAACGTATGGTCGGATCGTCAGATTGTGAGGACGATCTGTAGGCCATGCTCTGATACCAATTGATGCAAATTGAGATCGGCGACATCGGGAAATAAAATAATTTTTTCTGTGGATTTTTGGTGGAGAATAAATCGGAGGGGTTGAGAAGAGAAGCTCGTCGGAGAACGAGGGGTTTGGAGAGGAAGAAGACGTAAAGACCACGCGTGAGAGAGAGAGACAAGGGAGAGAGAGATAAAATCTCAATTGTTATAAATACTGAACTGACTAAAACAATGGACCCTCATACTTTTATATAAGAGGGATGAGATTACAAAAATAGAAAACTAATTCAAATTGACAATTAATTATCCTAAATAGACTCTAACTAATTAACCGACTAACTACCTAATTTGAAATTCAAAATAGAGATAATTGAGATCACATGCGATCTCGTTTATTCAAATAAAAATACGACGACGTAAATAAACGTAAATAAAATTAACATATAACATTAATTAAATAGGCAGCCCTATATTCTCGTTCCACGCTGCATCAACTCTCCTTCGCTTTAAAAATTTGTCTCCGACGAATTGCTGGATCTTCGGGCTGTTGACGGAGAATTTTTACATGGCCTGTTGGTCGAATTTCCCAATTTCTCTTTTTTTCCATGTTACGCTTATAATTTTTCTGATTTGAGGGATACGGCTGTAAATTTCCTACCCCTTCATTTGAAAGGATTTCATAGCATAACACATCCTTCAATTGCCCCTTTTGATAAGAACTTTTGTAAGGGGGTTTTTCTTGCAATTTTTCCCATTTAACCTCTCAACCCCAAATCTCGAGGATTTGATTTCCCACGCTAGGGTTACCTTCTTCTTAGGCTGGCGACGCATGCTTGGGGTGGGGAGCCATGGGCGGTGGCCCGGACTCGGCGGTGGCGCGGGTGCTTGGATGGCTGCGGGAAAGGTCGGGAAGGCTTGGAGGAGATCTGGGGAGCGAGGCGGCAGGGAGGAATTGGGGGGAAGGGGTAGCGGTGATGGGGGAAGCGGGATCGTGGCGAGTAGCGCACGGTAAGGAGGGGATCCTGGGATGGGCGAGGCGAGGGAGGCGGTGTAGGGGATGGTGGCGCGATGGGGCGCGCAGGGGTTGCGGCCTGGGAAGGGAGAGTCGAGGAGAGAAAGGGGGGAGGAGAAAGATGGCTGGCTGTGTGCCGAGGGAATAGGCGGTGGTGGGGGAGGGGTTAGGGTTTGGGGAGGGAAAAGCAGCACGGGGAAAGGTGAGGGGAGGTTACGGGCACGGGCGCGAGGGAGAGAAGGGGGTGTTCGGATGGTGGGGGCGGAGGAAGGCGGTGGCGCGCAGGGGGGGCGGACTGTGGTAGTGCGGCGAGGGTTGGGGAAGCCGGGGTGGGCGTTGGCGGGTCTGGGGGTTCGACTGGGGCCGCCGAGGTTGCGGGAAGGGGGCCCGAGGGCGCGGGGCTGTCAAGGTCGGGCGGCAGCGGGGTTGGAACTGTCATCGGGGATGATATCGACGATGGCGACTGATCTGAAACCTCCTGTACAGCAAGCGTTTCGGCCTTTTTTTCCTCTAAAACGGCCTGGACAGCGGTCGAATCTTCCTCCACAGCGAGTTTTTCTTAGTCAAGACTCTGGACAGCGGCTTCGGTGGTTGGAGGCTTTGATTGGGCGGCGAGTAGGGTCTCGAAATTGGCCATAATATCTCGACATTTGGACTTGAAGTCTTGACATTTGAACTGGAGATCACGCAGTTCATCCATCATCTCCTTGTTGTAGGCGTCGTTGGCTCGTCGTTTCGTTCCGATGAACGATAGTCCTTCGATACATGCCGGTGCGAACGTCTGGTCGGATCGTCAGATCGTGAGGACGATCTGTAGGCCATGCTCTGATACCAATTGATGCAAATTGAGATTGGCGACGGCGGGAAATAAAATAATTTTTTCTGTGGATTTTTGGTGGAGAATAAATCGGAGGGGTTGAGAAGAGAAGCTCGTCGGAGAACGAGGGGTTTGGAGAGGAAAAAGACGTGAAGACCACGCGTGAGAGACAGAGAGAGAGAGAGACAAGGGAGAGAGAGATAAAATCTCAATTGTTATAAATACTGAACTGACTAAAACAATGGACCCTCATCCCTTTATATAGGAGGGATGAGATTACAAAAATAGAAAACTAATTCAAATTGACAACTAATTATCCTAAATAGACTCTAACTAATTAACCGACTAACTACCTAATTTGAAATTCAAAATAGAGCTAATTGAGATCACATGCGATCTCGTTTATTCAATTAAAAATACGACGACGTAAATAAACGTAAATAAAATTAACATATAACATTAATTAAATAGGCAGCCCTATATTCTCGTTCCACACTGCATCACCAGGCGCCCTAGGGCCTCAACCCGACCCCCATAAGCGTTGATCTGTGCCCCTCGCACCACCATGTGCTCCTGGCGCCGCCGCTAGGCCCCTCGAGCGCCGCCTCAAGCCTCTTCGGGCCTCTGCCTGGTGCTCCGAGCGTGATCGTCCAGCGTGCCCTGTAGCCCAGACGCTCCTAGCGTGATTACCAGGGCCTCCCTGCGTGCCTCCGGCTGAAACAGACAAGGATTATGAAAGCTGGTTTGTTGATAATTGCCAGGTTATCACTTGGACGACGAACAACGTCGATTCAAATATTGCTGCTAATCTTCTTTACAAAGACACTGTTAAGGCAATGTGGGAAAACCTTGAACGTATATATCCTCAGAAGACGACCAAATCTCGCCTTTCAGACATATACACGAGGATCTGGTCTGTTACTCAGGGAGAGTCAAGCCTTATCGAGTACTACAGGCTTCTTATGAGTCTATTTGAGGAACTTCTTATTTTTTAATTTGCATGTTGTGATAAACAGGTGGGAGAACGGGCTGAGTGGCAAGTTTACAGATTTCTTTCAGGACTGAATGCAAAATATAAGCCTGTGAAAGATCAGTTTCTGATGGCTGACACTCTACCTGCCCTTGAGACCATCTTCGGATGCCTACAGGAGCTAGAGGCTCCAACTTAGCACTCTACCATCCACACATCTACTGAGACGACGTCCCATTATACCTTCTCAGGATACAGAGGGCATCATCACTATCAAGGAGGATGGGGTCGTGATTCTGGACGTGGGCGTGGTCGTGAATCTGGAAGAGGTCATATTTCTGGGCGTGATTGTGGATGTGGTCGTGATTCTTCTACTGCTAAGTATCCAGCATGTGTGTACTGTGGACGCTGGAATCATCCTTCTGATCATTGCTGGGCAACGTTTGGCATGCAACCTAATGCTAACAGTGCTCATGATGAAGCACAATATGATGCACCTGAAGATACATCTGCTTAACAAACTGACGGGGCACAAACCCCCTTCACTGTTTTTGAATATGCTCGCCTGCGACAACTGCTTCAAGACTCTGCTTCCTCTGTCGACAACAATAATGCCTTTGCCTGTACTGTAGCGTACTCTGTCTCTACCTCTAAACATACATGGATTATTGACTCTGGAGCCTCTACACATCTAATGAGAAATGGAAGTTTGCTCACGCCCTCCCAGCCGTCTTTCTCCGTGAAGACTGTTCGAGTTGCTAATGGGGATCATTCCCCAGTTACTGCTGTTGGTGCCGTTGATTTCTTTTCCAAGCTGTGATTAACAGATGTTTACTGTGCCCCTGCCTTTCCTCTCAGTCTTTTGTTTGTACAGAAGCTATGTCATGAGTTTAACTGTCGTGTTATTTTTGACGAGGTTTGCTGTTATTTTCAGGACATCCGGACGAGGCAGATTTTTAGTGGGGGTCATGAGAGGAACGACCTCTATTACCTCGACATCTCTTATGATTCCAAGTTTGCTGGTGTTGTATCCACTTCTGAAGATCCTCTTCTATGGCATCTTCGTCTAGGTAATCCTTCTTCCAAAGCTCTCTCCATGATGTTCCCTGAAGTCTCTACACTAAAACCTTTCGAGTGTAAAGCATGTCAGTTCGGGAAACATCATCGAGCATCTTTTCCTTCACGGACCGATCCTCGCTGCCACACTCCTTTTGCTCTTATTTATTGCGAATATCTGGGGACCCTGTCCGGTCCGAACTCTAAGTGGTCATAAATATTTTGCTGTCCTTGTGGATGACTATAGTCGATCATCTTGGATCTTCTTGTTAAAGGACCGTTCTGAAATTAATAACATTATCAAGAATTTCTTTTACTATGTCAAAAACATCTTCTCCACTACTATTAAAATCTTTCATTCTGATAATTCATTGGAATTTACACAAAAAGATTTAACTTCCTTTTTTGCTTCCCAGGGTACCATCCATCAAACATCTTGTCCATATACCTGCCAACAGAACGGGGTTGCTGAAGGAAAACTACGACATCTCCTTGATATTGGTCGCTCCCTTCTTACCCATATGAATGTTCCCTAGTCCTTTTGGGGAGATGCTATTCTCATTGCTGTCCACCTTATAAACAGAGTCCTCTCTGCATCCCTACATGGCTCCACCCCCTTTGGCTTAATGTACCCAAACGACTTACCTTTTCCTCTACCTCTGCGAATTTTTGGATGCACAACATTTGTTCACAACTTTCACACTGCTGACAAATTATCTCCACATGCGATTAAATGCGTTTTTTCTGGGATATCTCAAACTCAAAAGGGGTACAGATGCCACAATCCTTTTGGTCAACGCTATTACATATCTGTAACATCCGGGAGTTCGCGTAAACCCGAACTCGTCCGATTTTGGGTCTAATGAACCCAATAACGTTGTCGGTCAATACTAAACAACCTAAAACGATCAATTGATCGAGAATCAAAAGTCGTTCGGGTGAAATCGACCAAAAATCGGTCGCTTCGTAATTCGTGCCGCGAAAAGCCGCGACGCAAATTCGGAAACCGCGAAACGAACCGAGACCATCATGAGATCCGATTCGACGATACAAAACCAACGGAATCGACCGTTCGTCAATCGGAGGTCGTTTGATATTTTTAAATAACAAAATTTAATCTTAAACAAAAACCGTATCCGAAAATTTCGGGGGTTCAAAATCCAACCGAAAGTATATCAATATTATACTCATATTGATCATCGTTCAGTGACGATCAAAACGAGACATTTCACATTAAAATCCGACAGTTGAGACGCGAATATGGTTAAGTTTTATATATTAAATAAACGAATAACAAATTAAGAAAAAAAAAGAATTTAAATCATTTTGTGCTACCAAACAGTACTGACAACGGCAGCAGTACAGTAACTCCCCTTCTCTCCACTTGGATGTTTCTTTTTACTTCCACTTGCCTCAAGATTTCTCTCCATGTGGCAATGCAACAATGGCTTTATTTCCTTATAAGTATCACCAAGAGAGCCCTCAAAATCTCCTCTAACTTTCCACCGAGAATCCTTTCCTCCATTTCTTCTGCAAAGCTACTGCTGGAATGCAACTCTAGAAGCTGATGTCATTCCAAATCACAACCTTCTGTTGTTCTTCTTCAACAATCTTTTCCTACTATTGAAGTTCCTTGCTCCAGCAAGCCAAAGCTGCAGGAAAACCTCTTGCTGGAGACCTGCAACTCCTCTCCAGAAGAGTTGTTGTCCTTCAAATTGGAGTTATTGCACCATTTTTCTTCCCAAATAGGGAAATCAAAGGTACACTCCCTACCCTCCTCTTGCTACCATACATGTGTACATCCAAGCCTCCTATTGCTGCCCTGCATGTTTTGTTTTACACATTATGACCAATTCATGTTCTAAATCCTTGGAAATAGGCCACTGCATGCTGTAGTTTTGAGCAAATTTACATCTCAAAAAAAAAAATTTATAAAAAAAAAACTAATATAAGATCCTATCCCAACCCCTTTTTGCTGTCATCCACGTGGTCTCCACCTTATTTGATTTTATGTGTACTTTTGGTTGGATACCATTCCCTCCTTCCTTAGTCATCATATTTTTATGTACATTCATCGCCAGATTCCAACATCGGTTAGTAATCAATAAATAAATCAGAGAAAAATTCTCTGATTTTTGTACAGGAACAAATCTGGAAATCAGAATTTATAGGATGATATAAGAAGATATTATGACTGATGAGAATCTAGGACAGATAAACTGATTATGAGTATATATTTAGAAGGTGTGTGCATAAAAAAAAATAAAAAATAAAAAAGAGACAACTTGCATTATTTCTTAAGACTTGTCGGGGGCTACACTATTGATATTCCTTAATTGGTCTGGATGTGTCTGCAATTGGTATGGCTATCATGATCAATATAAAAAAAAATAAAGCATACGTATTCATAGCTATGAGAGTAGTAAGGTTTTGATTTGACCCTTTGGTATATTCCTTCTTTTTAGTGATATTGGTTATGGTATAGCCATACCTATCTATAAAAAAAAAACAATATGGGATTATGGCAATAATTCATATGTGCCTTTGGATAGTCAAGTTTACTTTATTTTTAGAGCCCTGACAGGACTATCATATGATGAAGTCTAATAAACAGTCTTATTTTATTATGCGTAATATTATTAAGTACATTTCACAAAATATATATATATATAATATACCCGTTTAAATGGTTACTTAAACTGCTTTTCTAGTAATATATGTTTAGTTTCTACATCTGGTTACATTTTCCAGTAGAAACTGCACGTTTATATTGTCTAGTTTCTCACCTCTTCAAAATTTTATGCAAATATATATTACTATTAGGATCTGGTAAAAATGTTTATTATAGCATATCATGTGTCAATTTCTCTTCCTAAATATCCTAGATACTTTTAATACGACGCAAGAAAGTTGTACAGATATTATCAAGATCAACTATTGCTTATTAAATTTAAGCTCAATATGCTGGTTTTCCGTCATTATGATTACGGTTATACTTATTAGAATGAAATTTAAGCTTGTGATTAAGTTCATGATATCTTTTAGACGGATCCTTTATTTTAAAATTTGGAACTCTGCTTAACCTTAAGTCTTGACAAGAATCTAAGTAAATGCTGAGATTTATATCACATTAGTGATGTATTTAGTATCTAATAGAAGGAAGGGATATATATCATTATTCTATTGTGATCATGGAGACTTACATGAGTAATAGATTATGATGATGAATCAGTAACGACAATGACTCTGTGATATCAGCTAATCGTGCCGGTCATGGTGACTTTTACACCTGACCGTGCGAGAGCGCGGTGACTCTCACCTGGGCGGAGGAAAGGAAGCCCAGTTTGGGCAGCGGCCGCCAAGTGCGCGGGTCTAGGATCCCAGTCCTCTTTCGGTTTTTACGCGAGCTCGCAGTGTTTTTACGCCTCGTTGGGATCCGGACTTTAGACCAGTTCCGCTGATCCTGTCTTTTAGGATACCCAGGCGGGGGATCCTTGGCTTTCAGTTTTTACGTACGAGCTCGTCCGCCCGTACTAGTCGGGCAGTTTTTCTAGAGCGACTTTTCTAGGGAGTCTCTCTCACCCGTCTCAGTGGCGTAGTTAGAGAATAGACCTATCCCTCTATTGGACCGCGCTTCCAATTAGAGGGCGAGACGGAAGAGCCATTTGTAGGCTTCTTCACCGCTTGAGTTACTTCGCCAAACAGACTTGGCGATTCTATATCTAGATCATCCATATCTACATCTACAATAACTGGAGCTATATCTGAAACATTGAAGTTGAGAAGTTATGATCAAAAGACCATTCTCTCTACCCAAGAATTTAAATAAATTAATAGATCTTTACAATCTCAACTTTTCGATTTTTCACTCACCAACATGATCTCTGAAGAAAATGATATATGCATTTACGCTCATACACTCATGATTACGCAACTGCTATCTAAATATGACATATGGGAAATGCCGGGTTCTGAGGGAAAACATTAGAAACGTATTACAAACAAACCTCTTTTTACTTACGCAAGTAGATGTAGATTTTACTTATACCACCTTTCTACTTGCATGCTTTTGTACATATTAAATGTCAAGTTATTTTTATAAATTTTAAGGAGTTACCA